>JAMPIV010019386.1:50000-700940 GCA_024509875.1 Oreohelix idahoensis | reverse complement strand
AGTATGGGGGGGATGGTAGGGATGTTTTGGGAATAGGTGTTTTGGTGGGGGATTGTGGTTTATTGTATGGGAGATTATATTTAGGATATGATTTGGATGATTTATTTATATAGAGTGGTGGTAGTGGTGGTAAGGGATAGAATGGGTTGTTTGGGTGAAGGGAATAGGGGGTGTAGGGGTTGTGTAGTTAGGGATGTTGGTTAATTTGTGTTAGATGGAGGGAGGATTGGTATTGGAAGTTGTAATGTTGGTTTTGATATTTGTTTGTTTTGGAGGGGATTGTGTTATATGGGGAAATTGGGTTATAGAGTAAAGTTTGGTTGTGGATTATGTGATGGAATGTATTGGGGTTGAGTGATTGTTTAAATATTGGGTGGTTTTTTGGAGGTGGGGATGGTATTTAGAGTTGTGAGATAATAATGGGGTTATTGTGTATAGTATGGGGGTAGGAGCTGTAAAACTTAAGGGGGTTATACAGAGGCTGAATGTGACATCGATATTTACTTTGGTATGAGGGAATTGGTAGGGTGTGGTGAAATTTGGGTTGGTACAAATTGTGCGGGTAAAGCTGAGTTTTGGTAACTATTAACAACATTAAAGAGGATATTATTGGTTTGTGCAGATGCTCTCAGCAGACTACCAAACCCCAACAAGACAGCAGATCTTACCCCAAACATCAAAGTTGATTTGTCAAGTTTAGCGATAATCGGCTTGAACACATCAGAGAAGACACAATTGAGAGATCCTATTCTTAACTCTCTCAAAGAACTGATATACCATGGATGGCCAAGCTCTATCAGGGAAGTTCCAACACACATCCGTCCATACTACTCGATGAGGGACGAGTTAAGCATCGAAGATGGTCTGATCCTTAAAGGAGATCGCATTGTTGTACCAGAAACACAACGCGATATCATCCTTAAACAGCTCCATAATAGTCACCTTGGTATTGTGAAGACACAAACTGAGAGCAAAGAAAGATGTTTACTGGCCACAGATAAACAAGGACATAGAAACACTATGTAAAAAACTGTTCAATTTGCCAAGAACATGCAAATAGGCAGTGCAGAGAACCTCTCATACCATCAGCCATACCATTGAGCCCTTGGAGCATTATAGGAACTGATATTTTCTCAATCGACAATAATGACTATCTTATTATTGCTGATTACTACAGCAAATTTCCCATCATTGAGAAACTTCCACAACCCTCACCATCAGCTGTTATTGCAGACATTACAAAGAAGTATTGCAGCATGTTTGGCATCCCAGATGAAATTAGATCAGACAACGGTCCACATTTCTCTCAGGTCAAGCATACAGAAACTTCACTAAGGACTGGAAGATCAAACACACAACATCATCACCTAGATACCCTAAATCTAATGGTTTCATTGAGAGACAGATACAAACTATCAAGTCAATCATGAAGAAAACAAGAACAGAGGATGTACACCTAGCACTCTTGAGATGGAGAACAACACCGGTAGACAGTAAGATCGACAGTCCAGCAGAACTTATGTTTGATAGAAGAATTAAAGACCTCCTACCATCTAAGGTCCACTTCCGTCCACAACATAGAGACAGCACATATGATCAATTTAGCATCGTCAGCAAGTTCAGAAATCCAACTATGACAAATGTGCTAAAGACTTACCACCATTATATCCTGGTCAGCATGTGACTACCTACAACCACAACAATGACACATGGTCAAAAGCAACAATCATTTCCAGAAACCCTGAACCCAGGAGCTATACTTTAAGACCAGACAGCAGCAGCAACCTCCTGAGGCGAAACAGAGTGGACATAAGAGAAATCCCACAGAATACAACAGAACAGAGAATTCCCATGCTTTCAACAGACAATGCAGTAACTCCAGACTTTGGTGCCCCACAAAACCAACAAGCGCCAAGGCCGAAATCACAACCAACTCAAGCTAAACCAGGGACTTCCGCAGAACCACCAGCACTTTACACCACTCGTTCTGGCCGTACAGTGACACCTCCCAGCCGATACAGACAGTGACATATATACTCACACTGAGCATTACACATACTTATCTTTTCTCACATGAAACATTTCGTTGGAAATGTTTGCACACATTTTTTTTTTCAAAAAAGGGGGGACGTAATATGAATACATTAAAGTACGAACCACACATTGTAATATAATGCGAATCTTGACATGTACGATATTCCTGTAAATAAACATGGCTACGAACTGAACATGCTTTTACTGAGTGCTTTCTGAAACATGTGTGTGCTTGTGTAGATGACGAGGTAATGCTTATATACATACATCATAACATTACACCAACTATCATCGAAAAGAGGGCGGTAAACTTCATGGGAAACCTACCGACCCCGTTTCACCAGCAGTAAGAGCCTGGATGAAAAGCCGAACCGGAAGGAGAGAGATAGTAAAGGATGAATATATTCTTGGAAAACAGAATGTGGGCGCAGATTTTCTTAGTCGTCATCCCACAGAGCTTGAGGAGGATAGAAGGAAGGAAAACTAACCTCGGAATGGTCGATTTGCAATTGTCTTGTACCCAATAGTTAAGCTAGATATCATCCAGCTTAAAATATGGGGGAGCTATGTCGCAAAATTGGTTTCAAGTCATTGCAAACGGGATCAGTTAGATTTATAAACCCGTCTACGATCGAACGACCGCTTTCAAAATGGCGGCGTATCAGCGAAATGTGTATCGGACAGAGGAAATCGCCAACGATAAATAAAAATAGAAGGGAATCCGTATGAAAAGGATTTTACATTTCAGTACAGGGAAGGATGGTGTATAACTGCATATAAGATGGAACGGTAGGAAGTTCTCATTTACGGAGATATATGCGTATTTCGGCTGCCCACAGTTACGCTAAAAGCATGTAAACCCACTTCTGTTCTAAATATTAAAATCAACAAATAACAGTTTGGGAATTTACATGGATAGGAAGATAGAGTTTTATCAGCTGTATAAAACTAGATAAGATGGAACAATATGGATATTATATATGCCGAGAATGATAAAGGCAAAATTTCAGTCGTCGCACAGATCGGCCGAAATCACTGTTCGGGAAGGATTTTTCAGGTTAGGTTTAGGCTGTGACGTCGGTACTCTCCGATACGTCCGCGCTTTGCGTATAAGTAGCGGATCGGTAAACTGAGAGAGATACACAACGAAAGAGGTTTGAGCCAGACTGGAGACAGAGTTTCGCCACTATCCATGAATTGTGAGCGGATCGCCAGAAACATTTTTAAGTCCAGTATCTGAAGTCTGAGGGTAAGCGAAATTATGATAACTACCGTGTATAATATTTGTTATTTCAGGTTCATATAGAATTCACAAAATGTGCCTGTATAATAGTCATTGATATAATGTATTGTATTTTTAATATGATCTAACATGTACATTGTGGATGATTGTTGCTTGTACAAAAATTAATCACAAATAGCCCCACAGTCTAATGAAGATATATTTATCATATTGCTTTATCGCTTACGAAGATAAAGGCAGTCCCATGGCAGAGATTGTCATAGGGAAATGAAGTGTTAGAAACTTCATCATGGAAGATCCCAGTTACGAGGCTAAGGTGACTAGTCCCCTTCCTCGCTGCCTTTGCCTTCCCTAGTTCGAGCGCACAACTTTGTACCCATTTACAGCTGGTAAACTGGAGTGTTCTATAGCCAGTTTCAGTAGAAAGCAACCTGATCACGTGGTCACTCACTTTCTTTATTTATGTATTACTTTTGTGTAGATGCTAAGGATAGCATCAGTATTTGAATTTGTACTTGATATGATTTGGAAGGATCAAGTTATAGCATATGAAGGGATGTATAGGAGCGGAATAAACCAGATGATGTTTATTACTGATATGTTAATATTAATTCTGTATCATTGAAATGATGTTACTTGCTATGACTGTATAACTTTGACACCTGATGACTGACTTGTCTGACTTATGTGCTAGTCAGTTACACTTAATTAACATGTTAATATTAATGCTATATCACTGAAATGATGTCCTTGCTTACTATGATTGTATAACGGTGACATCTGATGACTGACTGGTCTGACATCTGTGCTAGTCAGCTACAAGTCTAGCCAGATACTAGCCAAGGCTGATATGTTGCAGGTTCCATGAAATAACTCAAACCAGACTGTCCAGTATCAGAAGCCGGTGTAGTTCATCCGAGGCCATCCCACAAAAGTGCAGGACCCCAAAGAGTGAACTTCAACTGGTCATTGGCATCCCTACTGTCGGGCTTACCAAGTCTGATATCAGCAAAGGACAGTTTCAGCAGTATCAAGTTGGAAAGATAAGTGTCCTGTTTGACACTGACCACCTATACATGTGAAACAGCCAATAGTTCAAAACAATAATTAACCATACAGAAACTCAGTCAACTGATGACAGTTATCCTTAAATTCAAAGGACTAATAACAGTGATTTCAGTAACTTTATTATTTAAGATCTTGAAGTCTAAACCGACAATAATAGTAATTGTGTGAATATTTTTATATATATGTGTATACTCTTTTCCAACTAGTAGAAATAGAATATTAGTGTAATTATTAAACTATTTTAACTGTACCTGAGGATTTATTCACTTCTTCCATTTGTGGTTTCAGTGAATGTTCACTTTATTATCCCCTAGAATATAAGTAATCATAAGATAGTCCTAGGGAGGAGACACCTTAAATCCTGGTACTACTTCTTACCAACTGGACCAGGGTTTTTACAGTCTGACTATTTTTATGATAACAATACACCAGTGCTTATTTCTAAGACTGGGGTATTACTTGTAAGGTCAGAACTCTTTACTGGCATACTCTTACATAATATATACTTTTAAATAACCTCCCGCTACACATCACTGGTCATGATTAGTTGAAGATGAATAGCATTTAACTCAACTCCGAATACGATAGTTGATAAGACTGTGATTTTGACGACTCAAAATATTTAATTAGTAATTTCATACCATGAGCAGACACCAACTACATGGGAACAAAAGTCACATCACATTCATGTACGATCTGTAAGAGTTCTCATTATTTCATAAGCACATGTTCACAATCTCTATCTAGAGTTCTGGTTAGAGGTCAGTTCCTTTTAACGGCCAATGTCCTTTGGCATAAATTCAGAGGCTAACTAGACTTACTCCCGTCGCTAGTTTATACAATAGCCTTTTGCACTAGACTTCACTATCCTGCTAGTTCTGCAATACACTTATTATGCTAGGCTTACGTCTACTGCTAGTCGTTTAATATCCGTTACACTAGGCTTACGCTTGCCGCTAGCTGTACAATATCCATCTATACTAGTCTTACACTATTGCTAGTAACATAATGTTCCTTTGGCATACCACGCCAGGCTAATCTGCCATAATTATGCAAACTGCGTTATTCATACGACGACTTACGTTTGGTTCAAGAAATACACTGCTCAAATGGCTTCCCAGCCACACAATTAAAAAGTGGATATACCACACAGTATAAGTGGCAATGGCCACACTTCTGAAACACACTGCCGTTCGGGTCAAAACCCACAAGTCGAATGTATAGTGGCTATGCCACACATTTCAAACACTGCCGTTAGGGCCGAAGCCCACACGTCGAATGACCTTACAAAGACATACGCGTCATGCATAGTGATATGCATACTTGTCGTTACTATATTCAATTGCGATGTTCCACGGTGCAGCAATCCGAGTTGGCCAAACTCAAATGCCTGCACACATGCAACAATCATCGACATCGGTCGATGAGATATATCTCTATTCGTTTGAGGTGTTCCATGATACAGCCATTCGGATCGAGCACAAATCCAAATGTCTGTAAGCATGAAACAATCATCGACATCAGTCGCGGAGATATAATCATTTGAGGAATGCGCCATGCTGCAGACATGAAGCAATCCTCAACATCATCCACCTCACTTCCAAACGTGACACTTGTGGCACGGATGATAGTGATGGAGAAGACGCTCGTCTCCCGAACATATCAATATTAGTACTACTTACATATAAACATCATAATCATTAAGTAGACACATTAAATGTTATAACATTAATAATAGCACTTGTCAACATGGTGACTAAAGAGTTAATTCAATTTCTTCTCAGAGAAGTTGCGCGATAAAAGATCTGCCAAGTTATTGTCTGATCCAGCAATGGGCAGAATCGTAAATGAAAATTCTTGAATCAACAAGTACCATCGGTGTATTCTAGCGTTACGCATTGTCCTAGCTGTTATGTAAGATAGAGGACTATGGTCTGTCATGATAAAAAAATGTGTGCCGATGAGGTATCTTGCTAGCTTCTCCAGGCACCAAACGATGGACAGGAGCTCACGTTCACCTGTCGCATACTTTTGTTCAGCCGGAGTCAGTTTCCTCGACACATAGAAACATGGATGGAGTGTTTCCTTGTAACATTGCAGCAAACAGCCACCCATGGAGTAGCTCGAGGCATCTGATTGCAGAATGAATGGAATACGTATATTCGGTAATAACAAAATAGGTGCATTGCTAAATAATTTCTTAATTGTTACCAAAGCGCTTTCGCAATCTTTGTCCCAACGTACCTTATTAGGACTACCTTTGGTCAACAGTGCGGACAAAGGTGTAGATAGTTGTGCGAAATGCGGAATGAACTTATGGTAATAGTTTATCAGGCCTAAAAGGCTTCTAACTTGTTTCTTAGTTGAAGGGGTAGAAATCTCAAGAATTCTTTTGACTGTATTGTCGTCAGGATACAGTTTGTGGTTACCTATTCGGTGACCAAGAAAAGAAATTTCCTGACAACCAATTTGGACCTTTGAAGGTCGCACAGTCAAACCATGCATACGTAACGTATGTAGAAGGGAAGTTAAACCATCAATATGGTCTTCCCACGAGTCATGAAAGAGGCAGATATCATCGATGTACGTGATGACATCTTTACGATCGCCAAGAAGGCGGCGCATCATGCTCACAAACGTCGCTGGCGCATTTACCAACCCAAAACACATATAATTCCATTGGTAGAGCCCAAAAGGAGTTGTGAAAGCTGTGTAAGGTTTGGCATTTTCGGCAAGAGAAATTTGCCAATAGCCTTTAGAGAGATCTAGTTTGCTAAAGACAGTAGCATTAGATAATTCAGACAAAAGATCATCTAAAAGTGGCATAGGCTCACCGTCTGTGATTGTAATTTTGTTCAATCGTCTAAAATCAATACAAATACGTAAAGAATCATCCTTCTTTTTAACAATCACCATTGGGAATGCATATGGTGATTCCGAAGGAGATATCACACCTAAACGTATCATCTCCTTTAACTCTTTTTCTACCCTATCTTTGTGGTGTAAAGATATAGGATAGGGTCTAAGTTTGATAGGTTTATAATCAGTAAGAGTAATATCATGGGATATAAGCGATGTCTGACCTGGAAGGTCGGTGAGAACATCATTGAAAGAAATGAGAATATCCCGAACTTGATCTTGTTGAGAAGAAGACAGTGAAGAAGAAATAGTCACGTCTTTCCAAGATTCCGATGATTTAAAAGAAGGTAGTTGGAATTGTAAAGGGATAGACGAAGTGGTATCTTCTTCATGAACAACTGCAAAAGAAGCAGTATGATGTGAAGAATCATCAATAGAGTTAATAACAGGAATTAATTCCTGTGGTCTTTCAACCGCTAATTTTAGCATGTTGACGTGGAAGGTTTTGATTTTACCTCTAACGTTCACTGAGTAGTCAACATCTGTGACTTGTTTGATAACATCAAATGGACCTTGCCATGATATCAGTAATTTGTTATCGTTATGAGGTAGCAACAACCAAACTTTTTCCCCTGGTTTGAATGATCTTAATATTCTCTTTTGATTATGTAATAATCTTGATCGTTGAGTGGCTGATTTTATACTCTGGGATGCATAAGTGCACGCATCGATGATTCGTTGTCGGAGATCAATAACTAACTCGTAGCTGTTTCGAGTGGCTGTATCAATTGATGCTCCAATCAACAAATCCTTGAGTATCATCATTGGTCCGCGAGGATTCGAACCATAAACCAATTCGAACGGAGACCATCCCGTGCTCTCGTGGGGCACTTCACGAAAAGCGAAGAGGGCCGCCGGCAGAAGCCGATCCCATTCACGAGGGCATTCTTCAGTTATCTTAGATAACATCTGTTTTAGAGTGCTATTGTAGCGCTCGCACACACCGTTTGATTGAGGCCTATACGCACTACAAAACGAGTGGTGAACAGATAGCATGGATTCTAAATCCCTCATAATGTTGGAAGTAAATTGTGATCCTTGATCTGACAAAATATCTTCCGGAAAACCGATTCGACAAAATATCGAAAATAATGCATCAGACACAGATGCAGTTGTGATGGTTTTCAACGGTATGGCCTCTGGCCAACGCGTGCAAAGATCTACGCAAGTTAAAATGTAACGAAATCCATTATTTGAAACAATTGATAACGGACCCACTATATCTACTGCAATCTTTTTGAAAGGTCTCTCAGGCACGTCTGTAATCTGTAAGGGTGCCGTATGGAACCTGCCCTTACGTGCTATACCTTGGCATGTTGTACATGATTTGCAGTATAACTTTGTATCCTTATTAACCCCAGGCCAATAAAATTGTGACGTAACACGAAACAATGTTCTTTTAATCCCCATATGCCCTGCCATAGGGGAGTCATGACCTGTTTGTAGGACCAATGGTCTGTATTCCTTAGGTACTATCACTTGATGTATAATTGTTTTGCCATCATCATAATATCTAGTGAGTATTGATTTCTTTATCTTGAACCATTGTTTAGCCCCTCTTGTGTATTTAATAGTTTTTTGTTCTGCTCGGCTAAACAATCCTTGTAAAGTTGGGTCACTCTTCTGTTTTTCTGCAAAAACAGAAGGTGAAACAGTGCCAACTTGAGACATAATTGTATCTATTATAGGAAGAGGTGGTGTAGCCATATCCGTAGCTAACTGTTGTGCTCTCGTTACAACAGCATTTGCCACCTGTGGGTGAGATTCAACCCACATTGCAATCTCCTCAGGAGTGCAATCTTTAACTCCTGGTATGTTTCCTATTATAATTTCAGTTATGGGTGCTTTCAAGCCGCAGGCATAGACAGTGCCTGTGTAAAAAGGAGTATCAATGTATACTCGTGCCACAGGGAAAGTTTCTACATTCCCACCAAATGTGACACACTTAACTGATTTGCCTGTAAAAGCAGAGGGCTCGATAAGCGAGTGCTTAATGCCTATCGTTGAAGACCCAGTGTCCCGCAAAACTCTCACTATCTTACCCTCCAATATTCCGGGATGAAATGTAAGATAACCGACATTTACACATGCCGACATTGTTGGCATACAATGGCCACAATCAAGTGTAATTGTAGACTTTAATCTGTCTTTCGACTGACACTGATAACATGTATCATTCATTACCATACATGCGTTCGCATGATCATTATCATCATTACCTTTCTCCTTTTTAACACTGCAACTATTTGCATGTCTCTGTTTATTTTTGTCTCTCGACGGAGATCTGGCATTACCTTTGTTATTATTGACTGACTTTTTATTGCTATAATAAAAATCAGTAGAGTCATCCTTCCTGGCATCTCTACCATAAGATGATCTCTGTTTATAATATCCTTTTTTGATGTGAACCATCATAATCCCTGCCTCTGTGATACCCACGATCCTGAGGTGAATATCCTCTATAACCTCGTCGATATGAATTCGAAGGAGAGCGATGACGACGGAAGTTATAAAAACCTCTGTCGGATTGATAATAATCTGAACGACAACGTCCATCAAAGCTCTTCGATCGAGGTCTGTGATCATGTTGTGCCGCACACACAGGCATAGGATCTCGAATAGTCGATCTATGAAGATCTTTATTCTGATGTGCGGTCTGATACTGTCTTCCGAGTTTTTCATACTCATTGATAGAATTAGGATGTCTTTCCTGTAAAAATGCTTCTAATTCAGTGCTGCATGCGGATAAAACTTTATCTCGCAGCATGAGATCTATAACACCTTCATATGTTTTATTTTTATACCAGACAGATCAATCCATCTGCTAAGGAAATGTTTAATAGATGCAATGAATTCACCAAAATCTGCATCCTTGCTTGGTTTAGCCGCATGAAAGCGATCTCTGAATCCAGACTCAGTTAACTGGAAACGTCTTAGTAATACCTCTTTTACGACATCGAAATCGCTTCTGCTCTTCTCATCAAGACTCATGAAACATTTAAGTGAGTCACCAGTCAAAAAATCAAGTAAAAGACTGCTCCATCTTTCCTTGGGTATGTTCAGAGCTGTGACCTTGATGATGAATCTAGATAGGAAAGAGTCAACACAATCGCGAGTCTGGTCAAAATGTGGCATTTTTAACTTAGGATAGAAAATATTTGTAGCAGCCGCAGTCTTAGTCTGTTCAGACTGCACTTTAGCTAATTCTAAAGCTTTTTCTTTTTCTGCATGAAGTTTTAATGTTTCCATTTCCATGGCATTTTTATGGGCTTGATCCAGTTGCATAAGTTCCATTCTCCTTAATTCCATTTCTTTATCTCGTTGTGCCATTCTTTCCTTCTCAAATTCTCTGTCTTTTTCTTGTTGAGCTAATTCTTTATCACATTGAGCTATTTCCTTATCTTTCTGCTCTCTGTCTTTTTCTTGTTGAGCTATAGTCAATCGTTCTAATTCTAATTTCATGGATATTTCTTTTTCCTTCAATTCCCTTTCTTGGGTTAATTCAAACCTCCTAAGCTCATCAGCTCGTTTAGTCATTTCGCGCTGTTCCATTCTTTCCAGACGCGATAAATATTCATCATATTTCGTATCTGCAAAACTTTGTAGTTCCGCCCCTGATTTTCCATAACTTTTTCCAATATCAATGAATTCCTGTAGTGTAGACATGATAATAGGTTTCTGAGTACCTTCAATAGTCTATAATATACACCAGGACTATAGAACTCACTATAATATGTACATGAATATATTAATTAATAACAAACAAGTTAGGAGAACATGTGACAAAGACAGTGAAAACAATCAAATGAGTTACAATGAAATGATTTTTCAGTGATACAACAACACTTTACACTTATAAAGTAACTAAAGGAGACTTATAAACAGTAATCAGTAAAAGAAAGAAAAGAATTTACATTACAAAAATATAACAAGACAAGTCGTCATAAACGAATGTGTAGACAAAGAAGTTTTAGATCACACACGACAACAATTGTCAACAGTACTGAAATTAGGTTATGTAAATAAAGAGGACGTAATTCACTTGACGAAACTGCTAAGTACATAAAATATGGTTATAATACTAACTGAAGAAACATTTATTTCCTGACTCAAAAGAAAAAATATAATCAGTCAGATCCTCAGTCAGCAAAATAAGCATGTAAATCTAATAGAAGTTAACATTCACTGAAGCTTTCCTGGGAAAATTCCAGTCAATATTAAACACGACGAATATACGTATATACGAAAAACATGAATGGGGGAACACAGATGATAGTAAAAAGTAAGTAAAGTGATGATGAACTGTAGACCAAAGATAATGCAAGGACAATATGATAATGTTCAAGCGCCTAAGCACAATCAAGAACTTATCTGTTTAGCTGTCCCTCTGAGAAATACATGAATGCATGTAATTCTAATCCTAGTTCCGAAACTTGTCTTCAACAGCTGAGGTCCATTGATGGTAGACCTTGACCTTCGCAGCAGGGTAACCGTTTGAAAGTATTGCTTCGGTCTTCGAACGTATTTTCTTCAATCGATCTGTGTCGCAGCTTCAGATGAATTTGATGAAAAGATACATTCTCCACTGGTTCAGGTTCTCGAGTGGAAGATTACCGTTCTATCTGCGTGAATCAGTCTCTTGTGGAAGAAAAATTCGGATTCTCAGGCAATGTTGTCTGCTAACGTTGACGGCATCGATGTAGTGACGTCACTTTCTGTCCTGCGCATTTCAGTTGCCGGTTAGGCTTGAAAGAATGATTTTGCCTTCATAACGTTCATCATCAGTTTGACTTTCTTCGATACTTGAAGGGGGGAATCCAGTATTCACGAAATCCAGACACTTTCTGACACCAGTATGTTGCGGGCTTTCTCGGGATCCCAGTGTGTTCTGGGTGCTTCGATGACTTCTAGTATTTGAGGATGACCAAGTTATTTTATACGTATTCAGTTTATAGAGTCAAAGTCCCTCGGGTTCTTATCACTTTTGTAGGATTCCGTAATACTGTTCGTTGGTATCGATAATGTCTGCTTAACCCTTGTGATACATTCTGTGCTGAATATGTTTCATATTAAATATTCGACCCTTGACTGACCTGTGTTAGTCTCTTGTCTTATTGATTATATTGGCAGTGTGAGATGCAGCGTGTTAAGACATTAATCATCACTGGTCATGATTAGTTGAAGATGAATAGCATTTAACTCAACTCCGAATACGATAGTTGATAAGACTGTGATTTTGACGACTCAAAATATTTAATTAGTAATTTCATACCATGAGCAGACACCAACTACATGGGAACAAAAGTCACATCACATTCATGTACGATCTGTAAGAGTTCTCATTATTTCATAAGCACATGTTCACAATCTCTATCTAGAGTTCTGGTTAGAGGTCAGTTCCTTTTAACGGCCAATGTCCTTTGGCATAAATTCAGAGGCTAACTAGACTTACTCCTGTCGCTAGTTTATACAATAGCCTTTTGCACTAGACTTCACTATCCTGCTAGTTCTGCAATACACTTATTATGCTAGGCTTACGTCTACTGCTAGTCGTTTAATATCCGTTACACTAGGCTTACGCTTGCCGCTAGCTGTACAATATCCATCTATACTAGTCTTACACTATTGCTAGTAACATAATGTTCCTTTGGCATACCACGCCAGGCTAATCTGCCATAATTATGCAAACTGCGTTATTCATACGACGACTTACGTTTGGTTCAAGAAATACACTGCTCAAATGGCTTCCCAGCCACACAATTAAAAAGTGGATATACCACACAGTATAAGTGGCAATGGCCACACTTCTGAAACACACTGCCGTTTGGGTCAAAACCCACAAGTCGAATGTATAGTGGCTATGCCACACATTTCAAACACTGCCGTTAGGGCCGAAGCCCACACGTCGAATGACCTTACAAAGACATACGCGTCATGCATAGTGATATGCATACTTGTTGTTACTATATTCAATTGCGATGTTCCACGGTGCAGCAATCCGAGTTGGCCAAACTCAAATGCCTGCACACATGCAACAATCATCGACATCGGTCGATGAGATATATCTCTATTCGTTTGAGGTGTTCCATGATACAGCCATTCGGATCGAGCACAAATCCAAATGTCTGTAAGCATGAAACAATCATCGACATCAGTCGCGGAGATATAATCATTTGAGGAATGCGCCATGCTGCAGACATGAAGCAATCCTCAACACACTGATATCCTTAATTTCTGTAGCCATCTTTTCGGTTGTTGTTCTAGTCGCTGTTAAGAATTTCCACTTACTAACGTGAGAGCTTCAAGTTGACACACCTCTCAAAGCCGTAGAAAAGTCTCTTCTCTGCTACAGATCTTATTTCAGCATTGTACAAAATTGATAAGTCAGTGGATCTTTCCATTCATAATGAGGGGTGACAGTTTCCGGTTAGCCATTGCTAACGAAAACATTGTTTCTTTCCAGTGGCTTCACAAATGAATATATATTTTTTGTAAATGAAAAGTTCAGTTTCAAAGACCTTTTCGTTTTTATCTATCACAAATATCCCTAGTTTATGTAAGAATCTCTTCGGGTGTTGTTATAATAGGTGTTAAGTTTATCCACTTACTGCCGTGGGGAGACTCAACGCTAACCGTCGGGTCGAGCTGGCGTGACATGTTTCTATTGTCATAGATCGAATAACTTGAAGTTGAACCAATACATGGCTACCTCATTGGGCATGTCTGATTATAATAAGGCATTGCTTCAACTTGCGATATTAATATGGCCTCTCGAAATTTGAAATCAGCAGTAACAATACCCTTCATTAAATTTGTGATGTTTTGAAACGCAGTCCGGTTGACACATCACAAAACCGCCATCTTGGCTACTTGATACCAACACAAACAGTGAACTCGCATGACAGGCAAACTTGATGTTTTCACCTTTAAAACACTTAGCAACATAATCCTGAACATGAGCCAAACACACTACAAACTCATGCAGCATTAATGAGGGCTGTTACCACAGATGCAGACTCCAAAACGACGACATGAAATGCACAACACAAAAGTGCGGCCTACCACGCCTCCATCTTGGAAACATTCATACATACATACATATATACGGACAGGCAGGCATATCAATGAATATCACATAATTTAACAAAATTAGTGGTGAACAAAGGACAAAAAATGCTAGAAATAAAGTATAACAGTCCTCGTTTTAAGGACGGCCAAGGGAGCCGCGCTAGCGTAGTGGTTACAACACCGCTCTGGCGACCGGGTGATTCAGGATCAAACCCGGGCGACGGCATTTGAGGGTTTTTCGTCGACCGGGAATTGGACTGGATTAACTCGAGACCTGGCGAGGACATTTGAAGGAGTGTCGTCGACCAGGGATTGGCGGCTCCTGAGCCGACCCAGCTCTAATGGGTACCTCCGAAATCGGCGAGTATCTGCCTGAATGGCGAGGGACACCTGTCTCTGTACAAGAAAAAGGGATACTCACGTAAAATCAATGTCAGGTTAGACATTAACAATAACCTGAGATTTCGCCTCGAGTATTAGCGGGCGTAAGAAAAAAAAAAAAGGACGGCCAATCAATTCAACACACCAGTACCCCATGGGTGGTACCACTCTATAGTTGAGTCACAGTCTACAATTTTTCGTCCCCTTGTAATTATCCAGGCGTTAGAGCAAAATAGGAAATCCAATAAATTGAATATATTTTCCTTCTGCGCTGGCTGTTGAATCAACAGAATAACCCACTGGTGGGTTTGCGAATAATCCACAGTAAAATGGGTATTGGTTCGCCGTTCCGTAAACTAGACTTAGCCTCTAGTGTATCGAACACGTGACGTTGCCGTGTTTAACGGGGGATGTGTTTACTTTTTAGGAAAGCAAAAGACATTGCCCACCGGTAGGTGGCAAGCATTGACTACAAGTTACAGTTGAGAACATAAGTATGGGCGCTGATATGGTGGATGTATTGGTAATAGTTGGATGTCTTATAGAAAACACAAACGATGATATCCATTAACTGCCTAATGGCGATTAAAAAAAAAAAAAACTTGGCGATACAATTTCCCAATAAGTCATGAGTTAAACTTAGAGAAGGAAGGTGGTAACAGGGGCTGGCTGTCTCTAGAGGATTCTGTTATATCTCTTAAATATACAAGAAATATTCCTGCCTAATACGCAACTGATATCAGGCTTGTAATGCTAATTCCACTATGCAGACAGGAGACCACTGGCACTCTGGGACACAAGCAAAAAATAATGCATGAGCTGAGATTAAATAGCCAAGTTCTGCCTTAGATCACCCCACATCTGACAGACACCTGCTATTTCTAGAAAATACAAAGCATACTACCCCCCCCCCCCCCCCCCCCCCCCCCCCCCCCCCCCACAACCCCGTCTCCATCAGCCTACTCATCTCAAAGTTTTACAAAATGCAATACAAAAGAACACACCAAAAAACCTCAGTCCATCCCCTATTCGTGTTCAGAACCTTAAACGCAGGTGCGAACCTAAATCGCACTTGCTGGTGCGGTCATTTACTCCGCCCTTTATCGATCGAAATAGCACGGTTAGCCAGCGTTGTAAGTAAAAGCACGCGGGCCAGAGATCTGCTTAACAGTTATCTCGGAGAGGGGGAAAGAGACATGAGGTATATGTCCTCACGTAAAAGGACAAGAATGGTTATATATACATGTTTGGGCTTTTGGTCCTTGCTGACACTTGATAGTTCGGTCATCTAGATTGCTGTGGGCGAAAAAAAAAATTTATACAGGCATGGAGTGTGCCCTCCATTTGAGAGAAACTGTGGAAAAAAGTCGGTATTTACAAACTGGACCAAAGAATGAACTAATTACTCAAGATTTGGTTTCACCTTTGTACAAAAGTGATATGCTTATCAAAAGTTTACAACACAAATGAGGACTCATCGGGCTGGTAGGATAATTATTATAATCAGTATCTTTATACAGGTATATACATCCTTTTGAAAATTTGCTTGTGGTTAACTAACTGGTAGAAAAATCAAATTAACACAACTAAACACTGTCTATTGTAAAAATTAAAACCTATTGATTTAACTAGTGGGAAAATTATTAAGATTAAAATGCACCGTCATTAGGAAAATTAACTTTTAAGAAAATTAAATCGTGGTTATGTACAAGTTTAAAGCTAGCGCAGTTATTTTATAACTGTGTTTACCAAAATTAAAAGAAGTATTCCTTCATAATATGCAATTGGTATCATGCTTAGTAATGCTAATTCCACTCTGCAGATAGGAGACAACTGGTACTCTGCAACACAAGCAACAAATAATATTTGAGCTGAGATTAAATAGCTAAGTTCAGTCTTAGATCACCCCACATCTGGCTGACACCTGGACGAGCAAGCGGCGAGGAAGACTGGGGACAAAGACATCGGAAAACCAGGAGATTTCCCCTACCACAGGAGATGAGTCATGCTGTTCGGTGTCCCGGCAAAAAGGATTCTGTAAGACGAGCTGACCAGTGACATGAGAAAGCATGAAAAGGAAAGACCCGCCGGCGTTCGGGTTTTCTCCGTCAGCCAGCGGAAAGTTGGACCATAACTTAGTGAAAAGGAATGCTTTCTTATGTAGCTGTCCCCTGAATCAAAAGACATCTGAAGATGCACAGCTACCAACATGAAGGATTTTAGTTGCATCGGTGTAGACAAAGCAAAGATACGTTAGGAGAGGACTACGGGGCTGTCTAATTTAAGATTGACACTTCCGAAGTCTGGAATATTACTCAAGGCAAAAATGAAAAGGGCGGAGGCAAAAAATCAGAGATAAGCAAGTGCGCGTTTAGACCAGCTGGTCGACAGGAAATTCTGAATCAACTCACGACACTGATTACTGCTTTCTGATCCACAGCAAGTGATGTATCCCTGTGGGCTGTCATGTTGTACCTCGTTAAAGTGTCTGAAACCTCCGAAATCCATCTTCTCATGTGTCGACCTCTTTTCAAGTGATAAACATATCGTTAGACATGTGGTGATTCAGGAAGGATGGTAATGTCAATGTTATTTTAGGTGCGCTGATGAAGGCACATCAGCATTCGTCGGGCTTACAGGTGGCCGACCAGGTGTATGGGTGTATAGACATCAGTGAACGCGAATGCATGTAGTTCTAACAACAGTCAACTATAGTCACACACACACCAACGTACATGCAGGAGTCAGGAAAAAGGTTGAAACTCCTAATCGTTCTACACTGTTTTAATACTCCACAGTCACGAGGACATCACTAAGTACATTGTCACAGGTACAGTACACAGCAAAATAGGACACATCTCATAAGCACCAAATCCATAGGCAGTTAAGTGCATAGCATACAAAATCCCAGGATAACAGCTGCATAAGTACAGCAGTTCAAAATGATAAAGTTTCCTGGTCCAAATTATCCCTACAGTAAAGGGAACTGCCTATATCGCAGTACAGTAATATCTGTATCGTCAGACTCAACATAACTCATGGGAAAAAAAAAACACCTTCCCTATAATAATAATCTGTCGACCTTCACAAATCTCCCTCATCGGAGATATCAACACATAACGGCCTATCCATGGCCCGAAAGAAATCTTTAACAACGTATGTTCTGCAGAATATATTTAGCCTAAGCCTTTATATCCTCGGCTTTATGAAATCTTAGGAAATATCAAAATCCTTTTCACCAAAACAATTCTCTATATCGGCACACGCTGACCATAATCGTCAGTCCCTTCTCTAAGCTCTCTCAGCATTCGAATGTCACGAAAAATCTCCCCGCCTAAAAAACCGCTCAGTAAAACATTTCATCCCTGCGCAAAAACACCGCTGAGCCGTGAACTCAACTCATCTAGAAGGTTCGAGAGGATTCCCGATCCTATAAGTAGCAACTCAAGGGTGATAATAAAAATCCGGCCTGTACTTACAAGTATTTTACTGATAAACTCCCCTTGACTAGAATTAGGACTTAACATCAAGGTTACTTCTATTAAAAGGGCAATGACCAGTCCTGCTGGTCGACCCCCACTGTATGTCTAGATCAACTTGTTCTTTATTTCTCAGTATATTTCTCTCCTTGCGCTCTACCAACAATGGTCCTGATGTCGGTATATTTCTCTACAGGCGCTCTTCCAATGGTGATCCTGATACTGTATCGGTATATCTCTGTTGGTGCGCTTCTAATAATGGTCCCGAGGTCGATACATTTCTCTGGTAGCGCTCTTCCAGCAATGGACATGATGTCGGTATATTTATCTACTGACGCTCTTCGAACTGGTAATGGTCCTGATCACTTCGTTTCTGACTTGCTCTGTCAGAGCTTTCGTAGCTAGCTAATATATACAATTTAAGCAGATAGGATATTTTTGTCATGTAAAAAGGCACAACATATAAGTGAAAATTATATGGAAGGAAAGGTTGAAATCAGACGTGCAAGAGGAAGACATCGCTCTAAGTGGGAAGATAGCATCTAGAGATGGACAGGAAGGTCATGTAAGAGTGTACCATTGTCAGAACCAAACTATATGCTGTGGATTTATAACAATATTACTAGTACTGATAATAACAACAGGCTCGCTCCTCTAGGAGACGACCACAACAATAATGGCTGACACAAGGAATCAACACCTTGTACAAGTATTTCCCTTTAATGAGTAAATAAACACAGTACAGCCACACAATGCCAACAAACATATGAAATACATATATCACTGCCAGAGAAAACTTGCCTCAATAAATTTATCTACTAGCTCATACAACACAATATGACGGCCCTGTACAAGCAATGTACTAAATACCGCTCACCATGGCGGCCACCAGCTATGACAATGAAAATGTCTAAAAACATAGAATACTTCTAATCTGCAGTATATAGGAAAAACCACTAGATAATACACAAAATCTAGAATTACACAATATGATCCACTTAATCCGCAATAAGGCAAAACTTAGAATACACCACTCTTCTCAGCAAGAATGCTGGCAATGCTGTGTCCGTCTCAGATTTTACTACACCTCGTTTGAGTCTTCCTCGGGGATAGAAGAGGTTCCGATTATGAGATGAGGTATGTAGAATGTCGACTATACGAACCATACTTATGAAAACAGGTAGTTTGAGGTAGTGTTGTGTGTGAAGAAAACCTCTTTCCCTTTTCCCCCCATCCCCTCTAACGTTGTGATGAAAAGGGAGAAGAAAGATTACAGAGCTGATGACTTGTGTCAGACCAACTCTAATAAGTTGGCGCTGAGTATAGAAGGGAAGGGGTGGGAGTGGTAATGCAAAAGTTAGGAAAGAATAGATCATGGTGTGTATAGATCTAGAAGTAGAAGACAAATTACTGCCACGTGGACTTCAGAGATAAAATCAAGAGAGGCAGAAGCAGACGTAGAATGAGAAATGTATCCAGGAAATACATCCAGGACATTATTAATAGAGACATGAGAGGAGATATTTTCAGTAATGTCAGAAAACTGAATTAGTTTCAGAACTAGTGGAAGGAGGAGTTAGTAGCTAACAATCAGAGATGACGTGGTGACACTGATAAAGCCAGGTTATATTTCATTGTATAGGTCCAGGGGGTTTCCAGTAAGGTGAAAAAGCGCATAGATGTGCAAACTTAGGACTGTCTCTTTCTGAGTGCATGAAAATACATATGATGTTGTTTCATTGAGAACATGACTAGGACTTTCTCTTTCTGAGTGCATGCAAATACAGATGATGCTGTTTCATTGAGAACATGACTAGGATTGAGAACGTGACTAGGACTTTCTGTTTCTGAGTGCATGAAAATACAGATGTTGTTTGATTGAAAACATGACTAGGACTTTCTCTTTCTGAGTGCATGAAAATACAGATGATGTTGTTTGATTGAGAACATGACTAGCCAGAACACGACTTTTGTATTCATTCTTCCAATTTATGTGCAAAAAAATGATGATAGTGAAAGTAAAATAGTTCATTCTGTAGACACATGTCACATGATTCTAGCCTTTTTCCGCATACGCACAAACGAGGTGTTACTACAGTTTTGATTTTAACAAAAGTTATCAACAGGCAATATATATATATATATATATATATATATATATATATATATATATATATATATATATATATATATATATATATATATATATATATATATATATATATATATATATATATATATATATATATATAATTGCAGCTAATTGTACAGTGAAATGTAGAAAGCATTAAAGGCAAACAAAAATATTTATTGATTGAAGGCGCCCCGCCTCTCCCCGCACGCGCACACGCAAGGAAATAGATATTACAATAATAACTCATTCAAACTTAAAATACTGCAGTAACAGTATTACAACATTTATAAAAACAGACAATATGATGATGATTTGCACTGCATCGCCTTAACTAAGTGCTCGAATTTCGGTGCGGTCGCATATATACGTCCGTATATTCCTCAGGCAGAGAAGATCGGTACTTTGATTTAATCATGTTCGTGGTCGAAAACGTAGACAATACTTGTTGTTATTGATTTTATTAAAAATATAGCACCTTTAAAAAACAAAAGATTTCGTGAAAGAATTAAACAAAAGCTAAACACTTTTATATAAGGCCAGTGTTTACCAGACTTGAGCCGCGGTAGCATAGTGGTTAGTGCACTAGCTTCCTAGCTCAGTGGTCTATGGTTCGATCCCCATATGAGGTGGGATTTTTTTAGGCCGCAAACGGCTCCTGGGTCGACCCAGCCCCAACTGGGTACCAGAGCAACTTCTGGGAAGGTTAAGGCGGCTGGCGTGATGCTGACCACATCACCCCTAGTGTGCCGATGGTCAAGAAAATATGGGCCTAACACCATATTCCTAATACGCCTCAATGGGCGTGTAACGGGATCCTTTACCCTTTACCTTACCAGACTTGTTCGGGTCATCGCCCCTTGGCTCCCGGAGCACATTCCCAGCGTCCCCCTCAATTTCCCTTTTTACATAAAGAAACCCCCCCAAAAAAACTATAAATAGCACCGTATACCCTTGGCTCTATTGAAACTTTCCTCTTGTCTCACGTTATCACTAGCCCTCTCCCACTACTAAGACAATCAAATATGCAAAAGGCAGAGTTGGTCTTTTTTGAAACCTAAATCTAATTTCATCAGCTTTCAGCGAAAATTACATTCTGACACCTTTCCAATGAACACTCCCCTATATTAAACTAGTAAACACTATTTAGCAATGGTTTTCACCTTCCAAAAGATGCCTGTTAAATCTTAGTGAGCTGACCACATCTTTCTTGTTGTTAGTTTCTCTGTATTCGGTGTTGATCGAGTGGACAACAGGAGCTTCATTATCCTTCAACCTGCTTTAAGCAGACGATTACGGTTAAAGTTTATGACTAGCGATAGTTGCCTGAGCTCAGGATAGCAAATATATCTGAAACTATGCCTTGCTTAATGGTCCTAGAAATACAGCTACTCTGCCATTTATCTTTCCTATCTCGTCCTCGCCTCGCTGATGGTGAGAACATCTGAAATAAGGGTCGAGTGAAGTTAGGAAGGAGCGGTGGGTTCTGGTTGTTCAGGCTACGTTCTCTGTTTTTAGCGCTTGCGTCAGGGCCCTGGAAAATAAAAAAAGGCTTCTACGTGTAAGTGTTATATTGAGTAATATTATTGAATTTAGCCTGACAAATCATCAGCCAACTCCGTACTACCCCTGCCGCCCATTTTTTCCCCTTTTATCCTCCCAACGTCCCGGGGTGGGGGGCGTACCACCCACTTTGGGAACCACTGTATTTAGGCAGTCCACCTAAAATCTCTGTAGCGTTCCACTGGTGAACGCGATCGACGTCTTGCCCACCCCTGTTGTGTATAGGCCTACGATCTCTTCGATTGCCCCCTTCTCATTACATCCCAGTAACTGTTGATTGCCTTTTCCTTATATTTGTTATTATATTTCTTTGTGACAGAGCTAATCATCGTATCAGTACGGTTGTAGCTCCAGACTAGCGGTTGTAGCTCCGGACTAGTTAGCTCTGTATATGTATATATTGGTTTCTATGTGCCGAATGGGGTGAGAAGCGGAGGTTATCTTGATTGTCTATAATTCCGGCATGAATAAAGCGAAAGGGCAAAGGATACACACGTCGATCAGTTTACTGATTTCAGAATAAATCTCAAGCTTGACCGTATAAATAATTAATAATCGATGAGCTAAGACCTTCTGAATAAGTCGTTAAGGTTCTGCGGGACGGTTCATTATGTTTATGTATTCCAAGCAGAAAGTTTTATTGTATTATACTTTATTCACTTAGGAGTGGACTGGAGATTGTATGTGTGCGCGCATGGAGAGGTGGTTCCACTAATCATATACGTCATGTCCATATTGTACACGTGTTCACACCAGGGTAAAGTTCATATTTATACACAGGCAACTCAACACAGACAGCTCATACACAGACAGGCAGGCAACCTCAGTCCAAAACACATATTCTCACGCACGTACAAACTATATACAGGTTGACACTTAAGACTTCACTCATTTGTATAATAGCTTTCTGGTTGTCACAAAATGACTTTTGGGTCCGTCTCTTGTCATTCTCTTGTTCACTATGGCCTGTCGTAGATTTTTGATAGGGGAGTTAAGACATAGATTGGTCCCTTCTAAATAGATCAGAACAGGTGATAGCTCAGTGAGAGGTAATGTAAAGAAAATAGATTTTCACGAGTGAGATGGTGGAAACTAATTAGAATCTGTCCCTGAAATCGAGAATCTTCTCTCTTTCAGCCTATCTCTACAACAGAACTAGTTTGTCAGACAGTCTATTAGAATATATATATATATATATATATATATATATATATATATATATATATATATATATATATATATATATATATATATATATATATATATATATATATATATATATATATATATATATATATATATATATTTATAGAGCACCACTCACATACACACACACATCATAAGTGACTGGAACAATTGTTTAAGGAACATACAGCCCATCCAAGGGTGTGTTTTGGTGAAACAAGCCCCAGCTTCTCCAAGGCTAATAAATTCAAATCTTGGGAAAACGCTCGCTTCATTATGGTACGTAGGATGCTGATAAATGTCACTTCAATTTTTGTCCAGGTAGTAAAATAATTAAAATGTCTAATGTTCACAAGGGTACAGTAGCTTGAAATAATCGATCGTTACCTCGAGTTGCAGGTAAATAACTCTGTTTAGGATTTATCTTCTTCTCAACACAGTGGTTGTTATACAAGTAATGTCACAGGTTTGATTATGTTAAATGTTTGATTTAGTCGCCACCACGGGTCGACTGTAAAACTTTGATTATTGGAAAAGAACTCTGGAACTCAATGCCAGTTACAGTATAAATTTCAGAAGAATAGTTCTTTTCGTCTAGTTATTCTCTGCTATACATAAACAGAAACCGCTGGTAGGTTTTGGGTGATCCAAATACTCACACAGGACTACTTAAGACTATACTCCAACGCAAACTGAGATTATACTTAATAAAGTAATCTAGAAGCGAAGCTAGCTATGTCTAGAGAAACTGCGGAGTCTGAATGAATAAAATTAGATTTCTCGGGTATATATCTCTTAAATCAAAGGGAATGTTACGTCTCTCCCCCGCAACAGACTCATCTGCCAGATGTTGGCACCTTTGAAAAATCTACATAAACTCTATCTCATTCTGCGAATCAAACGAATTACTTAGCACCAATGCCAAAGCCAGGTCTCTATTAAGATCTAGATGAAATAGAATCTACATATATTATCGCCTCACTCTCGCCATCTGCAGAAGTGGTCCATCTGCAGAAGTGGTCGTAAATGAATTATAGCGAGAGTCTTTGATATGGTGGTTCCCATCTTGTAAATTAACTTACAGCGAATGAATCCAGGCAAAGGTAATAGACAAATTGTCTCCCCTTTCTATCACTGACTGATCTCATTACAGCGATTTTTATGATCGCTGCCGAGATAATTACAGGTGAGCTGGACCAGGTCTGCTCGAAAACCTGCATCAAAGAGAATGCAATTAAATGCTAACAGCCATAAACTGCTTGCTAAATTATAAGAAAGACAGAGGTTTGAATATGGGAGGGTTAAGTTCCCACAGGCGTAGGTGACAGAGAAGGTAGAAGAAGAAAATGAAGATAAAGAAAAAGATATATGAAATCATTTAATCATAATCCACCACACGGCCGTATCCTGGACATTTGTTGTATTGATTATTTACGTGTTTCAGTGGCCTACACCCTCTTTCTTTCTCTGCACCATAGCAGATATGTTGTATTTTCAACATTCTGTCACAACTTTCAATATATTTCGTCTTGTCTGTTTACCTGACCATCCCTGCTGAAGATAGTAGACAAGTGATGCAATATTGAGACGACAGGCATATTCTCGTGTATCCAACCTTGGCCGCTACAGATTAACACGAAAATCGCCAGCGTAGTTGTCTAATTGCTGATAAAGCCAGGGTGCGCGACAGATAAGAGATTACTTGTCTGGGTGAGACATTTTGGACAGACAAGGATGACCTAATCGCTTCCTGTCCGACTTGTTATGACAAGATTACTTTAGATAGTAATAATTTGTTACATCTGAAACACCCGAGACGTGACCTTTGCATCTTGCACAAAATTATTCCATGTTGGAATATTTTGAAATTACCCCACCCAACATTTTTGTTTGAAATTATTGGAGCCCTGAGCAGCTGCATAACAAACAGATGCGGGGTAGGACAGGCATATAACCTGACACGTTTCAGTGGTATTTCACATTGAGAATCGCTTCCCAAAGACACCAGACTTGCCAGTAGTTAGAATCAGGATTCCATCTTATCAGACTGGACACCGTTTATTGGAGTATTCATAAGGACTTACAAAACAGCCCATGAAAACTATCAATTTAATAAGGAAAGCCACTGTCTGAGGAAACTGAACACACACAGTCATAGAGGGAATTATCTTACAAAGGTAACGACCCCCAAGAACACGTGTAAGAGGTCTAATCAAGTGCCTTAACTTCATTCATCTGAGCAAAAAGTCTGAGCCAGGTTTGGCGTAAGTTGTCATTTTACATTCAAATTTCTCATTACTAACATGTGAACTAATATGTATATATTACCATGTAAATATTAATATGTGAAAATCGCTAGTGGATGTCCAAGTCATTTGAGGCTGGCAAACTCAGCGTATAGAATAATGATTTCATGAACCACCACAAGGGTTGGTCATTACCCTTCTATCTACATCTCTGCCAAGAGTAATCTTGTGCGAAGGTAGACACCTTTGACGACCCACTTTTTGGTCACTGTTGGACCACTACTGCAAAGCAGGGGAGGCAACCCGTGACACAGGTAAAACACATATTTATACAGAGATCAACATTCAGATAACATTCATATTTATACTGAGATGGACATTCAGATAACACTCATATTTATACTTAGATGGACATTCAGATAACACTCATTTATACTTAGATGGACATTCAGATAACAGTCGTATTTATACTGAGATGAACATTCATATAACAATCATATTTATACTGGGATGGACATTCAGATAACAGTCATATTTATACTGAGATGCGCATTCAGATAAAAGTCATATTTATACAGAGATGCACATTCATATAACAATCATTTTTATACTAACATGCACATTCAGATAACTCATATCTATACCGAGATGCACATTCAGATAACACTCATTTATACTGATCTGCACATTCAGATAACACTTATACACAAACAAGCAAGTAACCCGCCAAAATATGACGGGAGTAACCCGCCCAGAATATGACAGAAAATAATCATGTTGTACTCTTACTGCTACTACTTTCACTGGTGACTATACATTGAAGCGGTACTGGCGGCTTGAGTACTCTTACAACCCCCAGAGCTATGGCAGAGGGAGTTTTACTCATGGCAGGTTCTACCAAACTGGACAGGTCTGCGCGGGTATGGGGGTCAGACTAAAGCTGGCACTCTGGTCCTCCAGGTTGGGGGGTTCAAGCACAGGGCCGACACCCCTGTCTATGTAAAAAAAAAAAATTGTTACTGAATAGCAACAAATGAAAATGCTTTGACGCGGGACGGACATGCGGAGTCTGAGGCTCGCATGACTGAGAGTAACAGAGAAGGAAATGTCGAAAATGTCCCCTTTCCACACAATCTTCTTCTTCTTCTTCTTTGATCCATAACCGCCAACCGTCAAAGCAGTCAGCGGCCATCACGCCTGGTGGCGTCTTGTAGGGCAGCAACAAATTGATTCCACTTTGCTCGGTCGGCGGCCATCCTTCGTACAGTGCCCCAACTGTGGTTCATTCTTTGCATCTCAGCTTCCACAGTTCTCCGCCAAGTTGTTTTTGGTCGGCCTCTCTTTCGCTTTCCCTCGGGGGTCCATAGCATAGCTGTTCTTGCGATGGTATCAGGGTCCCTTCTGAGGACATGGCCAACCCAACTCCAGCGTCTGCCAGCTATGATGGTGTGCATGTCCTCCTGGTTACTCCGAATAAATAGTTCTTGGTTGCTGATGGTGTTTGGCCAAAAGATTCGGAGAATTTTCCTTAGTCAGATTGTGTGGAAGGAGGACAGTTTCGACATTTCCTTCTCTGTTACTCTCCAACATTCCGCACCATAGAGAAGCACAGAAAGTACGCAGCTCTCATACAGTCTTAATTTGGTGTTTGTGCTGTACTGGGAAGACTTCCAAATGTTGTTGAGAATAGCAAAGGCTGTTCTCGCTTTATTCATTCTGTTGTTAATGTCCTTGCTTGTTCCGCCGTCAGGTGTTACTATGCTTCCTAGGTAAGTAAATGTGTCTGTCTGTTCTAACTTCTGGTTCCTTACTGTTATTGGCTCAGGATTGCCCACATTTAGTGTCATGACCTCTGTCTTCTTCAGATTGATGTTCAGGCCAACCTGCTGGCCATACTTATTCAGTCTATCAGTTTTGTCTTGAATGTGTTGGTGTGAATGCGCGAGCAGTGCAATGTCATCTGCATATTCCAAATCTTCCAGTGTGTCGTGGAATATTCTAATCCACATATATAAATTATCAAGTAAATATAAAGCCTAATAAATACATATAATAAAGAAAGGAAGAAGAATGGTAAAGAACAGTGCTGTCACAATGACAGTACTCGAAATCCCCTTTGTTTTATGCTTCGTCTGCAAATTGTAACGTTTCCACGTTAAATAGGCCTTCTGCAACATACACGCGTTTCCCAAACACACAATAAAATGTGCTGCCTTTCTAAGTAAAACCTTGAAATATGCAAGTTGACCTAAATTTTAAATTCCATTCATGTCTTTTTCTACACTGCGTTACCAAAACGAACGAACAGATGGACAAAAGGATAAAGAGAGAGGGGAGGGCTGAAAATCAGGAACGCATGCAACACGCGTCGCGCGATACACAAATGCTGCCATCACGCGTGTAAGTCTACATGCACTAATTGTTTTTTCAGACGGACAGTGATAAAATACACTACCCTTTCCCAGAGTTAGGTTTATAAATCATAAAAAAACTCTTATTAGGAAAGACAACATTAGATGGGTTTACGGTTGAAAACATAACAGTACCCAGACAGCACATCTTCGAAACAGGAGGTAGAAAATACATATTTTGAACGCAGCCACGTAGCTCTTTCAAATTGGTATATTTGGGTTCCTTAGGGCTTGCTGACAAATAATATGTAAAACGTTACGCAAATAGTCCAGGAATTAATAAATTATACCCAAAATAAAATAGTGAGGATGCCTGACAGCATGGAATCATTTCTGCTCATAAAATTTTTTTTATATAACGTGTTTGAAAAAACCTTACGTTACATAAATAGCCTACCATGTAAACTCCCAATTGATTGGAGCGCAACAAATGAAAGCCTAACCACGATTGGTCGGACTATAAATACTATCTTTCGTTGTTAGGGGAAACGGGGAAAGGTAACATTTTTTCAAACACTTGTCGAAACGGGGCCTCATTGGCTAGACTCGCTGGATATAATCACTTGGGAGCGTTAGTTCGAAACCACTTGTTTAAATAAGCTTGATAAAGCATCAGTGCGTTGAAGCCAGCTCATATTTTGTTAAAATAAAAGCCTGGAAGATAAGCAGATGGGAATTTGTGCCAGTGTTGTGCCAGAATTCATTGCTAATCAACGTATCTGTGTTTAATTCTAGGAATTGTGGTAAGCTTGAACCATTCAGTATCTATTAATGAAATTGAATGTGTATTGTTGATTTATGCCTGTATATATATGTGTAGTTCAGTGGCAAACGTGAGGTAAAGCCTATAATGCTCCAGCCTGAACAGAGGGTGTCGGAGGAAAGTCAAACGGCATGGAATGGCCAATCAGTACACTGACACCTAGATGATTGACTAGAAAGAAATAATGCTGGAATTGCAGAGGCGTAGTAACCATTAAGGAGGTTAATGCTGGTATAAAGTACTTCAGAATGAAGCTGATAGTTGGCCTAACGCTCTGAACTCAATGTTTGTGCTGTATTGTGATCAGTGTAAAAGAGAGTATAAGTTAGTTATGAAGTAGAAGGTACATCCTTCTTGATTTCAGGGACAGTGGTCTTGATGGTACTGAGCAGCACCTGGTCAGAGCTTTGCTGAATCCAGTGTCGGACAGCATACTCCTTGGTCCTTTTAGCTATCAGTGAGGTGTCTCCAGAGCCCAGAGGAGAATTCGAGCAGAGGAGTCCTTTCCTGCCGCCATCACGCCAGATAAGCTAACTTGGCCAGCTGAGCTCAACATTATGTCCCCTCATCTTGAAATGACTTTATAAAAATAACATTCAGAGGGGAATTTAATTGTCTTAATATCAGGAACTGAGAACATCTCCAATACTAGTCCCTAAAGACAAACTATTGAAGTCATGATGACAACTACCAACAGAGCTTGAACAAAACAAAACCAGTATTACCTCATACTACTATTACACAACTGACACACATAGGATATTTTTAATAATATATGTCACTACCAGATTCATATTAATACATTCTGTACATAACTTGTAATTAACATTGATTGTGATTCCTGGTTCCTTTGTCTTTGAATCAGGACACACATATGCCTTTATGATAGAAATGAATACATATTGTTATTTGAAAAGTTACGAGTGTCTCCTGTAAGATATTCTCATAGAGTGTTATATGTATGTGAGTGTCACAGTGTTGTCAAGAGTAGTGGATTAAATTAAATTGTTTATCTGTCTGTTGTTGTGACTTACACTTCACCATACTCATACCCTAGACACATAACGTAGCATCACACTATTCCAGAATAATTCTGACTGAGATATAGAGATATGTGGTAGCAAGTAAGGTTATCTATAATACACTACTCTTAATAGATATAGATACCTTCAC
Organism: Oreohelix idahoensis; assembly: GCA_024509875.1. Classification (NCBI taxonomy): domain Eukaryota; kingdom Metazoa; phylum Mollusca; class Gastropoda; order Stylommatophora; family Oreohelicidae; genus Oreohelix; species Oreohelix idahoensis. The sequence goes on along the minus strand of JAMPIV010019386.1, from coordinate 671,276 downwards.
AGCTGATCTCAGTCAGTACACTAAGTCCCCTATAAATATTTATAACATCCCACTTCACCACACAGTGTAGAAAACGTTGTCCATCTAATTCCCCTTGGACTGCCCTCTGTTGTCTGGCGCATCACCCAATCTATGACTGTCAGAAATAATGTTGTTGATAAGGGGCATCCCTGTCGTACTCCTGTTTTCACTTCGAAAGTTACATTACTCGATCCAACACTGCACGTAAAGTTAGAATAGAGGCTTTTTATAATGGAAACAATGCGGCTGGGAATTCCATAAGCCCTCAGAATTTTCCATAGGCTGTCCCTGTGTATGCTGTCGAAAGCCTTTTCAAAATCAACAAAGTTAATGTACAGCTGTCTCTGCCATTCTGAGCACTGCTCTATAATGTTCCTGAGGGCAAATATATGATCTGCACATCTTCTGTTCTTTCTGAAGCCCGCTTGTTCTTTCCTCAGTTTATGGTCAACTGCTTTTGAAATTCTCTGGATGATTATCCTGCCTAGTATTTTGCTGGGAACTGAGAGGAGGGTAATTCCTCTCCAGTTGTTGCAGTCTGCAAGGTCGCCCTTCTTGGGCAATTTGACAATTGTTCCTTTACTCCACTCTGTTGGTGTTGTCTCAGTTTCCCAGACTTGTGCAAATAGTGGTTCTAATAGTTCTGCTGCTAGTTCAGGGTCTGTCTTGAATAGCTCAGCATTCAGATTGTCGTGACCAGGCGCTTTTCCATTTTTTAGCCCTTTGATAGCTGTGATAATTTCTTCTTTTCGTGGAATGTCTGTATTTACGTCTAAGTCGCTTTCAGCCTCAGGAACATTCAGCTGAGTCTCTGGTGGTTCCTTATTCAGTGTTTCTCTGAAGTGCTCTGCCCACCTTGTTTCCTGCCCCTGTGCTGTGGTGATGAGATTTCCTTGCTTGTCTCTTACTAACGTTATGTTGTTTGCACCTCGTTTTCCACTGATAGCTTTAGTTATTTTATAAACTGTGCTTTGTTCATTTCTCAGTGCTGCCTCTTCTGCCTGTCTTGCAAGGTCATCCAGAAATGTCCTTTTGTTAGCACGGGTTTGACGTTTTACTTCCTTGTCCAGCTGACTGTACTGTTCACTATATATTGCCTTTAACCTGGGAGACTTAGCTTCTGTTTTCTTCCTTTTCATTTCCTTTCTCTTCGCTATGGTGTTTAGCGTTTCTGGTGTTATCCAGTCTTGGCTCTTTCTTTCCTGGAATCCCAAGCATGACTTGCTGCTTTCTTTATATATTGTTGAGATGGTGTTGAATTTCTGGTCCACATCGTCGGTCTCTGTTCTTTCCTGGCTTTTGGTAATCAGATATCGTCTCTTTACGTCGACCACAAACGCTTTTCTGGTGAGGGGGTCTTTAAGTTTCGTGATGTTGTATCTTTTCTGTTTGACTGCAACTGGTCCAGCAGCTCTGAGTTTCACCTTCAGTCTTGCTACTACTAGGTGATGCCACACAATCTGCCTAAGGAAAATTTTCCGAATCTTTTGGTCGAATGCCATCACCAGTCAAGAACTGCTTACTCGGAGCAACAAGTGGACATGCACACCATCATAGCAGGCAAGACGCTGGAGTTGGGTTGGCCACGTCCTCAGAAGAGACCCTGATGCCATCACAAGAACAGCTATGCTATGGATCCTTAAGGAAAGCGAAAGAGAGGCCGACCAAAAACAACTTGGCGGAGAAGTGGAAGCCGAGATGCAAAGAGTGAACCAGAGCTGGAGCACTGCACGAAGGATGACTGCCGACCGATTTTGTCTTGATCATGTAGCCATTTCTTCGCTGCATGAATCACTCCTTCATCATCTTCAAACCTTGTCCCATGGAGTGCATCTTTAATTGGACCAAATAGATGAAAATCAGAGGGTGCCAAATCGGGACTATAGGGTGGATGGGGTAGTACAGTCATTCAAATAACACTCATATTTATACACAGATACACATTCATATAACACTCCTATTTATACACATATACACTTTCATATAACACTCCTATTTATACACATATACACATTCATATAACACTCCTATTTATACACATATACACTTTCATATGACATTTATACACAGATACACTTTCATATAACACTTATATTTATACATTCTTATACATTCACATTTATATACCACTTACATTTATGCACAGATGCAAATTCATATAACACTCCTATTTATACACAGATACACATTCATATAACACTCATATTTATACACATGTACACTTTCATGTAACACATTTATACACATTCATATAACACCCATTATTACACAGATACACATTCATATTGTGAGTATATGAGAACTGCCGTAAGACGGGGGTAAAACGGTAGAAATTTTTTTTTTTTACAAAAACACACAAATAGAATTACGTCTTACAAAGAGAAAGGACAAGAAAAACCTACGTTGCGGCCACAAGGCCTTCGTCAGGGACAGACAAACAAGAGACAGGAGGGAAAGAAAATGAGAATTAAGTAGAGAACATAAAACTATAAAAATAAGAGACACAAAAAAACACTCACTTATGTCCATCAAAGATGGCTGCCACTAAAGCGGAAGTGGATAGTACATTAAAAACAAAAAATAACATAATGAAAACAAGGACTGGAAAACAGAGAGGGAAAAGTTGGGGTGGGGGGGGGGGTGTCCAGCCCTGGGGGGGGGAAATAAATATTAAGGGAATATATATATACATATATATGAATATATAATAATATATATTTATTTCATTGGTAAATATATATCTATATATATACTAGAATAAATATATATTTATATATGATATATATTCTATTTTATATATATGAAAAGACAAAAAAATTGAAATTATAATGAAATGGAATTTAAAAAAAAAGAAGAAAAAAGTAGAAAGTCATAATACGACTGGGACCAGATAGACAAGGACGCCTCGGACAAAAGAATGTTGGGTATTCAAACCGTCGGGTTTAAGGCAACCCATAAGCTGGATGAGGCGTTGTTCCAGGCGAAACCGACTGTTGGCGTCCGAGGAACAGGATCTGATGGCTGTCACCTGGATGTCAGTGGCACCGTGGTGGCCAGGGGTGATTGAAGTGGATGGCCACAGGTGTGGATTTCAACTGCGTGATGTCGTAGAGGTGTCTGGTCGATGTAAGTAAAATTGCAACGTTTACATATAATAGCATAAATGACGTTGCGTGACTCGCATGTGAAGCCATGGGTGATGGTGAACTTGGCCTTAGGGAACGAGACTGAACGTGTTTCGATTACATACTGACATGTCTTACATCGTGTTCGGTTACATGGCTCGGTCCCAAAGTAGCCATCGTTGACGGTTTTCAAACGGCTGTGGACTAGGAGGTCCCTCAAATTTTTATCCCGTCTATATTCCAGCAAGGGTGGCTCACTAACCACTTCCCGCGCCGCTGGGTCAGCTTGGAGGAGAGGTAAGTAACGATACAGGATCCTTTTGACGCAGTGCTGTGAGGATGATAGGTCATTATTAACTTGATTCTATCAGAGGAGGTTTTGTGGCGGGGTTTGAGAGCACTCTTTTATTTGGCATAAATCATGCCTTTTCATTCGTTATTTTCACTATTTTGCTCTATGCTGGACATAGCATGGTGAAGTCTCTAACACGCCACTCCCCTATGGCAGTATTTGCTACGGGAGTAATTCGTATCTTATTGTTTACCACTCCTCAGACGTGTTTACGTTCCGCCAGCTGAACTGTGGTATTATCGTAACAATACCCAGTCGTCAGACCGGTCACCCGCTTATCTCTTTGAATCCGTCTGACCACCTGTGGAAACGTGTCGGTCAAACATTTGACCCCATTGGAAAGCTGTTGATCGTGTTGACACAAGCTTGTATTGTGCGTACGATGAAAGAAGACAACACTGTCTGACCAGACATCTGTCTGGCGGAGGCACGCAGATAAAGGGGATAATTAGATAATCTGTCGGGATAGACATCTGGGCGGAAGACATTACGCCAGGAAAACACGGTCACAATATTGTGATAGACAGAGGTGCGCCGGAAGTCTTATGTAACGATATGACATCACTGTTGTAAGAGGCCACGCGTGTATATTAAATTTAATATTTTCAAATACGCGTGGGATGAGTAATGATAAACTTCCCCACCCAAACAGTGCTAGATAGATTTGATTGGTTCGCCAGAATCTACAATGAATTGATTGGAACATTCGGCGGAAACACAGCTGGGATTTGAAACTAAGGATTGTGAGATATACTGTAGAAATCAGACACAGAACAGCACAGACTGCATCGCAGCGTCAACTAAACACCTCCTACAAGCCAGAGGAAAGAGGATAGGACTTACAATTCCACAACTATAAGTACCAGATCGAGTATTGGGCAACTTTGGAATTTACAAGTAAACCCGCAATTTTAATACAAGACTGGAAACTTGGGAATTTTATCACAAGGAGTCAGAGAGGAATTTTAACAAAAGTTTTCCCAGGCCAGGAATTCGCAGAACACCAGCCGTCAGAGGAATTAACTCATATTTCCCAGACAGTCGTACAAACATTTTTCCCAGCCGTCATAAGAGGAAACCAAAGTTAAAGGAATTATACAGGAATTTCCCAGAGGACCCCCAGCCGTCAGAGGAATTAACTTATATTTCCAGACCTAAGTGATTCGAACAGCATCTAACTAAAGGGCTGTGTGTCCATTCTAAATCTGTGCCAGGAGAAGTGTGTATTCCCAAAATTTTGGGGTAAGTGTAAACAAATTATTTACTAATGTAAATTTTACAGGTTTCTTGCTAAGTGGTTATATATGAGGCTGGCAACCTCAACATATGAAAATAGTATATGCATGAACCACTACTGCAAGAGCTGGTGATTGTTTCTGACTAGTCGTGCGGGGAAACCCGACAGCAGAGATGACCCCAGAACTCAGACGGGTGTAAGGATGAGTAATGAGTGATGATTACATCACATGTGCCTAAAGTGTAACATATTATCTTGTGAGAATTATGTACCTTTTTTAATTGTAATTCAGGCAAATCATTATTCATGCACTCCAGACGCAATTTCCTAGTTGACACCCAGAAGGATATTGGTGAATTTTCATCATATTCCCTGAGTTACATTGTGTGCTCGGGAATTTAATTCTTCTGAGAGGTTAACATTGGTGGGTGGAGCGCATGACAATGGGCCTGTTAGTTTGCGGAGAACAAATGTACTCAGCAGAAGGCATTTGTTTCTGTCTATTTGTCACAGTTCGTGGTTACAAGACATCAGACTTAAGTACTGAAGTTCCTACGCCACTAGTGTGAGAGAAGAGTATCACCACCAACCGCCTACAGTGGACGAATTATGTGGAGAAGTGTACTCATCACCAAAAAGAAGTGACGGAAACCACAGCTGCAGGACTCATCTGGAGCTAAGTTGTGTGTAACAGGCTACAGCAAAAATACGGACATTATTAACGCCCTACCTAAACCTCAGTGAGGAAACCTTAATTTCAATTTTCACCCAATTTTCCCATTTATTTTTTCCATGTTAAAGACTAATTGACTATTAAATTTGTTGTATGTTATTTTAAACTAAACAATAATAGTTGATTCAGTTTATATGTACGAAAGCAAACGTATGAGCCAGTTTTTCTTGATAAATATATATATATATATATATATATATATATATATATATATATATATATATATATATATATATATATATATATATATATATATATATTACTATATAAGTATGAATTCGTTGGATTACTCCAACTGGGGGCTTGACGGGCCAGAACCATTGCATAAACCCTTCACAAAAGGCGACGGGCCAGATAATAAGTTAACAAATTTGCTCAGCCCTTAAGCAGCTTTTATTCTTGACTTCTGGGAATATCTTGTGAAGGCTCCCGTAAGGTAGAAAAGCCATTCATCTTCTATCTACATCTTTGCCAAGAGTAATCTTGCGCGAAGATAGATACCTTGGACGACCTACTTTTAGATACACTTGCGTTGTGACCATTAGTGGACAGCTGAAAGTCATTCAAGCATGTCGGCTCCACGTGAGGAGCTGATTGACAGCTTGGCCGTCATCAAGCACTTTGGTGGGAAAGCTGTATGGCGGTGAGAGATGCAGGAGACAGAGTACCAGCTTTGTGAAATAAATAGATGATTGTATGAGAAAGAACGACGTGGAAGATGCAGAAGTGCCGTGACTTCTGAATATAGGTGGCCGTGGTGTAGGCCAGGTAGAGTTAGTAGTTGTATGAGAGTAGAAAGAAGTACATGATTCCAGATGATTTAAACCAATCAGACGCTTCTAGATTCGACGTGCAGATTTAAACCAATCGGCTGTTTTGTTACGTCAGACACGAATTAGTTCACATAACGTGAGCGGGTGGTGGTGGGGGGTGAAAGATAGGTTTGTTGGGAAAAATTGCATTTTTTTCTTATCTGATGTTTACTAATCTTGTTTTTGTCATCAGTATTTACCACATTTGTTACATGAAACAAAAAAAACCTTGACAGTTGTAGCAGATGAAGATGTAAAGGTAGCCCCACAGCAGATATTGTCGTAGGGGAATGAAATGTTAGAGACTTCACTTATACTAGATAACAGCTTTGTTATGTTGTGGTGACCAGTTCCCTTCCTCGCTGCCCATTTTACAGCTGGGTAGACCAGCGTGACTCGGTCTGGTTTTGAACCCGGTTCTTTTGGTTTGAGAAACAAACTTTCTAACCACTGCCACTTGCACTGTTGTACATATACAGTTTATTGAAAGACAGTGTTTGGAGTTGAAAGGTTACTGATCATCACATCATTATCGCCATCATCATCGTCAAGTGTTATAGCGGGTCGCCCAGTCGACCAATTCTCCCCATAACCCGCTGGCTCTGGTGTTGCCCATTAGTTCTGTTGGTATCCTCTTTCTCTCTGTCTCTCTCTCTATCTTCTCTCTCTTTCTATCCCACCCTCTCTCTCTTTCTCGCTCTCCCCATCAGTCCATTCTTCTTTCGGCATTCCCTCTTGTTATGATGTTTTCAGTTTCGAGATGATGTTCTGTAAATTGTATTATCTTTCCGATGAACTGTCTTTTGTTTGTCCTCCTGCCTTATTGGGACTGGCATTATTATATTGTTTAGCCGTGACCGTTAGTTTATCCATCCCTCTACGGGAATCACATTTCAGTGGTTCCATTCAGATATGCATGCATTGTTTCACATCCGTTAAAGAATATTGGGATATCAGATAGTGCAACTTGCTGTTGTATGTGTACATCGGCAGTTGAGAGAGAAAGATAAGTTTGTGTTGAGAGCATTACTTGTCACTGTATTTTATGATCTGTACATGAAGCTATGTTGTGATCTGCGCAGTAAACTATGTTGTGATTTGTACACAGAGATGTGCCACAAAGATTCGTATAACATATATTACAGTAACTTGCCAATGTCTTCCTAAAACTGCAGTTGTTTCTTCCAGCTCCCTACGTGTTCTGTCCAGTCTACTGTTTTCAGTTACGTAATATGTATCTTGCACAATTGTAGGCTTCATGGCAGAGCGTATATGAAAAATTGGTGCAGACTTCCTGCAAGGGGACCAACTGTGATTGTGAGTACATTCTCCGTTAGGAGCGCATATAATGACCATAATAAGTAGTCATTGTCTTGTGTCATTCCCCGGAGTCTGTCAGTATATAAAGAAAAAAAAATATGATGACTTTGTCTTCATGCAAGTCGTAAGAGGCGACTAATATGAGGTTGTGCGTGCAGTTGGCAGCCCTGTCATGTAATACACATTGGTACAGAAAGCACTGCTGCAGGAGTACATAAATGCTTTGGTACAAGCTTCTTGTATAAGCATCAGCAGCAATGGGTGGCTATGTGCTCAGTAAGGAGCAGATAATGTAATGATAATGATGATAAGTAAATAACAATGACTATGTTGTAAACATCGTTCATTTGGTTTTGACTTGTTTGTAATTCGCCAACAGCTGGGTTATCCAGGACAAATTAGGAATTAGGCAAAAATACAACGTTCCTCACGCTAATGGATGTTTCCCTTGTAGGTCTTTCTTTCCTTCCATTCTCTTCCCCCCCACCCCCGCCCCTCCCCCCGAACCCGTCTCCTTCATGCCATCATGTCTCAGTCATCCTCCCAACCCCCCGTAATAGCATCTATAACGGACATTACATCCGGTTCTCAGTCTGACAGCTTTGATCCGCTCGGTTCAGCTACCGAAGGTTTGGAAAAGTGTGACCTACTAATTTACGATAAAAGAGGACCACTCATTACCGTAGCGGTTGTAGCGGGAGGTTATTTAAAATTATTTATTATGTAAGAGTATGCCAGTAAAGAGTTCTGCCCTTACAAGTAATACCCCAGTCTTAGAAATAAGCACTGGTGTATTGTTATCATAACAATAGTCAGACTGTGAAAACCCTGGCCCAGTTGGTAAGAAGTAGTACCAGGCTTTAAGGTGTCTCCTCCCTGTGACTATCTTATGATTACTTTATTCTAGGGGATAAGTAAAATGTACATTCACTGAACCCACAAAATGGAAGAAGTGAATAAATCCTCAGGTACAGTTAAAACAGTTTAATAATTACACTAATATTCTATTTCTGCTAGTTGGAAAAGAGCATACACACACATATATATATATATATATATATATATATATATATATATATATATATATATATATATATATATATATATATATATATATATATATATATATATATATATATATATATATATATATATATATATATATATATATATATAATAAAGTATTAACACAATTACTATTATTGTCTGTTTAGACTTCAAGATCTAAAATAATAAAGTTACTGAAATCACTGTTATTAGTCCTTTGAATTTAAGGATAACTGTCATCAGTTGACTGAGTTTCTGTATGGTTACTTATTGTTTTCAACTATTGGCTGTTTCACATGTATAGGTGGTCAGTGTCAAACAGGACACTTATCTTTCCAACTTGATACTGCTGAAAACTGTCCTTTGCTGATATCAGACTTGGTAGGCCCAACAGTAGGGATGCCAATGACCAGTTGAAGTTCACTCTTTGGGGTCCTGCACTTTTGTGGGATTGCCTCGGATGAACGACACCGGCTTCTGATACTGGACAGTCTGGTTTGAGTTATTTAATGGAACCTGCAACATATCAGCCTTGGCTAGTATCTGGCTAGACTTGTAGCTGACTAGCACAGATGTCAGACCAGTCAGTCATCAGATGTCACCGTTATACAATCATAGTAAGTAAGGACATCATTTCAGTGATATAGCATTAATATTAACGTTTCAATTAAGTGTAACTGACTAGCACATAAGTCAGACAAGTCAGTCATCAGGTGTCAAAGTTATACAGTCATAGCAAGTAACATCAATTCAATGATATAGAATTAATATTAACATATCAGTAATAAACATCATCTGGTTTATTCCGCTCCTATACATCCCTTTCTATAACTTGATCCTTCCAAATCATATCAAATTCAAATACTGATGCTATTCTTAGCATCTACACAAAAGTGATACATAAATAAAGAGTGACCAAGCGATCACGTTTCTTTCTTCGGTAGTACAATTACATAGTTTTGGAATTGAAACCTGGCTGTGGAACCCTCCATTTTACCAGCTGTAAATGGGTACAAAGTTGTGCGCTCGAACTAGGGAAGGCAAAGGCAGCGAGGAAGGGGACTAGTCACCTTAACCTCGTACTGGGATCTTCCATGATGAAGTTTCTAACCTTCATTTCCCTATGGCAATCTCTGCCATGGGACTGCCTTTATCTTCGTAAGCGATAAAGCAATATGATAAATATATCTTCATTAGGCTGTGGGGCTATTTGTGATTAATTTTTGTACAAGCAACAATCATCCACAATGCACATGTTTAGATCATACAATACATTATATCAATGACTATTATACAGGCATATTTTGGGAATTCTATATGAACCTGAAATAACAAATATTATACACGGTAGTTATCATAATTTCGCTTACCCTCAGACTTCAGATACTGGACTTAAAAATGTTTCTGGCGATCCGCTCACAATTCATGGGTAGTGGCGAAACTCTGCCTCCAGTCTGTCTCAAACCTACTTCGTTGTGTATCCCTCCAGTTTTACCGATACGCTTTAAATACGTATAGCGCGGACGTATCGGAGAGTACCGACGTCACAGCTTAAACCTAAGCCTGAAAAATCCTTCCCGAACAGTGATTTCGGCCGATCTGTGCGTCGACTTAAATTTTGCCTTTCTCATTCTCGGCATATATAATACCCATATTGTTCCATCTTATCTAGTTTTATACAGCTGATAAAACTCTATCTTCCTATCCATGTAAATTCCCAAACTGTTATTTATTGATTTTAATATTTAGAACAGAAGTGGGTTACACGCTTTTAGCGTAACTGTGGGCAGCCGAAATACGCATATATCTCCATAAATGAGAACTTCCTACCGTTCCTTCTTATATGCAGTTATACACAATCCTTCCCTGTACTGAAATGTAAAATCCTTTTCATACGGATTCCCTTCTGCTTTTATTTATCCTTGGCGATTTCCTCTGTCTGATACACATTTCGCTGATACGCCGCCATTTTGAAAGCGGTCATTCGATCGTTGATGGGTTTATAAATCTAACTGAACCCGTTTGCAATGGCTTGAAACCAATTTCGCGACAGCGGTAACCGTCGTTTTACACAACCACACTTTAGTATGGACTCACCTCTGTTCGGTATGGCAGCCTTTTTTAACGAGCACCGTTAATGAAGTAGGTCTATACAATTTGAGAAATTGAAAGCTAGTCCACTTTATGACAGTATGTACAGTTTATAGAAAGAGAAAAAGCGATGAAGTCCACTGGCCGATTGATGGCCGGTCCTGATCCTAATGACAACATAGGCCATCTTACAAGGAGGGATCAGAGCATCTTTTTTCGGCTCAGAACACAACATATACCACTCAACAGTCACTTGAACAGAATCCAACCACAACACTCTTCAGAGTGCCAGTTATGTAACTACCCCTACGACACTGTTGACCACCATCTCTTTGAGTGCCCAGCACTCGATGATGTTAAGAAAATGCCCCTTCCTCCCAGGCCAGATTAGTAAAACACTTTGTACGGAGAAACAAAACAACTAGCGAAAACATGCAGATATCACTACATGGCATTGGGCCGAAGGGCGAGAGCCCAAGTGCCACTGGATCAATAACAACAACAACATTATGTTAACGGAACAGTTTTAGCTACATGGATTATAGAGAAACTAGATATTTAAGTCATAGATAGATGACTGCCTTCGCTAGCCGACGTGGTGTAATAGAAGAAATATAGCGGCGCAGTCCTTTTTACTGGCTTTTCTTTAACTTGCAACGTATGTCACTCTCTTGTCACCTTCAAATCTTGCAATCGATTTTTCAATCACTTCCAGATGAGCAATAGCTCTGAAACTTCTCATAGTTGTGTATTCCCCATGACAATACAATAATCAGTCGTAAAAATAATAAAATTAATAAAATTAAAATTAATATTAAATTATTTTTTTTATAGTATTGTATCATCAGTTGTTGCCCTGATTGCTAAATCAGAGGCACATCTCCAATCCAACCTGCAAGTCTGGAAGGAAGAGCTGGAGAAGAGAGGGATGGTCGTAAGCAACTCTAAAACAAAATCCATGGGGATATCACGAGAAGAAAAAAGACATCAGATTAAGCTGGGAGAACAGGTCCTGGAGCAGGTCGACCACTTTAAATACCTCTGAGCTATTATAGACCGAAAGGGAGGCATCAAAGAAGAGTTGGCCACTCGAAAAGCAGCAGCTGGGAGACATTTTCAGGCCATAAATCGAGGATTCCTCAGCAAGAGAGATGTTGGTAAGAAAACGAAGATGGCTGTATACCGCTCCACCTATGTCCCAGACTTGACATATGGATGCGAGTCATGGGCAATGACTACAACCCACAAAAGCCAGATCCAAACCTCAGAAATGCGGTATCTGAGGAAGGTGGTTGAAGTAACAAGAAGAGACATGGTCCGCAACCAGACGATACGTCAAGGCCTAAAATCCCACCCCCTGCAGACCCAAGTAGAACAGTGCCAACTAAAATGGTTTGGCCATGTCTGCAGAATGGGAGAAGATCGGCTACCACGACATGCATGGGAAACAAAGAGCCAGGGATCCAGACCTCCAGGACGACCCAGAGTCCGCTGGGAGGACAACATTAGACAATCTTTGAAGGACCGAGGACTAGAATGGAACCAGGCCAGGAGGAAGACAGCCGATAGGATAGTCTGGCGCTCTCTCTTCGAAACCTCTACACCTCGCTGTAGAAGGGGAACGACTAAGTAAGTAAGTATCATCAGTGAAAAGGTGCGATAACTGCAAATAATCTAGGTGTATTCTTTCCAACAAGATTGTCTCCCCCCCCCCCCCACACACACACACTATCGCACGCGCGTGCACAGACATACACACAACTGACAACTCTTACCAAAATTTTTTTTAAAGTTAAAAAAAAAAATATATTAACTTTCCGTGTAATATACTGAATAATGAAATCCGCCTCCTGTGCTCTGGACTCGTTTATCGCAAACTGATAATGTCATTAACGGATCGATTACATTTGACTTAAATTTAAAAAAAAAAAAAACACTAAAAATTAAAAAATTAAAACATATTTTAAACACAGACATTTTGACTGCAAGCTATAAACTCCTTGAAAAATTATTTGTGGCTTTTTAGTGCATTAAAAGCCTGTGTTTAAAATATTTTTTAAAATTATTTTTTATTTCTGTTTTAATATTTTAAAATATAACCTCATTTGCTTTCAAGGAAGGCTGATGTTTTATATTTCCAGAGCCGGATTTTTATTAGAACCGTCTTTTAAGAGAACAAACGAGTCAGCGAAAATGTGTAAGGCAGGGGTGGGTACGGTCCACCGGTGGATCGCTGACAGATTTTAGGCGGACTACCTAATATATAAAAGTTGTTCTCTCTCCCCACCCCCACCACCCCCCTTTTTTGAGATTGTTTAATTACATATTTTGTTTTTAGAGGAATAATGTGTTTCACGCCGACATTTGACGACTTAGTTGAGATGACACATTGCAAAATTATCATCATATTAAATCTGTGTTATTACATCTTGTGTGGGACCAAAAGATGCAGCAATAGAGAATGCAGTCAGCGACCCATAGCTTGACTGCTTGCATCAGGGTCAGCGAACCAGAGCTGACCAAGACCGTACTCCACCTCCACGTGGTGGTCCTGGAAACAGTCTGCAGCAGTGCAGTCTGGCTGAGCGAGTACGGATCGAAGAGGGAAGGCAAACCCGGTCCCCAAAAAATGTCGTGCTGAAGTCGGATGTGTCGACCGAAAGGTGCAGATATCACAGCTACGGCGTAAACAGACACAACGCAACCACCGTCCTTTTCAGGGCTAACGAGGAAGAAGAAGAAGACATCTTGTGTAATACTGGTACCGAAATAGTGGTTGATTATTCGAATTAATTCTTAGTAATGTATTATCTTTTTTCCTTGCAAACGAGCACATACACGTATACATTTTTTTTTTAAAAATCTTAAGCAGTTAAAAAATTTTTTTGTGTACTTTAAATATTTCTCCATTTTTCACATACGGTATGTGGAATTATTTTATTGTTTACAGTTGAATAACTTTAAAAGAAGCTACAATGAAAAATTGTAATCAGTAGACCGCAGTATAAGTAGATCTTGGCATGCTACTTGTGCGCAGGCCTGGTATAAGGGACCATCTGTTTGAAAGTCAACCGTTGAGGAAGCTGGAGCCGATTGTTATGAGAAGAATGTAAATATATGGGAGTTTTTATTTGAAAGTCATTGAGAAAACATAGCCAGCTGTTATGAGAACAACGTAAATGTGTAAAGGAGTAGTCATTTGAAAGTCAGTCATTGCGGAAACAGGAGCTGCTTGAGGGAAAACATAATACCACAGAAACGTAGAAGTAACGAATTCAAATCGTTACTCCATTTTGTTTATTTGTCTTTTGACAGAATGATTGTTATTTAGTCAGGAATACATGACACTGACATGACATGATTGATAGATTAGAACAAACCTGGTATCTTGCATGGACAAGCAGAGCTGTCGGGATAAAAGTTGGTGTGTAATTAAATTTGATGACGGAATCTCACGCAACTAACGTCAGACATGAGGCATACAGTCACGCACGTGTGTACTTAGCTGATTTGCTAGGAGGATTAGCTTATGAAACGAGAATGCACTGAGTTAAAAGCCCCTCTACATGCACGGAATTTTTGTGTAGGACGACATTGCGACATGGAAAGTCATTTTTTTCTTGGTGTGTTTTGTTTTATGTTAATGGTCAGCGCAGAGGTATGACAGAATGATTTATGCTGAACAGTTCAGATCGATTTCTGATTTATGAGATTCGTTCGGTGTCGATGATCGTAATTAAGAAAATGAAGTTTGCGACATTAATTCCCCAGTAGGCCTACACGCTTTTTAAGAACAGTTTTAAAATTAAAATTTTTAAAATCTCTATCCTTACTTTCCCTGCTGTAAAATGTGATGATTTTGTTTCTCAACGTCATCTTATCACGTGCCGGAAATATCCGCATCTTGTTCCAAACACTCCTCTTACAAGGTATTTTCTCCCCTCCCCCATATCACCCTACGAATCTGGTTAGTTTATATTTCTTAACATCTCATGTTCTTTTCCCCGAGTTTTTCCATTTATTACATCTGCCTGTGATATTCTGAGTCAAAACTTAAAGGTAGTCTCCCTAGCAGATACAGCCGTAGGGGAGAGTAGTTAAGTGTTAGAGACTTCCCTATACTAGGTGCAGCTTTACGAGGTGGCGTTGACCAGTTCTCTTCCTCGCTGCCTTTGCCCTTCATAACTCAAGAACAGTCAGATACTCATTTACAAGCTGCGTACACTAGAGCGGTGATGCTACTAAGTTTGGATCCCTGAATCTAGTAACATTGTCAGCTGTCTTCTTGAGCAGAAACATAAGAAGTCATGTGTTTTCATTTGTCATTTGTCTACGGTAATTCCGTCTGGACTTGAGGATTTGTCTCCTAATCTGATGGCTGATTTCGTTTCAGTTGTATTTATATTTTATGGATAGACACATATACACATAGAGGAGTTCATCAGTTGGCCGCATTTATTCTTTACCCTTTAGCTCTCAAAGAAGCATAGACCTTCATGTTAGTCCGCCTGTCCTGTGCCGTCCGCTGAAGGTCTTTCCTTTCCGTCTCCAATTCTCTTTGTCGTATGTTATTCAGTCTCCCACTACCCAGGTTAACATTACAAGGCAGTAATAGTTGGGCAATTCTCAGGATAGTATGTCATCATTTCACTTTTCACTTGAGTTGTAGCATCAAGTCACCACTACAGCTGTTACACTTTACAGGAAGCCCGCACCAAAACAGTTTATGTTCCTGATGCAGTGGTTTCTGTAGTATATTTGATTTGCATGATGAGGTTGCCAGCCTATACACAACCTCATTAGTCGCCTTTGTGACACCCGGAAAGGACTCCAAGCATAGAAGAAATAGAGACATAAAAACATTTGGAGATGAGATGTAGATAAAACGGAAATGGAATGAAGGTGAGAAGGTTGCTCAAGCGTGGAGAGAGCTGGCTGAAATCCTGTGCTTTATAAAAGACACAAAAGAGTAATATACAGTCTCAGGTATTTTAAAATCGTTATTGTTATATCTTCTTTTCCGGTGTCAGTGATGTGTGTGGAGGTCGGCAGTATTTGTACCATTCAGTCATAGCAGCTCTGTCCTTTTTCTCTTCTCTGTCTCTCTCCTCCCCCTCCCCGGTTCTTCCTTGTCTATTTATCTTCATTCCACGTAAGTCGTTTTTTAAGTGGTTTGATTGACGTTCACATTGTCAGTGTTCGTGTACTTGCAAGTAACCTCAGTACGTCCAGACTTGGAAGTCGATGTCTGAGGTGACATACAAGTCTGTGGTATGTGGTGACAGGCATCAGTTGAAGCGCTGTGTTCCGCGGGGAACGAAGATGATGGTAATCACTAGAATATCATCATACTTACTTATTTAGTCGTTCCCCTTCTACCGTGAGGTGTAGAGGTCAATCATCATCATAATATCAATATCAGCTGATGATGATGTGATGCGTCTGTCTAATTTTGCATTTTCTTAACCTGTTTCCATATCTAGTTGTTATTTTTTTCATATTCATAATACTATTTAGTACTAGCCCCATATCTATTTGTTCAGCCGCTGCTGCTGCGCAACTTCCGTTAGGGTCGGCAATGAAAGAGACATGCAAAATGCAGTCGGAAGACACCGGAAAAACAATGGCTCGGCAAACAGTTGTATCCGGACATGGTTCCGTAGGGGGGAAGTTGTTTCTTAATCCACGACGTATTGGTTTTCACAATGCAGTCTGCGCTTCACTGAACATAGTTGTAGGGTGCCCACTTTGTGTTGCCGGCATTATGGGTAATACAGTCCAAGGATAAAAGGAGAGATGTTGGTATTTATAAACCATTGAACATATAATGTTGAGAACGGCGGTTGTGTGATGCTTTCCATAAGACCATATTTTGTTGTTGTTACTTTCTTCCCTTATTGTTGGCCTCTGTAGAATGGTTTCTTTTAGACACAAACAATTTCTTCCTTTGCTTCTTTGCCCATTTCGTTCCTTATGGAGCATGGAACCACATATGCTGGTCCCATTGCAGGAAGCCTACATTAAAACATTCATGTTGTCTTCTAACGCTGGTTTATGTAGCAGCTTACTTTTACATGAGATTGCATCATCTTTGATCCTTAGCCACCGACTGTCAAAACAATCATTGACCATCACGCCTGGTGGTGTCTTGTAGGGCAGCAACAAACTGCTTCCACTTTGCTCGGTCGGCGGCCATCCTTCGTACAGTGCCCCAGCTCTGGTTTCTTCTTTGCATATCGGCCACCCTAGTTCTCCGCCTTCGGGGGTCCATAGCATAGCTGTTCTTGTGATGGCATCGGGATCTGTAAAGTGCAATCTTTACTATCTTGCAATATAATACATTTATATACTTATTATGTTCGCAAATATTTTGTAAACAAAGTATTTCCTTTTTTAAGTGCTTAAGGAGAAGTCATTTTTGAGTTACTTCCCTTGAAAAGAGTTCCGTCATCTTCGATCGGATTCCGCGGACGAATTTAGGCCTACTGCGATTTATTCTTTGCCTGGGTAGGAATAGATTGTTCTTGCTTCAGTATATCTATGGCCTGAATTTATACGTAGTGTTTGTATGAGTAGGACGAGTCTGTCTTATATATGGATATCTTTACATTTCTAAGTCGAACTATGTTGGTTGTCGCTAGAAAAGGTCAAAGGCTATGCAGCGGAAGTATCGCTAGCAAGGGGTGTGATTCATGGCTGTCATCCTGTCGGGATGTCGAATTTTGTTGTAGCCGGCCTATCGCCGAAAAAGTGATCTATAAGTAAATGGGGAAAAGTGATAGTCATTTGGACATGTTGTATGTACTTTACCCCAGTGTTTATTCTCTTTTGCCAAGGAATGGCAAAGTTATATTTCGCATAGAAAGGTAAAACCACAATTTATTATGAACTTGGGCTTCGCCATCGTTGTCGATAAGCAGATGCACAGTGGTACTTTTGAAAAGAATATTTATTCAAAGGAAGATGACATTCCTATGTATCAGCACTAGATTATATGATATTATTCAATTACCTCTATGATAGAAGCTATGAAGAAATGAGGACATTTAACGAATGACCAATTTTGGTCTGTATCCTATAGTGAGTGAAGCTCACGAGAGAAGCACCGCCATGTTGAAATCCATATACTTTGTATTTATCGAGTGAGAAAAAGGGATGCCTGTACTATCGCTCGATGAACCAAGAGATCACTGCTACATGTGAGAACCCATGTCTGGGATTCCTATATCTTTATGAAAAATATATATATTGAACTTTACGTGAAGGGATATTCGCTAGACGAGGTTAAGTCTAGGAGCCTTCCTATATATTGGTTATGGACTGACGTGCCCAGTCAGTAAAGCCAGATGATGTACATGATGGAACTCTGAATGCTTATTTACGAATGCTCCATTATGATATTTGCCAAGCATGAATGCTAACTTAAGATGATATTCCTGTGATCAACATTATGCTGTCTATGTCGACATTTGTTCCTGTAACCATACACGTACTGTCCAAGTGTGCGTCCCATTAAATGTTATAAAAAGACCACCGTAGTTCCAGTACTTCTTGAATTCGAACAGTGTGAGTATGAGTGATGTACTACCAACCTGTCAACTCTATCTACCATTCGCGTACTGACATTCAGATACACACTCATTGTCTACACTCACATTCTTGTCGGAGCCTCATCACGTTCCAGGACAAGATGACCTGTATGACCAAAACTGTGCTGGGTTTAATGAGTTGACAATCGTTACACTTTACTACACCAGTCCCAACATCTACATTTAACAACTGGTGGACATTCACGGCATTTAACAAATAAAGCGTGATTTAACAACTAGTAGCCAGTATGAGTTAACAACTACAGAGTTTAACAGGATCTCTTCTGAGGACGTGGCCAATCCAACTCCAGCGTTTGTCAGCTATGATGGTGTGCATGTCCTCTTCGTTACTCCGAGTAAGTAGTTCTTGGTTAGTGATAGTGTTCGGCCTGAAGATTCTGAGAGTTTTCCATAGGCAGATAGTGTGGAAGGAGGACAGTTTCGACATTTCCTTTTCTGTTACGCTCCTGCATTCCGCACCATATATAAGCACAGACAGTACAGAGCTCTCATATAATCTTAATTTGGTGTTTGTGATGTACTGGTAAGTGTGATGTACTGATAAGATTTCCAGATGTTGTTGAGACTAGCAGAGGCTGTTCTCGCTTTATTCAATTCTGTTCTTGATGTCTTTGCTTGTTCCGCCGTCTGTTGTTACTATGCATCCTATGTCTGTCTGTTCTTGCTTTTGGTTCTTTATTGTTATGGGCTCAGAATTGCCCACATTGAGTGTCATGACCTCTGTCTTCTTTAGATTGATGTTCAGACCCACCTGCTGTCTATACTTATTCAGTCTATCTGTTTTTTCTTGGATGTGTTGGTGTGAATGTGCGAGTAGTGCAATGCCATATGCATATTCCAGATCTTCCAGAGTAGAAGACGTTGTCGATCTTATTCCTCTTGGACTGCCCTCTGTTGTCTGGCGCATCACCCAGTCTATGGCTGCCATAAATTTTTTTTTTTTTTTTTTTTTCGTACGCCCGCTAATACTCGAGGCGAAATCTCAGGTTATTATTTATGTCTAACCTGACATTGATTTTACGTGAGTATCCCTTTATTTCTTGTACAGAGACAGGTGTCCCTCGCCATTCAGGCAACTGCCATAAATAAAGCGGTTGATAAGGGTCATCCCTGTCATACGTCTGTCTTCACCTCAAAAGTTAGGTTGCTCTGCTCAACACTACATGTAAAGTTAGCATAGACGCTTTTTACGATGGAAACGATGCAGCTGAGAATTCCATAAGCCATCAGTGTTTTCCATAGGGTGTCCCTGTGTATGCTGTCAAAAACCTTTTAAAAATCAACAAAGTTCATGTATGTCTCTGTCATTCTGAGCACTCCTCTTTAATATTGCTGGGGGTGAATATATGATCTGCACATCTTCTGTTTTTGCTGAATCCTGCTTGACACAACTGCATACTTCTTGCCTTTTACGACCAGCCTGAGGGGGCTGTAGCCCTGTTATTTCTTTGTCTACTCACAGATCCACTGGAACTCTACCAGGAATTAAAAAAAAAATATCTTACGAGGCTTTAATTTTTAAAAATCTACACTGTATGAATATTGTGCCTCCCTACTCATAATTCATGTACGTCTCGACTCCCCGCACGAATAGCTCAAAGACATAGCTAGCTACATATGAATAACTCATACGCCGCTGTGCACAGATAACTAGCACTTTTCACTACACGTTATTAAAAGGGGAAAAAATTCGCTCACTACGCAAAAATGAGTTGTATCTACGCAACGCTTCACAAAACATATCGGTATATCCACACACCACTAGGTAAATAACCAAACATTCACTACATACATAACTAGGTCGCTCTAAACAGACGCATAAATACACCGGGGTGTTCATTTCTGACTAAGTTAAGACAAGTCTTATACAAACATCGCTACACATGAACGCACCCGTTACTTCTAACATGTGAATACGCCCTTCTGATTGCACGTAAACACATTCAAGGTCTTGACTTCCACCTCCATGTTTTTACTCCTGTATACTTTGCACGTTCTCACATGTTTCTGTCCATAGTAAACGAACTTGATTAAGGAAACAACGATATCTAAACATTCAGTCTAGCGTGTTGACAATAATCATATATTATCTTCTAAACACAGCTTACTTTCTTACTTAGTCGTTCCCCTTCTACCGTGAGGTGTAGAGCGCATTCATCAATTCAGTTTCTCGCAGTTTACTTCAGATGTGGATCCAATTGCTAGGGGGGCTAGTACACTAGCATCCTTATTCTTCTACTTCTTAGTACACTCTCAGACGTCAGCTTGAATGTTTTCAAAGAAAGCAATGGTCAGTTTGAGGCTGTTTGTATCTCCGTAGAGCTTTTCCATGAATGATACTGGTGTCGGCCATATGTGCTGTCTCTGTTCCGCATTTGTTGGGCAACTTTGAAGCAAATGTTCAGCAGTCATTTTATCTGTGCCACAGTTACACTGATCGGTAGTTCTTGTGTGTTTAGCTTGTTGAATAGATGGTATCTCAATCTGTTGTGGCCAGTGCGGAGTCTGAAGATTATCACTTGTTCTCTTCTGTTGAGCTGGTCGTATGCATCATTTTGTGTGTGGCCTGGATGCTCTACATCCCATTTGTTCCTGTATCTGATTCTGATAAAACTCTTCGCCTCCTCGAAAGTTATGTTTGCATCAGGCTGAGGTAAATTTCCACCTTCATTTGCCAGTCTGTCCGCCTCTTCATTGCCGGTGATGTTACAATGAGATGGGATCCATTGGATCACAACACTTTTGAATCGTTTACATAGTTTGTGGAGCACTCTTTTGAGGTCATCCATGTCTGTATTATTTTGGCTTTTCAACGCTGCAATTACTGACTGTGCATTGGTAAAGAAAGCAACTTGTCTCTCTGTGCTTTTTTCTGTCATTATAACTTCTGCTGCAGTTTTCAAGTACACTAGCTTCCAAACATGCGGGGGAACTAGCCACAGTCTAATACCTAGAACTAGCTGACTGATAACTGGCTTTTTATCACTTACGGAAGTATTTAGAACAGATGCTGTGTTTCTGGGTTTTTTTTAAAAAACTCGTTTACTTGATAGTATTTTTTAAAATGCCTTTGTCTTCATTTTCTCTACGTATCCCATGTCTTAATAATTGTTGTCTACAGAAGTACTGAATAAGATTAAAACAGACTGACACATTTTGGGCTGAATGCCTTTTGTTGATGAGTCAGGGTCAACAAGAAGCTCCCCGGACACATGTGAAGGGAACACGGTACGTTCAATAAGAAAACGGTTAGAGTGGGTAGCAGATAAAGATTTATAGCATGGTGGCACACTTGCCATTGTACGTGCATTGAATCGGAAACTAATAAAAAGGCCCCCTCTTGGGAGTGTTCGCGGCATATCAGGAGTGTAAAAGAAGAAGGAATTCTACTGCAGTGTTATTAGCGTGCCTAACACAGAATAAAGAAGTTACTTTGTCAATACTTGTGAGAAATAGTCATGTATTTTCTCTGCCTCTGACAACTAGAAGACTATCTGCCACTTTTCTGTCCGTCTAATCCAGACCACCTTTCATTCTGCCATCATCTTCTTTTATTGACATAATTGTCTGATTTGCCGATGGTTTCCAGAATAGTTTCGTCTGAATAATTTTGTTGAGCCTTAAGTCGGAACCGTTTTCAGGTCGGAACGTTTGCTTTAGGTTACTGGAAATTGCTGTATTGTTCGAACTGGGCTGAAAATGTGGGGCTTGGAAATGAGATTGTGTCTGTAACATGATGAAAATAATGTTTCGGTAGTTATCTGATTATGCGAATGTTGCTGCTTGTATAGTGACAACAACAAGACCATTGGCTGTTTCTGCTGGTAGTACTACATCTGTCACATATACTGGACTGCCACGGTTGTGTAGTTTCCGGGGGTCTTATTAGACAGAGAAATAATAGGGCCACTGCTCCATCAGGCATGTCTACAAGGCGACAAATATGAAGCTGTGCATAGGGCAGGCAACCTCATCATGTAAAACTTCCTGCAAGGGGGCCAGCTGCATTGGTGGCTGCATACTCCATAGGGAGCGATAAAGAAGACGCACGAACGACTGTTACTACTGCTGGCTATTTGTCTGTCCCTGTTTGTGTTACAGCTTCTTACTGCCACCTCAAGTTCTACTACCATTGTTTGACTATAATACTACCGCTATTTTTGTTGCTACTATTAAGATTGTTTTGGTCATACACATGTTTGCTGAGCGTTGAGTGGGCAGAGCGCTTGCTTCTCGAGGCGAAGTAACCGGGTTCGTATCCTGGTATTGCCACGTTCTTCTACCCAGCTGTATATTGGTACCTGGCGCTGCTCTTGGGCACAGGAAGGCAAAGGAAACAGGGAGGGAAATTGGCCACTCCACCTCATTAAGCCTAGACATAGTTTAGTGAAACCTCTAACACTTCACCTGCTATATGGCAACTTTTGTTACCACATGCTGCGACTGCTGTTACAACTATTGTTGATGTTACTACTTGCACTGTTAAATACTGCTGCAGCTTCTGTTGTCAGCACAAAAACAACAACAACGACTACCACAAATACAAATTATTGTACCACTACAGCTCCTACTTCTACTGTTACTTCTGCCACCCCCGTAACTGTTACAGTATCACCACTTTTTTTTAATTTCTATTTTTTTTTTTTTAAACAGAAACTATACTGCAGAAAGCACCAGCCGTGGAATACTATAGGCGTAGATCAGGGATCCCTAAACTTTTGAGTCCCAACCCCTCCATGGAATCATTGAGCCCTAATCGACCCATGGCAAAAAACAATATAAATGAATAAGTAAAAAGTGATTATAGAGGCACATAAATTAACATGACATTTTTGATTGAAATGGATAAATTCTTTCATGGGAAGGATGTGACTGATGAGTATTAATAAGGGCATTGATATCTGGTTAGAGATTGTGAGTTTTAGTCTTAAGTCACCAAGCTGTTCCAGGCTCAGTCAGTGCCTTTCTTGATAAAACTGTATTTGCAAGGCTAAAACCAGCTTCAACCGTGTACGAACTTGGGAATGTAAGTAGAAACGGCACAACTGCTGCACAAAGCTGTGGGTATTTTGTAGCAAGATTTCCAGGTGTACAAGTCACAGCAGGTGATTTTATTTCTTATATGACTGTCAACGTTTGACTCCAAAAGTTTGATCGATCCTCTGGGGTATATCGACCTCGTGGATGTTGATATCGATCCTTGGAGACCCCTGATGTATATATATTTGAGAAAGTAAGAATACGTTGGTTTGCACACGAACTGAGAGTGAACCATCAAACAGCAGTACAGGCATGTGGCCTCACTATAGAAGACACGAGATATAGAAACAAACAGCAGTACAGGCATGTGGCCTCACTATAGAAGACACGAGATATAGAAACAAACAGCAGTACAGGCATGTGGCCTCACTATAGAAGACACGAGATATAGAAACAAACAGCAGTACAGGCATGTGGCCTCACTATAGAAGACACGAGATATAGAAACAAACAGCAGTACAGGCATGTGGCCTCACTATAGAAGACACGAGATATAGAAACAAACAGCAGTACAGGCATGTGGCATCACTATAGAAGACACGAGATATAGAAACAAACAGCAGTACAGGCATGTGGCCTCACTATAGAAGACACGAGATATAGAAACAAACAGCAGTACAGGCATGTGGCCTCACTATAGAAGACACGAGATATAGAAACAAACAGCAGTACAGGCATGTGGCCTCACTATAGAAGACACGAGATATAGAAACAAACAGCAGTACAGGCATGTGGCCTCACTATAGAAGACACGAGATATAGAAACAAACAGCAGTACAGGCATGTGGCCTCACTATAGAAGACACGAGATATAGAAACAAACAGCAGTACAGGCATGTGGCCTCACTATAGAAGACACGAGATATAGAAACAAACAGCAGTACAGGCATGTGGCCTCACTATAGAAGACACGAGATATAGAAACAAACAGCAGTACAGGCATGTGGCCTCACTATAGAAGACACGAGATATAGAAACAAACAGCAGTACAGGCATGTGGCCTCACTATAGAAGACACGAGATATAGAAACAAACAGCAGTACAGGCATGTGGCCTCACTATAGAAGACACGAGATATAGAAACAAACAGCAGATAGATCGAGGAGGTGACAGACATCCTGAAGAAGCACAGCATGACACCACACCAGGCCACCGTATGTGTACTGGATCGGAAACCAGTAAATAGTCCCACTTACGCTGCTTGATGACATAATCAGCAGACCAGGAAAAGCCGGAATGCGACATATCTACTTAAACTATTGCTATTGCTAAAACAGTTACAAATAATATATGTTCATTTACCGTCTACGACATTTTTATTGTTTTTCTTTTATTCACAGTTCCCCTGACGTTTGCCCACGTATTTTTCTCATCAGCACTGCATGGTTGAGTAAGTACACTTTTTCATTTGCACGTAGTTCCGAGAGAGAGAGAGAGAGAGAGAGAGAGAGAGAGAGAGAGAGAGAGAGAAAGAGAGAG
The DNA here is from genome assembly GCA_024509875.1 of Oreohelix idahoensis. Classification (NCBI taxonomy): domain Eukaryota; kingdom Metazoa; phylum Mollusca; class Gastropoda; order Stylommatophora; family Oreohelicidae; genus Oreohelix; species Oreohelix idahoensis. The sequence continues at coordinate 646,409 of JAMPIV010019386.1, read as the reverse complement.
AGAGAGAGAATCTCTTAATCTTCTGCCCCTCCCCTTCTTTAGATCCCCCATTTCTGCCTTAACAGCATTGTCACTGTTTACCGTTTATTATTTCCTACATTCGCCCAGAGAGAGAGAGAGAGAGAGAGAGAGAGAGAGAGAGAGAGAGAGAGAGAGAGAGAGAGAGATCCACAGCAAAAGATTTTGATGGGCCCCTGAAATTCTTTTTTTTAGCTTGGTCTTACACCCCGGGCCCCTTCACATCATTGAGGCCCCAGGACTGCAGTCTACCTGCCACCTTTACCTCATCCCTCCAAGACCATGACAGAGTGTAGTAATGCTATAATATTAATAATGTAGTGCGCCATCCACTACTCTACTACACGCACCGCAGATCTAGACGTGCGTGTTGTAGGTAGACTTTGGGAAAATAAAAAGCCTTGTTGGAAAGATGAGATCGGCTTATACCAATGCTTCTCACACAGGCATTCGTATAGGTATAGCCACAATAACTTTTTCCCCCTTCTGCTTACCACCTCTGTTACTATTTACTTTACTAGCAAGTAACCCGCCAAGAAATTACGACAAAAATTTACATTATTAACAAAAACACACTTATAAAAACAGATGACTCCTTCTTCTTCTTCTCGTTCGCTGTTGTTTAGAAATGTCTACACAAGAAGTCCGGTTTTCTGGATGTATGTTGCTGTGGTTGAAAGTTCTTCAAGACTCCCAAACAGCTTTGTGTGGATGTGCGTCTCTGTGGGCCAATGTTCAGTTCGCAATTGACTAAGCATGTGGCAGTCTTGCAGGATGTGTTCGGCTGTCTGTGCTGCCTGTCCACACGTACATAGGGGTGATGGGACAAATCTCAGTCTGTATAAGTGACTGTTCAGTCTGTTATGTCCTGTTCTCATACGGAACAGGATCACCTGTTTTGCTCGATCAAGATATTGATAGTTGTCTCTTTGTTGATCAATTTTCCTGATGGCCTTGATAAGGGTCTTCTTTTCCTGGAATGTGATTGTTTGTTCTTTTTGTTCCTGTGTTGCTCCCTCTTTTGCTAACATATCTGCTCTCTCATTTCCTGGTATGCCACAGTGTGATGGTATCCACTGTAGCACTACCCTTCTTTTGATATTTACTTCGCATAGGACTTTGTTTAATTCTGGCAGTTTATCACTGTTGAGGGCTTGCAGAACTGACATTGCATCGGTAAGGAATACAACCTTCTGACATTGGCTTATTGTGTTATTTATTATTCCTGCAGCAATGCTTATGGCCTGTACTTCAGCAGCATAGTTTGAACAGAATATTCCAGTAGGTGAACAGGTGGATTCATTTTCTTTGTCTGGATAGACCACATAAACTCCTGCGCCTCCGTTCTTCACTGCTCTGGTTGCAGATCCATCAGTATATACTTGGATCCATGCTTCTCTGGGGTATAGTTCTTCAATCATGTCACATGCTGCTATTTTCCTTTGGAGAGTATTTAGCTCTCCCATGGGGCAGGTGGTAGTTATGGAGGTCTTAATACTGAAATTTTGATGTTGTTCCCATGGGGTTGGGAGGAGTGTGGGAGTTATTTCCTTAGTGATGTCTGGTAGTTCATCCTTGTATGTTCTAATTAGTTTTTTGGACCGATGCACAAAACTGCTTCTCTTCAACCTCCCACTGGCTAAATCTCCAAATCTAGTTTTCATTGGATGTGCAGGCATGTTCTTGATTGAAATGGTACTTGGAATCCGAGAAAATTTTAGTGCCAGAACAAGCAGGGTTTAGAGAGTGCAGCAGCACAGAAGACCAAATCACATACCTGTCACAGATCGTTGAAGATGCCTTCCAAGAAAAGAGAAAAGTCTTTACCCTATGGATAGATCTCCAAAAAGCTTTTGACAAAGTATGGAAAGACGGGTTAATAGTAAAACTGCAAAGGAACGGAATCAAGGGTAATATGAGAAAATGGATCCAGTCGTTCCTACACAATCGGAAAGCAAGAGTCACTATGGAAGGTCACAACAGCAAGAAAATCCTCCTAAAACATGGAGTTCCTCAAGGCTCAGTATTGTCTCCCACCCTGTTCCTTGTATTCATCAATGACCTCATCCACGATCTGCCACAAGGTGTGAGAGCTGCCCTATACGCTGACGACTTGGTGGTGTGGTGTGTAGAAGAACATCTAACTATCGCTAATAAGCGAATACAAAGGGCAGCAGACAACATAGCAGCATGGGCAGAGAAATGGATGGTGCAGATCAACGCTGAAAAATCATCAACAACACTTTTCACGCTCTCCAACAAAGACAAAGCAGGAGAGATACGACTTGGAAATATACATGTCCAAACAGATGAGGAACCGGTGTACTTGGGCATTACATTAGATAAGAGAATGACATGGAGGCACCACATCGAGAGAACAGAGGCTAAAGCGAGAAGAAAACTTTCCATACTGAGGAAAATAGCTGGATCAAGTTGGGGAGCTAACGAAACAACACTAAAGAAAGTGTATACAGGTGCAATAAGACCTATATTAGAGTACGGATCAGCAGCATGGTCTACAGCAGCCAAATCACACCTACAAGCCTTAGATAAAGTACAAAATCAAGCGCTTAGGTTGATCACGGGTGCCATGAAGACCACACCAATAAATGAAATGGAAAAAATCACAGGCATTCCACCTTTATTATACAGACGAGACACTAAGACCCTGATCCAAACAGATGACTGAATTTAAATCATTTTTTTTAACCTTTACGAGAAAACTAACACAAAACGTTTTCGTGGCAGGCAACCATATTAACCACTAAACCACTGACGCGCCTTGGTATGTGTAGTTTAAAAAAAATCTTAACGATGTTTTTGTATAAGCAATGCCTTATTAAAGCGAGCAAGATTAATGTATTCTTTAGAGTCACAATATTATGGTTACATAAATATTTGTTTAAAAAAAATGTAAAAAAAAAAATGTACACCAGACCAGAATGATCAACACATCCTTCTTACAAAGTATAATGTACAGCTGTCGGCTGACCACTGTCTCCTTCAGAGACATGCAGGATGACGTCTGAGCGTGCTCGAAGAAAAAGGATAATATTTACACCTAGTTCTAGTGGATCAATGGATGTTATTTTTTGCCGTCTTGGGTTTGAATTGTTTACGATCTCTCTCTCTCCTCTCCCCAATTCCCCCCCCCCCCCCGCCCCCCCCCCCCCCCCCCCCCCCCCTCTCCCCCCCCCCCTCTACAGTCAGCGCAGCGTGCCATTACTTAGTGGACATCATAAGAAATTTAATTATTATTGAGTTTCTTTTCTGTATTGAGATAAGAATAACAATTCTTCCACTTTCCATGTATAATTATCTAGTACCACTGATGGTACCAGCACCATAGATTGAGAAGCTCTGGTCTACACAGTAAAGAAAAGATTAGAACCTGGCAGGCCTCTTCGAGTGTAGTCCTGCGCGTGAATCCCTGTACATCCCGCATTATAAACGATGAGCGCTTTTTTCCCTCCCCTGTTCACCTGCGGGTAGTGTGTTCGGGTGAGCAGCGATACCTGCAGAATGCCTTCGCTTGGCATGTTATGTGTGTTTTTACATTTCCCTAGGAGCCCAAGGGTACAGGGTAAACCTGCTGGATTATCACCAGCGTATTTCTTTCTTGTTTGTTGGTAAGTTTTGTTTCTGAAATATCGTTTTTAAGATACATAATTTTAAATGTGTAAATTGCAAAGTTAGTGCAGAAATAAGTTAAACACATTAACCTCCGATTAGTAACGAGGCTTGGAACATTGTGGCTTTGATCTCTGTAGCGAATGGTAAAGGTTTCCGTATTATGAGTCATCGTGAGTGTTGAGGAAGAATGACCTTGCCGAAGAGATCATAGCTGAATATAATATAATAGTAATAGTAGTACCATTTTGTTATTATTTCTTCAAGAGGTCCACGTTTTGGTTATGCCCCCGATTTTGTTACATTGCATGTTGTGTACATTCATTAAACATGTACATTATATTGTCGTCGTTTGTTGTTCAGGGTAGTTGTGTTGGTCCTGGTGGTCGTTCTGAATAGTCAGTTTGTGTGAGATGAGAAGACTATAGCATGAGATAGAGATAGATCGCGTGTCGTAAGGACATTGAAGTTTTTGATGGGTCTGCGATATTTTAAATCACTTCCTTGGAGATGGATGTGTAACAGAGTGGTTTGAGCGCTTGCTTTTCATAGCAGAATTACCAGGTTCGAAGCCTGGTAGCGTTACGTTCCGATCTACTTAGCTGCAGATGGGCACATGCCGCTGCTGTGGAAGGCGGAGGCAGCGAGGAAAATAAACTGGTCACCACACTTTATAAAGCTCAGACCTAATATAGCGAAGTCTCTAACACTTCACTCTTCCTGTAACTTCACCTTTTTTGTGGTACACTGAAACACTTCTTGATGCCATCATTATACTGATAGCGCTGTCATCTTTTTTTCTTTTCTTTTGAATTTACCCATTCCTTCTGGTTTCACCAAAGTATAGTGTCTCCCTCTTTGTGTGCAAACTGTTTTATTGACCTAATTCAGATCTCTTGCGTTAGTTTTCTTATCATTTCTAGTTGTTCCAGCATATTTTGTCTGCTTTTCGTTCCCTAAAATGATTACATTATTATATATCTATCTACTAGCAATAACCCGTCAATATTGACAGGTTTTTAATTATAGTGCGTTGTTTCGGTTACATGTATTACAGACGGTACTGTTACCACTGTGGTCATTTCATTGCAGGCGACCGTCATTAGATATTTGTAGTGAAAATTATATGGATGTATTAAATATGAAGACATGGAGTAATTGTTCGTGATCTTTTTAAAATCTTGACTTTCCATAATCAAACTGTTCATGCACACCTTCATTTGCGCACTTTTCTATTTTCGGGAGAGTACATATAAGGGAAACAATACAATTATTGTCTAACTTTCAACCACAGTTGCACACCCTTAGCTGTGGTTGAAAGTTAATGTACTCTCTCGAAAATAGAAAAAGTGCGTAAATGACGATGTGCAAAAGGTGACTGACCGACCGACGTACTTACGGCGGGTATTATGGTATTGAATTTCAAGGTTCATACCAACGGTCTCAATTCTCTCATCGGATTGCATAGGTTGAAACTAACGCGCCTCTCCAAAACGAGACACAAACAGATTTTAAATAAGAAAACAAAACTAGCCAAGTAATTGTGAAGCTGAGTAAATGGACTCACAACATATCATTTAACAATACTGCATGGTTATTGGGTTTAGTGGCAGCCATCTTGCTTCTGTGACTGGACATGTGACTGGACACAAGGGAGTTGTTTTTCTCTTATTTTTTATAGTTTCATGTTCTCTACTTAATTCTCATTTTCTTTCTTTCCCTCCTGTCTTGTTTGTCTGTCCCTGACGAAGGCCTTGTGGTCGCAACGTAGGTTTTTCCTGTCCTTTCTCCTTGTAAGACGTATTACTATTTGTGTTTTTTTTTTGTTTTTTTCCCCCATTCCACATGGTTATTAAAGTATGATATAACTCCTCAACTATAGCACGTTTCACTAGCTTTGCCCTCAAACAAATGTAATTATCTGATTAACCGTCCAACGTATTAATGCCATTTTTTGCATACGATGTTATGTTGGGTTAGACCCAACAAATATATACTTTATATCTGTGCATCTTGTCTAGTTCCCATAAACGGATAAAATCCTTTGATCTTTGTCGGCATACTAATTATTGTGTATCGAGAAAAGAAATTTTACCACTTCATGCACAGATTCTGTGAATTGATTAGGCATAAGCGTGTCTACTATTACAATAATGTGGCCATCACGTTTGCATATGAATACCTGTTGAAGCTGATTTCTTAAATGATCTGCATGCGAGATACTCGTGACATTGTTTGTCATTGACATTTAATGCGCTACCAAACTGGTCCTTCCTTGATCTAATTATTTCAATAGGTATCACCTCTTTGCGGTTCATAAATATCATAATGGAACGTTGCTCCTCTAATGTGCTTGTAAATAACGGTAAGGTCATCTTTAAAGAAATTAAACTTCATCCGAATCATAATCAGATGTCTCTGAGAAATTGATAATCAATCTCGGCTGAATGAAGGACAAACCATCATTCTTCCAATATTCCTCTTCCTCTTGTAACACATGGTTCTCACATTTCTTCCAATAATCCCTGGCTATATTGGACATGGCGGCTTTTATAAGTATTTCAACATCTTTTAATTTGAACGTTCTATTTTCTGTTTCTACCTGTTCCTTAATTTTAGCCCATACTAGTTCTATTGGGTTTAAGTGAGAATGGTAAGGAGGCAATTTTAAACATCTGTGACCATGTTCATGGATTGCCTTGTCTATGTGAAATATCTTTGTATGCTGTGTCTTTTTTACAATTCCAAGTAATTCAGGCTTCAGGGACATTTCGTTGAATGGAATGTTGTTTTTGGTCGGCCAAATCTTTATTACATCTTTAGTACGATGAATTAGGAACTTTATCTTCTGGTGCCACAACGTTGTGATATGAAGCATTGTCCATTTTCAAACACAACGGTCTATCCAAGGAAGGAAGTACATGATTCACAATCCAATCTTGAAATATCTTGCCATTCATCTCTGTATGATAATCCCTATTATCTGTAGATTTTGAAACAAATGTGAGTTCAGTATTATGCATGTGCAATTATTAGGCGCTGTCCTTTGCTGCTTGGTACTAGTCTCTTAGTTGTCCCATCAGATGATTGCCATTCTCGTTCATTACTGTGGTGCGCATTGATCCAAGTTTCATCTAAATACACAAAATCATAACAATCTCTTCTCATTTCTCTGACCTCGCGTAAATATTTGCTTCTCATTGCAACTATATGAGGCTTCTCACAAATAAGGTTTCTACCACCAACATATTTTCTAAAAGTGAATCCCAAATTCCTAATAGTCCTCCATAGCGAGATTTGGAAATATCAATGTCATTATTCTTTCTTAATCAAATTTTCAATTTCCTTAAAGTCACTGCCTCATTATTGTGAAACATATTGCAAATTTCTCTGCGGGTCAATTCTCTGTCAAAATTATTCACCACTCTTGGCCTATTTTTCGTTTGTAAAACACTGGAATTACAAATTTCATATGTCGCTATCCAGCGGTGCAATGATCGTTTGCTTATCCCCAAGGCATGAATAGTCCTCTTTTGTGGGTTTGAAATGGAATGATACAGTTTTCCTCGAGTAGCTTCATTGCAGAAATACTTTAAAATCCTATTTGTGATTTGCTGTAATGTCATAACATGTACTCGCAGACTCATTTTTCCTACTTAGCCACACAATACTTTTTGTAGACACGCCACTGATTGACAATGTGTGCGTAAAACCGGAAATAAACTGTTTTATGTTCAAGAAGTGCAATTTCACGCAATTTCACGCAAAAATCATGCCAATTTCTTGATAAACCAAAAATGTGCAAATGAGGTCGTATAATTTACTGTAGACATTTCAATATGTGTGTGTGTGTGATGTGTGCTGGCAAGTAGGATTTTATATTATATCGCAAAGAAACAAAAATTGAAACCAATGGCCGCATTTTAATGAAAAATTTAATTCATAGGGTCTATACCATTTCAAATTTACACACAAAATTTCACTTATATGCGTTATGTATTCGCTGAGATATAGCATTTTGAAGTTGGGCAAAGCTAGTGAAACGTGCTATACAAGGATTCCCAAATATGAAGACGTGGAATTCTGTGTATGGGGATTCCCAAATATGAAGACGTGGAATTCTGTGTATGCAAGTTCTATAGCTGAAGGCGATAGCGTTAATGGCAGATACAGCAACTTTCCATCATTAGGAATACAGAGTGATATAAAACGTAATCGTTGTTGTTGTATATAGTAGTAATTTGATACTTGGCTGCCCCTGTCTACCATGGCCAAGTGGGCAAACATTTGATTGGACCATTTAGTATGGCCTGCCATGTCGGAAATTATTATTATTATTGCTCATTGTTTACTTATTCATATTTCCCGGAATAATTTAATAACTTGCAACGTAACATCTTTCTTAAGTTTCATGCACTATTATTTTTCTTTAGTTAGTGGATATTTCATGCCACATTCAATAAGTCATTGGCGTGTAGAAACCGTGATAACATACATAACTATCTTGCTTGTTTGTGTACTCTAACACAGTTGGTTGTCTTAATTGTAACACCCTTCGTGTCATCTGAGACATAACTTGTGTACAAGACAAAAGAAAACAGGAATGTTTAAAACCATGAACGTGTTAAGTGATTTTTACAATGTCTATATGTCATTGTTGTCGAAAGGCAACTGGGGCAGGTTAAAAGATCTATAGTTGGGTAGATAAGTAGTTCGACTGTCGATCGGATAGTACGTCAGTAGAAGCGTGGACACAGACGGCCAGTTAGGTGGTAGCAGGGTAAGTAAGTAGATAGGTAAGAGCACAGACGGAAGGATAATTGGGAGGTAAGTAGATTAGCTGATAGGTAGGCAGATGAACATTGACAAGATACTTGGTAGGTAGGTAGATAAGTGTATAGGTAGGCCTACACACACATATGGAACGAACGAAATCGGATGGACAGTTAGTAAGTAAATAGATAAACATGGCTATGAATAACTTCACTTCTGGTGTGAAATACATATGCTTGTCATCATGACTGAGTTATGGAGAAATCCATCCAGTGTGCTTGCTCTTGTCATTTCTTCTGCCTTAAGTGTTTCCCAGCAGCACAGAGGAACAGTTCCAACGTGTTTGTCTGAAATTTTGGTTTGGTTTCACCGTCAGAAAGTAGCGGTGCGATCTTGTGTTCTATATAACCCAGATGCTTCTATTTACCTTCGGTACAGGCTACAGCGGAAAATCTCTTTCTGATGGCAACTTTTTTTAAAAGGGGAAAATAAAAGAGGGGGGTGGGGAGAGAGAGAATGGGAATGCGGCGTGGGAGAAGATCTTCTTCTTCTTCTTCTTCCGTCCTTAGCCACTGACCGTCAAAGCAGTCAGTGGCCATTACGCCTAGTGGCGTCTTAGGGCAACAGCAGATAGGTTTTCTTTGCCATTGTTTCCCATCACGCCTATTGGCGTATGAGATAAAATAATGTTTGTCTCATCCCTAGTATAACTTTCTTCAGACCCCGTCTGTCTCCCACTTTTCCCTTGTTTAGCCTCAAACGTATTTTTAAGTATTTGCTCGTTCGTTATTTCCTTGCCCGTAGACGCCGCTGCACACCCACACGCTTAAACAGATATTTCTTTGTCTTCTACCCTGCCCCTCCCGCCTTCCCTTCTCACCTCAGCTTGTAAGTGCTCGCGCACGCCAAACATGGATACCAGATGTAAATTATGCCCTGCTCTTGAGCACGATGACAGCTTTGATCCACGTGGAATCCAGTTCTCACCTTAAGGTAGCAGTAGGGTAGAATTTCATTAAATTTGGTGAAAATCTTCAGACTTTATGTTTTTATTAAGCCAGACCATTTCTCTCCACAATATATAGGTTTATATTGTCCAGTGATGCATAGTTTTTTACTTTTTAAGGGATAAGTGACAGGGGGTGATATTAATTTCCCTTGAAAACGCATTGTTTACCCCTGGTTACTAACCACTTTCTGAAAACATTATGATTCCCTCACTAAAAATGTGAAGTGATAATAATTCCATAACTCTTCTGTACCAAAAAAAAAAAAAAAAAAAAAAAACCAGATAACCATATAACCATTTATGGGAAAGCACATTACTCTCCATAAAGTCTGTGTTCCCTTCCCTTTTCTATCAACTTTGGCATTGAAATATCAATTCTATCATGCTCAACCATCATGTTGCACCCGTTTGAGTGAAAAAGTTACTTTATTGAGGTAAGCAGTATAAATCAATTTAGCAAGAACGCTGGATGAAAAAAGAAGAATAGAAAGTCCAGAAAACGCAAATTTCTCGGCAATCAGCACACAGGTATTAGTGGTAGCAAATAAAAAAAAATGAAGCACCTGTTATCGATAACGAAGTTGCACCATCATCTGTGAAGAAATTGAAGAAAAGTGTGACGTACGTCTAGTTCGACAAGTGAATTTTCCCTGATTTGATGGATGATTAAAGGGACTTTAGCTTTTCATAACATTAGAACCCCTGAACATTTGTTGTAACTTTTTGGTTTCGCCAGAGCGAACCGATTCCACCGGGACTCATTTAGTAGGCGGCATGAGATCTAAAGACACTGAGACGATCCCCGAGCAGAGAAGCTAGTTTCTCGCAGGTATTTATCATCTCCGCGCGAACACTAAACCGCTCGCAAGATGGACCAGAGCGGTCAGAAGAAAGACACTGGGGGGGGGGGGGGGGGTCTCAGGAAGGACGGGCGGCATGCTATCAAAGACAGTAGTGGTCCCTGAAACGATTTCGCATCTCGGTGTTAAACACGGAACCGATCGCAGTGGGAGCGAACGGGGAAAGCCGACGCAAGCAGCGAGCGAAGATACGAGAGGCCAGGGGCGGCTTCTCTCTTTGGTCTGGCGGTCAGATCCCCAAAAGTCTTCTGAGATCTAAAAAGCTGTCAAGTTTCTCATGTCCCACTCATCTTTCATTTCATTCTAGATATATACAGACCTCGTAGAAATACACTTTATCACTCGCTGGCCAGAACTTAACAGAAGCACTAGCTATATTTGAAATCTTGCTAGATTATCCCATGGATTTTATACATATTTGCAGTGAATTCTATTCTGTGCAAAGCGGTAATATATATATTGTGTAAAGTGATCAGTGGTCTAGTTCAGTCATTCTATTTCACTGGATTTTGTGTTTATTTAAATCTATTAAATTAAACCGTCTCAATAGTTCCAGTTGTAAATGTAATGATATACCTGCTATATTATTTCCAAAAGATAATAGATGTTAAAGCTTAAATTAACTTTTAAAGTCGCGAAGGAATTTATAATTAATAAATTTAGTTAAGTCATATATTTATAAGAGTGTGTTTTAACCACTAAAACTCGCGCAGTGTTTATTAAATACATAATTAAATACGCGAGCGTATATAAAATAATCTTAACGGGAAATTCATCGCGCTTTAGAAGGTTATTTGTTTTTCGGTATATTACATGTCTTTTTTTCTTTCATACAGAGTGATCGTAACCTGTGCGATCCCAGCATTAAGAAAGCAATAAAGAAATCAATCTAAGCAAAGCAAAGCATAAACAGTGTGTAGAGTTCCCCTGACGCAGAACTTGTTGAGACTGTGTAAATTTTTAATCTTTGAGGCGATTCTATGTTTGGAATTCCGCTATCTAACTTATAGCAAAGAAAACACACCCAAAGACAAATTTAACGCACCATCAAGCAAATTAAGTCGTAACGGGAAGAAGAACACTGGCCCGAGCTTTTGTTAATTTACTGACACAGAGAGAGAATTCATGTTTTCCTGAACAGTGATGTGACTAGTTTTCTCACTGGACTTAAGCCATACCTCACGGATAAAGTGTACCAGCACGCGTAAGAATTTTATTATCAGCGGCAAAGTCAAATAGACCACACCATCCTCACACCGGTATCAGAGACCGTGCCCTCCCATAGAAACTTTTATTAAGAAAAGAGACACTACTACAGATTCATTTTCCAGCGATTACGGGATCCTTTTTATGTGCTGACCGCCTACCCGCTAATCTGGGGCTAGAACTTGAACAAACACTCATACATTTAGTTTGAGGTGTAACTGCTGGTATGTTATTCTATGGAGTGCAAGATTTTTTCACAATCGGTAAGTGAGAGCAAGATGAGTGAAGGCCTTTACTAGCGCGTGTATGAATGACAGGAAATTAATTCTTTTGTGTAACCATTTTGTTAACTTGCTTACCTGGTAATATATATCTTTTCTGTATACCCTACATTGTTCCTTTAAGTGGGATAGTTGATAATTTGTTAACTCTGTTGTTTAAAACCCCCTCCTTTTCATTTGCTTAGTAAAAAGAAGAACAATTGGGAAGAACAGGATTTCTTTCTACCACCTATACCTAATTTTGTAACACCTCTTTTCAGAGTAATTAACTTTACTGTTAGGTTAACTTACCTACGTTCCTGATAACTATCTATCTTTGGACTGGGTTTATCTTTGTCTAATAAGCGGGACGGGCTTAGTCGATACCAATCTTCTTCACCCCCCTCCCTACCTTGTTATTTGCATTTTTCTGTAAATTTTGATAATTCTTGTTGTAAACAATTGATTATTTTAGTGATTGTCTTTTTTAACTTTAATAAACATCATAAACTTAATTGTTACGGTGTTGGACTACCCAAAGCCCATAAAAATTCCCCTATTTGTTTAAGATAGTTGTATCCACGTCGTCTGTGTGTTTGAAGCACCAAATCGGCGTGAGCGCAGATGTGTGTCTGGAAAACTGGCAAATAATTGTTGACCAGGAGAGTGGAAGAGAAGATTGAGAGAAACGATTTGTCGTAAATAAGTCTGTCTTTACTCTCCTCCAGCACTCTGTGGAGCATCATATTTAATCTCTACATTTCTATCACTGAGTTTTCACCATCCTTATACTCTCTAAACCGGACTACTATTTCTAAGACTCTTTCTCTCAAAATAAATTTACGACAAAAAGTACCCTCTCAACCCATGAAAAAGATGGACAAACAAATAATGCCTTTATTCTCATGAGTATGGAGCACTTGAATAACTTCATAACAGCAGGCATGAGATGTGTAGAATGTTGTAAATTTATCATGCCATGTAGGCTCAATGAAGAATCAAAGTATTCAATTTCGGTCACACAATCGTTGTCAAACGTACGCGTAGCAACTGCTCGTGGGAAAAATCTTTCACAACTTCATGAGATGCAGAAAATGTAAAGGAAACAAGGAAAAACACAAAACAGAACAAGGAAATTAATATAAGGATGGTAACGTTTATACGACCACTTGGCCTAGGTCATGCTGTGAATATGTGCCAAGGTCATGCTGTTAATATGTGCAAAGCAACACAGAATCACCAACTCCATCAAAATGTCTTCTGACAAAGCGAAAGCAAGAAGAAAGACTCTGAGAGGCATCAGAAAAGGGTTTACTGACAAGGCAGAAGAAAAGGAAGGGAATATGTATACTCTTGGAGGTCATTAAGATGAAGTAAGTGCACAAAGAATATTTCGTTAACAAATTTTTCTCCTTTTTCCTTTTTTTTTCTCACTTTCCCTCTTTTAGCACAACAGGTACATTTTGAGATGCCATATCTCAAGGATGAATTGTTGGAATGCTCTGAAACTTTGCAGAGTGTTTCTTAACATCGTAAACCTTGTCCTGAACCTAATTTTGTTTTGCCCTCACAATTTGCTTTATATTTACAGATGTTTTGCATACTAATGAAGTTCGATAAATTTCCAATGTTCTTTTTCTTTACAAATGGTCACACATAACATGCTATATTTCTTGATATCCCAAATATTTTAGGTTTAGGACATAGTGCATTTATTTGTGGACTTGCATGCAGAATTTGAATATAGGATCCCGTTACACACCCATTGAGGCATATTGGGAATATGGTGTTAGGCCCATATTTTCTTGACCAGCGGCACACTAGGGGTGATGTGGTCAGCATCACGCCGGCCGCCTTAACCTTCCCAGAAGTTGCTCTGGGATTCGATTCATGAGGCTGGGCCGACCCCGGAGCCGTTTGCGGTCTAAAAAATCTCACCTCAACTGGAGATCGAACCATGTTATGTGGGATTAAATTAACCCTGCATTTTGTATACTGCGGTGGCCATTTTGAATAGCTAACTAGCATAATTATGCAATCAGTCATATGGTTAGAATTCTCTCTTACCAAGGAACACTTTGACATATATAGGCCAAAAATGTCAAGTTAATTTATAAGAAAAATTCATGTTTCTACCCAACGGCTACCTTTTACAGAAACCTTTTCGCTGTGTCTCCTCTGTAAACTCTCAAGGCATGACACTTTTCATAATTAAGATAAGTGATCGTGACTGGCCCTGCCGCTGAAATGTTCAGTCACTAATTAATTAGCATATTTGATTGAAACTCGCTTAAATATGTAAGCAGCTAGGAAGACATCACTACCATTACGGTCCCAGCTAATAGCATCATTCATTCATAACCCTCCACTCCCAAAGGAGCATAGGCCTTCAACAAACACATGCCAAGTCCTCCTGTCACGTGCCATCATCTCAAGTTCTTTCCACGTTCTCCTTATCATTTTCACCTCTGTTTCCAGCTCTCTTCTCCATGTGCTTCTTGGTCTACCTCTGCTTCTCTTGCCCTGAGGGTTCCAGAACAAGGACTGCCTTGTAATGCTATCAACAGGTCTCCTCAGTGTGTGTCCAATCCATCGCCATCGTCTTCTTCTCATCTCTTGTTCCACTGGCACTTGTCTAGTTCTTGTCATCAGTTCCACGTTGGTAACCTTGTCATACCATTTCAATCCCTCTATTCTACGCAAGCAACCATTTAGGAAAGTCTGTAGCTTTTTGGTAGTTGTCTTTGTTGTTCTCCATGTCTCAGAGCCATACAATAGGACTGACTTCACATTTGAGTTGAAGATTCTTATTTTCGTGTTGGATCCGATTTCTCTTGATCTCCATATATTTCCCAATGCAATGAAAGCCCCTCTTGCTTTTTGTATTCTTATTTTGATATCACTGTCTGTCCCTCCAACTTTGTCTATATTGCTGCCAAAATATGTGTACGATTCTACATCTTGTATTGGTGCTTCTTCAAGTTCAACCCTGTTATCATTACCTGCATTTATTCTCATTATCTTTGTCCTTTCCCTGTGTATTTTCAGACCCAATTGCTGTGACCTCTCATCGAGTGTTTTCAAGTTGTCCTGCATCTGATTACGGTTATGGGACAGAAGAGCTAAGTCATCAGCAAAATCCAGATCATCCAACTGCTTAGTCAGAGTCCACTGGATTCCATTTCTGTTGTGTGTTGTCGATGATCTCAATACCCAGTCTATTGCTAGTAGGAAAAGAAATGGAGACAAGAGGCATCCCTGTCGCACTCCTGTTCTTATCACAAACGGTTCTGCAAGCTGTCCTTCATGAAGAACTCTGCATGTCATGTCTTCATATGTTTTCTTTATTAAATTAATGATCTTCAGGGGATTTCCATAATGCCTCATCAATTTCCAAAGTGATTCTCTGTCTACACTGTCAAATGCCTTTTTGTAGTCCACAAATCCGATGTATAGTGGTGAATTCCATTCCAGATTTATGTTATATAAATTACTTGGTAAAGTCTGGGAAATAGCATCATGTGATGGGGGGTTTATTCTGTATATTCCAAACGACTTTCATGATCCGGATTAGAAAGAAACTTGCAGTAAAATAAATAACTTTCGTGACATCACCTTCTCCCACTTAAAAAGTTTTTCTGCTGAAGTTTTTTCTGTAGTACACAATTTATTTCATGAAAGTGATAAATGATTTAATAATTAATTCAAGAAGACAGTAATCAGTGTTAATGCAGCTGGCAGTTTAAAGGGGAAAATAATAAATTGGGGGGGGGGAGAGAAAGAGGAGGACACTGAATTTAGCCAAAAAACTAAAGGTTAACAATTGAGAGAGCTTGAACATATTTCATATAATCTTATTAGGAATATAATAAAATAATGGACTGACACAAACATGATAACTAATCGTAGTGCTATTTAGAGTGGTACTTTTCATTTTATATTTAGTTTTCAGACTGAGAACCGGCCACGGCAGGCTCTAGCACCATCTGTTCAAATTAAAAACCGGGCAGACATGCGTCCCTCTTACAGCACTTAGTTAGAAGGTTTCAAGCAGCTGTGGGCATCTGTTTCAGAAACCTCCAGCTCTGTCTGGGTCTACCTTGATAACATGATGTCTGTGTTTAGGTTTGAGAGTATTTGGAGTTTGTAGTAAGTGCATCCTGTGTGAACTCCGCCCATGCCGGTCCCAAGCCCGGATGAAAAAGGAGGAGGGCGGCCTGCATGGAGGCCGTAAGGAGGCAGCCCCTCCACCATGCAAAGGCACAACAGGCCAATCACCTGTTTGTCTTAAACTATGATTACGAGAAATACAAGAGAGAAAACCGGACTGATTCTAAAGGCGACGAACTGGAACGGACTAAGAAGACAGCTGATAGAATGGTCTGGCGCTCTCTCTTCCAAACCTCTACACCTCACGGTAGAAGGGGAACGACTAAGTAAGTAAGTAAGCATCCTGTGTGTGACTTTTTAAGTCTGCTGGACGATCTGCTTCCTGCTACTACGCCGAAAGAGCTGTGGAAAATGTAAAATAATTGAAACCAACCAAATGTTAACCTCAATTCAAAGAAAACATGGCTTTCCTATCGTGTGTAGTAAATTGTTAGTGACCTAACTCTTGGGTTTAGGCTGGGAACTCCTTTAGTCCTGGGGATACCCGAGCTTTAAATGCCGGCTGAAGATGACTAATGCGAAATTTCCTTAACTTTTCCTTCTATTTTTCCTCCCACTTCACCTAAAGATCTACCAAGTCATCACATGTAACTACCGCTAGAATGCGATCGACTGGTTGCTGACACCTCCTGGGGACCACCCCCCGATGTAAAGTATTTGTAATAGGTACACTATAAACAAAAAACACAAATCCTCAGGTATATGATCAACAGATTTTGTTGAAAGATATAGTCATGTATGGAAGTCCGTGAATACACTCTTAGTATAGCTGTTGCGGTCATTATCATCATAGTCACCGTCATCATCACCATCATCCTTCATTTCCCCATGTACTGTGTCATCCATCACGACCTTTCACTTACGTCTCCAAGTCTTTTTTCCCACGTGTTTGTCAGCCTCCCGCTACTGCTCTTACGCTGGAGATTCTAGAGTACAGACTGCTTTGTAATACTCTCAGCTGGTGTCCTCAGTGTGTGTGCCCTATCCATGGCCAGAGTCTTCTTCTCACCTCTTGTTCCACTATTGTCATCAGTTCAACATTGGTGATCTTGTCATACCACTTCCATTCTTTTGTTCTGTGCAAACACCCAGTTACCAAAGTCTCTAAATTGTTGTTTTGTTTATTCTTCTCCGTGTTTCAGAGCTTTACAATAGATCTCAATTTGACATTTTATTTGAAAGTTCTTGGACTTGATTTCTTTTTATTGCCATGTATTTCCCGGTACAGGAAAGCTCGTTGAACCTGTTGTATTCTTATTTTGGTATCGCTATCTATCCCTATAATAGCGTCTGTGTTGGTTGCAGCTATAGATAGGTCATATTGTGAATTCACACTATTTTAATTATGACTGACAGCTGTGGCACAAAACCAGATTAATAGCTTACTGTATTCGCACTATAACGCGTCATTTTTCAATGCATGTATCTAAGGTATGACTATCGCTTTGACGACTTTACAGTCAAATATAACCTCAAAAAGTATCCTCTTCTCCAAGTACCTTGCCAGTTGGCGTTTGTGATCTTGTCTCTCCAATAGTTCCTGCACCTCAGTGCTGTTTGTCAACAAGTCTGTTTGTAACTTCTTTACATCCCACCATGCTCAACTACTTGGTAACTTCTTTACATGCCAGGATTTTAAGCAATCCAGTATCTTCTTCCAGTGTAGTCCTCTTGTCTCCATTTCCTTGAGTCTTCTCTGTTGTCACGATATGTTCTAGCTGTCCCGTTCTCACAAATTATGTAGCGAACGTAATAAAAACCAAGTCATTAAAAAATTGACTGATGACGTAGAATATTCATGAAGAAAATAAACAGGTAAAATAATGTTTGTAACACCTGTTTAGATGAGTCATCTGATCAGTGAATATATTTATATGTCTAAAAAAAAAATGGCGGCCTTAGACGAGGAAGTCAGAAACAAATAAAATGCGACAATATAGGAATCAGCTATGAGAAACTGAGTTGAAAGAAGAGCGAAAGATACCCACGTTAGTTGTTTTACATCCTTAAAAAGACGTAAACCAGTCAGCTTGCCATGCACTCCACACAGAAGCAAGTTATCATTTTCAGTTTCTGTCGTTATTTTAACCGCCAGGCTACGTGCAACGATGGGGAGGGGAATCCATTCTTTTACGAAACGCTGTCCTGGCTATCGTTATGCCATTGTTTATTATGGTATGTTCAAGATTATCTTTGTAATTTCTGGCATCACTTACCCTGAAGCCACATTCTCTGCTGTCGGGTGTTTTGTTGGTAGCTGATGTGGCTGTAGTTTGACCAGGTGTTCACAGCTAGCTTCCATGTAACTTTTCTTCAGGGTATGTTTAATAGTATCACCATCATTTTATGTCCAGTACTGCCTCACTATCATTTCTGGCACCACTTAACCGGAAGCTATATATATATATATATATTGCTGTGATGGTAGCTGACATGACTGTAGTCTGATGTTACGTTCACACCATTTCACATATAGTTTATACATGGTGTTATCCTCATTAAATTCTTGCTTTTTTATTTGCTTGTGTTACCTACTGCGACATTATCAGCTTTAATTAAACACAACACTTACACGCTGTAATCTTCATACTTCCTTCTCTGATAGCGACTACGTTTGATCTTGAAAGCAACGACAAGTTACGTATTTGCTGTTAATCATCTGTTTCAATATCACACTGAAATCCACGTCTGATAGAGCATTAGAGACCAGAGACGGACTTGTGTCAAAGTGTGAACAGAGCACTTTACCAAAACGAGGTAAAACTCCTATTTAAAAAAAAAACAATTTAACAACGACAATGCCTGGCTAATGTGGCGACATTGATGTTGGATAGGGATTTCGAATTAGTTTCCAGAACTGGAGAAGAGAAATTGTGAACCAGAGGTGGGGATTAGCACAAGACAAGTCAGGTAGTTAACTGCACTGTTCTCGATGGTAGCTGTAGAAGAGAACTAATATGTAAGTCACCTTCTGGCTAGACCTATCCTATGCTCCACGGGCGTTATATAAATATGTCAGTGCATCTCCTATTACCCCACAATTTTTTAATAATTCATATTGACACACAACACAATTATAACTGGAAATTTAAATAATTCAATAACTGCAGTTATAAACAAATCAATACTTTATTGATTAATGGTGTATAGTAAAAATGTAGAACTTTGGTACATCAATATCTTACAAGATTTCAAACGGTCACGGATTGCCTCCCCTGCTTTGCAGTAGTGGTCCAACAATGGCCAAAACTCAAGAGTATCTAAATGGGTCGTCAAATGTGTCTACCTTCGCACAAGATTACTCTTGGCAGAGATATAGATAGAAGGATAATGACGCTTCTACCGTAAGGTAGAATTCACAAGATATTTTCAGAAGTCAAGAACAATGTTGCATTGGGCTGAACAATTGTTAACTTATATCTGATCCGTCGCCTTTTGCGAAGGATTTAAGCAATGGTTTTTAGCCCGTTCAAGCCCCCAGCTGAGTTAATTCTGCGAATTTCCTCTTATATTGATATAGCTCTGTTTAGAGGTAAATATATGTCTAGATGCATGTGTGTGTGTGTGTTCGTTCGTTCGTTCGTGCTCTTACATTTGCTTTCATACATGTAATAACTGAATCAACTATGTGTGTTTAGTTTTAAAATAACATGTAACAAATTTAATAGTGAATTAGTCTTTAACAGGTTGAAATAAATATGGAAAGAATGGTGAAATTTTAGATGAAAGCGTCTTCATAGAGACTTATATAGGGGAGTGATAAAAGTCAGTTTTGCAGATGCCTTTTAATCAGGACTTAACTGATCTAGATGAGTCCTTTAGCCGTGGTTTCCGTCAATTCTTCTTTTAGTGATGAGTGCACTTCTCCACATAACTCGCCCAGTTTCGGCGGTCAGTGTTGATGCTCTTCTCTCACACTAGCGGCGTAGTAACATTAGTACTTCAAACCGTCTTATAGCTTGTAACCACGAACTATTTAGACAAAATAGAAAACAAATACCTCTGCTAAGTACATTTGTGGCCTGCAAATTCACAGGCGCATCATCTCTCTGTTCATTCACCCTTGTTAATCTCTCAGAGTAATTAAATTCTTGAGTATACACAGCTTAACTCAGGAATGATGAATAGAAATCACCAATTTTCTTCTGGGTATTAACTGGGAAAATATCTGCTTGGACAGCGCGAACAATGATTTGTACCTGAGCTAACATTAACAAGTTACATATATCTTACTTAATGATATTATACACTTCAGGCACATGTGATATAATCCTCACTCATTACTGCTCCAGTCAGAGTCTGGGGTCACCTCTGCTGTCGGTTTTCCGCATGACTAGCCAGAAACAATCACCAGCGCTTGCTGCAGTGGTTCATGAATAAAGTATTTTCATATGTTGAGGTTGCCAGCCTCATTATTAACCACCTAGCAAGAAAAACATGTCAAATTCACATTTGTAAAATAAATTTTACACTTACTCCAAAAATTTGGGAATCTACAATCTCCTCGCACAATGGAGAATGGACACGAGCAATTTAGGTTATATGCTCTCGAATCACTGGGCCAGGAAATTTTAGTAATTCCTTTTATGACGGGTGTTCTGCATATCACTTGGTCTGGGAAATTATAGTAATTCCTCTTATGACGGGTGTTCTGTGAATCACTAGGTCTGGGAAACTTTCTAATTCCTCTTTTGACGGGTGATCTGATTCCTTAGGTATCCAGACTTCGTATTTAAAATGCGGGTTTACTTTTTTAAGTTTTTAAGTTGCCCAAAAACTTTCTATCTGTCACTTTTAAGTTTGGAATACTTTGTCCGATCCTTCTCTTTCTGGCTTTTGGGAGTTGCTAGCTTGAAGTTGCGAAGCTGTCTGATCTGTGACTCCGCTTTTCTCTATATTATATTCTCAGTTTCCAGTTGAAATCTCGGATGGTACTTCCACCGAATTTTCCAATGAGATTCCTTGTTTATTCCGGCTTACCAATGGTAAGCTCTTTAGCACTGGGTTGGGGTGTTTTAATTCAAAATCTCCCCGTGTTTAAAATATTACATTTTAAAATTCCCTCTTTCAATGTGCCGTAATATTTCCGGTGGCATCTTGTGCAAACAAACAAATCTGTGCACTGATTACATGTCTAAATGCCTTCCGTCAAGATTGTCTACCCAGACAGATTTATCTGTAATAATGATACAGACAGGGGCCAGCGGTTGCGATAATCTAATTATCACCTGTGTGTGTATGTTAATTCCCCATACTGATTTCTCAGTCGGACAATATTGGTTTCCTATGCATCCTCGTACGAGACAATATTGTGTCAAACGAGGATCGTCACCTTTCAAAGGTGGCCGGCGACTCAAAGAGATAAACGTATTACCGCTGACCGGTGATATTGACCGGGTATTGTTACGATAATACCACATCTCACCTGGCGGAACGTAAATACGTCTGGGGAGTGGTCACAGTAAAAGAATGTAGGGCATAAAATATGCCAAATAATAGGACGATGAGAGAAAAATAAAGAAAGAGAGATACTGCCGGAGTGAATGAGAGTTATAAAAATTGCACGAGTGATTTCGTCACACACACAATTTGAAAAAAAAAGTATATTGTTACTGTTTCATCGTTGTCATCGTGTTACTGGCTTGAATGTCTTGGGTTTTTTCCCACGATAAGCTGTACTTAACTTGCTTGACACGTTGTAATAGCTGCCTTCCTTGGGTCGTTAAAAAATATGGACATTGAAGACGCTATACCTATGTTGGTCCACCGGTAACAGTTTACAATTTCCAAAATTATATCACGTTTTTCACCAATAGTTGAATCTGCAAAATATGACCAGGTTATGGTAATATGGTTTATAACCAAGACGTCCCCCTGATGCTGACTGGCCACTGTTAATCAGACTCATCATTTCGACAACACTGTCTTGAGGCTGTGGTTAAGGCAGTCAAAAGGGGGTGCGTCGTACAATCATACAATAAATTTAAGAATTTTGACAACAATTTAAAACATTTTCCATACCACTTAACGTTATGCCACAGGTAACAAAATTGTTTCCCTTACAATATATCGAAAAAAATTTACAAAAATAAAAGACAAAAAAGAAAAAGAGAAGACGAACTCGCCAAAAAGAAAAGCCCTAAAAATTACTGTAAGCTTTTATTGCTAGCGTTGGTTCAGTCCTAGTGCTGTCCAGGATTGAGGTTATAAAATGGTAGAAGCCATCTTCCTTCGGGCAAAAGGCAACATATAGACATGAGGATGTGTGTTAAGAATAACATTAATTTTAAATATTTTAAAATGTATTAATATATATTAATAAATATAATTAATAATAATATATTAATAAATTTTAAATGTACATTAACTGACTAAGGTATTTTGTAAACTTAACGATCTATACAGACATACCCTCAGACCAGTGGTACTTCGAAGTCTGCGATTGGCACAAATCGTTCACAATAGCGGACAGTTGTGGCTTCTTCTCAGTTATCTTATGTTGTGGGGTAAGACATAACTATAAGAGTCAGCCCTCTGGATATCTTCTCAGCTCTGTCAGATATTGAAGTGATTTCAAGAAGTGAGGAACTGTGCTTACATACCTAATCTCAGGTCTAACCCTTGCTTTCTCATAGTTCCGCGCCTGAGTTCACTTTTCTTCTTGTAGATTTTCGTGGGATTTCAATGCTGTTGTGCGAATTTACCGGCAAAATCATAATTTCCTCGTAAAATACTAAAGATAATGATTTCCCACTGGCATAATTACATTTCAATTTGCTGCTGATGTCAAACCTTTTCTGTGTAGTTACAGTTGGTCCAGCAGTTCTGATTTTCACCTTCAGTCAAATTGCCCAAGAAGGGAGACCTTGCAGACTGCAATAATACAGAGAATCTCAAAAGCAGTAGACCACAAACTGAGGAAAGAACATGCAGGATTCAGAAAGAACAGAAGATGTGCAGATCATACATTTACCCTCAGGAACATCATAGAGCAGTGCTCAGAATGGCAGAGACAGCTGTACATTAATTTCGTTGATTTTGAAAAGGCTTTTGACAGTATACACAGGGACAGGCTATGGAAAATACTGAGGGCTTATGGAATTCCAAGCTGCATAGTGTCAATCATAAAAGCCTCTATGCCAACTTTACATGTAGCGTTGAGCAGAGCAACCTAACCTTTGAGGTGACGACAGGAGTACGACAGGGATGCCCCTTATCAACCACTCTATTTTTAACAGTCATAGACTGGGTGATGCACCAGACAACAGAGGGCAGTCCAAGAGGAATAAGATGGACTAAATTTTCTACATTGGAAGATCTGGAATATGCAGATGACATTGCAATTCTAGCACATTCACATCAACACATCCAAGAAAAAACGGATAGACTTAATAAGTATAGCCAGCAGGTGGGCCTGAACATCAATCTAAAGAAGACAGAGGTCATGACGCTCAATGTGAGCAACCCTAAGCCCATATTAGTAAGGAATCAGCAACTGGAACAGACAGACAAATTTACATACCTAGGATGCATAGTAACACCAGATGGCGGAGCAAGCAAAGACATCAACAACAGAATGAACAAAGCAAGAACAGCCTTTTTTAGTCTAAACAACATCTGGAAGTCCTCTCAGTACAGCACGAACACAAAATTAAGACTATATGAGAGTTGTGTACTTTCTGTGCTTCTCTATGGTGCGGAATGCTGGAGAGTAACAGAGAAGGAAATGTCGAAATTGTCCTCTTTCCACACTGTCGTGAAACATTCTAAATCCACATATCTAAATTAAAAAGTAAATGTAAAGCCTAACGAATTAATTCAATAAAAGGAAAGAAGAATGGTAAAAGACCAGTGCTGTCACAATGGCGTACAAAAATCCCCCTTTTTCTACTTCGTCTGCATAGTGTAACGCTTTCACGTTTGATAGTAAAGCCTACAGCAGCATACACGCGTTTCAACAAAAATAAAACCGGTACTGTGTTTCTTAGAAAACCTTGAGATACGCACACTGCTTAATGACCTAGATAAAATACTAGCATTAATTTCATTTTATACACTGCGTAATGAAAAGACAGACGAGCTTAGAAGAGAGAGAGAGAGAGAGAGAGAGAGAGAGAGAGAGAGAGAGAGAGAGAGAGAGAGAGAGAGAGAGAGAGAGAGAAGGAGGAACGCATGCAATACTACCACAGTCTCGCGATTAATATTAATGCCACCCCCAACGCGAAAGGCATGAAGCACTAACTTTTTTTCAAATAGACAGTGATAAAAAACACTACCAATACACGGTTAGGTTTTAAAAAACATGTTTAATCCTTATTAGGAAACATGACACTCTACTGTTTTACGTCTGAAATCCTGACTTTATACTGACAGAACAGTCGAAAAGGCAGGACAGGTGGCGGTTCTAAAACAATAAAAAATAAAAAAAAAACAAATACACGACTATCCTAGAATACATATTTTGAACGCAGCCACTTAGTTCCATTAAACTTATATATTTGGGTTCCTTAGGACGTGCTGACAAAGAATATGTTAAGTGTTACGCAAATAGTCTAGGAATTAACAAATTATAGCCAAAATAAAATAGTGAGGTTGTCTGACAGCACCAAATCATAATTGCTCAGTGGCATGTTTTGAAACCACTATTTTACGGGAAATAGGCCAACAAGTTAAATCCGATTTCATTGGCTAGAAGAATATGTAAGCCTAAACATGATTAGTCGATTGCAGATACTAATTTTGGTTGTTACGGGAAACGGTAGGAAGGGTACTTTTTTTCAAATACTTTTGTAAACATGGTCCTATTGGTTAGACCATTTGATATAGTCAATTAGGAGCGTCTGTTCAGTGCCACATTTTTAAAATAAACTTTCTGAGAAGCAAGTGCGTTGAGATCCAGCTCATATTTTTCTTATGAAAGCCTGGGACAGAGGCAGATCGGAATTGTGCCATAACTCATTGCCAGTCAACGTATTTTGTGTATTATTTCCATGAATTGTGGGACAGTGGTACTAACATATTAAAAGCAGCACCTGGTCTGAGTTTTGCTGAATCCAGAGGCTGGTAGCAGACTCCTTAGTCAATATATCGACCTGTGTGGTGTCTCAAGAACACGGTGAAGCAAGCGAGCAGTGGAGACTGTTTCCTGCCGCCCACACAGAAGTTAAGATTCTGTGGCCAAAGCAGCTCAATCTTGTGTTTACCCCCTCTAACAGTGACTATACCTTAAATCTAGAGGGACATTTATTAGTTTCAAATAAAAAGAAACTGTGAACTTTCCCAATATTATGTCCACGAGAAACAAACACTTGAAGTCATGATGACACACAACCACCTAGCTTGAAAAGCCAGTATTACCTCAGAGTACTACAGCACAACTTACACACATATTGCAATAATAATATATGTCAATACAAAGATTCTTTCTATAAATTGTGTACATATAACTTGTGATTACATTTGATTGTGATTCCTGGTTCACTTTGTAGTTGAATCAGGATATCTAATATTTGAAGGAATTAATACATATATATTTTTAAACTTTAACACTTGACTCATTTAAGATAGTCTTATAGAGTGTTCTATGTATGTGAGTGTCACAGTGTTGTAAAGTATTGTGGATTAAATTAAATTGTGTATCTGTCTGTTGGTTGTTGTGAACATACACTTCATCATTATCATAACCCTAGACATTCAACGTAGTCATCACAATATTCCAGAATAGGTCTGACTGAGGTATAAATGTGGTAGCAAGTAAGGTCATCTGTAATACACCACACTATTAGATACAGATACCTTCACAGCTGATCTCAGTCAGTACACTAAGTCCCCTATAAATATTTATATCATCCCACTTTACCACACACACAACCTGCCTAAGAAAAATTTTCGGAATCTTTTGGCCGAATACCATCACCAACCAAGAACTGCTTACTCGGAGCAAGCAAGGGGACATGCACACCATCATAACTGGCAGACGCTGGAATTGGGTTGGCCATGTCCTCAGAAGAGACCCTGATGCCATCACAAGAACAGCTATGCTATGGACCCCGGAAGGAAAACGAAAGAGGGGGCGACCGAAAACAACTTGGCGGAGGACTGTGGAGACTGAGATGCAAAGAATGAACCAGAGTTGGGGCACTGTACGAAGGACGGCCACCGACCGAGCAAAGTGGAATAAATTTGTTGCTACCCTACAAGACGCCACCAGGCGTAATGGCCACTGACTGCTTTGACGGTCGGCGGCTAAGGATATAAGAAGAAGATAATTAATGTCTAAAGAATTATCCTGATTGGGGCATTAACCATAAAGTTATAGCAGAAATTCTGTTGTGCAATTCATAATTCATCATAACGACACTAGTTTAGTGGCAATTCCAGAGTGTCTTGCCCGTGTTATGACAGCTAATATGCAGTGGATTTGTTTGTTATGATGCTGAAAAAGAAGAGTAAATAGACTGATACATTTTTTCAGGCATGTGTAAAGTTAACATGTCCGCAGTCCTGACTTCAACATATCTTCCACGTTATGGGCTACCTCGTATACGAAGTATGTTTTGTGCCTTCTGACAGCCACAATGAGGTCTTGAAATAAGTGAAAACCGTTAAGTGGATTGCTATAACTTGACCCTGGCTTTGATCATCGTCACGAACATGATTGTGTTGTCTGGTGACAGCAGGACCACGTGTTTTGGACATGTTTATATTGTCCCGTGAAAGCTTGCTGTTTCGGATCGTAGTTATTCATTATGTTGACGCATGCTGCTTGTTACTCGGCAACAGTTTTGTTTGCCTGGAAAATATATATGCTGGCTGATGGTTTATCGCTTTCTTGCCACCCTGTGTTATCTATGCTGTTATTTGTCTCACGAAACTTCATAGTCACGTGTGAGAGCCAGGCACATTTTTACTTGTAATCTCGCATTCCCAGATAACATGCTTCTGTTATTTTATTTCCTGCATATACTGCTTGAACCGCAAAGCGTCTCAGGTAGGGTTGATTTATTTATTTCCGGTTGATTGTACGTATTGCAGGCTAGTGTACTGTCATGTAGTGTTTTGAATATGTCTGCCATCCCCCTGAGCAGTTTTCTGTTTGACAGTCCTATGTTCTTGGTTTTCCATTGTGAGGTTATTTGTCCGTGTCACTGGTTAAACTAGATTCATTCTCACCAGATGCCTTGTCAGTCTTTACTGTACCTGTGACTACTGGTTTGTTCAGCCTACTGAAATGCTCTGTAATGTTGTGTGTGACTTAATACTATGCATACTGTTACCATTCACCTCCATCAGCTACGTGTGGAGCATAGGTCAGAAGCAAATTTACTCTCAGCCTTGTAGTCCTTTTAACTCTGCGTTCTAATCTCTTCGCTATGTGTTCGGGTCTCACTGTTTCTCTGTCTATCAAGTACTACCTTGTAGAGCTTTCAGTTGGTTTCCTCATTGTGTGTGTGTGTGTTTCGTTATAAATGATTAGGAAGAATGTTGCCAGTAAACAAATGTGAGTGACTGAATATCAATCAATCAATCAATCAATCAATACCGTTTAGATCCCCGGGAAGCATAGGCCTTCAACAAACACATGCCAAGTCTTCCTGTCCTGTGCCATCCGCTCAAGTTCTTTCCATGTTTTCCTCATCATTTTCACCTGTGTATCCATCTCTTCTCCATGTGTTCTTTGGTCTACCTCTGCCTCTCTTTCCCTGTGGATTCCAGAACAAGGACTACCTTTAATGCTATCAACAGGTTTCCTCGATGTGTGCCGTATCTACCGCCAGCGTTTTCTTCTCAGCTCTTGTTCCACTGGCACTTGTCTGGTTCTTGTCATCAATTCCACATTTGTGACTTTGTCATACCATTTCAGTCCTTCTATTCTACGCAAGCACCCGTTTATAAAAGTCTGTAGCTTTTTAGTTGTTGTTTTTGTTGCTTCCCGTGTCTCAGAGCCATACAATAGGACTGAATATACTGTCTACAATTATAGGCTCCATATATCATAATATTAACCTACCACAAGTTGAACAGCGGTATGTATGTCCGTTATTTACACATTAAAAACAAACTAGTAGCGCTGTAAAAGAGTTGAAGAGGAGAAAAAATAGGTTAATACCAGCAGCTAGCTTAGCTTGTACTGGCTGTGTAGTTAGTAGTTATTTCCATGACTAGCCGTTACCAGGGCTTCCTTATATTGGTTCTTAGATCCTGGTCGTTCTGTTCTAGGGCTTAGTATTTATCAACGCTGTGCTATCATTTTAGAGTTTTAATTTTTTTAAACTGTTTTTTTCAAGCAGTTGTGCTTGATATTATCGAAGTACTTCTGTGTTGAAAAGTACGCGTCACGTCATAAGAAAGTAAACACTTCAAATAAAAATTGAATAGAGGTATCAGAAAATGCGAGTTTAACAGTCTGTTACAGATAAAATCGATTATTTGAGTGTTTTCCAGTACTTGGGGGACACACAACTGCAGATATGTGAATTAATATATAGGATTATAAAAACAGGCATTCTTTCTGTATGGTGGAAACGAAATGTTGTTTTCGTTCAGTATCAGCCCAACCGTGACGTTCGGGTCATGATTCATTTTTAATGCTGGAACGTCCTCGTTTAACACGAACGCATTGCCAGTGGAGTTGATGAATTCTTCGGGTAAGGGAACAGAAAAATGCCGTAACAACTTTCTCAGACTTTCGCATCATCACATAGAAAATGTATTTGGCAGAAAAGAGTAGCATTCCCCGGTGAAATACAGGTTTGTGGAAGCTAATTTCTTGCAGTAGTTCCTTGTCAAGCAGCAGGTCGAAGCGAGACGCGCGTCTAGCTTTGTTGAGCATTTTGCCTTGTGCAGCCAGGAGAGATTCATGTTTTGTCTTTTAAATTATTTTTAAAGAAGATAAATAAACTTAGGGCGGGGAACGAAGTGATTGCTAAGAGGTCCTTTAAATTGAAAATAGAAACAAAAGTGTTGATTTATTTTTGTTGTGGTATGCAAGAAAATAATGTATATATTCTTCTTCATTCGCTCTCATCTGTTTCCCTCATAAAGATAGCAGTCTGCCTCAGGCTTTTGACCGTGTCATAGTTTTTGCGTCAACGAGATTGGCGAAGACCACGATGTCGGTCTGCTCTTCTCAGGGAGTCGACATTCGTAGGGGACATATTGTGCTGTCCCCACGTGGACGACCGTCCGTGTGCCCGAATTTTAATTTGTTGGACAGATGGTATTTGAGATTCAGTGACCTGATCTCTTCTTGGCGAGTAGTAAGTTGTGTCTGTCGTATATGACTCTGGGTATTATCTTTTGACATTTTTTCGTTGGAGTATTTCTTTACTATTGCTTTTATCTTTATCTCTTTAAATGACGCCATTCCCTCAGTTTGAACTGTACTTCCTCCTTTGACAAGTCTGTCTGTCTTTTTATTTTGATATATCTTGCAGTGGACAGGAATACGACTGTACATTTTGTTGTCTTGAATTTTTGGCTGACTTCCATTAGTGCTCCCGAGAGATGATTGTTCATATGGTTCCTTACGGCAGTTACTACAGACAGAGAATCTGTGAGGTACACTCCCTTCATCGTCACCCTTTAGCTCCCCAAATGAGCATAGACCTTTAACAAACTTATTCCAGGTTTTCCTATCCCGTGCCATCAGCTCAAGGTCTTTCCAACAATTCCTCATCATTTTCATTTGTGTGTCCAGTTGTTTTCCCGTCTAGCTCTGCTTCTTTTACCCTGGGGGTTCCAGAATAAGACCTGCCATATAATGGTGTCAACAGGTTGTCTCATTATGTGTCCTATACATGACCAGCGCTTCTTCTCATCTCTTGTTCTACTTTCACTGGCCTAGTTCTTGTCATCAGTTCCACATTTTTGAGCACGTGTGTGTGTCGTCGCGAATCCAGAAGCCGGAAGACTACCTTTGATCGTGACATAAGTGTATAGCACTTGTGTCTAGTGCAAGACTGTTCCCTCTTTATATGTGTTCATTGACCATTTACCCATTGATATTTTATCTTAGGTATGGTCTTTGATGTGTGTGTGTGTGTGCGCGCGTACGTACGCAGGAGCAATCAAACATTCTTGCATATGGGCCAGCTCCAGTGGTGGCCAGAAGCTCGTCAGGGAGCTAGCTGAACAGGAGGAGAAGACCTCTGCTCCGCCGTGAAATGTTGGCGGCTGTTTTTTAAACTCACGGTGACTGAAGTAACTTTAACCCATGCGAATAACAAGGTCGTACTAATGTCTATACAATACTTGTGTAATCTTGTTATTCACACATCAGAACGAGCGAGTCGTGGAAAACAAAAATAGACGAGAGAGGATTCGATAGGCAGACTTAATAAAGCGCGTTTTTATTGGCGAACTTAGCAGCTGTAACAAATGTCATGAATATGGCGGTCCCGTATATTCATTGGATGTTTTGAACCATTGGCATCAATATGTTGGATATAGTTGGAAACACTTTGAACTTCTGTTTATAGTCATTGTCATAAATATGGTAGTTGCTTTTCTACAATAGAACATAAATATGTAGCAGTTTTCACAGTTAATGATATGGAACACACATTTGTGGTAAAACTATTTGTGTATGTTCTGTCAAGTTCCCGGGGGCCTCTCAAGAGACAAAGAAAGAAAAGCACCAATATGAAGTTGTGCACGGGACTGACAACCTAAAACAGATTGGCACAGAAACCACAGCTACGATAGCAGTGCAATTATTAGTAGACCAGCTGCAGCGGTGGCTACGTGCTCCATATTAAACGTCAAGGATAAACCTTATCTTGATGTTTTAACGACCCCATCAGCTATCTGCCACTGCACGAAGTGGTTAAAATAAATCTTCGCCAGATCGTCTTTATAAGCCTGCTGAGGAAAACGCTTCCGGTAAACACATTCGTGTGTTGGAGCCTCGAGTGAATTCCTATCTTGTTCAGACGTGCGTCCGTGTACACATCCGCGATACGTAAATATAGAATTGAGTTGAATCAGTATAACTTGGGGGATGAATGTTTGTCAACTAGTGAGCTGAGGTTTCAGTTAGTATCTGTCTGTATTGTTCCCCTGGATAATATACTTTGTTTAACCACATTTATGTTTACCTTATACCCGTCCTGTTACATACATAACACCCCGCACACATACACGCTCACGCGCGTGTGCTGGCACGTTGTGACGTATAATGGGAATATAGCCTACAGTATCTGACAGCCCTGAAATCCCGTTAGCATTCTAAGATTTGCTAGTAAAAGTCAAGCATTTGTTTTTGCCTGCATTACTCACTTTTAACCCACGCCTCTTTTCCTTGAGACGTAAACAAATGGAAAGTTTACCAACTTCCGCGACCTGCCAGTCATAACAGGGAGCGAAAGTGGTTTGTTTACTTGAGTTTCTCACGCGAGCTGATCTGTCAGTCATCAGATATCAGACAGATCACGTGGGAAAAAACCGGACCCTTTTGAAGTAGTCGCACGGGCAAAAACATTTTCCCGTGTACCCTTTGATGTTCGTACATACAGAGGGAGCAAACGCTTTGATCTTCAGAAACGGGGAAAATCTCGGAAGGAAACCCGTTACACGGTTTTAAGTCTCTGTTGTCGATTAGCAACGCCGACAGAGCGACCGTGAAAACCTTTTATCTGGGAAAACGTAGTCTCCCGATTTTCTGCTATGCGCTATAGTTTGAAAAGTAAAGTCATCTATAGATCAGAGAGACAATAATGTATATAAACTGTGGCTTCCCAAACCAGTTATAAGTTGTTGCTCAGAATTTTGGATAGTTTAAACACGTAGTCTGGAACCTTTGTGGTAGATGTGTTAATAGCTTTTCGTGGGGATTTTCATTTCTGATCTGTGGTAGTAGAAATTAGCATTTACGTGATTTAATGTGCTAAGTTTTATCATCTTAAATTCACTGATTTTCTAGCTGTTAGAACTAGTGAAATAAATAACGCGTAGCTATTTTTTTTTACCAGATGTGCAGTTATAATGTAATTTCCATCACCCGCTTTCTCACATAAGAAGATACGTTTAACTGACGGATATTATATGCTAGGCGCGACTGATAGTGGACCATACAATTCGCATTTATTTTATTTGTATAATTTAAGTAAGTGACTGTTATTTAAATACCATACGACGACCCACAGACGCCGACAATCTAATAGCTATTAATGACAGGTGAATGATGTCTCAGATCCAAACCTCAGAAATGAGGTATCTGAGGAAGGTGGTTGAAGTAACAAGAAGAGACATGGTACGCAACCAGACGATACGTCAAGGCCTTAAATCCTACCCCCTGCAGACCCAAGTAGAACAGTCCCAATTAAGATGGTTTGGCCATGTCTGCAGAATGGGAGAAGATTGGATACCACGACAAGCAAGGGAAACAAAGAGCCAAGGATCCAGACCCCGAGGACGACCCAGAGTCCGCTGGGAGGACAACATTAGACAATCTTTGAAGGACCGAGGACTAGAATGGAACCAGACCAGGAGGAAGACAGCCAATAAGATAGTCTGGCGCTCTCTCTTCCAAACCTCTACACCTCACGGTAGAAGGGGAACGACTAAGTAAGTAAGAATGATGTCTTCTTCTTGGCTTACACGTCCCCAAGTTCATTTGTGAACAGGACTGGCCAAAGAGACAAATAAACATTAAATTAGTAAAAGTTAACTGGACTATAAAAACCAGAAAATATTTGTTCCAATCAAACAGGATTTCACTATGCTAGTGCTTCTGTCAAGGTCTGGCGAAATGAGTGATAAAGTTGCATTCTTCAGGGTCTGTATATATCTAAATGGAATTCAAGATGAGTGGGACCTGTTAGATTCTAGCGCCTCTTTAGAACCCAGGAAAAGTCGAGGTTTCTAGCCGTCGTGTTAACCGCGATTGCCCCCTGGCTTCCGATCTCCGTCTCTCCTGTTTCTCAGTCTTTCGGGCAAGTCTGCCGGTTGCCACAGAAGTGCGAGGTCTGCAAGAAGCTTTCTTCGTCTACTCTTGTTCGCACTGCCGTGTCATCTTCCTGCGAGACGTTGCTCTGTTCGCTGCTTCCGCTTTCTTCTGACCGCTCTGGTCCATCTTGCGAGCGGTTCAGTGTTCGCACGGAGATGAGAAATTCCTGCGAGAAACTGGCTTCTCTGTTCTGGGGATCATCTCAGTGTCTTTAGATCTCATGCCGCATACTTAATGAGCCCCGGTGGAATCGGTTCGCTCTGGCGAAACAACAAAGTTACAACAAATGTTCAGGGGTTCTAATGTTATGAAAAGCTAAAAGTCCATTTAATCATCCATCAAATCAGGGAAAATTCACTTGTCGAACTAGACGTACGTCAC
The DNA here is from genome assembly GCA_024509875.1 of Oreohelix idahoensis. Classification (NCBI taxonomy): domain Eukaryota; kingdom Metazoa; phylum Mollusca; class Gastropoda; order Stylommatophora; family Oreohelicidae; genus Oreohelix; species Oreohelix idahoensis. The sequence goes on along the minus strand of JAMPIV010019386.1, from coordinate 613,154 downwards.
AGATGTGCAGTTATAATGTAATTTCCATCACCCGCTTTCTCACATAAGAAGATACGTTTAACTGACGGATATTATATGCTAGGCGCGACTGATAGTGGACCATACAATTCGCGTTTATTTCATTTGTATAATTTTAGTAAGTGACTGTTATTTAAATACCATACGACGACCCACAGACGCCGTCAATCTAATAGCTATTAATGACAGGCGATATTTGTTAAGTGCGCGTATGGATAATTAAATAATAATAGAGATTGTGCACTGATCGTTAACGCGCGCGCAAAGGAGCGGGGAGGGCACATACCTTTACCTGACCTAGAGACGCTGCTCTAGCGAAAACTGACCGGATAGGAATAGGCTAGAGACACAGGGTGCCTTTTAACTTTAATCAGGAATGACGGAGAGTATAAGAGATCGTCTTGTCCCCTTCCGTGTGCATATGTGTATATATAGAATAGTAGTATTTTTTTCATAAATGTTCTTTATTTTTCGCAGACCTGATCAAACGGCGACCAGCGGTCTATTTTGGTCCTTTTCTTCATTTTTCTGATTGGTGAATGATGTCTTCTTCTAGGCTTACTCGTCCCCAAGTTCATTTGTGAACAGGACTGGCCAAAGAGACAAATAAACATTAAATTAGTAAAGTTAACTGGACTATAAAAACCAGAAAATATTTGTTCCAATTTATTAACCCACTGTGGCGTAATACAAATAACATTTTCTATCTGACTTTTGACAGTCGTATCAGCGGATTTATCGAGCAAGTTACGCTGTTTCAAAATCGGCACTCACCACAGAGCCAGCCTACAGGATTTATCATCATCATCATCAATTAACAAATCGTAACAGTTTTAGCAACTAGAGTTTTCCAAATACTGGAAGTATTTTTCACTGTTTGCTATGAACACCAGATCTCGGTTCTACATTAACTATTCGAGTTGACATTTGTTGATCCAGGAATACACCACCACATTTGGCGTCCCCTTCTAAAAATCTTATTTGTTATAGAGGGTGGACTGTGGCCGACTTGAATAATACCCTTGGCACTTTATATATATTCAGGAACCATTGTAATTCCAAAGGGATATCACCATAATAGGGTAAGCGGGATTGATGTAGCCACTGTATGACAGAGAGAGTATTACACACAGAGAGAGAGAATATTTTTCTTTTGTTACAAATAATGCACCAACTTAACTTGGCTTAAAAACTGTTTACTTTACTGGATAGCATTTAGTAGGAACTTTGTTCTTTTCTTTACTGTCTATTCTGTAACATAGTGCTAACTTTTGACCTTTGGGGTTATTAACTTGTTGGGTTCCTTTTCTCAATAAGGGGGAGGGCACATGTATTCTGTTATTTTCTATGTATGAAATTCTGATTGTATTTGATCTTCTTTAGATATTCGATGTTGTAAAGTTTAAATGATAATAAACAACAAAAGAACTTACCTTTGTGTGTTGGTCAGACCCATACCCAATTAACCATAGTTTTTCACGTTTGTGTGTCTTGTTGTCACATAGCTGTGTGTGTGTGTATGTAGTTAAACCTATATTTATATATGTAGGGAGGTGTAAGATTGTCTTGTACTAAATTATAGTCGTATAGATAGGCTGGACTAGAGAAACTACTTAGGCGGGACCATAAATAACTTTCAAACCTATCTAAACTTACGACACACGTTAATTATGTGTTAACGAGCGTTAATTGGTAGAGTTGTTAGAACACTTGCTTCACGAGGCAGATTTACCGGATTTGAAACTAGGTATCGGCACGCTCAATTTACCCAGCTTAAATGGGCATCTGACTCTGCTCTTGAGTTAGAGAAGGCAATTGCACCGAGGAAGAGAATTGGTTACCCCCACCTCATTACGCTAAGACCCAATTACAGGCATACCTCGGAGATATTACGGGTTCGGTTCCAGACCACCGCAATAAAGCGAATATCGCAATAAAGCGGGTCACACCCATTTGTTGGCTTCCCAGTGCATATAAAAACATAAGACCATGTTTACATTATGTCTATTAAGTGCGCAATAGCGATAGGTCTTAAAAAGAAAAAAACAACGTATTGTAAAATTAAAAATACTTTATTGCTTAAAAAAATTGCTAATCTTCATTATCTGAGCCTTCAGCGAATCGTAATCTTTTTGCTGGTGAAGAGCCAAAATCTATAGGAAGAAGAAGGCAAGCTCTAATAAATAAACATGAAGGGGGAAAACGCAATATCTGCGAAGCGCAATAAAGCGAGGTATGCATGCATAATGAAATCTCTAACACTGTACTCCCCTCCGGCTGTATCTCATATGGGTCTACCTGTAACTGTAGCTAATTCAATTGTCTCAGATTGGTTTGTTTTCCATCATTAGAACGCGATTCGTAAGCTTGACCTTTGCGGTCCGTCTGTCTGAGGGCAATGATAGATTCATCTTATCAATGTGTTAGTCCAAAGATTCTAAGCCTGTTTTGAATGGCAACATCTTTTGCCAAACTTGCGCCAATTCAAGACAAATATAGAACCCTCGTGTTTTTGTGTATCTCATAAAATTGGTATTGTATCCCGTAAACAAGGGGGATTGGAATTTCATAACACATCTCGTGGTCCCTCGTCAGACAATGGCTGGCTGAGAACCGGAGTAAGTATGTTGCCCACTCCCACGCACACTTTGAATGCTTATAACTTTGACGCTAACTGAAACAGGGTTGTGTGCATTAGCAGGGAGGAAATATAATTGTGACAAATAAGATAGTCCCAGAGCAGATATTGCCGTAGGGGAGTGAAGTGTTAGAGACTTCACTATACTAGGTCCAGCATCGAGAGGTGGGATGACCAGTTCCATTCCTCGCTGCCTTTTCCTTCCCTAACTCAAGTGCAAAGTCAGGTAGCCTACCTATTTACAGCTGGGTAGACTGAACCGTATCGATATCGCGATTCGAACCCAGCGCCTTTACTGCGAGAGACCAGCGCTTAACCACTCTGTCAGTCGGACGCCCACAAGTGACAGATATGTTTACTTATTATACCTGTAACTGTTTATTCTTCTGGATGAAGCACAGCTAATGATTTTCAAAAGGTAAAGATAGTCACTGCTGTAGGGGAGTGAACTGTTAGAAGTATTGTCATGACAACAGTAGTGTTCATTCACTGTCCACATGTGTCATTAGTCTGGCAGCAAGTGTCACCGTCATCTCTTCATTCCGTTCACAACAGAGCAAAGGACTGCAACTGCTGTACTCTGCTAATTTCTGAGGTGTTCATTATGTTCTAGTTGCCCCATGGCTTTCTCTTCTTCTCCACGTTTTCTTTTTCCTTCCAGCTCTTTTCTTCCATGTGGGTTCCAGTCAAAGACATATGTACTTGTTTGTATTGGTAGGGGTGCCTGATCTTTTTTCTGGGATACATGATGGTACATCAGAAACCCCCATATTGTCATGAAATATTCTAATCCACATATATAAATTATTAGGTAAATATGAAGCCTAACAAATAAAATTAATAAAGAGAAGAGCAATGGTAAAATGACAGTGCTGTCACAAAGAATGTACTCGAAATCCCCCTTGTTTTCTGCTTCGTCTACAAATTGTAACGCTTTCACGTTGATAGTAAAAGCTTACTGTATTATACCCGCTTTCTTCAATGAAACGTGTGCTGCATTTCTAAGAAAAACATTGAGACGTACTGCGTAATGACCTAAATTAATCCTAACATTAATTATATTACGTTACCAAAACGAACGAACAGATGGACAAAAGGATAGCGAGAGGGGAGGGCTGAAAATCAGGAACGCATGCAACACGCGACGCGCGATATACAAATGCTGGCATCACGCGTGTAAGTCTACAAGCACTAACTTTTTCAGACGGACAGTGATAAAATACACTACCCTTTCCCAGAGTTAGGTTTATAAATCATAACAGACTCTTATTAGAAAAGATAACAATAGATGGGTTTACGTTTGAACACATAACAGTACCCAGACAGCATATCTTCGAAACAGGAGGTAGAAAATACATATTTTGAACGCAGCCACGTAGCTCTTTTAAAGTGGGAAAATTGGGTTCCTTAGGGCTTGCTGACAAATAATATGTAAAACGTTACGCAAATAGTCCAGGAATTAATAAATTATACCCAAAATAAAATATTGGGGGTGCCTGACAGCATAAAATCATTTCTGCTCATAAAATTTTTTATAACGTGTTTGAAAAAAAACCTTACGTTACATAAATAGCCTACCATGTAAACTCCAAATTGATTGGAGCGCAACAAATGAAAGCCTAACCACGATTGGTCGGGCTATAAATACTATCTTGGTTGTTAGGGGAGACGGGAAAAGATAACATTTTTTCAAACACTTGTCGAAACGTGGCTCATTGGTCAGACTCGCTGATATACACACTTGGGAGCGTTAGTTCGAGACCACTTGTTTAAAATAGCTTGATAAAGCATCAGTGCGTTGAAGCCAGCATATATTTGGCTAAATAAAAGCCTGGAAGATAAGCAGAAGGAAATTTGTGCCAGTTTGTGCCAGAATTCATTGCTAATCAACGTATCTGTGTTATTCGTATGAATTGTGGTAAGCTTGAACCATTTAATATCTTTTAATGAAAATTGAATGTGAATTGTTGATTTATGCCTGTATATATATGTGTAGTTCAGTGGCAAACGTGAGGTAAAGCCTAAAATGCTCCAGCCTGAACAGAGGGTGTCGGAGAGAAGTAAAACGGCATGGAATGGCCAAATAGTACACTGACACCTGGATGATTGATTAGACAGAAATAATGCTGGAAGTGCAGAGGCGTAGTGACCATTAAGGATGGTAATGCTGGTATAAAGTATTTCAGATGAAGCTGACTGTTGGCCTAACGCTCTGAACGCAATGTTTGTGCTGTATTGTGATCAGTGTAAAAGAGAATATAAATTAGTTATGAAGTAGAAGGTACATCCTTCTTGATTTCAGGGACAGTGGTCTTGATGGTACTGAGCAGCATCTGGTCAGAGATTTGCTGAATCCAGAGTCGGACAGCATACTCCTTGGTCTTTTAGCTATCAGTGAGGTGTCTCCTGAGCCCAGAAGAGAATTCGAGCAGAGGAGTCCTCTCCTGCCGCCATCACTCAAGATAAGCAGAGTTGGCCAGCTGAGCTCAACATTATGTCCCCTCATCTTGAAATAACTTTATAAAAATACTATTCAGAGGGGAATTTACTTGTCTTAAAATCAGGAACTGTGAACATCTCCAATACTGGTCCCTAAAGACAAACTATTGAAGTCATGATGACAAATACCAACAGAGCTTGAACAAAACAAAACCAGTATTACCTCATTTTACTACTACACAACTGACACACATAGAACATTTGTAATAATATATGTCACTACAATATTCATATTAAATACATTCTGTACATAACTTGGAATTTAAATTGATTGTGATTCCTGGTTCCCTTGTAGTTGAATCAGGACACATATTCATTCATGCCAGTAATGAATACATATTGTTATTTGAAAGTTATCAGTGCCTCCTTTAAGATATTCTCATAGAGTGTTATATGTATGTGAGTGTCACAGTGTTGTCAAGAGTAGTGGATTACATTAAATTGTTTATCTGTCTGTTGTTGTGACTTACACTTCTTCATACACATACCCTAGACACATAACGTAGCATCACACTATTCCAGAATAATTCTGACTGAGATAAAGAGATATGTGGTAGCAAGTAAGGTTATCTATAATACACTACTTTTAATAGATATAGATACCTTCACAGCTGATCTCAGTCAGTACACTAAGTCCCCTATAAATATTTATAACATCCCACTTCACCACACATATAAATGTCTTGGTCTTGGGCATGTTTATTTATTTTATAAGGAAGGTATCGGATAACATCATCTTTAGTTATAAAGAAAGAAGTGAAGATATATACATAGATAGATCATAAGAGAAATGCAGAACTTAGGGGGTGAGGAGAAAGTGCAAACATTTTTTCTTTCTTCAGAAAATGCCCTTTTTGTTTTTTGGAGGGCCGGTGAAAAATGAGGGCACACTCTTCCACACTTGGTCCAGAGAACACCAGATGTACAAATTTAGCGCTGACGTTCTTTCCGGTCTTCTATCGACCGACCACGGATTGTAATACCACGTGACCGGACTAATAAGTTGTCCACTGACTCAGTGCTTACCATAAAGTGACGGCCGCGCAAGAAGTTGGAAAGGAGAATCGATTTAGTATTGCCACAAAGATGAGCTGGAGGAAAAGATGATTTGGGCCGTGTAGGGAAGTTTTTATAAAGGTGCTCGGAGCTGGATAAATAGCACGTAATGCAGTGCGAAAAGTTCTATGTTGAAATATTTGTGACAACTTACGAAATGGCAAGAGCAGAAAACCTGTTAATGTCAGTTTAGAGACGAATAAATGATGTTACTTCGAGAGAACAACACGTGACATGCTGTATAACTCAGCATTCAATGCAAATACAACAATAAACTGTTGCGTTGTGACTTCAGCAAAGCTAGTTAGCGGCATTTGTACCCTTAAGTGGCCTTACTTTGTAAATGGCACAGTTATGGCGTGTTGACGAGTAACAAATAAATATGCAAATTGCCAGTATAGTCAGTTATTTTATTAAGTCACAGACATTTAACATAACACGAGAATTGAAAATCAACAAAACAACATTCCTATTAGAGTAAAACGGGGAAGAAGAAATGCTTTGTCTTAATTGTTTTAAACCAACACTGTGTGCTCGCTTTTCTTTCGCGACATAGTTACCGAGTTTAAGGATCAAAACCAGATAGCGTGACCGATGCAGTCTACCCAGCTGTAAATGAGTACCTGGTGCTGCTCTTGAAGTTAGGGAAGGCAAAGGAAGTGAGGAAGGGAACTGGTCGCCCAGCCTCATAAAAAAGCTGGACCTGGTGTGGTGAAGTCTTCAACACTTCACTTCCTTACGGTAGTAACTCCTGTGCGACCACCTTTACCTATATGTTACGTCAGACAAAAACGAACATGCTGTGAAACGATAAACCATTCTAACCACATAGAAACTGAATATAAATTGTGTCCATAAATGTGGTCTCAAATGAAAAAACACAATGAAAACTCAATAGCTATATAAACTATTAAAACGTGCCACCATCAAAACAGGAAACGCGCCCACTTATCACCAAATCCATCCTAGCAACGAGGAACCAAAACAGCAACAATATCGGGGTGTGGTTAATACTTGAAGGCAAATAGGTTGGGGAGGAGCGCGAGAGAAGAGACAACAAATTATTACACATAATAATCTTAGGTCTGGAAAAAGAAAAAATCATGTCCTGTGTGACCGATGCTTCACTTTCTGTGACAGATTTCGATTCTACATGATCGACGATGATGGATATGAAAGTTCATTTTGTCACCAGCACAGTCTGGTTCGCTTTGTAACGTAGGCATAAGTCTTCTGTGCGCAACCTCCTTTTTTGAATGAGCTATACAGCCAGCCACAGCTAGTGACGTCACTTTGCACACAAGTATACTCATCATAAATTCTTCACACATTCTCTTCTGCTTCAAGAACTCAGTAAAAGTGCCTGCAGATTTGCTTAAGAAATATCTAACATTAATTTTACTATAACTAAGAATAAAAAAAGGCAGGAGGAGGTTCCAGTGTATCGGGAAATATATGGGAATCTTAAGGCCAACACGAAAATATGAACTTGGATGTATGGCTCCGAAACTTGGAGAACAACAAAAACAACATAACAAAAATAGTTACACGCTATTATAAATGAATGCATGCGTAGAATAGACGGATAGACATGGTACGTCAAGGTCACCAATGTAGAACTGATGACAAGAACTAGACAAATGCCATTGGAACAAGAGATGAGGAGACGACATTGGCAATGGATAGGACGGGCATTGAGGAAACGTTAATTACAAGGCAGTCCTTGTTCTGGAATACCCAAGGTAAGAGAGGGGGGGGGGAGAGACCAGGGAATACACGGAGAAGAGCTGGAGACAGGCATGAAATGTATGAGGAAGACATGGAAAGACTGAGTGAATGGCACGTGACAGGGAGGACGTGACGTGCATTTGTTGAAGACCTATGCTCCTTGAGATGAGTGGTAGTGATTGAATAAAATGTCATTATAGAGCTATTAAAGAGCACACGTAAAAACTGCATGTGTCTCCGGCTATAGATCAGCTCTTCTAGATTCATCTGTATGTACTTATATAGGTGTCTTAAGTATTTGCAACATGCACATAATGGTACGAATAAAAATCAAAAAGGAATTGCATCACAACAGATAGCCACACTGACAAAGAATCTCCTCCAGCAGACAGCCACACTAACAAGGAATGTATTACAATAGACAGCCACACTAACAAGGAATGTACTACAACAGACAGCCACACTGACAAGGAATGTACTACAACAGACAGCCACACTGACAAGGAATGTACTACAACAGACAGCCACACTGACAAGGAATGTACTACAACAGACAGCCACACTACCTTGGAATGTACTTCAACAGACAGCTACACTAACAAGGAATGTACTACAATAGACATCCACACTGACAAAGAATCTCCTCCAACAGATAGCCACACTGACAAGGAATGTCACTCAACGGACAGCCACACTGATAAGGAATGTCACCCAACAGACATCTACACTGACATTGAATGTCACACAGCAGACATCTACACTGACAATGAATGACACTCAGCATACATCTACACTGACAAGGAATCTCACCCAACAGACATCTACACTGATAAGGAATGTCACCAAACAGACATCTATACTGATAACGAATAACACCCAACAAACATCTGCATTGACACGGATTGTCACCCAACTGGCATCTACACAAGAAAAGTCACACAACAGACATCTACACTGATAAGGAATGTCACACAACAGACATCTACATTAGTAAGAAATGTCGCCCAACAGACATCTACACTGATAACGAATAACACCCAAAAAACATCTGCATTGACACGGAATGTCACCCAACAGACTACGACACTTGTAAGGAATTTCACTCAACAGACATCTACACTGATAACGAATAACACCCAACGAACATCTGTATTGACACGGAATGTCACCCAGCAGACATCTACACAAGAAAAGTCTCTCAACAGACATCTACACTGGTAAGGAATGTCCCCAACAGACATCTACACTGGTAAGGAATGTCACCCAACAGACGTTTACACTTATAACGAATAACACCCAGTAAACATCTGCATTTACACGGAATGTCACCCAACAGACATCTACACAAGAAAAGTCACCCAACAGACCTCTACTCTGACATGAAATGTTTCGCGCCCCCCTTCTCTTCATGAGACAGCCACGCTGACAAGCACGGTCCCCCAAAAGAAAACCACACTGACAACTGGTGCTAACCTCGCGACCACCTTGTCCCTATTGTAGTTACCCCATATAGGTGTTTAAAGAAATAGTGCACTGATAAATTCATTCTGCGTATTCATTCCTAAACTACTATTGCTAAGTCATAATCAGTTTTGTCTTAATCTCACCGAAACCATTAACAGTGAATCCAACAATACAGTTCACTTTATTATATATATATATATATATATATATATATATATATATATATATATATATATATATATATATATATATATATATATATATATATATATATATATATATATATATATATATATATCACATATTCGTAAAATCAAAATCAGTTTAGACATATATTGAGACGTAGATATGAATGGCATTTGTACAGACTGGCAGAAAATACAGCTTACATCTTGTGTTTCTTTTCGTTGTATCACTTTGACTTAACGGGTTTGATGGGCCTGTCGTTTTTAAGTGGGCAACTTGATCGCGTCAGGTTACCGACTCCCCACTTGTTACATCATCATCATCATCATCAGTTGCCATCTCCACAACGAAGGTTGGCTGTAATGGATCTCCAACGTCTTCTGTCTCTTGTCTTGGTGGTGCACTCTGATAGACTCTTTCCTGTCCATCTCTTGATGTTGTCTTCCCACTTATAGCGCTGTCTTCCCCTTGCACGTTTGCCTTCAACTCTCCCTTCTGTTATGGTCTTCTGCAAGGTGTTATGCCTTTTTATGTGGCCAAAGTATTTTAGCTGTCGAACTTTGACTTCCCTCATTAGTTCTCTTTTCATACCTAGATTTTCTAGGACCTCCTTATTTGTTTTCATCTCTTTCCATGAGATACGCCCTATTCTTCTATATATCCACATTTCAAGAGCCTCAATTCTTTCTTCCAAATGCTTATTCATCGTCCATGTTTCTGCACCATACAGAAATGCAGAATATATATAACACTTTATGATTCTCAGTTTTAATTTGTGAGATAACTGTTTGGATGTCAGTATATGTTTCATGTTGTTGAATGTAGCTTTGGCCATTCCTATTCTCTTCTTGATTTCTGTTTCACATCTGCCATCTTCTGTTATTATATGACCGAGATATACGTAGCTCTTGACTTGTTCCAGGATTTCCCCATTTACGCTTATCTTTAATGTGGGTTTATCGTCTGTTTTGCTAATTATCATAGTTTTTGTTTTCTCAATATTAATGTCGAGTCCATATTCATGACTTATACTGTTCACTTGCTTCACTAGTTCTTGTAACTCCTGTTCGCTTTCAGCTAACAACACTGTTACATTCAACTTTAATTGAAATTTTTCCTTTAACACGACAGTTAAACAGACGCCAAGAATAATACATTATCTTAAGTTAGTTATTATGCCGTATCTTAAGATGTTGTATTATTCATGATTCTGTTCACGGGGGTTTGGCATGTATTTGTTGAGGACCTACGATGTAGGTGAAGCTCAAAGGTATTGATAATGATGACGGACTATACAAGAATTGTAACAAACACTTGTCCACTCACTCACTCACTCACTCACTCACACAACACACACACGCACACACAAACACCATTCTCAACAATTGTCCTAAACTGTGAACACCATTTTATGACATCCCTATCTATCACTTATACGTCGATTTTTGTAGTCGTAGTTAAGTTATATTTAACTTTAGATGGTTTTTAGAGATGTTTCTGTTGGTGCGGTTCGTTACTTTGCTGGCTACGCGAACTTTGGCCTTGAACTGAAATGCGACAAAACGCATTATAAACTGTACCGGCAGTAGCATCCCTTAAAAAGTCTTTCACGTGATTTGACAATATGATTTATGGGGCTTAAGATTCGCTTATTCATGCAGTGCTTGCGAAATGCCTGTATTTGCTTTTCTGATCAAAAACAAACTTCTACTTCTCACTGGTTTTCGCTTGCTATGCAATTTGCAGCTTTAAATCTACTTTAGCTATCGCTGAAATAGAATAGTCGATTGAGTCAAGAGATGTCCCATTTCGCTTTTAAGTAGCACTAAATACATACGAAAGCTGATGAGGGAATAAAGCACTAGCGAAAAAAAAAAAAAAACCCTGTAGTGTCATAATTGGGTATATTGCGTAGTGGTCATCCCGCCACCTTCTAGATCACATATTTTCGTTATCATCGAGGCGTTATCCCAAAACTGAAGCCGAATTGTAAAACTACTGCCGCACGCAGCATTCACTAAGTTGATCGATTTCCCAGAGCTAGAACCTTGCACAAGTGATAACTGCAAATATAAATGTCTTGTTCATTCCCGGGGTAATGGTCAGTCTTTGCGGTCCACTATTCCATTGAAACGGCTCCTTGAAAACAATCGTTTATGTCGTGAACTGCTTGAACTCAGGGAATCTTCTTTATATTTATGTCTTCTAGTGTACCGTTTATGTCTTCTCGCCCTGTGGTATATCATTTATGTTTGAGTCTTCTAGTTTATCATTTATGTTTTCTAATATACCGTTTATGTCTTCTAGTGTACTGTTTATGTCTTCTCGCCCTGTGGTATATATCATTTATGTTTGAGTCTTCTAGTGTATCATTTATGTTTTCTAATATACCGTTTATGTCTTCTAGTGTACCGTTTATGTCTTCTCGCCCTGTGGTATATCATTTATGTTTGAGTCTTCTAGTGTATCATTTATGTTTTCTAATATACCGTTTATGTCTTCTAGTGTACTGTTTATGTCTTCTCGCCCTGTGGTATATCATTTATGTTTGAGTCTTCTAGTGTATCATTTATGTTTTCTAATATACCGTTTATGTCTTCCAGTGTACTGTTTATGTCTTCTCGCCCTGTGGTATATATCATTTTTTCCTAATGTTTGAGTCTTCTAGTGTGGTATCATTTATGTTTGAGTCTTCTAATATACCTGTTTATGTCTTCTAGTGTACTGTTTATGTCTTCTCGCCCTGTGGTATATCATTTATTGTTTGAGTCTTCTAGTGTATCATTTTCTGTTTTCTAATATACTGTTTATGTCTTCTAGTGTTAAATGTACTGTTTATGTCTTCTCGCCCTGTGGTATATATCATTTATGTTTGAGTCTTCTAGTGTATCATTTATGTTTTCTAATATACCGTTTATGTCTTCTAGTGTACTGTTTATGTCTTCTCGCCCTGTGGTATATATCATTTATGTTTGAGTCTTCTAGTGTATCATTTATGTTTTCTAATATACCGTTTATGTCTTCTAGTGTACTGTTTATGTCTTCTCGCCCTGTGGTATATATCATTTATGTTTGAGTCTTCTAGTGTATCATTTATGTTTTCTAATATACTGTTTATGTCTTCTAGTGTACTGTTTATGTCTTCTCGCCCTGTGGTATATCATTTATGTTTGAGTCTTCTAGTGTATCATTTATGTTTTCTAATATACTGTTTATGTCTTCTAGTGTACTGTTTATGTCTTCTCGCCCTGTGGTATATATCATTTATGTTTGAGTCTTCTAGTGTATCATTTATGTTTTCTAATGTACCGTTTATGTCTTCTAGTGTACCGTTTATGTCTTCTCGCCCTGTGGTATATCATTTATGTTTGAGTCTTCTAGTGTATCATTTATGTTTTCTAATATACTGTTTATGTCTTCTAGTGTACTGTTTATGTCTTCTCGCCCTGTGGTATATATCATTTATGTTTGAGTCTTCTAGTGTATCATTTATGTTTTCTAATATACCGTTTATGTCTTCTAGAGTACCGTTTATGTCTTCTCGCCCTGTGGTATATTGTCATGAAATATTCTAATCCACATATATAAATTATTAGGTAAATATGAAGCCTAACAAATAAAATTAATAAAGAGAAGAGCAATGGTAAAATGACAGTGCTGTCCCAAAGAATGTACTCGAAATCCCCCTTGTTTTCTGCTTCGTCTGCAAATTGTAACGCTTTCACGTTGATAGTAAAGCTTACTGTATTATTACCCGCCTTCTTCAATGAAACGTGTGCTGTATTTCTTGGAAAAGCATTGAGACGTACTGCGTAATGACCTAAATTAACCCTAACATTAATTATACTGCGTTACCAAAACGAACGAACAGATGGACTAAAGGGATAAAAAGAGAAGGGAGAGGCAGAAAGCCGAACACTAAACCCGCTTCGCGCGATACACAATTACTACCATCACGCGTGTAAGTCTACATGCACTAATTTTTTTGCAGACGGACAGTGATAAAATACACTACCCTTTCCCAGAGTTAGGTTTATAAATCATAACAGACTCTTATTAGAAAAGACAACATTATATGGGTTTACGTTTGAACACATAACAGTACCCAGACAGCACATCTTCTAAACAGGAGATAGAAGAAATTGCATATTTTGAACGCAGCCACGTAGCTCCTTTAAATTAGTATTTTTGGGTTCCTTAGGGTTTGCTGACAAATAATATGTAAAACGTTACGCAAATAGTCCAGGAATTAATAAATTATACCCAAAATAAAATATTGGGGGTGCCTGACAGCATAAAATCATTTCTGCTCATAAAATTTTTTTTATAACGTGTTTGAAAAAACCTTACGTTACATAAATAGCCTACCATGTAAACTCCAAATTGATTGGAGCGCAACAAATGAAAGCCTAACCACGATTGGTCGGGCTATAAATACTATCTTGGTTGTTGGGGGAGACGGGAAAAGATAACATTTTTTTCAAACACTTGTCGAAACGTGGCTCATTGGCCAGTCTCGCTGATATACACACTTGGGAGCGTTAGTTCGAGACCACTAATTCAAATAAGCTTGATAAAGCGACAGTACGTTGAAGCTAGCTCACATTTTTGCTAAAATAAAAGCCTGGAACATAGGCAGAACGGAATTTGTGCCAGTTTGTGCCAGAATTCATTGCTAATCAACGTATCTGTGTTTATTTCCATGAAATTGTGGTAAGCTTGAACCATTCAGTATCTTTTAATGAAAAATTGAATGTGAATTGTTGATTTATGCCTGTATATATATGTGTAGTTCAGTGGCAAACGTGAGGTAAAGCCTATAATGCTCCAGCCTGAACAGAGGGTGTCGGAGAGAAGTAAAACGGCATGGAATGGCCAAGTAGTACACTGACACCTGGATGATGGACTAGAAAGAAATAATGCTGGAAGTGCAGAGGCGTAGTAACCATTAAGAAGGGTAATACTGGAATAAAGTATTTCAAATGAAGCTGACTGTTGGCCTAACGCTCTGAACGCAATGTTTGTGCTGTATTGTGATCAGTGTAAAAGAGAATATAAATTAGTTATGAAGTAGAAGGTACATCCTTCTTGATTTCAGGGACAGTGGTCTTGATGGTAGTGAGCAGCACCTGGTCAGAGATTTGCTGAATCCAGAGTCGGACAGCATACTCCTTGGTCTTTTTAGCTATCAGGGAGGTGTCTCCTGAGCCCAGAGGAGAATTCGAGCAGAGGAGTCCTTTCCTGCCGCCATCACGCCAGATAAGCGAATTGGCCAGCTGAGCTCAACATTATGTCCCCTCATCTTGAAATAACTTTATAAAAATACTATTTCAGAGGGGAATTTACTTGTCTTAAAATCAGGAACTGTGAACATCTACAATAATGGTCCCTAAAGACAAACTATTGAAGTCATGATGACAAATACCAACAGAGCTTGAACAAAACAAAACCAGTATTACCTCATTTTACCACTACACAAATGACACACATAGAACATTGGTAATAATATATGTCACTACAATATTCATATTAAATACATTCTGTACATAACTTGTAATTTAAATTGATTGTGATTCCTGGTTCCCTTGTAGTTGAATCAGGACACATATTCATTCATGCCAGTAATGAATACATATTGTTATTTGAAACGTTACTAGTGACTTCTTTAAGCTATTCTCATAGAGTGTTATAGGTATGTGAGTGTCACAGTGTTGTTAAGAGTAGTGGATTAAATTAAATTGTTTATCTGTCTGTTGTTGTGACTTACACTTCACCATACTCATACCCTAGACACATAACGTAGCATCACACTATTCCAGAATAATTCTGACTGAGATAAAGAGATATGTGGTAGCAAGTAAGGTTATCTATAATACACTACTTTTAATAGATATAGATACCTTCACAGCTGATCTCAGTCAGTACACTAAGTCCCCTATAAATATTTATAACATCCCACTTCACCACATATATTGGGGGCTCGTCCGGGATTTTGAATCTTTAACTATTAAAAATATTGGGGGTAATTCACTTCAGGGAATATAAGAATTAAAAGGTATCCTTGGGTGGAATTAAATAAGGTTGAGCTCACGGTGCCTGTTTTGTCCATTAGAGATTGAATTGTTGGTTAGACATTGTATTAAGTTACCTGATAGACAATGGCGGACCTGGCCAAATTTCGATCTGCTGCGGTTCAGACTGCAAAAGAGTTAGGATTAGATGGGCAAGTTATGGTTGCCTATGTCACAACGGAATGTGACAAATTTATTGAACGCGAAGAAAGAAGATTAGAAAAAGAAGCCGAAAGAAAGTTAGAGGCTGAGACTAAGAGGTTGCAAGCTGAGGCTGAGACTAAGAGGTTGCAAGCTGAGGCTGAGACTAAGAGGTTGCAGATTGAGGCTGAGGCTAAGAAATTGGAGGCAGAAAGAGAAGACAAAAGATTAGCTGCAGAAAGAGAAGCCGAGGAAAGAAGACAAGCTGCAGAAAGGGAAGCAGAAAAGGAGGAGAAGAGATTACAAAGGGAACATGAGTTACGACTAAGGGAGTTTGAGTTTCAAGGCCATGCTCCTGAAAATGGTGCCAGCCCCTTTGCCTCTGATGCTACGGTTACTCAAGGAGCCTCAATCTCAGCTATGAACTTTCATTTAGATCATTTTGTTGAGAAAGACGATGATATTGAGAGCTATATAAATAGGTACGAACTATTAGCTACCACGTATGGGTTAGAGAGAGAAAGGTGGAGCTTAAAGTTATCTCAGGGACTTCGTGGGGCAGCTTATGAAGTTTTTGCAAAAATGAGCAGAGGTGATCAGGAAAATTATGACATGCTAAAGCAGGCTCTTTTGTTAAGGTATGAAAAGAATGCAGAGTTTTACAGGAAAAAATTTAGGAATGCTAAACTACTGTCAGGTGAAACCTATCACCAGTTCTCTGCACGAATAGAGACATACTTGGAGAAATGGACTTCTCTGGGGAAAACCCAAGATCTTAAGGAAATGGTCCTTATAGAGCAACTAAGAGAGTCCATGGCTCCAGACCTGAGAAAGTTTCTCATGGAACAAGGTGCAGAGAGGCTGGGTGAGTTGCTAAATGTTGCTGAAAGGTATCAAGCAGCTCAAGCAGAGGTAACAGGTAATAAAAAGAAACAGGTGGACAACTTTAGGGCACCACAGAACTTTAATAAATTTGATCCTAAGGATCAAAATAAAGGTAAGCACCAATTTGATAGGCCACGGTATGACAATAAAAATAACTTCCCACAATTCGATGAAAGGAAATATGATGAAAGAAAATCTTTCAACCAAGGAAAAAGGTGGTGTAAAAATTGTAAGATGAACAATCATGACACTGACCGTTGCAGAAGGAAACCTGTGTATATGGCAACCCTTCAGGTCAGGTCGACCTCAAGACAGGAGGAGGATATTATGTTAGATACCACTCCAGAAGAGATGAGGAAGGCACAGGCTGGGGATAAAACACTCAAGCCTTGTTTCAGAAAATTGTCAACTTGTCATACAACTCCAGGCAAGGGAGATTTTTACATGAAAAACAAGTTGATTTATAGGAAGACTGGAGCTAGATCCAATGGTCACGGACAGCTGGTTCTTCCAAAAAGATACAGGGCAGACTTAATAAGGAGCCTACATGTGAAACCAGATGGGGACCATGAGAAGATAGGTACCATCATTCAAAAGGTGGCTCACAATTATTATTGGCCCAAAGCAAGATGGGACATTGAGAACTTTGTAGAAAGGTGTAGTATAGCACATGAGGGAACACCCACAAGTGGGAACATGGATCAGGACCTGGACACGCCATGGGGCAAAATCAGGCCTGACAATAAAAGGAAAAATAAATTTGATAAGGTGGACCAAATGGAATGGGAAGCCCCTTTTCACGGACAAGCTTCACTTAACTGTTTTACAATGGCCACTATGCGGAGAGTGCAAAAAGATGTCTTACCCCAGGATAAGCCGACAATCCCTCAATCGGACTTAAACCAACTGGAGGAAGAAGATGTAGGGAGGAAATATCTCATCAAGAATTTTAAGAGGGGAGAAAGCCCCAAAAGAAAAATTGGTAGCGGTCGTTTTGTGAATGATAATTCTGGGAGGAAAAATCATCACTATAAAGCTTCAAGTGGAAGAGACCATACCGGTGCATGGACAAATAGGTCCACACAATTAAAGGTCCATATGTAGCTATGTTAAGAACGTGGACTGATGAAAAGGCAGAGGAAAACATTACATCTTCATACCAGTATGTGAATGAGCTGACCACTCGGTTAAAAACTGGCTGGAAACTTGCCAATGAAAATTTGAAACAAGCCAGGAAGAAACATGCTGCCTATTATAACAGGAAGGCGAAAGACAGAAATTTGGCTGTGGGAGAGAAGGTACTGCTTCTTTTGCCCGGGAGTCAGAATAAGTTACAAATTGGATGGCAGGGTCCATATACAGTTCTAGAGAAGGTGTCTAGAACAAATTATAAGATAGATAAGAAGGGGAAAGAAAATATCTATCATGTGAATCTCCTGAAGAAATATTTGGAAAGAGAACATCAGGAAGAGACACACTTGTTGACCTTGTCCATCGCCATGGAGATGAAAAAGGAACCACTTTCATCATTTGAATATCCATTACACCCCTGTGAGACAGCAGCACAGGTGAAAATCAGTACACATTTAACGAAAACTCAGAAAGAGAGAGTGCAACAGGTTCTAAATAATCATGCAGAGGTGTTAACAGACCGACCAGGACATACAAACCTATTGGAATATGATATGAAACTCATAGACTCCACACCTGTCTGTATGAAACCATATTCGATTCCGTTTGCTAAGGAAAAAGCTTTGAAGGAAGAGATAGACTATCTATTGAAGGAAGGAATTATTTCGCACAGTGAGTCTTCGTATAGTTCCGGTGTTGTACTTTTAAGGAAGCCCTCTGGAGAACATAGACTCTGTATAGATTACAGGAGACTGAATGCTATTACAGAAGGACAGGTGGATCCATTGCCGGATACAAATCAGCTGTTTGCCAGACTAAATAAAGCTAAATATTTCTCAAAAGTGGATCTGAGTAAAGGATACTATCAGATTCCAGTAAAGCCTGAGGTTAGACCATACCTAGCTTTTAGTACCTCAGAAGGACACTATGAGTTTAATAGATTGCCATTTGGATTGAAGAATGCGCCTAGTGTCTTCTCTAGAATGATGAGAAAATTATTGGATCCTCTGAATAATCCCTGTATAACAAATTTTATGGATGATATCCTTATAGCAACAGAAACATTTGAGGAACACATTGACTCTCTGAACATGCTGTTTGATCGACTTAGGGAGGCAAATTAAACAGCCCGACCAACCAAATGTTGCGTTGGATGTAAAGAATTGGAATTTTTGGGACACACAGTTTATCAGGGAAACATGACCCCTGACCCAAAGAATTTAGAGAAACTACAGAAAGCCCCGAGACCACAAACCAAGAAGGACGTGAGATCCTTTGTCTCATTATGTGGTTTCTACCAGAAGTATATCAAAAACTTTAATTCCATATGTGCACCTTTAACGGAATTGACACGTAAAGGACTTCCAGATCGCATTACATGGACACCACAATGTGAAATGACTTACCAAGAATTGAAGGAAAAGCTCACAAGTAAACCCATTTTGAAATTACCTGACTTAAGTCAAGAATTCATAGTAAGGACGGATGCAAGTAATATTGGGCTAGGTGCAACTTTACTACAGAAATCAGATGCATTGGATGGGGAATTAAGCCCAGTGGCATATGCTAGCAGAAAGTTGAATAAAGCTGAAATCAACTACTCAACTAGCGAAAAAGAATGTCTTGCAGTAATATGGGCAATAAAGAAATTCAATATTTATCTATATGGGAAGGCATTTAAGTTGCAAACTGACCACAAACCTTTATCGTTTTTAGCACAGGCTAAGCATGAGAACTCTAGGTTACTCCGATGGTCTTTGCTTCTGGCTCCATATAATTTTAGCATTGAATATATATCTGGAAAAACAAATCTGGGAGCGGATTTTTTAAGCCGCCATCCGTGTGATGAGAATCACCGTAAACCCCAGAAATAATAATAAATTTCTCTATGTGAATATAGAATAAAGGACTGACATATAATGTCTGTTTTAAGAGGGGAAGTGTCATGAAATATTCTAATCCACATATATAAATTATTAGGTAAATATGAAGCCTAACAAATAAAATTAATAAAGAGAAGAGCAATGGTAAAATGACAGTGCTGTCCCAAAGAATGTACTCGAAATCCCCCTTGTTTTCTGCTTCGTCTGCAAATTGTAACGCTTTCACGTTGATAGTAAAGCTTACTGTATTATTACCCGCCTTCTTCAATGAAACGTGTGCTGTATTTCTTGGAAAAGCATTGAGACGTACTGCGTAATGACCTAAATTAACCCTAACATTAATTATACTGCGTTACCAAAACGAACGAACAGATGGACTAAAGGGATAAAAAGAGAAGGGAGAGGCAGAAAGCCGAACACTAAACCCGCTTCGCGCGATACACAATTACTACCATCACGCGTGTAAGTCTACATGCACTAATTTTTTTTTCAGACGGACAGTGATAAAATACACTACCCTTTCCCAGAGTTAGGTTTATAAATCATAACAGACTCTTATTAGAAAAGACAACATTATATGGGTTTACGTTTGAACACATAACAGTACCCAGACAGCACATCTTCTAAACAGGAGATAGAAGAAATTGCATATTTTGAACGCAGCCACGTAGCTCCTTTAAATTAGTATTTTTGGGTTCCTTAGGGTTTGCTGACAAATAATATGTAAAACGTTACGCAAATAGTCCAGGAATTAATAAATTATACCCAAAATAAAATATTGGGGGTGCCTGACAGCATAAAATCATTTCTGCTCATAAAATTTTTTTTATAACGTGTTTTGAAAAAAACCTTACGTTACATAAATAGCCTACCATGTAAACTCCAAATTGATTGGAGCGCAACAAATGAAAGCCTAACCACGATTGGTCGGGCTATAAATACTATCTTGGTTGTTGGGGGAGACGGGAAAAGATAACATTTTTTTCAAACACTTGTCGAAACGTGGCTCATTGGCCAGTCTCGCTGATATACACACTTGGGAGCGTTAGTTCGAGACCACTAATTCAAATAAGCTTGATAAAGCGACAGTACGTTGAAGCTAGCTCACATTTTTGCTAAAATAAAAGCCTGGAACATAGGCAGAACGGAATTTGTGCCAGTTTGTGCCAGAATTCATTGCTAATCAACGTATCTGTGTTTATTTCCATGAAATTGTGGTAAGCTTGAACCATTCAGTATCTTTTAATGAAAAATTGAATGTGAATTGTTGATTTATGCCTGTATATATATGTGTAGTTCAGTGGCAAACGTGAGGTAAAGCCTATAATGCTCCAGCCTGAACAGAGGGTGTCGGAGAGAAGTAAAACGGCATGGAATGGCCAAGTAGTACACTGACACCTGGATGATGGACTAGAAAGAAATAATGCTGGAAGTGCAGAGGCGTAGTAACCATTAAGAAGGGTAATACTGGAATAAAGTATTTCAAATGAAGCTGACTGTTGGCCTAACGCTCTGAACGCAATGTTTGTGCTGTATTGTGATCAGTGTAAAAGAGAATATAAATTAGTTATGAAGTAGAAGGTACATCCTTCTTGATTTCAGGGACAGTGGTCTTGATGGTAGTGAGCAGCACCTGGTCAGAGATTTGCTGAATCCAGAGTCGGACAGCATACTCCTTGGTCTTTTTAGCTATCAGGGAGGTGTCTCCTGAGCCCAGAGGAGAATTCGAGCAGAGGAGTCCTTTCCTGCCGCCATCACGCCAGATAAGCGAATTGGCCAGCTGAGCTCAACATTATGTCCCCTCATCTTGAAATAACTTTATAAAAAATACTATTCAGAGGGGAATTTACTTGTCTTAAAATCAGGAACTGTGAACATCTACAATAATGGTCCCTAAAGACAAACTATTGAAGTCATGATGACAAATACCAACAGAGCTTGAACAAAACAAAACCAGTATTACCTCATTTTACCACTACACAAATGACACACATAGAACATTGGTAATAATATATGTCACTACAATATTCATATTAAATACATTCTGTACATAACTTGTAATTTAAATTGATTGTGATTCCTGGTTCCCTTGTAGTTGAATCAGGACACATATTCATTCATGCCAGTAATGAATACATATTGTTATTTGAAACGTTACTAGTGACTTCTTTAAGCTATTCTCATAGAGTGTTATAGGTATGTGAGTGTCACAGTGTTGTTAAGAGTAGTGGATTAAATTAAATTGTTTATCTGTCTGTTGTTGTGACTTACACTTCACCATACTCATACCCTAGACACATAACGTAGCATCACACTATTCCAGAATAATTCTGACTGAGATAAAGAGATATGTGGTAGCAAGTAAGGTTATCTATAATACACTACTTTTAATAGATATAGATACCTTCACAGCTGATCTCAGTCAGTACACTAAGTCCCCTATAAATATTTATAACATCCCACTTCACCACATATATATCATTTATGTTTGAGTCTTCTAGTGTATCATTTATGTTTTCTAATATACCGTTTATGTCTTCTAGTGTACTGTTTATGTCTTCTCGCCCTGTGGTATATATCATTTATGTTTGAGTCTTCTAGTATACCGTCTATGTCTTCTAGTATACCGTTTATGTTTTCTAGTATACCGTTTATGTTTTCTAGTATACCGTTTATGTCTTCTAGTATACCGTTTATGTCTTCTAGTATACCGTTTATGTCTTCTAGTATACCGTTTATGTGTTCTAGTATACCCTTTATGTTTTAGTCTTGTAGTATAACATTTACGTTTTTTGTCTTCTAATGTCCACTCATGTTGGTCTTTTACAATACCATTGATGTTTAAGTCTTATAAATTACCAAAGAGGCAAAACCGCCTTAAATGCACGACTGGTAAAATTTTTATTCATTTTAACTGAATTGAACTTAAATGCCACTTAAGCTTTTAATTGATTTGTCCCTGACAAAGACACTGTGGCAGTCACGTAAGCCAGCGATTTTCAACCTTTTTGAGTTCATGGCTCCCCTGACCAACTACATTCTTTCTGGGCTCCCCTGTGGGATAACTGGTAAAAACTCTAGCGATGTTTCGATACTTAGCCTAACTTTTTTTGAGCAGGAGAGCTTTGGAAAGGCTTTTAAACAATGTAATTTTTAAATGTAATTGTAAAAAAAATGCAATTTGACAATCTGGGAAAAAATTACACGTACAAAAAAAAATATACACACAAAGTGCACTTTGAAAACCTTTACTATAAAAAAGAAAACAGCACACATAAAGTAGTTTCTTTCTAACATTTTATTTTTATTTTTGTCTGAAAATCATTCACTGATATACTGCACTCATGATTCAATCTCCATAACAAAAAACTTGTACAGTAAAACTAAAAAAAAAAAATATATGATGAATAAAGTACCAGTCACCTCAGTGTGAAACTTGAGCATGCTTGTTGTTACACAGCTTGTCAAATCTTGGCACCAATTGAGATACAGCTACCCTCATTTCCTTCTCCACATCAAGTCTTGATCTGAACTTGGTTTTTATGACAACCACTGCTGAAAACCCAGTATCGCAGAGATAGGAGGTTGCAAAAGGAATTAATATCTTCAGTGCTCTCTTGTTCAAGCTGGGAACTCCTGTTTTACGGAATACCAAAATTTTGGCAATGCCATGAATGAAAACTTCGCTTGTAGTGAAGAGTCTGATGAAAGTTTTACAGTTCTTCCTCTTCTGTAAATAAATGAAGGAAACCTGAGTCCTGTGGAAAGTAAAAAAATAAGTAAATAAATAAATAAAGGTAATTAACAGGTACTCGTTGGACATAAAGGGTGGCACTAGACAACAGACAAGAAAATATGACTTCTCTTCTGCAGTACTGAAGTCCGAAGGAGCATCACTACTGAAGGGATTTTGAACCCACTGACACCTGTCACAGTTTTCAGGAAAGTATTTTTCAAAATGAACACTGAGTTGAGATAAGTGTCTTTGAATTATAGAAACAATATCTGCACTAAAATCTATTTCATTGTCTGTAATGAACTGCAGCAAACCTGGGAAGTAGTCCATTTCTCCAACTTCATTGATTTTTCTCTTCCAAAGAAGAAGCTTCTTTCACAAGAGTGCACGTGAAACCAAAATCTAAGTAACCTTTGTCGTATTTTCTATACTTACGTTTCCTTTCCTCATTACCACTTTCCTTGTCATCCCCAACAAGTTCTCGCTTTTTAACACAATCAAAAACGTTTGAAAACAGAAAATCACCGTGTTAGCACCTATTATGGTCGCGCGAGGAGAATGCGCGGAAAGTTGATAGGCGGGTCGGGGGAGCGGGACTTTAAAGGCTGGCCAACACCAAAAGTGAAATTTCTCCGGGGTCACGTGGGAACAAGTCAGG
Source organism: Oreohelix idahoensis (assembly GCA_024509875.1). Taxonomy (NCBI): domain Eukaryota; kingdom Metazoa; phylum Mollusca; class Gastropoda; order Stylommatophora; family Oreohelicidae; genus Oreohelix; species Oreohelix idahoensis. The sequence goes on along the minus strand of JAMPIV010019386.1, from coordinate 589,060 downwards.
TAGATAACTGCACAGTTGTAGATGGTAGCTGTAGAAGAAAGCTGTGTAGTAAGTCACTTACTCGCCGTACCTATCCTATGCTACAAGGCTGTCTCTATTAATAGTTGGGCGAAATGCAGTTCGTTAGTTCCCTGCCGATTTAAAATATTAAATATTCTTTTGAATACACACAAGAAAACAAATTTTAGCGGTCACTGGGATTTAAATAAATCATTTAACATCATCATCATCACGTAGCATGTCCTTTGCAAAACGTCGCTCTCATCACAGCCCGCCTGAAAGACTCTCCATCTCTAGCCAGCCTTCCCGCCTCCTCCATTGTAGTATTCAAGGTGTCTTCAATGTCCTGTGTCCACCTTCGTCTTGGTCGGCCCCTACCTCGCCTTCCAGGCACCATACCCTCCATCACTGCTCTTTCTAAACCACTATGCCGTTTAATGTGACCAAAGTATTTCAGTTTCCGGGACATGATATTGTTTATGAGCCAGTTTTCCTCGATGTTCAGGTCGTGTAGGATGTCTATATTTTTCTTCTTCTTGGTCCAAGATATTCTGAAAATGTTTCTGTAACACTTTGCTTCGAAAGATTCGATTTTTTTCTTTAATGTTCGTGTAATGGTCCATGATTCACATTCGTACGTTGCCACCGAAAAAAATAAATTTAACTGCGATTTAAAACAATGTATCTGTACACTTTAATAATTAAAATAAATATCTAGCAAAAGTTTCAGATAAGTATTTGCGAATGGCAGGATGGAAATCAATAATGTATTAATGTCTCTTTTCATCATATCGGCCATTTGGTGACTTCTGGATTTTGCTTCTTCGATGAAGCGTTTACTTAACTCTTTCAGTTCCTTATCTATAGACACTTCTGCCATTGAAAATGTGTTGACTTTCCAAGATACTTCATTCACCTGGACAGGTAGACCTGATGCTACTACCAGGCGAATGCAGAGGCGGTTTTTTTTACTCACAGCTGCAGTCTTTTATGCTCCTTACCACAAGCTTTGTTGTGACTCTCGGGTAGGAACCTGAAAACATGCGCTTGATTATGGTATCTGTTGTCTGCAGCGAAGACGATCATCCGATCATGACGGGCACTATTGATCAGAATCCTCATTTAGACAACATAATCCAAGAGGCCGTGGTCATTTCAATCAAAGAAGTACATCACACAATCAATAAAATATAGCGAAAGACTATGGACATCATTAAAAATGGTTTCTTAATTCTGTCTTGATTAATTCCCTTTGGTCCGTGATTATGTCAAAGTGGTTTCCCTTTATACAGTTTTAAATTACATCGAACGAAAATGTAAAAGGAGGAAAGGTAGAAAAAGAAGAAGAGGAACTCTTGTACTCCCAGCATTTAAAAGCTAAACCCTGAAAGGACTGTAAGCTCTTATAGTTAGTATTTAATAGTCCTGACAAGGACTCCTAGCTGCGCCAATGCTGTTCAGGATTGTTTCAGGTTAATTCAGCTGGAGACCAATTTCAATTGACAACGTAGTTTTAGGAGTACAAAGATGAGACACAAGCATGCAAATCAAAGTCTTAGCATCAATGTTAAATATTACATAAATTTACATGTCACCAAAATACATTGTAACCTAACGACCAATACAAGTTTAACATACCCTTCAGACACAATATTACGGATCTGAGCTATCACTATGCAAGTCTGCTCACAAAGCAGGTCAGCGTGGCATTTTTCAGCTATGGGCTGTGGCTATGTGGCTTTTACGAGTGTTTGTCGTTCCGCTGGACGTCTTCTCAGCTATAAGATACTGAAGTGAAATTTTGAGAGTCCAGAATGGAATCTGAGTGGGCTTATATACAGCTCCCTTCTTCGCATGAATTTGATTGAGCCTGAGTTTGATTGGATCTCCCTCGGAACAGTCTGATTGGTTTAATCTGTCTCGAGTTGAAACTCCTTTGTTCTTTCCGATGAATTTCTCCTTTTCTCTATCCCTGGGTTTATCGGCTCTTTTCCTCACATCTGATCGGTGGAATTTTTTTTTAGTGGTGAATCACTGAAATGGACTTAGTTTATAGAACTCAGCGTGGTGAAGCCCTGAAAAGGGCTAGTTCTAAAAAGGACTGCTAGATGAAGGAACGCTGACAAATACAAACCCCTGAAAAAGGACTATTGGTATATATCAACTAGCGTGATTAATGAAGCATAACCCTGCAAGATGATCTATGGAAACTGTCTAGTCAGGTAAGATCATGCGCCTGCATAATAGCCCAGATAGGTAAAGGGAAAAAAATCACACAGGTTTTAGTGACCACTTTTATTCTTGTTACCAGATACACTGAGGAGCAGAAAATAAATGTTCCCTACATTCTGTCCAGTGTCCCTCGATGCGCCGGCGCAACTTCTTAGAGGTCTCTCATGTGACATTTAACCACACGAGATTGAGCAATAAAAGGTCTGTGATGCCCTTAGATGTCCGAGGAAAAGGAAAACTCCGTTCTGACCCCGGGGCACTCTGTTTAAATTTCAAGAGTCGGCCGCAGCCTATCGAAATGAAATCGGGTTAATATATGTGTTATGGTGCCAGACTGTATCTGCTGCGCTGTTCCTGTGGACTCACCAGCAGAGGCATTATGCTCCAAGCACTGTAGTCTGTGGATTTGCCATTGGGATCATGTCTTTATATATGACGCGTCTAATAGAACCTTTTACACATCTGTTCAGCCATTCCTACGTGAAGTTGTTTTAGTTTATCTGTGTGTATATTGGCTGGAGTGTTTGTTTGAACCATGTTAGCCCCTAGTTTAACGAGTCTCCTTTTTCCATGCTTGGTATGTCTGTGTGCCGTGGTAGCCATTAGAGAGTGAATTTAATGATGTTTGTTATGAGCAGACTGTTTCTGCCAGCTGTATTATTTCTTTATTTTCATTGTGTACTTTGTTATGGTAGTTAACGTTACCAAGACACGGTGTAACCATGACGCGCGAGCAATTTATCAAGCCTGTTATTTTTATAGTCGGTTAATCGATGGCTTTGTAGAAAGCTAATAGATTGTCTGTGCCACCCGTTTCCTTCTTTTCCTGTTCATCCTTCTCCTTACCTGCGGCTCCCGCGCGCATACCGACAATGGTGCCTGTGGCTATTCTTGTTTCTGTCACAACCTTTCATTATTCAGCTCAAAGATAATTCACGACAACTTTATTCAAATTGAGTTATCGTAACTGACCAGATTAGCAGACAGCCGCTCGCGCCGTTTAAATATTTTATTAAAAATTAGAGATCGCAAAATTCAGTCCCACCTGAACTAATCGGTTCCTACAATACTGGCGCCATATCTTTGTGTTCGTCTCAATAGCTATGAAAATGGGAGGTTTGGAATTAATAATGATCAGATAATAGCAGTATCAACCAGTTTCACATTCCACTAATTCCCCTTCTTTCCCAACTCACCCACACAAATGTATTGTTTTGGTTGTATTGTTATTACATGTGTAACAAAGAAATATTATTCTGTCTAAATCTCTTTCTCCCCACTCACCTCCATTTCACGACGAGTTAAATGTGTTGTGTCAAGTGTTTTCACAAGCCTGTCTGGCTTATGTCATTCAGTCACTGAAACATATTTACGATGTTTACTTAATTTGTCTACGTATGTAGCTATCTGTTTATCCGTCTGTCTCCACACTCCTAACAACCTGATTATGTTGGCAGGTTTTTCCCCTTCCCTGTTTGTCATGCTTCTCTTTGTCCTGTCCCTAATTCCTCTCTTTTTACCTGTTTCTAATGTCTCTCTTTTTCCTGTTTCCAATGTCTCTCTTTTCCCCTTATTAGTGCCCCTAATCCTTCTGTTTTTTCTGTTTCTACTGTTTCTTTTTCCTGCCCCTAATCCCTCTCCTTTTACTGTTTCTAATATCTCTTTTTTCCTGTTTCTAATGTCTCTTTCATGAGACCGCTGCCCTGGCAAAATTTAAAAATTAGAAACCTTCCCACCACAAAAATGTTTATAGAATGTGTGATTCCTATATACACACATTGGGATTCTCGCCGGTGCTACGGAGTTCGTGGACTGTGCTGAGATCCTCCTTGTTTGATCTAAGGGAGGAGATTGGCGCACTGATGGAATCCGTGTGCAATGAAGATAGTCCTTAAAACCAACACCAATACCAACTGAAGTACAGCGTTGATAGATACAAAGTCCTGAAAAGGACTGATAGTAGCTATCTGCTAGCGTGTTGAAGACCTGAAAATGACTGCCAGCTGCCCCAACGCTGTCTGCACCTCCTGGGTGTTCAGAGAACACCGACTGATGAAGTGGAAACTTTCAGATATGCCACTACAGAATGTGACGCTGTGTACCATCATTCCGTTTTCGTCATTTTTATCGAAGAACTGGAAGATTTCGGAAACTGTTCTTTCTCTTGACACGTCTGGTAACAGGTCGAGTTAACAGCGTGGAGATATAACAAGTGATGCACTAATACTTACTTACTTAGTCGTTCCTCTTCTACCGTGAGGTGTAGAGGTTTGGAAGAGAGAGCGCCAGACTATCCTATCGGCTGTCTTCTTCCTGGCCTGGTTCCATTCTAGTCCTCGGTCCTTCAAAGATTGTTTAATGTTGTCCTCCCAGCGGACTCTGGGTCGTCCTGGAGGTCTGGATCCCTGGCTCTTTGTTTCCCATGCTTGTCGTGGTAGCCGATCTTCTCCCATTCTGCAGACATGGCCAAACCATCTTAGTTGGGACTGTTCTATTTGGGTCTGCAGCGGGTGGGATTTTAGGCCTTGACGTATCGTCTGGTTGCGGACCATGTCTCTTCTTGTTACTTCAACCACCTTCCTCAGATACCTCATTTCTGAGGTTTGAATCTGGCTTTTGTGGGTTGTAGTCATTGCCCATGACTCTCATCCATATGTCAAGACTGGGACATAGGTGGAGCGGTATACAGCCATCTTCGTTTTCTTACCAACCTCTTTCTTTGCTGAGGAATCCTCGATTTATGGCCTGATAAAGTCTCACAGCCTCTGCTTTTCGAGTGGCCAACTCTTCTTTGATGCCCCCCTTTCGGTCTATAATAGCTCCGAGATATTTAAAGTGGTCGACCTGCTCCAGGACCTGTTCTCCCAACTTAATCTGATGTTTTCTTTCTTCTCGTGATATCACCATGGATTTTGTTTTAGAGCTGCTTATGACCATCCCTCTCTTCTCCAGCTCTTTCTTCCAGACTTGCAGGTTGGATTGGAGATGTGTCTCTGATTTAGCAATCAGGACAACTTCATCAGCAAATGCTAGCTCTGAAATACAGACTGTCTCATCTTCCAGTACCCCACTGAATACTTTCTTGTTCTCTCCTTACATGCCTTGATGACATCGTCCATGAGGAGTATGAAAAGATAAGGTGACAGGATATCGCCTTGTCTTACACCAGTGGTGGTCCTGAACTCTTCTGACTTATAGTTTGCTGTCCTCACATAATTTCTGCAAGACTTGTAGAAGCTCTGTATAGCATGAATCAGAGGTGCTGGAATGTTCTTCCTTGCCAAACAGTCCCAAAGTTTGCTCCAGGGGACCCTGTCAAACGCCTTTTCCAGATCTAATGAAACAAAGATGGATCTCACTCTTATACTCAAGGGCCTTTTCACTCAGCTGCCTGAGTGTGAAGATTAGGTCTTGAGTACTTCGGTTTGCTCGGAATCCGCACTGGGCTTCATCCAATTGTGGCTCAGCTAGGCATCGGAGTCTCTGCTCTAGGATTCTAGAGTAGATTTTACCAGGGACACTGAGAAGGGATATGCCTCTGTGGTTTCCACATTGTCGATTGTCACCCTTTTTGAAAATCGGTGTTATGATGGCAATCTCCCAATCCTTTGGTATGGCCTTGTTGCACCATGCTGCCTGTAGGACCCTTAGGAGTAATAGGTCGCCTGATGCTCCCATGTACTTAACCATTTCTGGTGTTATACCATCATGCCCTGCTGCTTTGCCCATCTTGATTTTCTCCAGTGCTGCCTTCAGTTCTTCCATCTTTATGTCATCTTCATCACCATTTGTATCCTCTTCTGTGCTAGTGGTTATCATTTCTGATGCTCTACCTTGCTCACCATCAAGGAGTTCTGAGAAATATTCTTTCCATCTTTCCATTACTTCCTTCGGGGCAGTAAGCAATTTGCCTTGCTTGTCCTTTATAAATTTAAGAGGGCATTGTTTTTTCCTTCCTCATGTTCTTTAGGGTCTTATAGAACAATTTCTGGTTTTCTTGCGCATCCTTTTCTAGCTTTTCTCCAAATTCTTCCCAGGACTTCTGTTTTGCTGCTAGCACCTTGTTCTTTGCTTCTGTTCTGAGTATCACATATTCTCTATATTTCTCTATTTGTCCTGCTGTGTTTTTAGCTCCTAAATATTGTTTCCATGCCATTTTCTTCTCTCTTATTTTCTCTTTGACTTCCTCTGTCCACCAAGGTGTCCTCTTTCTCTTGTTCCCAAGTCGGACTTCACCACATGCTTCGCAGCAGCTGTCTTTATGATGTCCTTGAATTTAAGCCACAGGGTTTCCAAGTCATCAGGTTGTTCTTCTGTGTTTCTCACCGCTGTAGCAATAAGCCCCTGATATCTGGTCTTAATTTCTGGCTCTTTCAGCTTGTAGGTCTTAATGCTCATTTCTTCCGTTTGTTTACTTCGTTTCTTGCGTGGTGCTGGACAGTTCCTAGGCTGAGCAACTCTTTCAGTTGTTTTTTTTTATTGTAAGCAGGTAGTGATCACTTCCAATCTCTGGCCCCCTCCAGACTCTAGCATCCCGGACATATTTGAATGAGCTCCTCCTAACAATGGCATAGTCGATCACTGACTTCTCATTCTTTGTTGGTTCACACCTAGTGTATGCATGTATGCGCTTATGGGGGAACTTTGTGTTGGTAATGATCAGATTCTGCTCACTGCAGAATCTGAGGAGTCGCTTTCCATTGTCATTGAGAGTATCTTCTCCATATCTTCCGATAACTCCACCCCATCTAGCATGGTCATTTCCAACTCTGGCATTGAAATCTCCGAGCATGATAATTTCATCTAGGCAGTCATCCACTGTCCTTTGAAGCAGCTCGAAGAATTCTTCCTTGGCCTCTGCTCTCTCATCCTCATTTGGCCCATACACTATGACCAGGTTGACTATGGTTTCTCCTTCTTTTAGTTTTACAACCATAATGCGCTCCGAGACAAAGTTCCATCCCTTGATACTATCATTCTGGTTTTTGGCCACAATGCAACCCACGCCCCCTTTAGCTCTTTCAGATGTGGGTACACCACTGTATAGCAGAGTGTTGCCATCGAGATCCATGACTCCTTGTCCCTTTTTCTTTGTTTCGGTAATAGCCAGGATTTCTAGTTTTGCTTTCCTCATCTCTTCCATCAGCTCCTCTTCTTTCCCATTTTTACTTCTTGTGTTCCATGTTCCATAAGTCGTAGTCCGTAGTCCGTTCCAGTTCGTCGCCTTTAGAATCAGTCCGGTTTTCTCTCTTATATTGCTTGTAATCATAGTTTAAGACAAACAGGTGATTGGCCTGTTGTGCCTTTGCATGGTGAGGGGCTGCCTCCTTACGGACTCCATGCAGGCCGCCCTCCTCCTTTTTCATCCGGGCTTGGGACCGGCATAGGCGGAGTTGTGCTACACTAATACCGTCCAGTATTGACACCGAGGCCTGGAGAAATAATCGATAAGGTTTAATAATCCTCGCACGTGCCTCAGTTCTTTCATGTCCGGACCCATTCATATTAAACGTACACTTGTTATAGGCGTTGAGGCGGCTTGATGTGGAGATGAGGTGTGAACGCGGTGGTAGAAAGAACCAGTGAAAGGAAGGGACGCGAGAGAAGATTAGAAATAGACTTGCTGACCCTGTGGTGGAATTTCACCAGCTTGTGTGCCGTTGGGTGAAACAAGTGACCGCTTTCGTCTGTAACGGGAAGGACTGGCAACTTTATCATATGAGCCGAATTGCTAGAGAAACTATGACGTACGCGAAGTGCTTTGGCCCAAGGTCCTGCAAGAGGATGAACTGCGGCGGTAGTTCTTTCCTCTATTAGTGAATGGAAAAGGAGCAGAGGGAGGGAAAATTAATCTGCCTTTGAACCCTTTTGACAAAGATTGAAAGGTGTATTAGAGAAAGCAAAAACTAAATAACAAAGTAAAGCAGACGTGCAGAAAATATTCCTACTAACAAACAGAACTCTAGCTGTGGAAAAGAGAAAAAGGGTCTTGGGCTCTTACATTTATCCAATGGATGTGAATCGTGGATGGTGATTAAAAAAGCTGAAAAGCCAGTTGCTCTCTCCAAAACCCCAATCTCTTCCACAGTGACTAACCGTTATCTTTTTATGTGCCCTAAATCGAATCTATCGTGTAGCACATGTTACGATTCGGCTTCCAAAGTTATTTATCTTTTCAGATTCTTCCGTCTCATCTGTCACAGAACGTCTGAACATGCTCATTTGTGTGATCTCTCACACCTTCCGCCCTACGGCAGTATCATTTCTTTTTCTTCATTCATTTCGCCAATCGCTTTTTTTTGGCATAAATCATGCCTGTTCATTCACTTGTGTTCTCTATGTTGGATTAGTAGGATGAAGACTCTAACACTCTACTCCCCTACGGACGTATCTGCTTTACACGCATAATTGTTTACGTTCCGCAAGGTAAATGCGATAATACCAGGTAATTATACCAGTCATACGCTTTTCTATTCTCTCAGTCTGACCATCTTTTGAAACGCGTCGGTCCAACATTTGACTCCAGGTGAAAAGCTGGTGACAACACGGTCTCGTCCGATCGACATGAAAAGAACCCAAGATTGTCTGTCTGGGTTGCCGACGTTGGTGTCTGTTTGTCTGGCAGATCACACAGAGGGTAGATGCGTTTATCGCTTTTTGTAGGACAATCCCTGGCGATTGTTACAGATAATCTGTCTGGGTAGACATCTTGGCGGAAGACATTCCGCCAGGCAAACATGGTCACATGATGTTGTGAGTGGGTGGAGATATTACCGCATGATTTGAAAGAGGTCGCGTGTTGGAATATTAAATTTAATATTTAAAAAAACGTGGGGGAAATTTTGAAATTAGACACCCCAACCCAGCGCTAGAGCTTACGATTGGATTAAAGTAAGAAGCCGGAATAAACTATGGATCCTATTGGAACATCTGACGGAAGCACCATCTGTGATGTGAACTGAGAACTGCACATATAATGCAATGAAATCAGAGACACAGAACAAAGAGACTGCAGCGCACGTCATATGAGCGACTCCCAGAAGCCAGTGAGACATTGGACTTAGAATTCCTATGTTATAAGTGACAGATCGAAGTATTTATAAATACAGAGACTGAAAAACTGGTAATTGGCAGCCCACAAATGTACTTAGCAGAGACATTTGTTTTCTATTTTGTCTAAAATGTTCGTGGTTACGAGCTATCAGACGGTTCGAAGTACTGAAGTTATTACGCCACTCGTGTGAGAGAAGTACACTCATCACCAAGAAGTGATGAAAACCACAGCTGCAGGACTCCTTTATATCAGTTTTTCTGACTATATCCTCACCCTAAATCTCTGTGAAGAGAAAATTCGATTCCAATATAAAGTCACCAGCATTTTATTTATTTTAAACTGTTAACACTAATTGATTATTAAATTTGTTACATGTTATTTTAAAACTAAACAAACATAGTTGATTCAGTTATTACATGTATGAAAGCAAACATATGAGCCAGAATATTTCACACACACACACACACTCACACACACACACACACACACACACTATATATATATATATATATATATATATATATATATATATATATATATATATATATATATATATATATACACACACACACACACACACACACACACACACACACACACACACACACACACATACAGTACTCCCCCCTTTTACGTGACCAAGTCCCCGCGCGTAAATTGAAAATTGCATATAATAGCGCACCCCATATACAGTATACGTGTATTTCCTATATGTTAATACCTATCACACATTTTCCCCTATAAATAGGGTAAATGAACACTAACAATTATTAAAGTAAAATACGGTAATAATAAAAGTAATTAAAAATATAATAATAACAATACAGTACTAGCCTACTCTCTCTCTCTCTCTCTCTCTCTCTCTCTCAACATTCACACATGTTATTGTACTCACCCTCCTCTTCGGCCATCTTCTTGAAACTGTGGTGGTGATGATGATAATGATACAATGCCTACTGGTGAAATGAAAGTGGACGATTTAGTAGGCATTGTTTAGTAGCGTTAGGCTACTCGTCACCTTCCGACGATACGTCAGAAGGAGGGTCGTCTGCTACTGGTGATGAAGGTTCATCGGTCGGCCATCTTAAAATCGATGGCTGGAGAGCAGATGATGACGTTGAAGGCTGAATGTCAGGAGCTGATGATGTCGACGGTTGGGGATCCTCAATAGTGGAAGGTTTTGCTACCTTTGGGAAGAACTTTTCTTAGGCTTTTTAGAGCTACCAGCGTCACTACTCTTACGCTTTGGGGCCATTATTACTCAGAAAATAGCGTCAATAATAAAACAAAGCAAAAATGCTTTCACAAAAACACTTGTTACAAGCGAGAACTCCGGACAGGGAATGCAGCGTGATTCGAGATACTGGCGTAAACAATGGAATGACTCACAGTGACGCTACCCAGAGCGAGAAATACCGTGATGGTACGAGATGGTGGGAGACTTTAACGGCGCTTTAGAAATGGAACAGATATGGCGCTCAATTTAAAATGTATATTTTCCGTATGTTTCTACCTTTTTTTTCCCTCGATCCCCAGTCGCGTATACTTGAAACCGCGTGATTTGAGTTCGCGTAAAATGCGGTCCTACTATATATATATATATATATATATATATATATATATATATATATATATATATATATATATATATATATATATATATATATAATATATATATATATATATATATATATATATATATATATATATATATATTTACCTCTAAACAGAGCTATATCATTATAAGAGGAAATTCGCTGAATTAACTCAGCTGGGGGCTTGAACGGGCTTTTTAAAAACCAATGCTGAAATCCTTCACAAAAGGCGACGGACAGATATAAGTTAACAAATGTTCAGCGCTAAGCAGCATTGTTCTTGACTTCTGAATTATCTCGTGAAAGGTCCCGTAAGGTAGAAGCCCAGGACGTTCCGAACGACACCGCCACCTAGCTACAGGAGCGAATCTTTACCATCCTGTCTGCCAAGTAGGCACCACAAAATTAGTGCTTAGTAGACAGAGGTCATTAGCACGGTCCCGCCACGTAACCTAGATACGTACCTAAGGACGACTCAGACTAATTATAGACGTAATGACTTGTGCAGTTTTCACATTTAACAGAATAAGTCAGATTACAAGAGAGAGAGAGAGAGAGAGAGAGAGAGAGAGAGAGAGAGACTGAAGTGGATGGAGAGTGAGTTTACACATTTAGACAGAGTTGAGAGAGAGTCAGATTGACTTGAGAGAGAGAGAGAGAGAGAGAGAGAGAGAGAGAGAGAGAGAGAGAGAGAGAGAGAGAGAGAGAGAGAGAGAGAGAGAGTTAGTTATCTAATAAATGATAGAAGAATGAGAATAGTCAAGGACAGGGGGTAGGTTTGGTATGGGTATAAACGTTTACATAAATGAGGGGAAACATGAGATTGCCGGATAACTACATAAGTGCTACGCGTCTTTCCTGTGACTTCGACCCACGGGGGAACTACATGCTGGTTCTTTGTTACTGTATGGTGTAAACCCAAATATGGATGCTTGTATCACAGAAAAGAAATGTACCTCGTCGATGTAAAATTCACATGGCTTTTACAAGCGCTTGTGTTGAGGGAAAACACAAGGTAAGAAAACACAAATATAAACTTCAGGCATTATTATGGCCATATCACACACACACACGCACACACACACACACACACTTATGCAAATATCAGTTTAGCAAGTGCTAATAATTCGTTATCTTCTACTTCCATTACTAGTTCGTAGCTGTAGTTTGTCTAAAAAATAAAAGCTTATATAATTTTGTGCCCCTGATGGGATCAGATAGAACCTAGTCCTCTGAGAAATTTATCTCTTCATGTATTTCATTTTTCCGGCACCCGTGGAGATTTCCATGGCATCGATTCACTTGATAATATTTTGCCATTTATTTTTCTTATCGCGATCTTCGGTTTTAAGGATCCACATTTGAATCCGAGTGTCTGTATCTATCAGTATTAAATCTATCTTTCTGTTTGTTTATGTTTTTGTCTGTCTGTGTCTGTCTGTGAATTTCTGACTGTATATGCGTGCGTATGTATGTCTGAATCTTTCTGTCTATATTATATGTGCCTGTCTTTGTTGACATAGAAATATCATTTTACAACAAATCGGTAGATTTTGTTCGGTCTACCGATCTGCTTATCAACCCGCCCATCATATATGTCTGTCTACCTGCTCTCTGAGTCAGTCTGTCTGCCTGCTCTCTGTGTCGGTCTATCTACCTGCTGTCTGTGTCGGTCTGTCTACCTGCTCTCTGTGTTGGTCTCTATACCTGCTCTCTGTGTAGATCTGTCTACCTGCTCTCTGTGTCAGTCTGTCTCCCTGCTCTCTGTGTCAGTCTGTCTTTATGGCTCTCTGTGTTGGTCTGTCTTTATGGCTCTCTGTGTCGGTCTGTCTACCTGCTATCTGTGTCAGTCTGTCTTTATGGCTCTCTGTGTCAGTCTGTCTTTATGGTTCTCTGTGTTGGTCTATCTTTATGGCTCTCTGTGTCAGTCTTTCTTCCTGCTCTCTGTGTCAGTCTGTCTACCTGCTCTCTGTGTCTGTCTGTCTACCTGCTCTCTGTGTTTGTCTCTATACCTGCTCTCTGTGTCGGTCTGTCTACCTGCTCTCTGTGTCAGTCTGTCTTTATGGCTCTCTGTGTCAGTCTGTCTTTATGGCTTTCTGTGTCGGTCTGTCTACCTGCTCTCTGTATTGGTCTGTCTACTGCTCTCTCTGTCGGTCTGTCTACCTGCTCTCTTGTCAGTCTATGTACCTGCTCTCTGTGTCAGTCTGTCTTTATGGCTCTGTGTCAGTCTGTCTTTATGGCTCTCTGTGTCAGTCTGTCTTTATGGCTCTCTGTGTCGGTCTGTCTTTATGGCTCTCTGTGTCAATCTGTCTTTATGGCTCTCTGTGTTGGTCTGTCTACCTGCTCGCTGTGTCGGTCTGTCTACCTGCTCTATGTGTCAGTCTATCTACCTGCTCTCTGTGTCAGTCTGTCTTTATGGCTCTCTATGTCAGTCTGTCTTTATGGCTTTCTGTGTCAGTCTGTCTTTATGGCTCTCTGTGTAAATCTGTCTTTATGGCTCTCTGTGTCAGTCTGTCTACCTGCTCACTGTGTCGGTCTGTCTACCTGCTCTCTGTGTCAGTCTGTCTCCCTGCTCTCTGTGTCAGTCTATCTTTATGGCTCTCTGTGTCAGTCTGTCTACCTGCTCTCTGTGTCAGTCTGTCTTTATGGCTCTCTGTGTCAGTCTGTCTTTATGGCTCTCTGTGTCGGTCTGTCTACTTGCTCACTGTGTCGGTCTGTCTACCTGCTCTCTGTGTCAGTCTGTCTACCTGCTCTCTGTGTCAGTCTGTCTTTATGGCTCTCTGTGTCAATCTGTCTTTATGGCTATCTGTGTCCGTCTGTCTACCTGCTCACTGTGTTGGTCTGTCTACCTGCTCTATGTGTCAGTCTGTCTCCCTGCTCTCTGTGTCAGTCTGTCTCCCTGCTCTCTGTGTCAGTCTGTCTTTATGGCTCTCTGTGTCAGTCTGTCTTTATGGCTGTCTGTGTCAGTCTGTCTTTATGGCTCTCTATGTCAGTCTGTCTTTATGGCTGTCTGTGTCAGTCTGTCTTTATGGCTCTCTGTATCAGTCTGTCTGTATGACTCTGTGTCAGTCTGTCTTTATGGCTCTCTGTGCCAGTCTGTCTTTATGGCTCTCTATGTCAGTCTGTCTTTATGGCTCTCTGTGTCAATCTGTCTTTATGGCTATCTGTGTCCGTCTGTCTACCTGCTCACTGTGTTGGTCTGTCTACCTGCTCTATGTGTCAGTCTGTCCCTGCTCTCTGTGTCAGTCTGTCTTTATGGCTCTCAGTGTCAATCTGTCTTTATGGCTATCTGTGTCCGTCTGTCTACCTGCTCACTGTGTTGGTCTGTCTACCTGCTCTATGTGTCAGTCTGTCTCCCTGCTCTCTGTGTCAGTCTGTCTTTATGGCTCTCTGTGTCAGTCTGTCTTTATGGCTGTCTGTGTCAGTCTGTCTTTATGGCTCTCTATGTCAGTCTGTCTTTATGGCTGTCTGTGTCAGTCTGTCTTTATGGCTCTCTGTATCAGTCTGTCTGTATGACTCTGTGTCAGTCTGTCTTTATGGCTCTCTGTGCCAGTCTGTCTTTATGGCTCTCTGTGTCAGTCTGTCTTTATGGCTCTCTGTGTCAATCTGTCTTTATGGCTCTCTGTGTCAGTCTGTCTTTAGGGTCTCTGTGTCAGTCTGTCTTTAGGGTCTCTGTGTCAGTCTGTCTTTATGGCTCTCTGTGTCAGTCTTTCTTTATGGCTCTCTGTGTCAGTCTGTCTTTATGGCTCTCTGTGTTAATCTGTCTTTATTGCTCTCTGTGTCAGTCTGTCTTTATTGCTCTCTGTGTCAGTCTGTCTTTATTGCTCTCTGTGTCAGTCTGTCTTTATGGCTCTCTGTGTCAGTCTGTCTTTATGGCTCTCTGTGTCAGTCTGTCTTTATGGCTCTCTGTGTCAGTCTGTCTTTATGGCTGTCTGTGTCAGTCTGTCTTTATGGCTCTCTGTGTCAGTCTGTCTTTATGGCTCTCTGTGTTAGTCTGTCTTTATGGCTCTCTGTGTCAGTCTGTCTTTATGGCTCTCTGTGTCAGTCTGTCTTTATGGCTCTCTGTGTCAGTCTGTATACCTGCTCTCACTGTCAGTCTGTCTTTATGGCTCTCTGTGTCAGTCTGTCTTTATGGCTCTCTGTGTCGGTCTGTCTACCTGCTCTCTGTTTTGGTCTGTCTACCTGCTCTCTATGTCGGTCTGTCTACCTGCTCACTATGTCAGTCTGTCTACCTGCTCTCTGTGTCAGTCTGTCTACCTGCTCTCTGTGTCAGTCTGTCTTTATGGCTCTCTGTGTCAGTCTGTCTTTATGGCTCTCTGTGTCGGTCTGTCTACTTGCTCACTGTGTCGGTCTGTCTACCTGCTCTCTGTGTCAGTCTGTCTACCTGCTCTCTGTGTCAGTCTGTCTTTATGACTCTCTGTGTCAATCTGTCTTTATGGCTCTCTGTGTCGGTCTGTATACCTCCTCACTGTGTCGGTCTGTCTACCTGCTCTATGTGTCAGTCTGTCTCCCTGCTCTCTGTGTCAGTCTGTCTCCCTGCTCTCTGTGTCAGTCTGTCTTTATGGCTCTCTGTGTCAGTCTGTCTTTATGGCTGTCTGTGTCAGTCTGTCTTTATGGCTCTCTATGTCAGTCTGTCTTTATGGCTGTCTGTGTCAGTCTGTCTTTATGGCTCTTTGTATCAGTCTGTATGACTCTCTGTGTCAGTCTGTCTTTATGGCTCCCCGTGCCAGTCTGTCTTTATGGCTCTCTGTGTCAGTCTGTCTTTATGGCTCTCTGTGTCAATCTATCCTTATGGCTCTCTGTGTCAGTCTGTCTTTAGGGTCTCTTTGTCAGTCTGTCTACCTGCTCTCTGTGTCAGTCTGTCTTTATGGCTCTCTGTGTCAGTCTGTCTTTATGGCTCTCTGTGTCAGTCTGTCTTTATGGCTGTCTGTGTCAATCTGTCTTTATGGCTCTCTGTGTCAGTCTGTCTTTATGACTCTCTGTGTCAGTCTGTCTTTATGGCTCTCTGTGTCAGTCTGTCTTATGGCTCTCTGTGTCAGTCTGTCTTTATGGCTCTCTGTGTCAGTCTGTCTTTATGGCTCTCTGTGTCAGTCTGTCTTTATGGCTCTCTGTGTCAGTCTGTCTTTATGGCTTTCTGTGTCAGTCTGTCTTTATGGCTCTCTGCATGTAGAAACTCCCTGCCCTCACTGGTTTCTTTATTTTATTTTATTTGTGTTTTTTTAATTCTTAATTTCGGTCATCGTTATTTCATCATTATTTCAATTATCGCCCCTGTGGGTCATGGAGCCACCACTACAACAAGTCACCTTACAGGAAGCCTACACTAAAGTATTTATCTGCTGTTGCAGTAGTGACTTCTGTAGCATGATGAAGTTGCTAGCCCTATGCACAACCTGACATTAGCCACTTGATACATGTCTAAAGGAGCAATACAGCTGTTCCTTCTTCATAGACCCCCGGCAATAGAACGGGGCTCATAATTCCTTAGTCTTATAAAACTATGTCGGGAGGATTTCTCTTATTTGTGTCTGTCCACTAACAAGTCAGTTGACCTTGTAGTAAACATCTGGTCTAAAGTCTGTCATGACATGCGCGTGGCTTGCTATTCGTGTCGCCCATGTGTAGAATGTTATTTATCTAACTATTGTAAAAGCCCGTCATAAGACGGGAATTAAATTCTAAAGCACCAATACCTAACGGCAATTTTACTTATTCAAAAGTATTTTTTTTTAAAACCACTGTGCATTACCACAGTACACGAACTACGTAGCAGAAGCAAGGATCCCAATGTGTGTATACGGGATCACACATTCTATAAATATTTTTGTGCGCACCGTCATTTGCGCATTCTTCTTTGGTAAGTGTTACTATTTTAGGGAGAGTACATATAAGGGAAACAATGCAATTAATGTCTAACTTTCAACCAAAATTGCATCCCTTAGCGTTACGCATTTACAGAAAAAGATAGGATTTTATATATAGGATGTCTTTGTGTCCATCTTAAAGTATCGTCCAGCTAAAATCACATTTCTAGAACATACACATATCATCATCATCACCTTTAGCTCACAACAAACGTCTGCCAAATCTCCCTGTCCTGTGCCATCTCCTCAAGGTCTTTCCATGTCTTCTTCCCCCCCCCCCCCCCCAATGTCTGTCCCCAGTTATCTTCTCCATGTGCTCCTTGCTGTCTCTTTCTCTCTGTCTGTCTGTCTGTCTGTCTCTCTCCCTCCCTCTTACCCTGGGAATTCCAAAACAAGGACTTAGAACATTGACATGACATGTTCATGATTATATTAGGTCATAGAAGACAAATGTTAAATGTTTGAATATGAGATACTGTACTATACTTTGTTCATGTAGCTGACCACAGATATTTTAATTTTTTTTTTTAACGGGAAAATGGAATTCATTGGAACTATCCTTCCGCGGTTGAGAAATCGATTGGCCGCCTTCACATACATACAACAAGAAGGAAAAAAAAAATATTTTTCTTCCACAGAGAGAGCAGAGCAATTATTTTATAAAGTGCCGAGTATGGGAGAGAGAGTACATTTTGTTATTGATTATTCAGCTCAAATGGAATTGGTTTGTAGCTGTTATTCTTAGACTTTGGCTTGGAAATAGATTGACATTGAAGCGTGATTGAAGGTGACATTTAGTGCTTTCTCCTGTTCTTCTTCTTTTTGTTCACCCGTCAACTTGGGACGTGTGATGTTTCTCACTCCCTCATGATAGCTGGCTCACCTTCTGGAAAGTTTTCTCGCCCTGTAGACCTTACAGGAGACAAGGATTATAATAGGTCTGCTGAAAACGAAGATGACCAAAATGGAACTGATGGAAAGAACCAGACAAATGTCTGTGGAACAAGAGGTCAGGAACAAACTGTTGTTGGATAGGACAGACATTGAAGGAATCAGTTTCTAGTTCTAGTTGTTAATTGTATTCTTGCGGCACATATCACCCGGATTTATTGCAGCTGCCATCTTGTTTATTCTTATTCTCACAGAAGTACACCAGCGGTTTCAGTGTAGAGTCGTGTAATCTTTATTTGTTTTGTATGTATGTAACTTAGTTCTAGAGTAACACCAACGGTTTCAGTGTAGAATCGTGCAATCTTTATTTGTTTTGTATGTATGTAACTTAGTTCTAGAGTAACACCAACGGTTTCAGTGTAGAATCGTGCAATCTTTATTTGTTTTGTATGTATGTAACTTAGTTCTAGAGTAACACCAATGGTTTCAGTGTAGAGTCGTGCAATCTTTATTTGTTTTGTATGTATGTAACTTAGTTCTAGAGTAACACCAACGGTTTCAGTGTAGAGTCGTGCAATCTTTATTTGTTTTGTATGTACGAGGGGCGTTCAGAAAGTAATGCACTACATCGTTTTTCTCAGCTAATAATGAAGATAGAAGCATGAAATTTTGCACACTTCAAATATGGCATATGCCAATTGTGTGCACCAAATTGCACCGCAACCGGTTAAATAATACGGCTGCCCTAAACCATTGAAATGGAGCGTGTTAGCAACTTGCGTTATAAGCAGCGAATTGTGATAGAATTTCTCATTGCAGAGAAGGAAACTGTTGTGAACATTCACAAGCGTCTATGTGATGTGTATGGATGTTTTGCAGTCGACAGGAGTACAGAGAGTCACTGGGTTCAGAGAATCAAAGAATCAGGAAGTGGAGATACGGAGCTGCTTGATCGGCCGCGCTGTGGACGTCCTGCCACAGCCACCAACGCAGAAATGTTGAAATGCGCTAAGGGCATTATTCTTACTGATAGGCGAATCACTACTCAATAATTGGCCTTACAGCTGTCAGTCAGCATTGGTAGTGGAAATGCAGTTATAAAAACTCTCGGATTTTCTAAGGTTTGCGCAAGATGGGTTCCTAGAAGTCTCACAAATGAGCACCGATTGCAAAGGAAAGCAATTTCTTCTGAATTGTTGGAGCGTTTCTATGCTGATGGAGAGAACGTTTTGGCTAAGATCGTTACAGGTGACGAAACCTGGGCACATCATTTTGAACCTGAGACAAAAAGACAGTCAGTGGAGTGGCATCATCCGCAATCACCTCGAAGAAAGAAATTCAAGACAATTCCTTCAGCTGGAAAGGCCATGATCACTGTCTTTTGGGACATTGAAGGTGTGTTTCTTGTGGACGTTATGCCAAGAGGAGAGACAATCAATTCGCAAGCTTTCATTAAGACATTGAAAAAAAACTCAATCAACGTTTTCGCAGAGTTCGGCCGCACAAGAATCCAGCAGACCTGCTTCTCCTTCACGACAATGTGCGCCCTCACACAAGTCTGGCAACATGGGAAGCAATCAACAAATTGGGTTGGACTGTACTACCCCATCCACCCTATAGTCCCGATTTAGCGCCCTCTGATTTTTATCTATTTGGTCCTCTTAAAGATGCACTTCGTGTGACAAGGTTTGAAGATGATGAAGGAGTGATTCATGCAGCGAAGAAATGGCTACATGATCAAGACAAAATCTGGTACGGGCTAGGAATACATGCAATTGTTTCGCGCTGGCATAAAGCCGTACAAGTTGATAGGCATTATGTTGAATAATACCGACGTTTACATGACATATCCATGTATATTGTATATACATTTCATGCTTTTTGAATAAACAGCTCCTGAAAAAAACGATGTGGTGCATTACTTTCTGAACGCCCCTCGTATGTAACTTAGTTCTAGAGTAACACCAACGGTTTCAGTGTAGAATCGTGCAATCTTTATTTGTTTTGTATGTATGTAACTTAGTTCTAGAGTAACACCAACGGTTTCAGTGTAGAGTCGTGCAATCTTTATTTGTTTTGTATGTATGTAACTTAGTTCTAGAGTAACACCAACGGTTTCAGTGTAGAGTCGTGCAATCTTTATTTGTTTTGTATGTATGTAACTTAGTTCTTGAGTCACACCAACGGTTTCAGTGTAGAGTCGTGCAATCTTTATTTGTTTTGTATGTATGTAACTTAGTTCTAGAGTAACACCAACGGTTTCAGTGTAGAATCGTGCAATCTTTATTTGTTTTGTATGTATGTAACTTAGTTCTAGAGTCACACCAACGGTTTCAGTGTAGAGACGTGCAATCTTTATTTGTTTTGTATGTATGTAACTTAGTTCTAGAGTAACACCAACGGTTTCAGTGTAGAGTCGTGCAATCTTTATTTGTTTTGTATGTATGTAACTTAGTTCTAGAGTAACACCAACGGTTTCAGTGTAGAGTCGTGTAATCTTTATTTGTTTTGTATGTATGTAACTTAGTTCTAGAGTAACACCAGCGGTTTCAGTGTAGAGTCGTGCAATCTTTTTTTTGTTTTGTATGTATGTCTGTTTTTATTTATTTGTCCCGACGAAAGCTTTATAACCGTGACGTAGGCAGTTTGCTTTGTCACAGTAGGACGCATCGCGTAATATATATATATATATATATATATATATATATATATATATATATATATATATATATATATATATATATATATATATATATATATATATATATATATATATATAAAACCCCACCGAGATACCAGTTAGTATTACTAAGCAGTGTTTGTTCCAGAATCAACATATAGTATCAACTAAGCAGTGTTTGTTCCAGAATCAACATATAGTATCAACTAGGCAGTGTTTGTTCCAGAATCAACATATAGTATCAACTAGGCAGTGTTTGTTCCAGAATCAACATATAGTATCAACTAGGCAGTGTTTGTTCCAGAATCAGCATATAGTATCAACTAGGCAGTGTTTGTTCCAGAATCAGCATATAGTATCAACTAGGCAGTGTTTGTTCCAGAATCAACATATAGTATCAACTAGGCAGTGTTTGTTCCAGAATCAACATATAGTATCAACTAGGCAGTGTTTGTTCCAGAATCAACATATAGTATCAACTAGGCAGTGTTTGTTCCAGAATCAACACATAGTATCAACTAGGCAGTGTTTGTTCCAGAATCCACATATAGTATCAACTAGGCAGTGTTTGTTCCAGAATCAACACATAGTATCAACTAGGCAGTGTTTGTTCCAGAATCCACAAATAGTATCAACTAGGCAGTGTTTGTTCCAGAATCAGCATATAGTATCAACTAGGCAGTGTTTGTTCCAGAATCCACATATAGTATCAACTAGGCAGTGTTTGTTCCAGAATCCACATATAGTATCAACTAGGCAGTGTTTGTTCCAGAATCCACATATAGTATCAACTAGGCAGTGTTTGTTCCAGAATCCACATATAGTATCAACTAGGCAGTGTTTGTTCCAGAATCCACATATAGTATCAACTAGGCAGTGTTTGTTCCAGAATCCACATATAGTATCAACTAGGCAGTGTTTGTTCCAGAATCCACATATAGTATCAACTAGGCAGTGTTTGTTCCAGAATCCACATATAGTATCAACTAGGCAGTGTTTGTTCCAGAATCAACATATAGTATCAACTAGGCAGTGTTTGTTCCAGAATCAACATATAGTATCAACTAGGCAGTGTTTGTTCCAGAATCAACATATAGTATCAACTAGGCAGTGTTTGTTCCAGAATCAACATATAGTATCAACTAGGCAGTGTTTGTTCCAGAATCAACATATAGTATCAACTAGGCAGTGTTTGTTCCAGAATCCACAGGATGAGAGAAATAGAGGAGAACGAGAAATAGACAATAAGAAGGAAATTAGAGAGACATAACCAGGGATAAAGACGTCCCGTGGATGTTGATAACTGGTATAAAGAAAACATGCAAAAACTATGAGCGGATAACACAGGACAAAGGGCCTGGCGTCAAGTTGTAGAAGACCTGAGCTACACAGCTCAGATATTGATATCCGTTTGTCGCAGACAGATTTAATGCAGTTGCTGAATGGCTTTCTTTCTTAATTTATTTGATAAGTTTAATACCGCTGTCGTTGTTGTGTTTCTGAACGATGTCCATAACCCCTAGCGATCCCTCCTTTCACAGTTTTGTCCTATGTTCCTGGAAGATTCCATTTGAAAGTGTATTTGTCCGCCGGCTGGTTGACCGTTTTTCATTCGTACAGGATGTCTAGAGCAACTTATTCTATATCTTTGGGTATTTTCCGTCACTGATGTTCAACTGATATCTGATCTCCTTGTGTGTGTCTATATCTTTTTGTTTTTAATTAACTGCTTGTTGTAGACATCGTATTTTACATCGTGTTTTTTTTTTTCTGTCTTGTACTTTAGTTAGTGTTGTGAGCAGTAGGCGGCTCCATTGTTGCTCAGACTTGGACCATTGCAATGATGGCATCTAGATGATAGAGCAGGGATCGACAACCGGTTAGTAGACCATATGGGATGGCGTGGTAGATCTCTTGGTGACGGGAAAAAAAGGGAATTTTTAAGCTAGAAAACTTTGGGACTAGCCCTCTCCAGCCATCATTTAAAAGTTCGGTATTCCAGTGATTAAAGCTACTTTTTCTATGTTCCCAGTAAAAACACTCGAGCTAGCTCACACAGTTTTACTTTTTGTTGTTGTTCGTGAGTTGCTTAAGATAATGTGATATTTTCTTGGAGGTGAAGCAGATACTCGGTAAAATGTCATTTAGTTTGAATTGTTAACCTCTCCGTCCATCAAATTCTATGAGTCAGATAGTTCGGCAGAAATCAAAGTTACATATAAGGCTGCACTTACTCCAGACTCTAAATAGCCAGAAAGATGATTTTATCAAAGTTGATCTTCACAGAGTTCAGTGGTTCTCAAGTAGACACACACTGTTTCTGGATTGCTTTACCGCTTTTCTAGAGCATTCGCCCGCCTTTGTTTGAATTCCGTGCAATTTTATAGAGATTATATCTCGAACATTCGCGTTGGTTTAAACTCACCTTTTGCATATACTTTTGTCTACGTTATTTACAGTAGCCTACCTGAACGTTACCGGACTTCGTTAACTTTCCAGTATTACAGAGGTCAGCAGAGGAATGTATGTCTCATTGACTTTAAGTAATACGAAAAAAATCGTTCTTCTGGCCCTTCTGTAATATATATATATATATATATATATTTTTAAATATATGTATAATAAAGATACAATTCTCTCGTAACCTTTTAGTAATTTACATAAGTATACTACTATGACAAGCGTGACCGTAAAGAGAGAAACCGCTGGATTATGTGAGTTCAACAGTACTGAAAATGCGCCGAATGTGCAGTGGGTAAAATTACAAGGTATAGAACGCAGATCTGTCTGGCTCTGATACAGCATCAGCTCACACATGAAAACACTGAGCGGGAATCACTTGACCTTTGATAAGTCTTAGTCAGGACTGACAAGATTGGCTGTTATATTCCAGTTGACGCAGTCAAGATGGGAATAATTGAGCTTATTTTTACTGCTTGCTGCTTCTCAAGGAGAATGCTGGAATGTTTTGATGTCTTCAGTCGGCGTTCTGTCATTATTCCGTAGAGGCCAAATATGTTATCATTTTAATGTTGGATAGCTCAGTATATATGCTCGTCGCCAGCTGGTTCGGGCCACTGAAATTATTAGTCGATTATTACAAGTAAGTATTGTGCTTTGTGTTTGCGATGGCATGCTTGTTAACTCTTACGGACCGGGAGGTCAGTATTCAGTGCCGATTTTCCAAGGCACTCACGTCAAGTTTTTGTTTTGTCCCAGTTTGATACTTTATTAATCTTCATTCAGTTTATTTTACAATTATGTATAACATTACCACACGTTTAAAAATACCACACGTTTAAAAAACGTGAACAAAACCGACTTTTAAACTTTAAAACTATACAAAAACTCTTAAGATACAAACAAATTCCTTTCGTCAAACATGAGAGACCATTTAAAAAAAAAAAAACATTTTGCCTCGTTTTGGCGAAGCGCAACCAGTTCAACCTAGTCGATTATATTAGGACGCATGTCCAAATATAAGAGATCTTTAGGTTTGATAATGGTTATATTAATTTGGTATGTGTCGCTAATAGCTATCTTTTTGTATCCACAGGAAAGTATATATTTATAGTTGAAATGCTCTTTGTTTTCTCACGTCTATGTTGTGTCTAAATTTGTCTCGGCTTCACTCAAATACTCTCTCTCTCTCTCTCTCTCTCTCTCTCTCTCTCTCTCTCTCTCATTCATATGCACACACACACACACACACACACACACACACACACACACACACACACAACCTGTCTCACCCCATCGCCTCTGCTCCCGTTTTCATGTCCATCATTCTTCTGTTCTCATATTCCTCATTCTTCTTATTTTCTCCTCCCTGCTCTTTGTTTTCTCGATGGATGTGTACGTTGTGTCTAAGTTTTTTATGTGTTCCCACGCATACTCTCTCTATATCTCCCACCCCCACACACACACACACACAATCTCCTTCAGCCCAGTCACTTCTGCTCACGTGTTTTCTTGTCCCTCATTGCTCTTGTTGTCTTCCCTCATTTTCTCCTGTTCCTCATTCTATCTATTCTCCTCCACTCCCCTCTTCTCTTGCCTCTCATTATTCCCTTCTTCTCCTCCCCGTTCGCATGCTGCCATTATTCCACACCACCAGCGACTTCCATACTTCATGTTCCACAGATTTGTGTTACATGTCCACATGTGTAATCACGTGACAGTAGTGATATGTAAGCATTATCTTATGCCAACTTTCCTAGCAGTTATCATTTTGTCTACGTCCTCTTTTCAAGACATAATAAAACTCATTAAAAAATACTGCTATGTCGTAACACCAATACAGTATTGATGATTGTAATTGTGACAGTGTGACAGTGTGACAGTGTGACAGTGTGACAGTGTGACAGTGTGACAGTGTGACAGTGTGACAGTGTGACAGTGTGACGACGATGTGTGAAGAAGAATAAGAATTCGTGTGTAATGTTGCCGTCACTCTCTCTGGCCTACTTTCACACACGTTCCGCAGTCACAGAAAAACTCTCTTGATGACAGGGGTCCCACTTTTATTAATGAAACCCTATCAGGTAGCATATGAATCATACAGAAAACAATGTTGTCCACAAGTTTACTTTGTAGGTAATTCCTTTGCAACACCGCTAACCTAGCTATTTACCCAGCACAGACTGCTGGACTCTCTCTATGTCGTTAGTTCTCTTAGCAGAGACGCAACATATGCGATATTAAATCCTTTACCTCACTGGCATATCATACGAAGACGTATACCGCACAAGAAGACGATCTGGCTTCTTCTCAACTCAGACTCTCTCGCTGTTTCAGTTTAAATCTACATATCTACCCCTGTACTACATGATAGCCACCTCAAAATGTCCGGCAAGCTCTGCCCACCTCTCCCCCAGGAGCGAATCGCGTGTCTAATTCCCAGCTTGGATAACATAAGACACAGTTTGCCACATTTTAGTAGGATTATCTTCTCAATTGTACGCAATTCAAGGTCCACCCACTAGTGGTAACATTCCTACGATATCTGTTGCCCGAGTCACATCTCTCTCGGTTTTGTGCTCAACCAAGGTGTGTTCCTCTGGTGTCAGACAGCGCCAAGATGTCCGATAACTGAGGGCTGTCTCTGATTACATGCCCCGAGTCTCACAAGTTTCAAAGATGGCAAAGGTGTGTTTTCTTCAGATTGCCCATTCCAGTGTGGGAATGCCACATGAGCGCAAATATACACCGTAGACCATCTTCTTCTTCTTCCGTCCTTAGCCACCGACCGTCAAAGCAGTCAGTGGCTATTACGCCTAGTGGCGTCTTAGGGCAACAGCAGATAGGTTTTTTTTGCCATTGTTTCCCATCACGCCTATTGGCGTCTTTAGGGCAACGGCAAATCAATCCATTTGCTGTTGTTTCCGTAATCGAAGTGACTGGCAAACGGGTGATCAGCCCGTTACCGTAGACCATACTAAAAATTAATTACCTAATCTAAAATTGCGTCCTTCTGGCCACACGGTCACATAATGAAAACCTTACATAAAATATATAGTGGTAATGAAAAGCCATACATAATATGTAGAGAAATGAGGAAAAGCTGTAATAAAATATATAGAGGTGATGAAAAACTCATATTAAATATATAGACGTGATGAATAGCCATATTAAATATATAAAGGTGATGAATACCCATATTAAATACATAGATGTGATGAATACCCATATTAAACATATAGAGGTGATAAAAAAACCATAGTAAAATATATAGAGATGAAGAAAAACTGTAGTAAAATATATTGATGACGAAAACCCATAGTAAAATATATAGAGATGAAAAACCGTAGTAAAAATACATAGAGTTGAGGAATAAAACACAGGGCATAATACGATAGAGAATAACCTGCAACAAGCAGCACGATTGAACTTTTACCTCTTCTACCACGACTGGAGATCAATAACTATTGAGCTGCCAGTGGATTCCTTCCATCCTCCTACAATCATATTTTCATCCTAACATTCGTCTGCTGCCATCTTTTGTCCATGTCACTTGCACTAATGCCACCACGTAATGCTTGTCGTTGACTTGAGTATATGAGGAGAACTGCCGTTAGACGGGGGGTCAAACGGTAGAATGAAGAAAAAAAATTATTACAAAAACACACAAATAGTAATCCGGTTTTGTGGCAGCCATCTTTGCTCCAACATGTGCTAACACTTAAGGGAGTATTTTTCTCTTATTTCTATAGTTTCATGTTCTCCTTATAATTCTCACTTTCATTCCCTCCTGTCTTTTGTTTGTCCCTGACGAAGGTCTTGTGGCCGCAACGTAGGTTTTTCTTGTCCTTTCTCTTTGTAAGGCGTATTACTATTTGTAATATTTTTTTTCATTCTACCTTCTTGTCGTTGACTTCACTGTTTTCCAGTGTCGACCTGCTGGGATGGCCGTGTACAAATGTGACATAATGACAGTATGTAGATCTAGTGGTGTATGGACAGGTCAGGGAGGGGTAGTACCTCTGGTGAAGGGGCAGTCGCACTTCCTTCGAAAATGGATATTCCACAATTGGTCTACAACCTACCTCTCAGCTCTCACCTGTGGCTCCAAGTAGCTGGTGCATGCACAGCGGCCACACCCCGGTACACCGCCTCGACTGGCGGGATAAACCAGGTGAGGGTAGCCGAGGGGGATTTAAACCCTCGGTGAAAAACAGGGCTTGTCTACCTAGCATGTGAAGACTGGATTTGGCGGACTATGCGGACGAAGCCACTAGCTGGCTCAACGGATATGAAGGCAACTACCAGCAGCGCGGAGTGGAACGCAAAGAGCACGGCGAGACACTTAGAACGCCCTGGTCATCCACTGCATCCTGTGTTGTCTCCAGTCGTCTCGATAATATCTTGCCACTGGACCAGATAATTCAGGACGAGAGAGTGAGGATGACGATTAGCGCAACTCTTCCTCACTTAAAATGTTTACGGCCGGAAATTTGACTGAATAGCCTGAACGGCTCCTGTGATAAACCCTCTGTGGATGGGAAGGAGCGAAGCTCCTGACCGGGTTGGAAGGAAAGTCCTCAGGTTCCCCAGCCTCGCAATGACATGTCATTGGGCCGAAGGGCTGAAAGCCCAAGTGCCGCTGGTTAAAAAAAAAAAAAAAATCCAATTACAGCGCAAGTCACAGCTTCAGCCCGCCCCGACACTATTCAGTATGATATTTGCTGCCATGCTCTCTAACGTTACGCATGGCAGTAGTGACGGCGTACACATCAGATACAGGACAGATGGGAAGCTATTCAATTTGAGACGATTACAGTCATTTACGAAGGTAAATGAAACAATGATCTCTGACCTCGTCTTTGCGGACGACTGCGCCCTCAACACCTGCACAGAACTGGACATGCAGAACGATATGAGGAGACTTTCTGTAGCGTGTGATGACTTTGGTCTTACCATCAATACGAAGAAATGTGAAGTAATTGTTGCAACCTGCTCCTGGGAAACCTTACTGCGAACCAAATATCACAGTAAAGAACCAACGTCTCCAAGTGGTGGACAGCTTCACTTATCTTGGCAGTACCCTTACCAAAGAAGCGAATATCGACTCCGAGGTCAACAACAGAATTGCCAAGGCAAGTGCGGCTTTCGGAAGACTAATAGTAAATGTCTGGGATCGACAGGGAATTAGTGCTGCCAACAAGATAAAAGTATATCATGCAGTAGTGCTTACTACCCTCCTGTATGCCTGTGAAACATGGACAATATATAGCAGACATGCCAAGAAGCTTAATCATTTCCACATGAGCTGTCTCCTCAGGATTCTCAGGATCAAGTGGCATGATAGAGTATCTAATTCTGAGGTCCTCAACAGAGCACATGTTTCAAGCATCTACACATTGCTGCAGAGGGCCTAAATTAGATGGGCCGGACATGTTCGCATGCCGAAAAACGACTCCCAAAGCAGTTGATGTACAACGAACTCTCCATAGGTAAGCGAACAGTAGGGGGACAAAAGAAACGCTTCAAAAACACACTGAAAGCATCGTTGAGCAGGTTCAAAATTGATGTCTCTTGGGAGAATATCGCTCAGATCGCTCTGCCTGGCGGACAAACATTACTAAAGGCGCTCGCATTGCAGAACAGAATTTAGCTGATAAGGCAGAAGGCAAGCGTGCTGCAAGAAAGGTCAGAATGCACAGCAACACTACTATCGACTCTAACCATGTGTGCCCCGTATGTGGCATGGTCTGTAGGGCCAAAATAGGACTAATTAGCCACATGAGATCACGGCACAGATGTGTCACAACTCAAGTCTGAAGCTGTCGCCATCTTCACTTGCGATGGGCAACTATTATTATTATTATTATGTAGATCTAAGACTCAACATTCATGTGACTTTATTGCCTCCGTGTCTAGCATACGTCTTCAACAAATTCTTGCCACGCCTTTATGTCCTGTGCCATCCGTTCACGGTCGCTACATGCCTTTGTTATCCCTCTAATGTCAGTCATCAGTACCCATTATTCCAATGTTATTCGTTCTCCTTGTATTTCTGCTACCCTGGGGAATCCAGAACAAGGACTGCACCGTAATGCTGTTAGCTGGTTTCTACAAAGTGTCTCACTCAACGCTAGCATGTTGACCCACAAGAATTTCTTTGGTTCTGTCCACCATTGCCACATTGATGATCTTGTCATACCACATAGTCTTTATATTCTGCACAAGCAGCCATTTATCTTAGTCTGTTACTAGAACTTAATACATAGAATGTCATTACTGTTAATAATACCTCATTGTATACGGTGAGGGGTAGTGGAGTTGACTTTGCTTTTGAGTTAAGGAAGGCAAAGGGCAGCGAGGAAGAGATTATAAGGGTTCATACCCCTACAGCAGTATCTGGGATGAGACAGTCTTTACGCTTAGAGAGGCAGTGGAAAATGCAAACACCTAGTAGCTGATGTAGACAGTAAGTTCGTTTCTTTCCTGTATTGTAATATCATTTCTCTGGTCATTATGTCCCATCATAGCCTCTGAATGTGCTTCTTTCTTTGCCGTGTCTGTTTCTGGTTTACCGCTTGCCTTCTTCCTGGTGGAATGCCGCCAGTCCTGTAATTGTGTCATTAGATCAACACTTAACTTCCACAGTTGTTTACATTCGGCGAGGACTTCTCAATTGAACGTTATTCATGACATGCAAATGGTGGCTGGCACAGGAAAACCTTTTCACTCTCGTCTTCTGCTACCCGTCTCACGTCTTTCTTTATCTCTGTCTGTTTGTCTGCCTCTCTGTTTCTGTACCTATTTCTACAGTCGTCACATGACCTCACACAATGAGATGTACAGAACAGTTATGACATATTTGTGGAAGGTTACAATATAAAAACTTAGAATTTGTCCATAACACATTAGCACACATTAGAGTCAGATTATCCGTCAACTCAGTGTGGAACATTGACCTTTTCAACTTCATTTCTTTTTATTTCCAGAAATTTCCTGGTTCAGTGAAACTTGCTCTTGCCCTTTGTATTTCTGTTTTGACGTTACTACAGGCTGATAGTAAGTAAGAATATATAAGTAGTGAAAAAAAAAAGAAGAAGGAAAAGGGAGTGGTGAAACCAAAGAGCGCTTGTACATAGAGGAGAATCAAACACTGCAGCAAGGAAAACGAAACAGCACACCAAGCCAAGGGTAACCAGACGGTACAAAAAAAGATAACCAGACAGCACAGAAAGGATAATCAGACGGCACAGAAAGGTGGACTAGACGGTAGAGAAAGGTGAACTAGACGGTACAGAAATGTGAACTAGACTGTACAGAAGGGTGAACTAGAGTTACTAGACGATACCGAACGGAGAACCAGACCGTACAGAAAAGAGAAGCAGTCGCATTTATTCTCATAATCGTTGTCGTTTCTCTGCATAATTCAAGTCCCAGCTGCTGTGACCTCTCTCCCAGTAGTTTCATTTTGTCTTGCATTTGATCTAGTTAACGGTAACGGTTATGGGACCAAAGAATCAGGTCAGCCGCAAAATCTAGATGGTCGAGCTGTTTTGTCAGAGTCCACTTTATTCCATTTCTGTTGGTTAATGTCATTGTTTTCACAATCCAATCTTTAGCCAATGAAGAAGAGATAAGATGACTAGAGGCATCCCTGCTGCACCCTCCCTAGTTCTGTCTTGGGGGGGTGGGGGGGGGGGGGGGGGGGGGGTCTGAAAGTCGTCCTCCATAAATTTTGTTGCATTTTGTGTCTTTATGCTTTCGTTAGTGAGCGTAACTTTCTCTGATACAGTATGTAGTTAGTATATAATGCATGTCTTGGGATACATGTGGTGGGTTTTGATGTTATGAATTGTTGTTATGTATTATTATTGGATTAAATGAGATCAGCTATGAAGGTCCCTGAATTTAACAAATAGTATTTTAAACTTTCAAGAGTACCTTTCCGCTACCACCCATTTGATCTCATTCAAAATTAATCTATATTATTATATAAAATGACTTCGTGTAGTGTCTAGGGTTATGAATGTGGAGTGTAATGTGCAATAACCAACAAATATACAAACAAATAGTTTATTATTCACAACCACCAACAGTACTACAGCAATAACATACCAACGACACTTTAAAAGGCTATCTTATTTAAGACAGGGGTTGAAATTTGTGTAAATAAATTTTGTACAATTTATTATCCTGATTCTAATTTATTTTGAACCAGGACTGAACAATCAAAAGTGAAATCAAAAGAATCATTTACAACATTCCAATAACACAGTGGATCTTCTGTCCATACATACAATATTATTATAATATAAGTGTGTGGTTATATTCTTCTACTTTAAGGTAATACGGGTATTACACCATAGGTTGTTGGTTATAATCACTCCCTTTAAGTTAAGTCTGTTTTCGTTTGTCACTTGTGGAAATATTAATACTAGGCACAGTTTTCTTTAATGTCACTTTCTAGTCTGTTAAGTTCTTTTAGTTGAGCTGCCAGGTGCCGAACAAGAACTTCTCTTGGCAGGAGAATACAGGTAGAACGTTTCCTCTGCTCGCTTGACAATCTTTTCCACCTTTTGATGAGCAATGGCCACTAGCATGGGCTCGAAGTATACAGATAGAGTCCTGAATCGAGCAGTTTTCAAGCGTTTGGTACTACATTAACGTCAGTACCCAGGACCCACATTTATTCAATGAAATACACAGTGAACGATGACTGGCACACTTTCGATCTGCCGTTCTGTCCAGGCTTTTGAGAAATATGGTTTTCACTGCACAAGCCTGATCTCATCGCTACGTGTCAAAATTTTGTTAGAAATGGCGTCCCCAACTAATGCTTTTTCCCCAATATCAACTACTCTGGCCAATGATTACCCTTATTTCATTTGTAAACAAAGTCATTCAAAAATACAATTCAATTTTCTACTACGTTACTCGGGTGGTATATGTTTAGTACGAGGTCGGCCAATAATATTTCGTCTCACTTCAAATCCCACCAAATCCCCTGCATCGTACCATCTTAGCCTAGCTTTCACCTAATAGTTTTCCCAAAAAAATATGCGATCCAATCTAAGCAGCTATGACTTGACCTGACAGTATCTCTGATCTCTATGTATTGTTTTATCAATATTTGATTATTTAATGGACTATTTAGATAACTAACAACATATTCTTGGTCAGCAAGTCTTCAGGTACACGAATATACGATTTTTATGGGGCTATGTGGCTTGGTTCAAAATTCTATCTTTTTTTTCTATGTTAGTTTCAAGCTAAATACGAGAGCTTATGTCATTCGCAATAAGAGCTAAACGTGTTTCCATGACCGTAGTGTCCACATTTCTAACTTTTTCATCGTATTGGGGAAACCCGCCTAGGGCAAAGCGTGCAAGTCGGTTGTAGTGTTAGAACCAATTTGAGACGTGATTAGCGTGTTTTATCTAGCCTTGCCTCTCCTTTCCCCAAATGCAGTTAGGCAAATATTTCTTAGAACTAGGAAAAGTGGGGCGTTTATCAAGGACGAATTTGAAAAATAGGGTACCGTTTTGTTCGGCTTATGCGTTAGCAAATAATAAGCTGAAGGCGTAGGCGACAACCTACAATTCTCGCCGAAAATTTTGAGTACTATCTTATCTTTGACTTTATGCACCACTGTTATAATCTAATTTAGATATTGTATTTAGATGTTCACCACAATACATCTGTGTAATTCTTCACGACGGTGTTGAAACTCATGTCAAAACATTCTGTACTGTTTCTTTAGAGTTATGAGATTGTTTGAAAAACAAAGAGTCAGAAGGAATAAGAATAAAATTCAGTAAGAGAGAAATTCAGATAAGCATTATATGACCTGATGAAATATTGCGAAGCAAAATCTATATTCGTTTTGCGTGAATGGTATTGAATGAAACATTGCTGGGGTAAAATATACAATGTTCAGTGATTAAAACACGGCAGGTTCATGTTACACGCAACAGTAAAGAAGAACGTTAGGTTTGTTGCAACGACTTGCATCAATCATCCTGTCCAAAAAATTTAGCACGTTTGACTAATAGGATTCCCGGCTTGTCCGGGCCCAAGTGACGCTCAGCTGGGGAAGAGTGCCACAAAACAAATATCGTTGTCTGCTTGGAAGTGAGAAACATTCAGATCTTGTTTTGACTTTCTGTCCTACAATCTCTATCTTTCCGGCACCGTTTTCAAGAATCTAGCCCGTCTTGCCAGGAAATCAGTTACAGGTAATCACAGTATAGACTTGATTTGGGGCTTCGCGCCGGGAAAAAATGGACTCGAATAGGTCCTCTCGCTGAAAAAAATGGGAGGCGGGAGACCTCGAGTGCGTTAGGAAATATAATCTAGTCAACACCATAGGGTTGTGGGGGGGGGGGGAGAGAAAGTGAGAGAAATATAATCTGGTCAAAACTATAGGGTTGTGGGGAGGGGGGAGAGGAGAAGAGACCGCCTCATAAATATGTCAGTGAATAGAGCGTAGGGCTTAAGAGATGCGCTGGTGTAATGGCTACGGCGTTGTACTGGCGACCAGGTTTTCATGGTTCAAACCCGGGCGTCAGCGTTTGAAGGAATGTTTACGACCGGAAATTTGACTGAATAACCTGAACGGCTCCAGCACATAAATCCCGTGTGGATGGGAAGGAGCGAAGCTCCTGACCGAGTTGGAAGGAAAGTCCACTGAACCCCCAGTCTCGCAATGACATGTCATTGGGCCAAAAGAACTGGAAAGCTCGAGTGCCGCTGGTTAGAGGAAAAAAAAGGGCGTGAGATTTGTATTACATCGTAGTTGTCTATGGGATGGCCTATGGAATGTTGTCAAGGTCTCCAGAAGTTGGCTCGTTAAGAAAGAAAGACACATTCGAGACAAGGACAAGAAGAAGAGAAAGCTAGTACTCTCCACTACATAGTGTTTTCTAATAACTTATGGGCTCTCGTAACCAACTCGTCACACCGTGCTGGCTGTTCGGTTGCGAGACAAACCTTGGTTTTAGATTGGCCGCCCGATACAGAAATTATCTACCCCCTTTGTCGCCAAATCTTTCTCTTATTGCGACTCGAGTGAAGTCTCCCTGTGTCGCTTTGCTTGCGCGAGCGGCTTCTTTTAATCTCTTTCATTATCCCGCCACGTAGACAACATGCCGCTCTCAGCGTAAACTACCATCTGGTAACCAACATTCCTGTGCGTGTCACGAGTCCTTTGTTGTTGATCGCTCTGGCGAGCTTGCTATTGTAACAGTATGGTGACACTCGTTATTTTGAAACGGGATTAAAGTATCAACTGAATTCTATTTATTCCCCATGTGGACGTCTCCCGCGCCAACAATAACTTGTCTAACGAGGCCAGGTGTTTTCCGAAAGATAACGTGGGATTTGGGAAATTTCAAAGGTGAAATCAGTAAAAGCCGTGATTAGAAAAAAATTACCGTAAAAATGATGAATGAGCACAAACGGGAGAGAAATAAAATGAGAACGATGATGAAAAGGTACAGGACAATAACACACAGGAACACTTCATTTCAGGGCTTCAGAGATATAGCAATGAATAAGGCTTAGGACTATGAGCCAACTTTTTCTTTACGATACAAATACAGGTTTTTCTGGCACAGTCAGTGTAGGTCATAAAAACAAAAAGTAAAGCAGTAACGCTCCTCGATGACAGATGGATTCAACATGAACACAGAATTTGCCAGACAGATAGGTAATAACTTGTGAAAGATGACAAGTGTACGAGTGGGAAAGTAAATTGTGTTTGAAATACTGTATGTTTAATTTAAAATAGTTATCAAAACTCTGATGTTTCAATGGCTTTATTTATAACGACAGTTAATTTAACGTGGAAATGTAATTCAGACAGTTTAATAAGAAATACAGGATCTGCGTGATATTAGCCCCCGTGTAGTTTCGGGGGGTCTAAGGGGAAACCTACAATAATACAATGCTACGCACCAACGAATGATAGCGATGAAGAGGTCAAGGATGAATTCTATCAACAACTGCAGAAAAAAAAGGAGACACATCAAGATATGATCTTATTATAGTAATGGGAGACCTAAATGCGAAAGTTGGTACACACAATGAAAGAGTAATGGGGAAATGCGGCAGCGGAACAGCAAACGAAAATGGGGATAAATTAATAAGTTTCTGTAGCATTAACGACCTGGTCATTGGAGGAACACTTTTCCCACATAATTCACAAATTAACATGGGAATCACCAAATGGTCGGGACAGAAAACAGATAGACCACATCATGATTAACGGTAGATGGAGACATGCATTACAAGATGTGAAGGTAAGAAGAGATGCAGATGTGGAAATCACCATTTAGTAGTAGCAAAACTGAAAGTGAAACCAAGAAGGGCTGGACCAACTGTAACTACACAGAAAAGGTTTGACATCAGCAAATTGAAGGACCTCCTTACCAGAAAAGCTTTTGCGGCTGACATAAAGAAACGATATCAATTTGCCAAAAGTCAGGAAAAGACATTGACTGATGATATAGACCAGAAATTCAACACCATTTCAACAATATATAAGGAAAGCCGCAAATCATGCTTGGGATTCCAGGAAAGGAAGAAGCAAGACTGGATAACACCAGAAACATTAAACACCATAACGATGAGAAAGGAAATGAAAAACAGAAGCGAAGTCCCCCAGGTTAAAGCAACTATATAGCGAACAGTACAGTCAGCTGGACAAGGTAAACGCCAAATCCCGAGCCAACAAAAGGAATTTCCTAGACGATCTTGCAAGACAGGCAGAAGAGGCAGCACTGAGAAATGAACAAAGCACAGTATACAAAATAACTAAATTCATCAGCGGAAAACGAGGTGCAAACAATATTACATTAGTAAGAAATAAGCAAGGACATCTCATCACGAAAGCAGAGGGACAGGAAACAAAGATGGGCAGAGCATTTCAGAGAAACTCTGAACAAGGAACCACCAGAGACACAATTGAATGTTCCTGAGGCTGAAAACGATCTAGATGTTAATACAGACATTCCACGAAAAGAAGAAATCATCACAGCAATCAAAGGGTTAAAGAATGGAAAAGCTCCTGGCAATGATAACTTAAATGCAGAGCTATTTAAGACAGACCCTGAGCTAGCAGCAGAACTATTAGAACCGCTTTTTGCACAAGTCTGGAAAACAGGGACAACACCAACAGAGTGGAACAAAGGAATAATTGTCAAATTGCCCAAGAAGGGAGATCTTTCAGACTGCAATAATTGGAGAGGAATCATTCTTCTCTCAGTTCCCAGCAAAATACTAGGCAGGATAATTATACAGAGAATTTCAAAAGCAGTAGACCACAAACTGATGAAAGAAAAGCAGGATTTAGAAAGAACAGAAGATGTGTTGATCATATATTTACTCTAAGGAACATTATAGAGCAGTGCTCAGAATGGCAAAGACAGCTGTACATTAATTTCGTTGATTTTGAAAAGGCTTTTGACAGTATACATAGGGACAGTTTATGGAAAATACTGAGGGCTTATGGAATTCCAAGCTGCATAGTGTCAATCATAAAAAGCCTCTATGCCAACTTTACGTGTAGCGTTGGGCAAAGCAACCTAACCTTTGAGGTGAAGACAGGAGCACGACAGGGATGCCCCTTATCAACCACTCTATTTTTAACATGTCATAGACTTGGGTGATGCCAGACAACAGAGGGCAGTCCAAGAGGAATAAGGTGGACTACATTTTCTACATTGGAAGATCTGGAATATGCAGATGACATTGCACTGCTAACACATTCACATCAACGCATCCATGAAAAACCGGATAGACTTAATAAGTATAGCCAGCAGGTGGGCTTGAACATCAATTTAAAGAAGTCAGAGATCATGATGCTCAATCTGAGCAACCCTGAGCCTATATCAGTAAGGAATCAGCAACTGGTATAGACAGACACCTTCACATACCTAGGATGCATAGTAACACCAGACGGCGGGGCAAGCAAAGACATCAACAACAGAATGAACAAAGCAAGAACAGCCTTTTTTAGCCTAAACAACATCTGGAAATCCTCTCAATACAGCACAAGCACAAAATTAAGATTATATCAGAGCTGCGTGCTTTCTGTGCTTCTCTATGGTGCGGACAGCTGGAGAGTTACAGAGTAGGAAACGTCGAAATTGTCCTCTTTTCACACAACATGCCTAAGAAAAATTCACCGAATCTTTTGGCCGAATACCATCACCAGCCAAGATGTGCTTACTCGGAGCAAGCAAGAGGACATGCACACCATCATAGCTGGCAGACGCTGGAGCTGGGTTGGCCATGTCCTCAGAAGAGACCCCGATGCCATCACAAGAACAGCTATGCTATGGACCCCTGAAGGAAAACGAAAGAGAGGCCGACCAAAAACAACTTGGCGGAGGACTGTGGAGGCTGAGATGCAAAGAATGAACCAGAGTTGGGGCACTGTACGAAAGATGGCCACCGACCGAGCAAAGTGGAATCAATTTGTTGTTGCCCTACAAGACGCCACTAGGCGTGATGGCCACTGACTGCTTTGACGGTCGGCGGCTAAGGATCAAAGAAGAAGAAGGGGAAACCAAGAAAGAGTAGGACTCTGCTACCTCATGCATGTCGTGCACGGCGACTAAAGTGAGTTACGTGAGGCTGACAGCTTCATCATTTAAAACAAATTGCTACAGAAGCTTGTACCTTGGTTTAGTAGTTCCATTATACGGTACATGTTTTTTTTTTTTTTAGTGGTCGGTGAGGGAAGGAAAAAGCTTAAGGAAAGCAGTCTACAAATGTGTGTCATGCTTTATATCTCACTCACAGTTTGTAGTTCCCTTATCGATGTCCGTTGTGTTATGAAGAAGACACATTATTCAATTTGTCAGTCAAGATATTTTACAGAGGTGAGAAACAGATATAGTAGAGGGAAAGGAATGTGTGCGCACGTGCCAGGAGGCATTACCGTGACAAGTGAGAAGATTACATCAGATAAGGCTGGTTATGTTATATTACATGCGACAGTAATCTTCTTTCAGATGTAATCATGGCCAGGACGAGAGCTTGGCTGCACCACCGACTAACAGTTCTCACATGTTCACATGCAGTGTACTTTATGATAGAGGAACCACACTGCCAGGAATGTCAGGAAGAAAATGACATAGACCACTACCTGATCCACTGTAGAAAGTACGAGCAACAGAGACTAGAATTAAAAACATACGTTAGAGATCACAATATAGACATGATAGGTGATAAGGTTTTAAGTATAGATGCCCCAGGGGAAGCCCAATCAATACTTAAACGATATATACATAAAACAGAGGAAAACATATAAAGTTAATAACGGTGACAATATTATACTGTTAAAAAAAAAACGCATAGCTACTGAAGGCACACACATAGCCATAATTTTGACATTCAATAACTTTTTAAATTTAATGAGTTAATTGTTCAAATTGCACACAAGAATACCTTAGAGTTCAACCAATCAATTGACAGTTGTTTTGCATCTGGGTCACGAGAGTTTTTTGGCGTACGGACTTTCCCGTTAGTAAGATGTGTGGCCTCCTCTTGCATCGATCAGCGACTGGCATCCCCTGGGCATGGATGCGATCAGACGTCTAATGTGGGCCTGTGGGATGGCTGCCCACTCTTCCTGGAGTGCCTGGAACAGATCACGACGATTGGCTGGAGCAACGTCTCGGCGACAATCACGTCTATGCAGCTCGTCCCACAGGTGCTCAATCGGACTCATGTCTGGAGACAGGGATGGCCAGGGAAGGGTGAGAATGTTGTTGGCAGTCAGGAACTGCGTGGTCAACCGTGAACAATGGGGTCTGGCGTTGTCCTGTTGAAACACAGACCTTTGGGCAGCCAGAAGTGGAAGGACATGGGGTCGAAGAATTTCATTGACGTATCGTTGCGCTTTCAAGCCTCCTTCAATGTGCACCAATTGACTCCTTCCGTTGTAACTGATCATTCCCCACACCATTGCACCTCCACCACCGTGCGGCGAAGCTTCATCAACGCAATTTTGGGCAAAACGTTCATTTCGCCTACGGTAGACCCTACGCCGTCTATCATGACGCTGCAACAAAAAGAAAGATTCGTCACTAAACCAGATACGTCTCCATTGATTGTCAGCTGCCCAGGGACGATGCTGGTTGGCCCAAAGAAGTCGATTTTGGCGATGGCGGCGCGTAAGGACAGGCCCTCGGTGAAGTCGTTGTGCCCAAAGTCCAGCGTCATGCAGTCTATTCCGGACAGTTTGATCAGACACATGACGTCCTGCAGGCAATGACTGGGCAGTTGAGAAAGCTGTTGTAAACCTGTCTCTGAGGTGACGAAGCCGAATAAAGCGAACCTCCGCTGCTGTTGTCGCTCTGGGTCGTCCACTGCGATGCCGGTCTTCAGCTGAGCCAGTGGCTTGGAACCGGTGCCAAAGTCGACTGATGGTACTCTGATGCACGCTTAGATGCCTGGCAACCTGACTTTGACTTTCGCTTGCATGCAGTCGGCCAATAGCAATGTTCCTTAAATTTATCGATAGAGACGCCATAAATGTCTGCTTGAAAATGAACTGAATTTTGTGTGTGTAAAAAAAACAAAATTATTGACTGCTCTAGTGCAAGGAAAAACAAAGAAGTAATAAACACAAAACAAGACTTAAAAAGAAGAAATACTAATATAAATTAAAACCATCAACAGCAAAAGACAATAGTTAGCTAAATACAAAACTACAAATACAGTTACATTAAATACCCTAATTTTAACCTTCTTCTTCTTCTTCTTGCGATCGCATCTTTGATGATTACACCGTCAGACGAGTTCTCATGATGAATTCGACTGTTGTTTGAAGTTCCTCTTTAACTCCATATAGCTTTGAGTTTAGTGTTGAGCCATTGGACCAGTATATCTTTCTTAACTGGTCATACAGAGGACAGTCCTGTAGAACATGCTCAGCAGTTTGTTCGTTTAATCCACATGTGCACAGTGGTGAAGCAGACAATCGTAGCTTGTGCATGTGTTTATTCAGTTTGTTATGCCCTGTCCTGAGTCGAAAAATAGTTATCTGTCCCTGCCGGTCAAGAGTGTGATAGTCGTCTTTGGGTTGGTTCTGTTCTCTTCTGATAGTCTGGATATAATTTTAACCAAATCTTAGGTTGAACAGGGTAGGCCAAGATGATGGGAGAGCAGAGACAATAATATTCAGCCGTTAAGTACCCTCTCATCTTCCTCATCACCTTAAAAAAAACCAAAAAAACAATGTAACTGTGAATAATATCTCAGTCGCTTTCACGTGATGACTGGTAACATGCCATCCCGTTCGTTTCTCCTTCTTGTACACTGGTTTAAAAAAAAAAAATGATATAAAACGTTTGTATGCGCACGTAAGCCATATGGGTTTCTATTTCCTATAATATTTGTTGATTAATTACTGCAGGTTATGTATTTTTTTAATGCAATATTTTGATATGGCGTCACTTATTTACTTCTGTCTTCGCTGTATGTAAGTTTCTCATAATTTATTTCTGAACAAGTAGATGCTGACTTATGTATCAGTTATTAGACATTTTTATTCATGTTACACTGTTACATCCTATCCAGTATAATTTGTTCTTGTAATACCCTGTTTAACTATATAATGTATTTCATGAGACCTGCTGGCCGTGATAATAATAATAATAATAAATTTTTTCAGCACCAAACACGGCGCATAAG
This sequence comes from Oreohelix idahoensis, assembly GCA_024509875.1. NCBI lineage: Eukaryota > Metazoa > Mollusca > Gastropoda > Stylommatophora > Oreohelicidae > Oreohelix > Oreohelix idahoensis. The sequence goes on along the minus strand of JAMPIV010019386.1, from coordinate 548,581 downwards.
GCAGAATCCAGTGCTCTCCAGGTTGTACGTGGTGACGCCACTCCTCTTAGCTCTTGCACATTGTTTAATCCCAACGTTCTTCCTTCTCTTATTATTGTTCTTCTGAGTGTTTCTTTTGGTCTTCCTTTTTTCCTCTTACCCTCAGGAACCCAAGTGAGTGCCTGCAATGGTATTCTGTTGTTTTGCATTCGTAGGACATGACCGATATATGACCATCGTCTTTTCCTTATATAGTTGGAGACATATTTCTGCCTAGAGTCTTCTCTTATGTGTCGATTAGTCTTGATAACCCAGGTTAAAATTATTTCTCAATCATGTCGGAAGCAAGCATATATGTCTTAAGAGCTATTCACAACTTTTCCCATTTCAGAGCAGGGCGCATTGAACTCTCCGCCAGCAGAATAACAATCTAGCACACCCTTCCGTCATTGGTTATATTTGTGGTTGGCTACAGCGTCAGTTCTTTTCAGAATGCGTAAATGAAAAACCGATAGATGAGAAAACGTGCCTGGAATATGCAGACGTGTCTTAGTCAAGTGCCATGACTGGTAGCATTGGTAATCTTGGATCTCCGCATCTTCCTGTCTGTGGTAAAGTGGGATGATATAAATATTTATAGGGACTTAGTGTACTGACTGAGATCAGCTGTGAAGGTATCTGTATCTAATATGTGTAGTGTTTTACAGATAACCTTACTTACTGCCACATATTTATATCTCAGTCAGAATTATTCTGGAATATTGTGTTGGCAACGTTATATGTCTAGGGTTATGCAAATGATGAAGTGTAAGTCACCACAACAACAAACAGATAAACAATTTAATTATTCCACCACACTTGACAACACTGTGACACTCACAAACAGTCAACACTCTAGAAGACTATCTTAAAAGATTCAATGATAAATTTCAGATATATACAGATGTATTGATTTTTTCTACAATAGTGATCCTGATTCAACTACACAGTGAACCAGGCAATATTATAACATGTAATTACAAATATTATGTACACAGTGATAAATGTGGTCTGTGCATTGACATACAATATTAGTAATCTATGTGTGTGAGTTGTGATGTGGTAATATGAGGTAACCAACGGGCTGATCACCCGTTTGCCAGACACTTCGATTACGGAAACAACGGCAAATGGGTTGATTTGCCATTGCCCTAAAGACGCCACTAGGCGTGATGGGAAACAATGGCGAAGAAAACCTATCTGCTGATGCCCTAAGACGCCACTAGGCGTAATGGCCACTGACTGCTTTGACGGTCGGTGGCTAAGGACAGAAGAAGAAGAAGAATATGAGGTACTGGTTTAGTTCTTCAAGATATGTTCTTATTGGTCATCACTGCTTGTGTATGTTGGAACTAGTATTGGAGATGGTCTCAGTTCCGAACATTAAAACAATTAATTGCCCCTCTTTAATTAATACAATTCATTTTAAAAGGAGGGGTACAAATTGTTGAGCTCTGTTGGCCACGAAGGGCTTAACTTTCGTGATGGCGGCAGGCAAAGACTCCTCTGCTAGACTTCTTCACTGGTTCTGAAGACACCTCACTGGTTACTACAGGGACCAAAGAGTATGTTGTAGCCTCTGGATTCAGCAAACGCTCAGACCAGGTGCGGCTTCAATAACTAGGACCACAGTCCCTGAAACAAGAAGGATGTTCCTCCTACTTCAGAACTAATTTATACTATCTGGCTAGACTGAGCACAATACATCACAAACACAGAGTTCAGAGCTTTAGTTTAACTGCTATCTTCTTCTGAAGCAGCTTACTCCAGTATTAACCTCCCTAATGGTTACTACGCCTCTGCACTTTCAGCTATAAGTCCTTCCATGTCATAAGGTAGGTGTCAGGGTACTATGTATTTCAACCTACCACAATTCAAGGAAATAAACACAGATACGTTGACTAGCAATGAATGTAGGCACAAATACTGGCACAAATTCCCATCTGCTTATGTTCCAGGCTTTTATTTAGCAGAAATATGAGCTGGCTTCAACGCACTGTTGCTTTATCAAGCTTATTTGAACTAGTGGTCTCGAACTAACGCTATCAATTAACTATATTAACAGACCTAACCAATCAGGCCATTTCTACCCCATCGTTTGAAAAAAAGTGCTCTTACTTCCGTCTCCCTTGACAACAAAAGATAGCATTTATAGTCCGACTAATCGTGTTTAGCCTTACATATCATTCCATCCAATCAATTCAAATGTAACTTGTGGCCTATTTCCGTACAATCTTCTTCTTCTTCTTCTTTGATCCATAACCGCCAACCGTCAAAGCAGTCAGCGGCCATCACGCCTGGTGGCGTCTTGTAGGGCAGCAACAAATTGATTCCACTTTGCTCGGTCGGCGGCCATCCTTCGTACAGTGCCCCAACTGTGGTTCATTCTTTGCATCTCAGCTTCCACAGTTCTCCGCCAAGTTGTTTTTGGTCGGCCTCTCTTTCGCTTTCCCTCGGGGGTCCATAGCATAGCTGTTCTTGCGATGGTATCAGGGTCCCTTCTGAGGACATGGCATTTCCGTACAATGGTGGTTTAAAATTCTGCCACTGAGCGACTCCGAGTTTTTAGGTTGTCTGACACCCTCATTATTTTCTTTTGCCTATAATTTATTAATTCCTGGACTATTTGCGTAACACTTAACATATTCTGTGTCAGCAAGCCCTAAGGAATCCAAATATCTCAATTTAAGGGAGCTAGGTGGCTGCGTTCAAAATGTGCATTTTCTACCACCTGCTGTTCACTTCAATCCCCATGTGGTGTCTGGGTACTGTCATGTTTTCAAACGTAAACCCATCTAATGTCATCTTTCCTAATAAGCGTTTTTCAGGTTTTTAAAACCTAACTCTGGGAAGGGTAGTGTTTTTATCACTGTCCGTCTGAAAAAAAGTTAGTGCATGTGGCCTTACACGCGTGATAGTAGTAATTGTATATCGCGTTACGCTTGTTGGGGGTGGCATTAATAGCGAGACGCGTGTTTAGTGTTGCATGCGTTCCTGATTTTCAGCCCTCCCTTCTTTCCATCCTACATCCATCTGTCCATTCGTAGTGTAATTAATTTAGGTCATACGCAGTGTGCCTCTCAATGTTTTTTTCTTAGAAATGCAATACCCGTTTTAATGTGTTGTGGAAACGCTTGTATTATGCAGTGGCTTGTATTTAACGTGGAAACGTTACAATTTGCAGACAAAGCATAAACAAAGTGGATTTCGAGTACAGTCATTGGGACAGTACTGTTCTTTACCATTCTTCTTTCCTTTATTAAATTTATTTGTTAGGCTTTACATTTACGTTTTAATTTATATATGTGGATGTAGAATTTCACGACACTGTCTCTAGTTCATGTACTGTTTATCAGTTCTGTTGTCGACTTGGATCTCCGCATCTTCCTGTCTCCAGTTCGTGTACTGTTTATCAGTTCTGTTGTTGACTTGGATCTCCGCATCTTCCTGTCTCCAGTTCATGTACTGTTTATCCGTTCTGTTGTTGACTTGGATCTCCGCATCTTCCTGTCTCCAGTTCATGTAATGTTTATCAGTTGTGTTGTTGACTTGGATCTCCCCATCTTCCTGTCTCTAGTTAATGTATTGTTTATCAGTTGTGTTGTTGACTTGGATCTCCGCATCTTCCTGTCTCCAGTTCATGTACTGTTTATCAGTTCTGTTGTTGACTTGGATCTCCGCATCTTCCTGTCTCCAGTTCATGTACTGTTTATCAGTTGTGTTGTTGACTTGGATCTCCCCATCTTCCTGTCTCTAGTTCATGTACTGTTTATCAGTTCTGTTGTTGACTTGGATCTCCGCATCTTCCTGTCTCCAGTTCATGTACTGTTTATCAGTTGTGTTGTTAACTTGGATCTCCGCATCTTCCTGTCTCCAGTTCATGTACTGTTTATCAGTTGTGTTGTTGACTTGGATCTCCCCATCTTCATGTCTCTAGTTCATGTACTGTTTATCAGTTCTGTTGTCTGTTTATCATGTTCTTTTGTTGACTTGGATCTCCGCATCTTCCTGTCTCTAGTTTCATGTACTGTTTATCAGTTCAGTTGTTGACTTGGATCTCCCATCTTCCTGTCTCCATCATGTACTGTGTTTAACAGTTTTGTGTTGTTGACTTGGATCTCCCCATCTTCCTGTCTCTAGTTCATGTACTGTTTATCAGTTCTGTTGTTGACTTGGATCTCCGCATCTTCCTGTCTCCAGTTCATGTACTGTTTATCAGTTGTGTTGTTGACTTCTTTCCATACAGTATTATCAAACTGTTCAGTGCCTTCCATTTATCGTGCCCAGTCTCCTTTTCTTCCGTCGTTCCTGCTGTCACAATATATAACAGCGTTCTTCTTCTCGTAACACGCCAGAAGAAAGCGAATTGCTTCCTTCTGTTAGTAAATAAGCAACCTTTGCGTACGAGCCTCATTCAGACCACCCTAAAGATTGTAGTTGTTCATGGTATGAAATCAAGTCCAGTCCCAACTAAGATACAATCTTTGAAGGACCGAGGACTAGAATGGAACCAGGCCAGGAGGGAGACAGCCGATAGGATAGTCTGGCGCTCTCTCTTCCAACCTCTACACCTCACGGTAGAAGGGGAACTACTAAGTAAGTAAGTAATGAAATCAAGTCCTACATAAAATCAGAACTTTCAACTCAGGTGTCAAGTCAATTCTATTTTGTAACTTTGAAACTTGAGATGGATAAGGCACACATTGAGGGAACCTCTCTTGATAGAATAACAAGGCAGTCCTTATTGTGGAAATTTTAGGCATCTTGTAATGATGAATCCCAGTCAACTATCAGCGCATACATGCAACTTCAGAACGAGTACACAAACGTCCTTGTATTTCATTTTTAAATGAACAGGTCACCTCTATAGTTGACCCTCATGCAGGCCGGAGTACTTCATTCACTGTTGTCATGCAGTGGCTGTGGTTGTAGCATTTTGTGTCGCATGATAAGGCTGCTAATCCATGCATAGCCACACTGTAGGCGACTCTTACGACATACCTGATTGGGGGGGGGGGGGGGGTGTCTTTGTCCAGTCAGCGACCCGATAGAAAATCACCAGATAACTCAGAGTACAAGTGACTAGAAACAAAGAAAGCAACGGAGTCAATGGATTGTGGGGGCAGTGGACATGCAACCCCATAGAAAATCACCAGATAGCTCAGGTTATAAGGGACTAGAAACAAAGAAGGTAACGGAGTCAGTGGATTGTTGGGGCAGGAAGTAGTTTACAGAAACACAGTAATTGACAACACACCAGACCGCACATGTACTGGCTCGGAAACTAATAGTTAACTCTTCTTGCAGCCTTCATGGCATGCAGAGTTATAAATAAAAAACTTTAATTTCTGTTGCACTAGAACTATAAACTTGACTGGGTGTGATGTGAGTTCATTGCGTCATACCATATTATTGCATTGCCAGGTCTCTGGGCTGTAAATGTCAGCCTATGTTCTTGTCAATGAAAGAACAGTGCGAGTTAAACAGAGCATATTATTTGTACAGTATAACGATCTGCAACTCGCTCACTACCGTCTTCGAGCTGTGTCATAAAACTTACCAGTGCGAATTTTTGTGTTGCCCTAATTGTGCATTTCTCCACATTTATACTAGAATTACTTCTCTACACAAGACCCGGATTTACAGATAAATCTGACCCAATACTTAAGGCAAAGCTAGTAACGATGTTAATAATGCCAGAACCTCACTAGAACCTCATTTATTGAATTAATTAGTCGATTATAACGAAATAAAAACATGTATGGCTTTTTGTGTTCACTGACGGTAACGGGCTTTTGCCTCTCCCCACCCCCTCCCCACGTACCAAAGCCACACTCACTCTCTTCTTAGATTCAGGAACACCCTAACATAAGGAGGCGAGGCACTAAATCTTTTTAACCACCTTTCTTTAAGATTATTTGAGCGTTATTTCTTAGTCGCGTTTCAAATTTTGACGCTCAAAATCTCAGTGACACTCATCATAGACAGCTGAAACGTTTCGAGTTCTTTAAAAATCTTTTGATTTTAATCTTTCGAGTTTTGACATGCATCGACCGAGCCGATTTTATATAACAGTTATAACAATGGTAAACAAGATGGAATTAACTTCATTAAGGAAAGAATTTTAAAATAAGGAAACAATGCCGGTTTAATCAGTATTGTTTTGTCTGACAACTAGATCAGCACTGTTTAGTTTTAAAGACAACTCTAGTAATGACCATCTGTCAAGTGAGTCATACATTAAGTGTTTAAACTGATCAAAGTATTTTTTGTTGATTGTTGTGGCTTTCAATAAATTTAATCTGCGACAAAACTAATATTCAGTTATGACTTAAAATCATAAAACAAGCCAGGGAAAAAAAAAAGTTTTTTTGTTTGTTTTTTTTTTTTAAATTATTTCTACCAACTCACTGAGAAGCAGACAAAATAATTTCCATACAATCTATAGCTGTGACGTACGTCTAGTTTGTCAAGTGAATTTTCCCTGATTTGATGGATGATTAAAGGGACTTTTCATAACATTAGAATCCCTGAACATCAGTATTGTTGTAACTTTTCATCAACGAAGAGTAGCAGCTAGGATCAAGCAGTCAAGAAGATCCCCAGAACAGAGAAGCAGAAGTTTAGCATCTCCGTACGAACACTGAACCGTTCGCAAGACGGACACGAGCGGTCAGAAGAAAGCTTCATGCAGACTTCGCACTTCTGTGGCCACCGGCAGACTTGCCCGAAAGACGGAACGCTCAGCGTAGCGGATACGATCTGAGGAATCGGGAAACTCACCGCGAACGAGGCTAGTCTCGCCGGAATTTTACATGCTCGTGCGAGCAGCCTGAAACGAACGTAGATCGGAAGCCAGTCGGGCCATCGTGGTTAGCATGGCGGCTAAATAACTTCGACTTCCCCTGGGAACTGAAGAGGCGCGAAATTTTCACATGTACCATTTATCTTGCCTTTCTAATAGATAAATACAGAATCTGAAAAGGGCAACGTATCATTCGTTCTGACAGAATTCTAAGATTCACTAGCAAATAGTTAAAAATTCCTGCTAGATTTCATCTAAATTGTTGGCTATTGGAGTGAAATTCTTTCTCTGGTGCAGACGGTAAATTTATACATTAGCTTCGAGTGATCAGTGGTCTAGTTATTTCATATTTAGTTCACTGGATTGTGGTGTAAATTTAACCTTATTAAATAAACCCATCTTCAAAGTTCTAGTGCCAACTAAATGTTACATCTATAAGTTTATTTCCTAATACAATAGCCGCTTAATGGGAATTATAACTTTAATACAGTTTAGTTCTGTATAAATAGATGTGCTTTCAACTATTAACCTCACGGGGAGTTTTTTTTTCTCTCTTGCTTTATTAATTGAAGATGCGAGTGCAGAAAATAGGTAAACTGTAAATGTATCGCGCGTTAGATTTTAATATGATTTTATTGTATTTCATGTTTTTTCTATTGCATCCAGAATGATCTTTTGAACCTTGCATCCCAGCAATTAAGCAGCAATGAAACATCATTTAAGCAGCAATTAAGCAGCAATGAAACATCATTTAAGCAGCAATTAAGCAGCAATGAAACATCATTTAAGCAGCCATTTCGCAGCAATAATATATATCTAGAGTCTTGCCGACTCAGTTCGATTACTCCAGTGACTTATGAACATATTTGAAATTTAATCTTTGTGGCGATCCTGACAAGCTATCTGAAGTATACAGAAACAAAGCAAACCCAAAGACTATTTTAAAATCCCACTTCATAAAGTCGTTTTTTAATAATTATCAAACTGGAAGAAGAACAGTCAACAGTAGCAATATTTTACTCACTGCTCTATTCGTGAAGAAGAACATAGATTTCCCTGACACTGTCTGTCAAGCATAATCATTGGATTTTACCACCCCCTGAAGAACTTACCTCAGTGTTTTGTAGTTTGTGACATTACTGCAAAAGAAAGTTATCTCCATCAGCTGTGCCAATCTTAGACACCACACCATTCCTCACACCTAGCCAAGTGCCTGTGCCATTCTTTTTGTCCTTTATCTAATAAACAAACAGTACCGTTAAACTTCAACGTCCAGCGATTTCGGGACACTTTGTTAAACTTCAACAACCCGCTAATCTGGGGGCTGTACACGGAAGAAAAATACTTTTTACCTAAGCCAAGGTTAAGTGCTGTTTATTAAGGTGTATTGTATTCATTGTACGGGATTTCTCCTAGCGAAATTATTTAACTGTGAGCATTCCCCCCTCCCGGGAAAAATTGGTTGATTAAAGGAAAACATTTGATGACCCCTAGCTTTTCCTTTACCCCTTATTACTGTAACCCTCTTGATCAGAGTAATAAATTTACCATTGGGTTAAATTGCCTATCTCTGATCATCACCCCCCCCCCTCTCGTCTTTGGGACCCGGTCTTTTCTGTTAGTAAATACAATCGGGAAAAGGTGCATTGGATACTTCTCCTCAGAAACCCTCCCCCCTGTTATTTTGTGTTTTGTAACCCATGATTTCTGACTGTACATTGATACTTACTTGTAACTTGATTTTATGATAATAAAAGTATTAAAAACTTTATTAGCATTGGTGTCGGCTGGCCCAAAACCCAAACATTTCCCATATTTTGTTATCGTAGTGTGTATTCATGTACGTTGTGCGTCAGAATCACCAAATCGGTGTGTGCGCATGAGCGACTGGAACTGACAAGCAACTGTTTGTTCAGAAGAGTGGTAGGAATAGTTTTTGAGAGACAAATATTGTCGTAATAAGAGACTGTCCTTACTCTTCCCCAGCCCTTGTGAATCTACTACCTCACTTTCCTAAATCCTTATTCTCACAGAGCCATCACTATCATTCTACACTCTAAAGGACCAATATCCTCCAGAACTCTCTCAGATAAAAAATTACGACAAATAAATGGTTAGCTCGTCCCGGATTCTGAGCCTAGTTTAAATAGAGTGTGGTTGATTGTTTTTGTGAAGTAGGGTATAATCAAAAAAAAAAAGTAATTACTTCCCCTAGACAAAGCATTTTAGTATTTTGGGCCGACCACACAATAAGTATTACAGGTTTGTTCTTTCCACAGGAGCAAGAAGTTAGTGATTAAAATATTTGTCACCTTTGTATTCTCTGGCAGAGGAAATTGAAATTGTGTTATATAATTGCTGGGATGGCGTGATTGGTTTTACAGTCACTAAAGGTTTTTGAAGTTAAAAAGAGTTGAGCTTAGCTAAAGACGCCGTGTTCTGACTTTTTAAGTCTAGTTAACATCGTCTCTTCTCATATAATTGACTTCAGGGGGAGTTTTTGTAGTGGAGAATTAAAATTTCAGGAAAAAATTTTTTTTATTTAATTGTTCTAATAAAAAAATTTTCTCTACTTTTAGTAAAAGTAAAATTTTTTCCAGTGTAACTTACCATTTTAGTGGCATTAGTCGCTTGCGTTTAGAGCCTTAATTGCCAGAAAACAGCAGCGATAAGTTAACACATTTAAGGTAGGACGTGACACAAGTAAATTTATACTTTGTGTTTTTTTTTTCTCGTAGCGAGTTTGAGTTTTTTCCCCTTCTTGTTCTTTCTTGCTATTCTCTAATAGTAGTAGCATCCAGTTCTTTAATCATGTCAGAGAGGATTCAGATGAGATCCATCCTAAGGCTGGAGGCGAAAGAATCAGGTTTAGAAGGAGAAGCCGCTAACTTGTTTGTCAATCAGGAACTTGAAAGGTATGACGCGGAAAGGAAGGAAGCACAAGAGAGAGCAGAGAGGAAAGATGCTCAAGATAGAGCAGAAAAGAAAGAAGCGGAGGAGCGTTTATTGGAGCAGAAGAAAATTGAGGCAGAAAACAAGAAAATTGAGGCAGAAATGGAAGCCCGCAGAGAGAGAGAAAGGGAGCGGGAAAGACAACATGAACTGGCGCTTAAGGCTTTAGAGACTCGGGGCGCCTCTACTTCGAATAACGGAGAGCCGTCTTCGCCCCAGTCCCAGTCAATGGATCTCTCCAGCACTCAGTCTGCCCAATTAACGGCGATGTCTTTTGCTTTAGAAACGTTTCCTAGCCCCAATGAAAAAATTGACAGCTATCTAGAAAAATTCGAGAGGCTCGCAAATCTGTATGGGTTAGAGAGTTTCCGCTGGGCACTTAAACTCTCAACGTCATTAAAAAGTACTGCTTATGACGTATATAGAAAGCTGGGAACCAATCAACATGATTACGACATGCTGAAAAAGGCCTTGCTAGAGCGGTTTGAGATGACTGCCCGAAAATTTCTGCAAATGTTCAGAAACAGCCGGAAAGAGAGCACGGAAACATTCCCGCAGTTCTCTTCACGTCTCACGGGCTATTTGACAAAGTGCATTGAATTATCTGACCTACCTCTTACATATGAGGGACTACTTGAACTTGTTCTTGTGGAACAGATAAAGTCAACTTTGTCAAACGAAACCCGTAGATTTTTGGCTGAACAGGGCGCAGTCAGGCTTGAGGACATACTCAATAAGGCAGAACGCAATACCAATGCAATGGCCGAACTTCCCAGCACTAAACGTAAACCCACAGATGAGCCATCTCGTAAACAAAATCTACAGCAGTCATCCTATTCCTCTAATTCCTCTCAGAACTATAACCAACGAGAAAATAATACCCAGAGACCTCCCCAGGAAAAATCGAAATTCTACAAAATCCGATACCCCCCCCCCCCCAACAACAATTCTGATCAACCCACCAAGCCTACGTGGCAGCGCGGCCACCAAGGTCAAGGAAAAGGGAAGACCCCTACACCAGGAACGTCTGATCAGGGCAAACAAACCGGTTCAAACCGCGTCAGATGTTTGCATGCAGCCTCGAAAGGTAGAGTCAATGTCAGTGATTCTAAACCTGAGGGGGACCGACCCTCAACTCGAGGAACTGTAATTTTGAATGGTACCTCAACTACGTGTCTCTTTGACACTGGACTAAGCTTTAGTTGTATTGTCGCCAGACACCTAGTCAAGCCAGGTCAGGAGACAGAGGAAACCGTCAAACTTAGTGGAGTTTTCAGGAGTGATGCACCCAGGACGCTTCCTATCGCACTGGTAGAAATACACTCTGACTTTGTCAGAGGAGTTATTAAAGCGGCCATTATGGATGATCCTATCTACCCAGTTATCCTGGGATGTAGATATGTGTTTATTGGGAGACCAAAGGAGCCGATTGTGGCAGCGGTAACCACAAGAGGGCAAGCCAAGAAGGAGAGGGAGCCTGCGCCAAATTTGTTGCCGAACGAACTGAAGGAGGCGCAACAAAAGGACCCTACTCTGGAGCCCTGCTTTAGAAAACTGCCCATGGCTAAGGACCCTAGACACAACGGAGACATCTTTTCTAAGGACGGCGTATTGTATCGTAGAACGGGCAACCCGGACACGGGGAATAACCAGCTCCTAGTACCGACGCAGTACAGAAGTCAAATCTTAGAAATGGGGCACTCTCTTTCCTTTAGCGGACATATGGGACAAAACGCCACTATTCAGCGAATAAAAAACCACTATTGGTGGCCAGGAATGAACTGACATTATCAGGTACGTGAAATCCTGCGCCCAGTGCCAACGGGTAGCACCCAAGCACTTGACACCCCCAGTACCTATGGGGCAAATGCCAATAGTGGGTACTCCATTTGAACGGGTTGCTGTCGACATCATTGGACCCCTGGAAAGGACCAAAAGAAAGCACAGGTTCATCCTGACTTTAGTCGACACTTGCACAATGTGGGCCGAAGCTATACCGCTAACATGCACAGATTCCAAGCATGTCGCAGAAGCCCTCGTGCAAATTTTTACACGGTTGGGATTCCCTCAACAAGTTTTGACGGACAATGGATCCCAATTCCGTAGCCTGTTAATGGAGGAGATCTTTAAGATCTTGAGGGCGAAACATATCCACAGAAGTCCATACCATCCGGCCGGAAATGGGCTCCTGGAACGTTTTAATGGCACCCTCACCACCATGTTATGTAAGCTGGGTCAGGAGAAACCGGAAGACTGGGACCTATATATATCGGCTGCCTTATTCGCCTACCGAGAGGTTCCCCAAGCGTCTACGGGATTCGCGCCAGCTACACTTTTATTTGGCAAACCTATTAAGGGGCCACTAGAAGCCTTACTTCGGTCCCTGACAGACCAAAAGGCTGACGAGACAGTCGTCTCTGCAAGCAAGTATGTATCTGAGCACAAGGAAAGGCTAAAGCTAGGATGGGATCTAGCTACTACCAACCTTAAGAAAGCCCGCGCTAAACATGCTAAAAGATACAATAAAGCTGCAAAAGAGAGAGAACTACAACCAGGGGAGAAAGTTTTGTTGCTACTTCCAACCGGAAGCAATAAACTTCGCATCGGATGGCAAGGGCTGTTTACCGTCCTTAAAAAGATCTCATGTACCAATTACAAGATCTCCATCAAAGGAAAGGAGAAGGTCTTCCACATAAATCTGCTAAAGAAATATTTGGAAAGACCGGTGCCATCCTCCGAGCATCTCCTGGCTGTCGCCATAGCAACGGAAGACGAGGAAGATGATGATGGTTGCATGGAGTATCCACTGCAACCCACAGAATCCTTTAAAGATGTCAAGTTCGGCGACAATCTCTCACCAGAACAACAAACAGAAACCAGGGCGCTACTAAAACAGTACAGTGCAGTCTTAACGGATGTACCTGGTTGAACAAATCTCATCGAATTTGATATGAAACTAACAAATGAGACCCCGGTTCGAACCAGAGTTTACCCCATCCCGTACGCTAAAGCTGATGCACTTCGCGGAGAAATAGACAAGCTGCGTCAGGCAGGAATTATCAATGAGTCTACATCTCCTTACAGTTCTAGTGTAGTGCTGTTGCAGAAGCCCAATAAGGAAGTTCGGCTGTGTATAGATTACCGGCTGCTAAACGCTGTTACGGAATTCCAGCCCGAACCTCTCCAAACTGTTTCTGAGTTGTTCACCAAGCTCAGCAAGACAACGATTTTCTCCAAGATCTACCTCAGTAAAGGTTATTATCAAATACCAGTCAAGGAGGAAGTTAAACCTTTGCTAGCTTTCGGCAATAGTGAAGGACATTACACATTTAATGTGATGCCGTTCGGATTGCATAACGCACCAGGAGTGTTCACCAGAATGATGAGGAAGCTGTTAGAACCTTTGCAAAGTCCCCACATCCATAATTTCATGGATGACATATTAATTGCATCGGAAACCTACGACGAACATATTGCTACGGTTGCTATGCTCCTCAGGAGACTACAGGAAACTGGTCTCACAGCCAGACCTAGCAAATGTCTCATCGGGTTTGAAAAGCTAGACTTCTTGGGGCATACTATTTCCCACGGCTGTAGTTGGCCTGTTCAGAAGAACGTGGAGAAAATAGCTGCAGCCAAAAGGCCCAGAACGAAGAAAGACGTGCGTTCCTTCCTATCACTATGTGCATATTATCAGAAATACATCGAGAACTTCAACGGACTTACGGCACCTCTGACTGACCTCACCAAGAAAGGTTGTCCTGATACGGTCATGTGGGATCAAAAGTGCGAACATGCATACAGCACTTTGAAAGGACAGTTGTCGGCATACCCCATCCTAAGGTTACCTGACCTTAAGAAGCCTTTCGTACTGAGAGTTGACGCGTCAGGTCAGGGCATCGGGTCAACATTGTTGCAAGCCGAGGACAGTGACCCGAATATGCTATTCCCAATAGCTTACGGCAGTCGGAAACTGAACAAGGCTGAACGCAACTACAGTGTCGTTGAAAGAGAATGTCTCGCTCTGATTCATGGCATCAGACGCCATCAGGAGTTTCTGTATGGTACTTCTTTACGGTACAAACCGACCACGCTCCATTAGCTTTCCTTGGTACCAATAAGGAATTCAATGCAAGGATTATGCGCTGGGCATTATTATTGAGCGTCTATTCCTTCAAAGTGGAATATATTCCAGGAAAACAGAATGTCGGGGCTGACTTCATGAGTAGAAACTGGTCTACAGAGGAAGTAGAGCAAACTGAAGATACCACTCATCCTAAAGTCACCAATCAGGTCACCTCCATTGTCAAGAAGAAAACATGAAAAATGGTTTCATGTCTAAAAGTGGGGACGATTGTGACGTACGTCTAGTTTGTCAAGTGAATTTTCCCTGATTTGATGGATGATTAAAGGGACTTTTCATAACATTAGAATCCCTGAACATCAGTATTGTTGTAACTTTTCATCAACGAAGAGTAGCGGCTAGGATCAAGCAGTCAAGAAGATCCCCAGAACAGAGAAGCAGAAGTTTAGCATCTCCGTACGAACACTGAACCGTTCGCAAGACGGACACGAGCGGTCAGAAGAAAGCTTCATGCAGACTTCGCACTTCTGTGGCCACCGGCAGACTTGCCCGAAAGACGGAACGCTCAGCGTAGCGGATACGATCTGAGGAATCAGGAAACTCACCGCGAACGAGGCTAGTCTCGCCGGAATTTCACATGCTCGTGCGAGCAGCCTGAAACGAACGTAGATCGGAAGCCAGTCGGGCCATCGTGGTTAGCATGGTGGCTAAATAACTTCGACTTCCCCTGGGAACTGAAGAGGCGCGAAATTTTCACATGTACCATTTATCTTGCCTTTCTAATAGATAAATACAGAATCTGAAAAGGGCAACGTATCATTCGTTCTGACAGAATTCTAAGATTCACTAGCAAATAGTTAAAAATTCCTGCTAGATTTCATCTAAATTGTTGGCTATTGGAGTGAAATTCTTTCTCTGTGCAAACGGTAATTTATACATTAGCTTCGAGTGATCAGTGGTCTAGTTATTTCATATTTAGTTCACTGGATTGTGGTGTAAATTTAACCTTATTAAATAAGCCCATCTTCAAAGTTCTAGTGCCAACTAAATGTTACATCTATAAGTTTATTTTCTAATACAATAGCCGCTTAATGGGAATTATAACTTTAATACAGTTTAGTTCTGTATAAATAGATGTGCTTTTAACTATTAACCTCACGGGGGGGTTTTTTTTTCTCTCTTGCTTTATTAATTGAAGATGCGAGTGCAGAAAATAGGTAAACTGTAAATGTATCGCGCGTTAGATTTTAATATGATTTTATTGTATTTCATGTTTTTTCTATTGTATCCAGAATGATCTTTTGAACCTCGCATCCCAGCAATTAAGCAGCAATGAAACATCATTTAAGCAGCAATTAAGCAGCAATGAAACATCATTTAAGCAGCCATTTCGCAGCAATAATATATATCTAGAGTCTTGCCGACTCAGTTCGATTACTCCAGTGACTTATGAACATATTTGAAATTTAATCTTTGTGGCGATCCTGACAAGCTATCTGAAGTATACAGAAACAAAGCAAACCCAAAGACTATTTTAAAATCCCACTTCATAAAGTCGTTTTTTTATAATTATCAAACTGGAAGAAGAACAGTCAACAGTAGCAATATTTTATTCACTGCTCTATTCGTGAAGAAGAACATAGATTTCCCTGACACTGTCTGTCAAGCATAATCATTGGATTTTACCACCCCCTGAAGAACTTACCTCAGTGTTTTGTAGTTTGTGACATTACTGCAAAAGAAAGTTATCTCCATCAGCTGTGCCAATCTTAGACACCACACCATTCCTCACACCTTGCCAAGTTCCTGTGCCATTCTTTAGGAACTTTATATAATAAACAAACAGTACCGTTAAACTTCAACGTCCAACGATTTCGGGACACTTTGTTAACTTCAACAACCCGCTAATCTGGGGCTGCACACGGAAGAAAATACTTTTTACCTAAGCCAAGGTTAAGTGCTGTTTTTTTATGTATTTCCTATGAGGTGCCAGAATTCACCTTTTGGTAAGTCTGTGTGTGTGCGACTGTGTGCTGGCCAGCCCTAGCGTGTTGTTTTTGAATGAAAGGAGATTTAAATCTTTTACCCTTATAATTAGTTCAACCTAGTATTAAGGTGTATTGTATTCATTGTACGGGATTTCTCCTAGCGAAATTATTTAACTGTGAGCATTCCCCCCTCCCGGGAAAAATTGGTTGATTAAAGGAAAACATTTGATGACCCCTAGCTTTTCCTTTACCCCTTATTACTGTAACCCTCTTGATCAGAGTAATAAATTTACCATTGGGTTAAATTGCCTATCTCTGATCATCACCCCCCCCCCTCTCGTCTTTGGGACCCGGTCTTTTCTGTTAATAAATACAAGCGGGAAAAGGTGCATTGGATACTTCTCCTCAGAAACCCTCCCCCCTGTTATTTTGTGTTTTGTAACCCATGATTTCTGACTGTACATTGATACTTACTTGTAACTTGATTTTATGATAATAAAAGTATTAAAAGCTTTATTAGCATTGGCGTCGGCTGGCCCAAAACCCAAACATTTCCCATATTTTGTTATCGTAGTGTGTATTCATGTACGTTGTGCGTCAGAATCACCAAATCGGTGTGTGCGCATGAGCGACTGGAACTGACAAGCAACTGTTTGTTCAGAAGAGTGGTAGGAATAGTTTTTGAGAGACAAATATTGTCGTAATAAGAGACTGTCCTTACTCTTCCCCAGCCCTTGTGAATCTACTACCTCACTTTCCTAAATCCTTATTCTCACAGAGCCATCACTATCATTCTACACTCTAAAGGACCAATATCCATCAGAACTCTCTCAGATAAAAAAATACGATAATAGCATAGAATAAAAATGGATGACCAATTATCGTTAATCAGTAATTCGTCATATCGTTCACAAATGTCTGTCTGTGAGGAGACAAGGTAAGAACGGAGCTGCTGCTGCTTCAGGCATGACGATAAAAGGAGATTAATATGAGGTCAATATTTGCTACAGAAAACACTGCAACACGGGCACATCAATACTTTAGTATATGCTTCATAGAAAGGGACCCGCTGAAGTTTTGGCTTCAGGCAAATGATAACAAATGCATACACACACTTACATACATACACATTTACGTACATTCACATTTACATTCATACACATTTACATATATACTTACGTTTGCATACATACACACGTTTACATACATACATACGTTTACATACATACATACATACACACACTAGATCTGCTTACACACCCACATCAAACGACAGACGAACGGACAAATAAAAAGACAGATGAATAGATTACACAGATTGATAGATAAGACAAACTGACAGGAGAGAACATCTTTGTATCTAACAGAAACTTTACTTAATTGTGTGAAGCCGAAGATATTGAACGTAGTTATAGTATAGTACTAAAATAGCAAATTGTTGATAAGCCACTTTGGCAGCTGTATGGGATTTCAATAATACCCGTGACTGTTTTACCCCGGGGTTCAATGAAATCATCCATGCGCCGCCATCGATTTTGTAAATGAACTCACGACTTCTTCAATAAGCGGAGGTAGCTAACAGTTTGGTACGCCATTAATGAGCCCCTTGCCTTGTCAGCGTCAGCTTCTTGCTTATTGAAACAGCGTCTCTCTTATACTTTAGTTTCTGTACGTCCTGTCTCTCAGTTCCCCGCTCCCCACATATAGAATTTCTCGACTCCACGTCCATCATTTCTCTTCTCATCGTCATACTTTTCTCTACTCTGCGACGCTTCTTCCTCTACTCCTCGTGTTACCTTTCTCTACTCTTCATTTTTTCATCAACACTTAATCTCTCTTTTCTCTACTTCCCGTCTGTCTTTTGTCTGTTCGCGATCTCTCCTTTGTCTACTCCCTATCTATTCTTTATCTACTCTCTTTTTATCTTTTATCTAATCCTCATCACCCCTTTGCCATCTTCCCATCTCAGCTTTATCTGTCCCCCATCGCTTCGCAGCTGTCGCTCCTTTTTTTTTCATCTGTGTCCACTCACCATCGCTTCTTTGTCACCTTCCCATCGCTTCTTTGTCTGCCCTAGCTACATTTTTCATCTTTGCCCACTTCCCATCTCTTTTTTGTCATCTTCCCATCGCTTTAGTCTACCCTATCCACTCCCCAATCGCTTCTTTGTCTACACTGGCCCCCTTTTTCATCTTTGTCCACTGCCCGTCTGAGCTTTGTTTATACCCAGTCTTCTCCTGTCTCTATTTCTCGCTTATCTTGTTGCATTCCTTATCGCCACTATGCTACCGCCTACTAGCATCCCACACCTCGAACTCTCAACTGGTTAAAGAAGGACACGCAGATCAACTCAGACAAGCAAACTAATACAGGCGGACGAGCGGGAGGGGGAAGTCGACTTGAAATAATGCTGAGGGTGGAACTTTATTTCTCTGGTTTCTTCCATCGATTGTCTCTTATTGATTTGCTGTTTGCGCGCGCAGCTCTCCGAGCGTTCGCCAGCAAGTCTAGGGGTGTATGTGAGACGAGGGCAAATGAATTGAAGGAAATTTCATTTTTTGTTCTCGGATGGAAACTTACAGCTCCGACCCTGCCCATTGTTATTTAAGTACAACACACGTATTGACGGCGAGCAGACCTGCATGAAAATAAAGTGTAGCAGTTGTGGTGTATTGGAGAGTGTGAGGAGGCACACGTATAGGAGCAGTAACAATGTGGGGTATCTTTAAACCTGGCCCCCCCCCCCCCCCTAAACCTCTTCCAAGATTGTGAATAGAAGTTTGTCCTGAAAATTGCATGTGAATAGATTGTCACTTACACCTTCACGGGTTGGATAAAGTAGATCTTTCGTTGTTTAAAATTGCCAGCGAAATGTCAGGCTGCAAACAAATGTGTCTTCCTCAACGAATTTATGAACACGGACGATAAAGTTACAGATGAAAAGAGCATTATACAAAACTAATAAAAAGCCGAGAAGACCTGACGGAAGTAGGTCCCACACACGCTGATGAGATCACACACTGATGAGAACACACACTGATGAGATCACACACTGATGAGATCACACACTGATGATTCAGGCTAAAATTGAGAAAAAATGAGACTTGAAAGGATGCAGTGCGTAGTTGCTGTGGGTGTGTGAAGAGACTTACAAAGAATAGGACAACTGTACCCCCTCAGACATATGGTATCGTACAAGGGCCACTAATGTCAGGTTAGGCATGTTGCTGCCAACCTCATCTTGTACAACACATTGCCATAGCATCCACCGCTGCAAGAGCACGTGACCGCCGTGTGCAGGCTTCTTGCAAGGGGGCCAGCTGCCGTGGTGGCTCCATGCTCCGTAAGGAATGAAAATGATGATGATGACTTGAAAGGATGATCAGGATGAAATGATGAGTGTTGTAAAAATGACGCAATAAGCAGGGGGGGGGGGGGGAAACCTTGGCATGGCGAGGGGCAAGAAATGATAAGGTCATCTAAAACAAACTGGTTGCAGAAGAAGGTGCTTGGAGTGCAAGTGTAAGGAATGGATATACCATACCGGCAAGTTGACAAACAGATAGATTGGCAAGCGGATAGTTAGATGTATAGATGGATGAGTGGATTGATGATGCCAAAAGAGATGAGATCACGTGCTACAAAGAAAGAGATTCTTTGTTATTAACCTTTAGGTGTAGGAGAGCTCATCTGGAGCATAGACCTACATTAGCTTCTAGAGTGAACGAAGCTGCTGTTGTAGTGGCGAGAGCAGGAGGATCTTATGTCGGTGACCCAAATAATCGTGACTCTCCAGTGTTCTGTTTGTGAGTTTTGAGCATGTGGCCCTGAGATACAGTGAGTCTTACAGCCGCGACAGGTAATAAATATTTGTTTCTTTAATAGCAAACATCAGATTAAGTTGGGAGAACAGGTCCTGGAGCAGGTCGACCACTTTAAATATCTCGGAGCTATTATAGACCGAAAGGGAGGCATCAAAGAAGAGTTGGCCACTCGAAAAGCAGCGGCTGGGAGACTTTTTCAGGCCATAAATCGTGGATTCCTCAGCAAGAAAGAGGTTGGTAAGAAAACGAAGATGGCTGTGTACCGCTCCACCTATGTCCCAGTCTTGACATATGGATGCGAGTCGTGGGCAATGACTACAACCCACAAAAGCCAGATCCAAACCTCAGAAATGAGGTATCTCAGGAAAGTGGTTGAAGTAACAAGAAGAGACATGGTCCGCAACCAGTCGATCCGTCAAGGCCTAAAATCCCATCCGCTGCAGACCCAAATAGAACAGTCCCAACTAAGATGGTTTGGCCATGTCTGCAGAATGGGAGAAGATCGGCTACCACGACAAGCATGGGAAACTAAGAGCCAGAGTTCCAGACCTCCAGGACGACCCAGAGTCCGCTGGGAGGACAACATTAGACAATCTTTGAAGGACCGAGGACTAGAATGGAACCAGGCCAGGAAGAAGACAGCTGATAGAATGGTCTGGCGCTCTCTCTTCCAAACCTCTACACCTCACGGTAGAAGAGGAACGACTAAGTAAGTAAGTAAGTTCTTTAATAGCTTTTGGGATTACTTTTTAGTTCGTCTATTCGCTTGTCAAGTTCCGAAGTGATGCAGGATGGACCAGCGTTAAGTACGTTGTTTTGACTTGTATTGCTGTAGCATAGGTATAGCTAGTAACGAGTTGGCAGACCAGAACGCCAAGAATGGAAGAACAAGTTAAAAACAATATAAGAGCAGGACTGGGAAGGTCGGAGATCAAGAGCCAAGTGAAGATAAATATAAACGAGGAATGGAAGAAAAGTAGAAGAGGTAGACACGCGTTCAAACTGCTGAAAGAACCAACGAGGACGTGCCAGGTCAGAGAAGAATTAAAGATACCATCAAACAAAAAAAAACTGTGGCGTCTCCGTCTCGGTGCAGCATACTTTATGATAGAAGAACCACACTGCCAAGAATGTCAGGAAGAGAATGACATAGACCACTACCTGATCCACTGTAAAAAGTATGAACAACAAAGGCTTGAATTAAAAACTTACTATAGAAATCACAATATAGACTTGACAGGTGATAAGGTTTTAAGTATAGATGCCCCAAGAGATGCCCAATCAATACTTAAAAGATATATACATAAAACAAAGGAAAACATATAAGGTTAGTAACAACAACAACAACAACAAAAACTTACTAACTACTCATAGGACAAGGAAAGACAACAAGGTATTTAAAAAATTCAAAAAGAACAAATACTAATACAAATTAAAACCAAGTGTAAAGGACAATAATTATCAATAAACAATACAAAAGAGAAAATAAAATGGACAAATACTAATATAAATTAAAATCAGCAACTGCTAAAGACATTAGCTATTTAAATTGAATACAAAATTAAAAAATAAAATGACACTAAATACCCCAACTATAACCAAATTTCAGGTTGAACAGGGTAGACCGAGATGGAACGAGAAGAGGCAATAACGGTCAGCTGTTAAGTGCCCGCTCTCCACCCATCATCTCGTCAAAACAACAACAACGTATTGCTGTAAGAGTTCCACATGCTAGCTTCCTACGCAGACTCATTGACATTAAAAAAAAAAAAAAACAAGTGGGTAAATCGAGCTTATTCGTCCTATATCTAAAGTTGTTTCTGTATTCAAAGCCCCAATTCTATCTAAAAATCAACTTTTGACGTATTTCCCTAGGGTGCTGTAAACGCTCTGTCATTTGACGTGCGAGCCCCGATCCTGGCTCTGGACTTGAATGCAGTAAGCGAAATAGCGCAGTGATAAAAATAGAACCAGGCTTAAGAGGTATGGCATTAATTAGTTTTTGGCTACATTTCACTCACGCTGCCGTGAGCAGGCCGCGCCAGCACTGTTTTGTAATGTGTACGTCCATAACCTTTTAACCGCTGAAGTGTATGCCTTACGTAATACGTGTTGTCTGTGACGCCATGTTGAGTTTTGCCGAGTACTAATAATCTACATTGTTTCTGCCTTTACTTACTTACTTACTTACTTAGTCGTTCCCCTTCTACCGTGAGGTGTAGAGGTTTGGAAGAGAGAGCGCCAGACCATTCTATCAGCTGTCTTCTTCCTGGTCTGGTTCCATTCTAGTCCTCGGTCCTTCAAAGATTGTCTAATGTTGTCCTCCCAGCGGACTCTGGGTCGTCCTGGAGGTCTGGATCCCTGGCTCTTTGTTTCCCATGCTTGTCGTGGTAGCCGATCTCTCCCATTCTGCAGACATGGCCAAACCATCTTAGTTGGGACTGTTCTATTTGGGTCTGCAGCGGATGGGATTTTAGGCCTTGACGGATCGTCTGGTTGCGGACCATGTCTCTTCTTGTTACTTCAACCACTTTCCTGAGATACCTCATTTCTGAGGTTTGGATCTGGCTTTTGTGGGTTGTAGTCATTGCCCACGACTCGCATCCATATGTCAAGACTGGGACATAGGTGGAGCGGTATACAGCCATCTTCGTTTTCTTACCCACCTCTTTCTTGCTGAGGAATCCACGATTTATGGCCTGAAAAAAGTCTCCCAGCCGCTGCTTTTCGAGTGGCCAACTCTTCTTTGATGCCTCCCTTTCGGTCTATAATAGCTCCGAGATATTTAAAGTGGTCGACCTGCTCCAGGACCTGTTCTCCCAACTTAATCTGATGTTTTCTTTCTTCTCGTGATATCACCATGGATTTTGTTTTAGAGCTGCTTATGACCATCCCTCTCTTCTCCAGCTCTTCCTTCCAGACTTGCAGGTTGGATTGGAGATGTGCCTCTGATTTAGCAATCAGGGCAACATCATCAGCAAATGCCAGCTCCGAAATATAGACCTGTCTCATCTTCCAGTACCCCACTGAATACTTTCTTGTTCTCTCCTTACATGCCTTGATGACATCGTCCATAAGGAGTATGAAGAGGTAAGGTGATAGGATATCACCTTGTCTTACACCAGTGGTGGTCCTGAACTCTTCTGACTTATGGTTGCTGTCCTCACATAATTTCTGCAAGACTTGTAGAAGCTCTGTATAGCATGAATCAGAGGTGCTGGAATATTCTTCCTTGCCAAACAGTCCCAAAGTTTGCTCCAGGGGACCCTGTCAAACGCCTTTTCCAGATCTATGAAACAAAGATGGATCTCACTCTTATACTCAAGGGCCTTTTCACTCAGCTGTCCGAGTGTGAAGATTAGGTCTTGAGTACTTCGGTTTGCTCGGAATCCGCACTGGACCTCATCCAATTGTGGCTCAGCTAGGCGTCGGAGTCTCTGCTCTAGGATTCTAGAGTAGATTTTACCAGGGACACTGAGAAGGGATATGCCTCTATGCTTTCCACATTGTCGATTGTCACCCTTTTTGAAAATTGGTGTTATGATGGCAATCTCCCAATCCTTTGGTATGGTCTTGTTGCACCATGCTGCCTGTAGGACCTTTAAGAGTAATAGGTCGCCTGATGCTCCCATGTACTTACCCATTTCTGGTGTTATACCATCATGCCCTGCTGCTTTGCCCATCTTGATTTTCTCTAGTGCTGCCCTCAGTTCTTCCATCTTTATGTCATCTTCACCATCATTGGTTTCCTCTTCTGTGTCAGTGGTTATCATTTCTGATGCTTCATCATGCTCACCATCCAGGAGTTCTGAGAAATATTCTTTCCATCTTTCCATTACTTCCTTCGGGGCAGTAAGCAATTTGCCTTGCTTGTCCTTTATAAATTTGAGAGGGCATTGTTTTTCTTTCCTCATGTTCTTTAGGGTCTTATAGAACAATTTCTGGTTTTCTTGTGCATCTTTTTCTAGCTTTTCTCCAAATTCTTCCCAGGACTTCTGTTTTGCTGCTAGCACTTTGTTCTTTGCTTCTGTTCTGAGTGTCACATATTCTCTATATTTTTCCATTTGTCCTGTTGTGTTTTTAGCTCCTAAGTATTGTTTCCATGCCATTTTCTTCTCTCTTATTTTCTCTTTGACTTCCTCTGTCCACCAAGGTGTCCTCTTTCTCTGGTTCCCAAGTCGGACTTCACCGCATGCTTCTGCAGCAGCTGTCTTTATGATATCCTTGAATTTATTCCAGAGGGTTTCCAAGTCATCAGGTCGTTCTTTTGTGTTGCTCACTGCTGTAGCAATAAGCCCCTGATATCTGGTCTTAATTTCTGGCTCTCTCAGCTTGTAGGTCCTAATGCTCATTTCTCCTGCTCGTTTACTTGGTTTCTTGCGTGATGTTGGGCAGTTCCTAGGCTGAGCAACTCTTTCAGTTGTTCGTTTGATTGTTAGCAGGTAGTGATCACTTCCAATCTCTGGCCCCCTCCAGACTCTTGCATCTCGGACATATCTGAATGAGCTTCTCCGAACAATGGCATAGTCGATCACTGACTTCTCATTCTTGGTTGGTTCACATCTAGTGTATGCATGTATGCGCTTATGGGGGAACTTTGTGTTTGTAATGATCAGATTCTGCTCACTGCAGAATCTAAGGAGTCGCTTTCCATTGTCATTGAGAGTATCTTCTCCATATCTTCCGATAACTCCACCCCATCTAGCATGGTCATTTCCAACTCTGGCATTAAAATCTCCGAGCATAATAACTTCATCTAGGCAGTCATCCACTGTCCTTTGAAGCAGCTCGAAGAATTCCTCCTTGACCTCTGCTCTCTCATCCTCATTTGGCCCATACACTATGACCAGGTTGACTATGGTTTCTCCTTCTTTTAGTTTTACAACCATAATGCGCTCCGAGACAAAGTTCCATCCCTTGATACTAACTTTTTGATTTTGGGCCACAATGCAACCCACGCCCCCTTTAGCTCTTTCAGATATGGGTACACCACTGTAGAGCAACGTGTTGCCATCGAGATCCATGACTCCTTGTCCTTTTTTCTTCGTTTCCGTTATAGCCAGGATTTCTAGTTTTGCTTTCCTCATCTCTTCCACCAGCTCCTCTTCCTTCCCATTTATACTTCTTGTGTTCCATGTTCCATAAGTCGTAGTCCGTGGTCCGTTCCAGTTCGTCGCCTTTAGAATCAGTCCGGTTTTCTCTCTTGTAGTTCGCGTAATCATGATTTAAAGCAAACAGGTGATTGGCCTGTTGTGCCTTTGCATGGTGGAGGGGCTGCCTCCTTACGGCCTCCATGCAGGCCGCCCTCCTCCTTTTTCATCCGGGCTTGGGACCGGCATTGGCGGAGTTGTTTCTGCCTTTATCAGTTTATTATTCTTGGGTTTAGCTT
Organism: Oreohelix idahoensis; assembly: GCA_024509875.1. Lineage (NCBI taxonomy): Eukaryota > Metazoa > Mollusca > Gastropoda > Stylommatophora > Oreohelicidae > Oreohelix > Oreohelix idahoensis. The sequence goes on along the minus strand of JAMPIV010019386.1, from coordinate 523,521 downwards.
TGATATGTAAACTGATTTTTATTGTACTGAAGATATGTCAGAATTTCTTGTAGTCATAAACAAACAACGGCATGAGTTAATCCATATGTGCGCTAGACGTGGTTGTATGAGAGAGAACGATGGCGAAGAGGACCTGTTGGTGATATGAGAGCTAATGGGGTAGAAGACGAGGAACGATTTGTGATAATTGTGTCTATATGAGAGCAGACTAGGACAGTTTGGGATATGTGATAGTTGTGGCGATTTGATAGCAGACGAGGAAAAAGACGAGGACAGTTTGTGATAGTTGTGGCGATATGAGAGCGGACAAGGATAAGTTTGTGATATGTAATAGTTGTGTCTATATGGGAGCATACGAGGACAAAGAACAGTTGTAACAGTTGATAGTTGTGGTTATATGAGAGCAGACAAGAAAAATAAGAACGGGTGAACTCTTGACAGTATCAGGTAAATGAGGATGTATGAGAGCGGACAAGAAAAAATGACCGAATGAATATTATGCTAATCTGATCAGCACATGAGAGGTTGGTTTCTCTTGTCTATTTTCTTCACCCCTTTGCTGTGAGAGATAATCTGCTCACCTCATTGGCTTAATGAGTTTAAGCTTCCACAGCAGTAAAACTGAATATGTCATCTTTGTTTTATAGGTTTATCCAGGTGAGGAAGAAGCAACATCAATATTAGCTAGGTGTTTTTAACCAGTATAATGTAAACAACACGTCATAGCGCTGACAAAGATTCCAAACATAAAGCAAATAATTGACATGACATACTTTGGGCTGTGTAATATAGTTATGCCAACCTGTTATTTACAAGAGAATAAGTCGCTGTTTTCATTATTCTGTTTACCGTGAAGTGTCCAAGTTGGGGTTGGCTTACTGGTTGTCGATCTAGCGCATCTATTGCTGTCTGGTGAGCTATCATGTTGTACTTGATTACAAATAGTGCCACCTGCACCATCTTCTATATTCCTTATTAAAATTTGTATACCAGTTATGCTGACTGTGCGGGAGCCATCTTTATTAGGTACCTGAATCAGCGTTGTCTTAATATCTCTTATATTCCCTCTGATGTTGTCTCAACGAAGGCGCTCCCTCTGATGTTGTCTCAACGAAGACGCTAGTCGTACTTATTAATAGACGGAATAAGACACTTCATATCTACCCCATCGCCCTTGCAATCTCAGCACCATATTAGCTTAATTTGGCTACGTTATTTTGTTTTCTATTCTGGCTATGCTTATTTTTGTTGTTGTTCCCAATTCTTCATGCTGCCTAAGTGTGTATTTGTATGTTAAAACGACAACCAATACGTTATGGCCTTTCATGAATGGATGCTTGGGTAAAATAGAATGTCTGAAATGGTATGACAAGATCACCAATGTAGAACTGATGACAAGAGCCATACTTGTACGAATAAAACAAGAGGTGTGATAACGCTGACGAGGGATAGGATACACATTAAGGAAACCTGTGAATATTATTAAAATGGGAGCCTGTGATCCAGGGTAAGAGATAGTGAGACACCTACAACACACGGAAAAGGGAACTAGAGACAAGTATACTGGGTATAACGAAGATATGGACAAATCTAGAAAGAATGGCACAGGTCAGGAAGGCTTGTCATAAATATGCTGACAGCATGTGCTAGAGGTGCTGAAGGGTAATGAGCATGCTGAGTATCACCATTAGTGAGACAGACAGCATTATTTCATCACCAATGTGAACAATGTTACAGCACAACTTCGCGTGGTGTTTCACAGAGAACATTCCCCTGCCATTTCCGTGACTTTTGCTTGCTTCCACCCCCACCCCTCCGTCCAGTCTTTATAAAAAATAGTTATATTCTACTGGTTTACTGTTTGAGAAAATTGCTAATGTTAATTGTAATTGTTGTTAATTGTGGGTTGTCGGTCTGTTGTATAAGTTTTATTAGTCCCAGACCGACTGTCAGTGTTGCTTATGAGGTGCTCCAATGTCCCAGTTGTTGGTATAATGTATCACTGATCAGATTCAGTGTTGCCATCTCGGAAAATTCTTTGCAGCCCTATTGTTTTCAGAAAGTAAGTAGGTATTTTTTGTTTAGTAATTTGTAACAATATCTGAGGGAAAATAGACAGTTCGATTATTTTTTTTAAACGTAGAAAAGGTGAGCGCAGGACCTCCTCCATATTTGACACATTTTTATATTTGCTGAACAACTGCTTATTTTTTCGCTCTCAAATAACCAAATCTGTCAACAATTTAGCGGCCCGTCTCACGTTTCTCTCGACATTTCACTTTCTCCCTCAACTGAGTTGGACAATGTCATGCTACCTCATGCTCCTCTTGTGGAGTCGCTTGACCATATATTTGTTTTAGTGCTATCGACTACGGTTTGCAGTATAGGGTAACCTTGCTGACATATACCACATGTGTTGCTTACATAATGGCGCCACATTAAAGGGTTAATGTCAAGACCAAGTCAACAGTCGCCAGCTAGTACCTGATAACAACGTATAATAACGCTTCTTGATAGTGCACATCTTATCTTCTGTTTTCAAAAATGGCATATTTAAGTCAATCATGACATGTTTGAGGATAACAGGTACAGCTTGCCAAGTTGTTAACTTTACGTATGATTGTAATAACATTGTAATGTTAAACATCATCAGTTTCCTTTGTTCTCCTGACGGAGAAAGGAGCTACCACTTAGCTAGTCATCAACTATTCACTTGCTCCTGCTACGGTCATTTTTGGCGCAATTTGTTTGTTATTTATGAGGTTTCCAACCCCATGCACAACCTCATGTTAGTCACATTGTACGACATGCATGAATTAGTTCTATGCTTTCTTTGTCTCTTCACAGATCCCAGAAAACTACACGGGACAATGTCATATTAATGTCCTTAATTTGGTTGTAATCCCATAGTAATTGTGATCTTGGGGACAGAAAGGTTTATTTCTGTACCCTGTCTAAATACATATTTTTTATTGGTATATTATATCAGCGAAATATCTTATGTAATAGATAACAGCTGCCGATAGGCGTATCAAATATGGGTTCTGTTCAACAGTTGTATTATACTGAAAACTTGTGGACTGCGACCTATCTGAGCAAAGTTTCTGATATGAATTACAAGCACAAGAAACTATCTCAGCACATCAATGTGTAAGGTTACAGAACCACTTTAATTGGTGCATATGTATGGAAAGTGATATGATAATCGGAATCTTGTTATATGTGTCATTGATTAGGGAAGATAACATTCCATGATTGGTGGACCGAGACTGCTTTTTTGTCTTTATAACATTTTTAATTCACAGTACTTATCACAGCACATCATAGTTGGCAATACCAAAGTAAAATACATGGAATATTTTTAACTCCTCGACAATAAGAAAGACGAAAGATTAAACGGAGACATTGAATTTGATTGAACAAGACAGTAAAATGACCTATCGTTTCACTCATGCTTTGAAATATCTACAGATTAAAAAAGTGATAACAGACAATACATAATGTTCATATCACGAGGTATTGAAATGAGAACTCAAAAAAAAAAGTCAGCTCTCAAGAATCCATAGATCCAAAATGACTACAAAGATATATGTCACGCCGACTGTATTTATATCAACATTACGCATCAAAATAAGGGTACAAAAGACAAGAAGAGCCATCATTGCATTGGGAAATCTAATATGGAAATCAAAAGACATAAGTCCAATACAAAAATATGAATCCTCAGCTCGGATGTCAAATCAATCCAATTTATATGGCGCTGGAACATAGAGAACTACCACAACCAAGAAGAAGTTACAGACTTTCATAAATGGGCACTTCCGTAGGATAGAAGTGTTGAAATGGTGTGATAAAATCACCAGTATGGAACTGATGACCAGAACAAGACAAGTACCAGTAGAACACGAGATGAGAAGACGACGCTGGCAATGGATAGGACAAACATTGAGGTAACCTGTTGAGGTATTACTAGACAGTCGTTGGTTTGGTTTTAAGGATCATCTTCATTGCACACGGGCAACTCCTTCAGTGCTCCTATATCCCTTATATCACACGAGGAAGATCTCAGCACAGTGCACGAACTCCGTAGCACCAGCGAGGATCCCAGGAATCACACATTCTATAAATATTTTTGTGGTGGGTAGGTTTCTTAATTTTTAAAAGAAAAGTTTGCGAGGGCAGCGGCCGTACGGCTTGCCCTTTACGATTTCCAACTGCCGTGGGATTTTTTACGTGCGCAACTTGCACACGGCTCTTCCTATTGTTTCGCCCTTATCTGAGAAGGCTAGGCATCAGATCTCACTACTCATGAGATCAGGGGGGAATATGACATCATTAGGAACCACTGGTTCTGAAAAAAAAAAATGTCCATCAATTATGTTCCCTGTACTGAGAGCGAACCCGGTACCTTTAGACGTCATACCTCTTAGCCACTCCGACCCCATATCCCCAGGGTAAGATAAGCAGAGGTAGACCTAAAAACACATGGAGACAGAAATGACAATGGTGATAAAGACGCGGAAAACCCTTGAGCTTATGGCAAAGTGGCAGGAGGACTTCTTTGAAGGCGTATGTTATTTCGACAGCTGAAGGGTATCGAATGAGTGAATAACGCTATCATTGCCGGTGACATTAATTTTATTTATTAATTTTTGTTTTAATAAGAAAGAAATAATCACACCATGTAAATGAGTTTTTTGAGATTTATATAATCATACGGTATAATGGGCTTATATGTCAGAAGAAGATATATATATATATATATATATATATATATATATATATATATATATATATATATATATATATATATATATATATATATATATATATATATATATAAATATATATATATAAAATGTAGAGATCAAGCATCGTTGGAACGACACACTAAAGGTCTACATCGAGGAAAAAAAAATACTGGTACGGACACTGGGTAGGGGTGAATTCTCATGGTCATATGACCTCAGATTGGAGACTGTCAGGGATAGAGGTTCTCTGCAAGAACGAAAAAAAAAACCGAACTACAGTATAAAAGGGCTCTGAATTGGACATGCTGGCCTGTCTGTCAATATAGTTATAGAGAAGATATGTCGATGAGGTTATCGACACCGTAAAGAAGCACAACATAACAACACACAAGGCCACATAATCTGCATTGGATCAGTATTGCATAATCGACTCTTCCTGCGAGGCTTCACGGCACATCTGATGGACGCTAAGAAAAAAGATGCTTCACCACTGCTGATATGATCCAAATCTAGGTTCAGAAAGTCACACGCCGGCCATTTGTTAGCGAATAGTCTGCCGTAATCCATAGACAAGAAACTGAGAGATGAACAAGCAGGTTTTCGACAAAACAGATCATGTACAGACCAGATAGCCACTTTGATAATAATAGTTGAACAAAGTCTGGAATGGAATTCACCACTATACATCGGATTTTTGGACTACGAAAAGGCATTTGACAGTGTAGACAGAGAATCACTTTGGAAATTGATGAGGCATTATGGAGTTCCCCTGAAGATCATTAATTTAATAAAGAAAACATATGAAGACATGACATGCAGAGTTCTTCATGAAGGACAGCTTACAGAACCATTTGGGATAAGAACAAGAGTGCGACAGAGATGCCTCTTATCTCCATCTCTTTTCTTACTAGCAATAGACTGGGTTTTGAGATCATCGACAACACACAACAGAAATGGAATCCAGTGGACTCTGACTAAGCAGTTGGATGATCTGGATTTTGCTGATGACTTGGCTCTTCGGTCCATAACCGTAATCAGATGCAGGACAAATTGAAAACACTCGATGAGAGGTCACAGCAATTGGGTCTGAAAATACACAGGGAAAAGACAAAAATAATGAGAATAAATGCAGGTAATGATAACAGGGTTGAACTTGAAGAAACACTAATACAAGATGTAGAATCGTACACATATCTTGGCAGCAATGTAGACAAAGTTGGAGGGACAGACAGCGATATCAAACTAAGAAAACAAAAAGCAAGAGGAGCTTTCATTGCATTGGGAAATATATGGAGATCAAGAGAAATCGGATCCAACACGAAAATAAGAATCTTCAACTCAAATGTGAAGTCAGTCCTATTGTATGGCTCAGAGACATGGAGAACAACAAAGACAACAACCAAAAAGCTACAGACTTTCATAAATGGGTGCTTGCGTAGAATAGAGGGATTGAAATGGTATGACAAGGTTACCAACGTGGAACTGAGGACACAAACTAGACAAGTGCCAGTGGAACAAGAGATGAGAAGAAGACGATGGCGATAGGACACACACTGAGGAAACCTGTTGATAGCATTACAAGGCAGTCCTTGTTCTGGAACCCCCAGGGCAAGAGAGGCAGAGGTAGACCAAGAAGCACACGGAGAAGGAAGCTGGAAACAGAGGTGAAAATGATGAGGAAAACGTGGAAAGAACTTGAGATGACGGGAGGACTTGGCATGTGTTTGTTGAAGGTCTATGCTCCTTTGGGAGTGGAGGGTTATGAGTCTGCTGTAACTGGGGCGCCCGTTTGATTTCGTTTACCCATGTCAGAAGAAAGAAAAATTGGAAACTACTATTACCAGAAGGGCAGGTTTCTATCTACGTTTTTAATTTCCGCATTTTTTTTCACTGGCATAGATATTAGAGAGTTACTGGAAACATCTTCGGGTGGGTATGACAAAAAATCGAAAAAAAGGCGAAAAGAATTCCACTGAGTAAATCGGGGTGGGGGCTTGAACGAGCTGAAATTAATAATTGCTTAATGCTTCATAAAAGGCGGTGGACCGATATAAGTTAACAATTGCCCTGCCAATGCAGCATTGTTCTTGACTTCGGAAATATCTTATGAAAACTCCTTTGAGATAGAAGCATCATTATCCTTGTATCTACAACTCTGCCAAGAGTAATCTTGTGTGAAGGTAGACACCTTTGAAGGCCCATATTACATACTCTTGAGTTTTGGCCACGGTTGGACCTCTACTGCAAAGCAGGGGAGGCACTTCCGTGACACGCTCGGAAGACATAAAAGTTACATACGGGCTGGACTTATTCCACGTTGTAATGACTCTGGAGCCTAAACATAACAGTGATTTTATCAAAGTTGATCTTTAGAGAGCTCAGTGTTTCTAACACAGGTCACCACCCTCCTGAGTTGCCTACCGCTGATCTGGTTCTTTAGTGTGGTAAATGTTCTTACATTTGAAAAGAGGACATAATTTTGGTTTTTAATTAGGTCACAATGCATGTAAACACTCGGGACACATTTTAGTTACAAGTGTACATCATCACAGACTTCACGTGGACCCCTGATCTTAGAAAGAAACAAATGTGGGGGGGGGGGGGGGGGGGGGGGGGGGGGAGGGGGGGGGGGGGGGGGGGGTGGGGGGGGGGGGGGGGGGGGGGGGGGGGGGGGGGGGGGGGGGGGGGGAAGAGAGAGAAGAAAACAAGGCTTCCGTACATACCACTCTTCTTTAACTCCTCTTTTATCCAATCGAATTGTATGCTCTCACACTCGAACCAGCCTTAAATAAAATCTTTGTGTTTCTCTGTCTCCGCTCCCGTCCGCCCAGCAGCAGGAATTAAATCAAGACTTCAGTTCCAGGATCATTTTTCATGGATTTTTCCGTGTATGTGCTTTTTTTTTTTCCCCTAAGCTCGGAAATCTACTTAATAACATTGCGTGTTATTTGTGCAACAGAGACGCTTTTAGGAAGATATCAGCTGTCGCGTGGGCGAGAACTGTGCTCACGGCGTACACTCCAGGATGGATAAATTCTGAATACTGAGACGGTGAGAAAATGCAGGGCAACAATTAGAATCAGGAAATTACTTCTCAATACACATTCTACAAAGTTGGGTGGAGAAATATATGGCACAGATTATTACCTGTTTTGCACCTTGTTGTACAGACTTACTCTACCTGTGAATTATGTGCTGAGTAAACTTTGATGTCGGTTACGAGAAGGCTTCATGATACAAGCTATATTGATAGACTTTACAATAATAGTTTTCTAAAGGCACGTGACACCTGTTAGATAACGCCGACGAGTAGAACAAGGGAATAGAGAGGAAGGGCGTAGATTTTTTTGTGTTTACATTAATACCAAAAAATTAATTAATTAATAACTAATTACTAGGCGAAGAAAATAATTCAACAAAGGATGGATTAGAAAAAACAAAACAATTATTTTGTGAATGTACATGGCACCCGTATGTTGCCGGGGCTCGAAAGTGAATGGTAGCAGAGAATAGTAACACCGTACTTACCAAGCTAGTCGGTAAAAGGCATAAGGAGAGTTAGGCATGGGGCAGGCTACCCAGCGTGGTAGAAATATTCAGCCACAAAAGCTTCAGCAACACATAGAGAGAACTGGGAACAGAAATGACAGGGACGAGGAAGGCATGGAAATGACTTGGGCTGATGGCACCAGACAAGAGAGGGGTTGGCATGAGTTTGTTGACAGCCTATGCTTCTTTCTGAGAAGATTAGAAACGAACAGTGTTGGTAACAAAAAGCTGCTAGGTATGCTAGGACTAATTGGGGTGGGGTGGATATCTGACATGCTGGCTTTGTTTGGTTGACTGTCAGATTTGGAGCTGGAATTTGGCAAAATAGGCACAACAAACTAGAAATACATCTGGCAGTTGTGGAGTACTGGAAATATAGAAGGCACGAAAGATAATAAGAAGAAAATGTTTGGAAAGAATGAGTTGGGGCGGGGAGAGTAGAAGAAAGCAGACAAAGTTAAGGAAATAAGATGGTATATGTTTATAAATGTTATGTAGCAAGGGTTATATCAAACTGTTGATAATGGAGAGGATGACCGGTACACCAAGAGGACAGAGAACGATATAGTTTAATAACATCAGAGAATGGGTAGGTATATGACCATAGATATATTTAGTGTCTCAGTGATCAGTCTTTGGAAGAAGGCATATTCATAATGAAAGTGCATTGTGACTATTCATGTCAAGACTCCTTATATATCGTGAATTTGTGTGTAGATAAAAATATGAAGCCGTTTGTTTGAGCTATAGTGTTGATTTGACCCTGAGCAGCGTTCGTCGTCCTTTAAACTTCACTGCTCAGTTTGAATACGCTTGGGGTCAGCTATGACGTCAGTGAAGACTTGACAGAATGGTGACAACATTTACCGCGTCCTACAAACGGTCACGAGTTTACGAGTTTTTTGTTTGCATACGGTGAACCTCTTGATGATTGGCTGGTGTCATTGAGACTACGGTGGTGGAAGAAAGGATGATATAAGGACCTAGCCATGTTACAAGGGGATTGACATAAGTCTTGGGCCTTGTCGTGGAATATTCTAATCCACATATATAAATTATTAGGTAAATATGAAGCCTAACAAATAAAATTAATAAAGAAAAGAGCAATGGTAAAATAACAGTGCTGTCACAAAGAAGGTACTCGAAATCCCCCTTGTTTTCTGCTTCGTCTGCAAATTGTAACGCTTTCACGTTGATAGTAAAAGCTTACTGTATTATACCCGCTTTCTTCAATGAAACGGGTGCTGTATTTCTTGGAAAAACATTGAGAGGCAGACTGCGTAATGACCTAAATTAATCCTAACATTAATTATACTGCGTTACCAAAACGAACGAACAGATGGACTCAAATAGAAAGAGAGAGGGGCGAATAAAATCAGGAACGCATGCAAAATTAAACACGCGTCTCGCTATTAATGCCACCCCCAACAAGCGTAACGCGATACACAATTACTACTATCACGCGTGTTAGGCTACATGCACTAACTTTTTCGGACGAACAGTGATAAAATACACTACCCTTCCCAGAGTTTGGTTTTAAAATCATAAAAAACGCTTATTAGGAAAGATAACAATAGATGGGTTTACGTTTGAAAACATTACAGTACCCAGACAGCACATCTTCGAAACAGGAGGTAGAAGAAATTGCATATTTTGAACGCAGCCACGTAGCTCTTTTAAATTTGGATATTTGGGTTCCTTAGGGCTTGCTGACAAAGAATATGTAAAACGTTACGCAAATAGTCCAGGAATTAATAAATTATAACCAAAATAAAATAGTGGGGATGCCTGACAACATGGAATCATTTCTGCTCATAAAATTTTTTTATAACGTGTTTGAAAAAACCTTACGTTACAGAAATAGCCTACCATGTAAACTCCAAATTGATTGGAGCGCAACAAATGAAAGACTAACCACGATTGGTCGGGCTATAAATACTATCTATCGTTGTTAGGGGAGACGTGGAAAGGTACCATTTTTTCAAACACTTGTCGAAACGTGGCTCCATTGGCTAGACTCGCTGATATACTCACTTAGGAGCGTTAGTTCGAGACCACTAGTGCAAATAAGCTTGATAAAGCAACAGTGCGTTGAAGCCAGCTCATATTTGTGTTAAATAAAAGCCTGGAACATAAGCAGATGGGAATTTGTGCCAGTATTTTGTGCCAGAATTCATTGCTAATCAACGTATCTGTGTTTGTTTCCATGAATTGTGGTAAGCTTGAAACATTCAGTATCTTTTAATGAAAATTGAATGTGAATTGTTAATTTATGCCTGTATATATGTGTAGTTCAGTAGCAAACATGATATAAAGCCTATAATGCTCCCGCCTGAACAGAAGGTGTCGGAGGAAAGTAAAACTGCATGGAATGGCCAAACAGTACACTGACACCTAGATTATTGATTAGACAGAAATAATGCTGGAAGTGCAGAGGCGTGGTAACCATTAAGGAGGTTAATGCTGGTATAAAGTATTTCAGATGAAGCTGACAGTTGGCCTAACGCTCTGAACTCAATGTTTGTGATGTATTGTGCTCAGTGTAAAAAGAGAGTATAAATTAGTTATGAAGTAGAAGGTACATCCTTCTTGTTTTCAGGGACCGTGGTCTTGATGGTATTGAGCAGCACCTGGTCAGAGCTTTGCTGAATCCAGAGTCGGACAGCATACTCCTTGGTCTTTTTAGCTATCAGTGAGGTGTCTCCAGAGCCCAGGGGAGAATTCGAGCAGAGGAGTCCTTTCCTGCCGCCATCACGCAAGATAAGCTGATTTGGCCAGCTGAGCTCAACATTATGTCCCCTCATCTTGAAATGACTTTGTAAAAATAACATTCAGAGGGGAATTTAATTGTCTTAATATCAGGAACTGAGAACATCTCCAATACTAGTCCCAAAAGACAAACTATTGAAGTCATGATGACAAATACCAACAGAGCTTGAACAAAACAAAACCAGTATTACCTCATATTACTACTACACAACTGACACACATAGGATATTTTTAATAATATATGTCACTACAATATTCATATTGATAAAGTCTGTACATATACTTGTAAGTAAAATTGATTGTGATTCCTGGTTCCTTTGTATTTGAATCAGGACACATATACCTTTATGACAACAATGAATACATATTGTTATTTGAAAAGTTATCAGTGACTCCTTAAGATATTCTCATAGAGTGTTATATGTATGTGAGTGTCACAGTGTTGTCAAGAGTAGTGGATTAAATTAAATTGTTTATCTGTCTGTCGTTGTGACTTACACTTCATCATACACATACCCTAGACACATAACGTAGTCATCACACTATTCCAGAATAATTCTGACTGAGATATATATATATGTGGCAGCAAGTAAGGTTATCTATAATACACTACTCTCATTAGATATAGATACCTTCACAGCTGATCTCAGTCAGTACACTAAGTCCCCCTATAAATATTTATAACATCCCCCTTCACCACAGGCCTGACCATGAAGGACATGTCACAGAGAGCTGAAATTTTGTATAGTGTTTATTCCATTTCAATATAGCCACCGTCTGAATTGACACACTTCTGCCATCTCTGCTTGACCTTGAAAAGACCTTGGGAGTAGAACACCCTATTTTTCAAACTAAACCAGTCATCACATACCAGTATAACCTCTTCATCGCTGTCAAAATGATTTCCTTTTAGCTGTTTTTTTTAGATTTGTGAATAGAAAAAAGTCTGATGGAGCCAAATCTGGAGAATATGGTGGGTGTGGAAGAATTTCAATATTCAAATCGTTGGCTGCTAGCTGCACAAGCCGTGCTTTGTGAGAGGGCGCGTTGTCTTGAAGCAAAGGAAGATTTTGAGTGCGCGTTATCCCTCGTTTCCTGGTCACAACCTTTCTTAGTTTGGTGAGAAGATCTGCATAGTACTGTCCATTAACTGTGTTGCCACGAGGCAGATAATCTTTCAAAAGGACACCTTTGCCATCCCAAAAAACAGCCAGCATAACTTTTCCTGCAGATTTCTGCGCTCTCGGCTTGACAGGTGTTGGGGAGCCCGGGGTTTTCCATTGCATGCTGGCAATTTAGGATTCGGGGTCATAATGGTGTACCCAAGTCTCATCTACTGTCACCATGGTCTCCAAAAAATTTTTTGACTGACAATTTTTGAGCAACTGTTGACAGTAATTTACCCTCGTTTGCTTCTGTTCACGTGTCAACAGTCGCGGAACCCAGCGTGCACACACTTTTCTCATGTTCAGTCTGTTGTGTAAAATTCTATAAACTGTTCTTTCATTTAGTTTTACTCTACTAGCTATCTCCACAATTGTCATTTTTTAATCCTGGTCAAGGATTTTCTTCACTCTTGTTGCATTTTCATCGTTGCATTCTGAGGCTGGTCTACCAGATCTTGGCAGATTAGCAACATTTGAGCGGCCGCACTTAAACTATTGACACTAGTTTTTTTTACCGAAGTAAATGAAGGACAAGACTCATGAAACACTGGTTCCATCTCCCTGTGTATTTCTGTAGGTGTTTTTCCCTGAAACATCAGAAATTTTATCACAGCTCTGGCCTCCTTCTTTTCCATTGTTTTGTCAAATCTTTGGAGCAGCAGATCCGGTCAATAGGGTACATTGCGCCGTGCACCGTAGCGGGAAAACCCATTGAAGAAACAAACTCGTACTTTACACATTCAGTGCAAATATGATGAACTTTAAATGTGCCAAGTTTCATCTTCCTCCTGTGACTCCTTCATGGTCAGGCCCAAGACTTATGTCAATCCCCTTGTATCTATCTATCTATCTATCTATCTATCTATCTATCTATCTATCTATCTATCTATCTATCTATCTATCTATCTATCTATCTATCTATCTATCTGTCTGTCTGTCTGTCTGTCTGTCTGTCTGTCTGTCTGTCTGTCTGTCTGTCTGTTTATCTGCCTGTCTGTCTGCCTCTTCTGTCTGCCTGTCTGTCTATATAACGTCTGTATTATTTGTCACCACTGTGTCTGCCTGCCTGCCTATACGTCTGCCCTTAGTCTGCCAACTTGTCTGTCCTCAGTCTGTCAGTCTGCCTATCATGTCAAGTAAATATATATATATTGTCTGTCTATCCATATTTATATACCAAGCTCTGTAGTAAAGGTAAAGGTAAAGGAACCCGTTACACGCCCATTTAGGCATATTGGGAATATGGTGTTAGGCCCATATTATCTTGACCGTCGGCACACGAGGGGTGATGTGGTCGGCATCACGCCGGCCGCCTTAACCTTCCCAGAGTAGCTCTGGTACCCATTTGGGGCTGGGTCGACCCAGGAGCCGTTTGTGGCCTAAAAATTTTTCCGCCTCATCTGGGGATCGAACCATAGACCACTGCGCTAGGAAGCCAGTGCACTAACCACTATGCTACCGCGGCTCCATAGTGTAGTGTCTGCTTCTTTTCTGTTTATCAGTCTGTTTGTTAGTCCATCTACACATCGAGCAGCCTGAGTTGCCTGTTTGTTTCTGCATTTGTTGGTTATATCAAAGGACTAGCAATGTCGAAAATATTGAAGGGAAGAGTCACCTAAAGATTAGCCTATATTTACTAACTCCATCTATTTTGTAACTTGAAAAAAAAAAAAAAAAAAAAACCGCTTTTGAAAGCTTTGGTCCGTGTAAAATCCTTTGAACGTGTAGATTTCCTCAACATATACACTTGCGTGCTTGCTAGACTTTTTTTGTTAGTTGGGTTAAAGTGAAGTGGGGAAGTAAGACGGAAAAAAAAAAGAGTTAAGATCGGTGGAAATATGAGATGCGATCTGTGACAGATATTCGATCACCTTGTCAGTTGTTTGTTCGTGTGATGTACCTTCTATGGCTTATCCAGCTTGCCTGGCTGTCACAGTGGTATTTGGACACACCTAAGGAAAAGTACGTCCTTGTCTTTCCAACAATCGTTCATTGAACTACATGACTTAGGCTACCTTTTTAGTAAGTTGAGCATTACATACAGCAGGTACTATGTTTTTACTTTTTCTTGTATTAATAGGCCTACATTGATTGTTTTGGGGGGAAATTCTGGAATAGAAAGCCAGTAGTGAATTGTTGGTGATGTATCAACATCAACAAGGATACCCAACTTTTTATTCCCTTTGGTTTCTTAAGGAGCACGTGGTTACGACAGCACTTGACTTCCTTGCAGGAAGCCTGCGCTGAAGCGTTTATGTGTCCTTGCTGTGACGGTTGGGCCATAGCTACAGCATTTGATAAAAGGAAAGCTCATCGTGACATTCTATCTTTCAGCAGAGAGAATGAGATAGTAGAATTCATACTGCCTTACCAGCCGCGCCCACACTTTGACAGTCAGTGATATTCTTGCTTAAATTCTGGACCATGTATGTGATCAGCATCCCCAAATCTCTGCATATTTCTATACCGAATTTTTTTTTCGAATCAGTTCGGTATCCTGCACCTAACCCGCTGGATTTCTCGAAGCATTACTTTTAAAGAGTACTGTACAGTATTTTGTAAAAATGGAGAAATAAGAATTTTATGACACACTGGCCGGGAAACGTTGGTCTACATGTCATAGTCCACGTGATGGTTTGTCCTAATCTGCCGTGAAATATTTTGATTACATTTGAAGTAGTGTTATATATAGTTTATACGCTTAAGATATGGGCTTGTTTAGGTTGTTTCGCAACTACCCAATTAATTTGTCCCGTTTACTGAACCGCGTGCCATATTTTGCAGGACACTTCATTCATAATTGTAGTCCATGTACTGAAATATCTGCATTATCGTCACACAGCCATCGCATACCATTTCGATTATTTGCTTGTACATTTGGAAAGATGTTTTTAAGGTTATGAAGAGACTGTATTATTCGCTGTTTTGGATTGTCTTTTTGTTCAACTGCGGAGTTGCAATTTAACTGGTTTATTGGATAACAAGGCAGCCTGCAATTTTCAGGTGAGGTTACCTTGTCTTTGCCATTTCGTTTTTTTTTTTTTAAAAATGGGCATTCTGAGGACCGAAATGGTGTCATGGTAAATATTGTATAATTGATATAGTGTTACCCCTGTGCGCTATATTTGATGTATGTGAAATAAACACAAATATGATGTTATTTCTTATCTTTCCGGCACAAGTAGATTTTATGAATGGAGCATTTGACAGTATGTTTATTTTGGAGACAGTAACATGAGTTTAGTCAAATAGCTGACTTGTCGCCTAATGTTGAGTTTTTTATTTTTTACTAATTTATTCCGTTTTTAATTTTTTACTAATTTATTCCGTTTTTAATTTTTGCAAAACAAAACTGAAGATGAAATGCTAGTAAATCATGATGATGATGGCCGCTGGTGGAGAGTTTTTAAAGTGGAAACGTTGACATTGGTGAAGAGTAGGCTGTTGTCCACACATCACATATCCTACAATCTTCTGTGTTCATTGGTTGTGTGTCGGGCTGCATCATATCAATAAGTGAGGCTCATTCTGAAAGCATGCTCCCTGTGCTAATTCTGCCTTCACGAAATCTGTAGAAAATAATGCCAGGTCCATATAAAATAATGCGTAATCACCTACTCCACTAGCTTTGAGTGACACCAATCGAGGCACAATTGTTCAGCGGTGAATGCTCACACATAGCTGTGTTATGTAGTTACAGGTAACCCAGTCCGTGTCTGAGGGAATAGCCACAGTAAAATCATTCTGCTCCATGACACATGTATAAGACTTACAATCAACAGACCACAAGGTCTTTTTATATTTGAACATGTCCCTTCTATAACCAAAGATTGTGTCTAAGTTCGCGCCTAGCCAAAACAAGGTAAAATTTAAAAAAAAAAAAAAAAAAACATGAACAAAAGTGCGTAATTGACTGTGGAAAGTTTCCATAAGGTAAACCATGTTTTGACACGTAACATCTATCAGTTTCATGTAACTAAATGAAAACACGTGTACAGTATAGGTGAGTGCGTTATTCAGGTACAACATTTTGTATGTGTACTCCAATGATTTCTGACTATACTAGCGTTTTTTTCTCGTTAGATGGTCGAGATTGAACAAGTTAAATAAAATCATCTCAGAGATTGAGAACAGCCAGGTAATGAAATAAAGTATAAACGTATACACTACTTTAACTTATACACTATATTTAATTGAGTAATCATATACAGGATATACGAGAGTTATTTGCCGGAGTATGAAGGTCAGTAACCGTGAGCAGATATAAGTGTTATGGATAAATGATAGTTCATTTGCAGCCTTAATTCAAAGAATTTTATTGGTCAGATTCATTGAAATTTATATTCAAAAGAAATGTTTTGTAGCATCAGTTATGAATGTGAATTACAGTGAATGTAGTAATGAAACATAAGACTAGCAGGGATGGGCGCATGAGAGGAATGGATGCATTTGGCGTGTATACAAGTGAGTTACAGGAATACTTAGCATTCATAACCTTTGACATCTGTGGGTTTATTCAGAGTACAATGATATCCATTCTTATCAACAATAACATTAACAATAATAATTATAGGCTATATGTTCATATCAGAGTTTGAGATGAGCAAGTTAATAATAGCCTAAAATGTATTCATTTCACTAGACACTTCATTCAGACAGGGAGGGGACAAAATATTGTTGTCAGACAGTGCAGTGTTTAATCAGTTCTTAAACAGTGTTCCAGTGCAACATCCAGCAGACATTCAGTAACCTGATTCCTAATACATGTTGTATATACAAAATGAGAAGTATTATCTAATTATGTTTTCTATTCTCTCAATAAGACTATAGATTTTGTTGAAGCTCTAAACTAAATTAAACATGTAAAATCTCTGTACCTTTTTATTTCAGTTTTTTTTTTTTGGTGTCTTTTTATTTTGCCAGAAAGAAGCTCAGTAATATTATCTTTTAATTTTCTGGTGAACACCTTTAAGAACATTACCTTTGAAAACATATACAGACAGGAAATAAGTTATTATTGGGTTTACGCCAGTCATTTGTTACTCTCCCCTCTAAGAAGACATCAAAAGCATTATGTTTTTGAATATTGTAAGAAACCCCAACCTTAGAAAATGTTTATAGGCAAGAAATATGACAATAGTGTAAGTACACTTGTATATAAGGAATACATAAGTAAATACATATGTACATACATATGTACATAATGATACATGCGTACACACACAAACACATACATGGGAGGGAGATAAAGGATCCCTTTACACGCCCATTGAGGCATATTGGGAATATGGTGTTAGGCCCATATTTTCTTGACCATCGGCACAAGAGGGGTGATGTGGTCAGCATCACGCCGGCCGCCTTAACCTTTCCAGAGTTGCTCTGGTACCCAATTCATGAGGCTGGGTCGACTCTGGAGACGTTTGCGGTCTATAAAAATCCCACCTCGTCTGGGGATCGAACCATGGACCACCGAGCTAGGAAGCCAGTGCACTAACCACTTCGCTACCTTGTTTCCAAACACGTGCATACAAGCACACTATTCCATCTAAGTATATCACCTTAAATATAAAGTGTTTCAAAAATAGAACAATGACAGATGGTAGAGAACAGTGATTACTTCACTCAACCCTGACAATGTCCCCTGGAATCTTTGTTTGGAAACACTGCTCTCAACAACAACAAATATTTTAGGAGCATCAACACAGTTTCTGCTTATCTGCAGCTAAAAGGTGTCTATGGGTCATCCCCTTTAGGTCAACTACAAGGAATGTGCACCATCTCTTCCCCCAGAAAATGCTGTTATTTTGGCTGTTTTATAAAATATTTTTGACAGTAACAGTTTTGACAGAGTTAGTGAGATGAGTGGAAGTGTTATAAGACCATACCAAAGGACTGGGAGATTGCCATCATAACACCAATTTTTAAAAAGGGTGACAATTGACAATGTGGAAACCATAGAGGCATATCCCTTCTCAGTGTCCCTGGTAAAATCTACTCTAGAATCCTAGAGCAGAGACTCCGACACCTAGCTGAGCCACAATTGGATGAGGTCCAGTGCGGATTCCGAGCAAACTGAAGTACTCACAGGCAGCTGAGTGAAAAGGCCCTTGAGTATAAGAGTGAGATCCATCTTTGTTTCATAGATCTGGAAAAGGCATTTGACAGGGTCCCCTGGAGCAAACTTTGGGACTGTTTGGCAAGGAAGAACATTCCAGCACCTCTGATTCATGCTATACAGAGCTTCTACAAGTCTTGCAGAAATTATGTGAGGACAGCAAACCATAAGTCAGAAGAGTTCAGGACCACCACTGGTGTAAGACAAGGTGATATCCTGTCACCTTATCTTTTCATACTCCTCATGGACAATGTTATCAAGTCATGTAAGGAGAGAACAAGAAAGTATTCAGTGGGGTACTGGAAGATGAGACAGGTATGTATTTCAGAGCTGGCATTTGCTGATGATGTTGCCCTGATTGCTAAATCAGAGGCACATCTCCAATCCAACCTGCAAGTCTGGAAGGAAGAGCTGGAGAAGAGAGGGATGGTCATAAATAGCTCTAAAACAAAATCCATGGTGATATCACGAGAAGAAAGAAGACATCAGATTAAGCTGGGAGAACAGGTCCTGGAGCAGGTCGACCACTTTAAATATCTCAGAGCTATTATAGACCGAAAGGGAGGCATCAAAGAAGAGTTGGCCACTCGAAAAGCAGCAGCTGGGAGACTTTTTCAGGCTATAAATCGAAGATTCCTCTGCAAGAGAGAGGTTGGTAAGAAAACGAAGATGGCTGTATTCCGCTCCACCTATGTCCCAGTCTTGACATATGGATGCGAGTCATGGGCAATGACTACAACCCATAAAAGCCAGATCCAAACCTCAGAAATGAGGTATCTGAGGAAGGTGGTTGAAGTAACAAGAAGAGACATGGTCCGCAACCAGACGATATGTCAAGGCCTTAAATCCTACCCCCTGCAGTCTTACACCAGTGGTGGTCCTAAACTCTTCTGACTTATGGTTTGCTGTCCTCACATAATTTCTACAAGACTTGTAGAAGCTCTGTATAGCATGAATCAGAGGTGCTGGAATATTCTTCCTTTCCAAACAGTCCCAAAGTTTGCTCCAGGGGACCCTGTCAAGCGCCTTTTCCAGATCTATGAAACAAAGATGGATCTCACTCTTATACTCAAGAGCCTTTTCACTCAGCTGTCTTAGTGTGAAGATTAGGTCTTGAGTACTTCGGTTTGCTCGGAATCCGCACTGGACCTCATCCAGCTGTGGGTTTTTCTGTCTCTTACTTACTTAGTCGTTCCCCTTCTACCGTGAGGTGTAGCGGTTTGGAAGAGAGAGCGCCAGACTATTCTATCAGCTGTCTTCTTCCTGGCCTGGTTCCACTCTAGTCCTCTGTCCTTCAAAGATTGTCTAATGTTGTCCTCCCAGCGGACTCTGGGTCGTCCTGGAGGTCTGGATCCCTGGCTCTTTGTTTCCCATGCTTGTCGTGATAGCCGATCTTCTCCCATTCTGCAGACATGGCCAGACCATCTTAGTTGGGACTGTTCTATTTGGGTCTGCAGCGGATGGGATTTTAGGCCTTGACGGATCGTCTGGTTGCGGACCATGTCTCTTCTTGTTACTTCAACCACTTTCCTCAGATACCTCATTTCTGAGGTTTGGATCTGGCTTTCGTGGGTTGTAGTCATTGCCCACGACTCGCATCCATATGTCAAGACTGGGACACAGGTGGAGCGGTACACAGCCATCTTCGTTTTCTTACCAACCTCTTTCTTGCTGAGGAATCCACGATTTATGGCCTGAAAAAGTCTCCCAGCCGCTGCTTTTCGAGTGGCCAACTCTTCTTTGATGCCTCCCTTTCGGTCTATAATAGCTCCGAGGTATTTAAAGTGGTCGACCTGCTCCAGGACCTGTTCTCCTAGCTTAATCTGATGTCTTCTTTCTTCTCGTGATATCACCATGGATTTTGTTTTAGAGCTGCTTATGACCATCCCTCTCTTCTCCAGCTCTTCCTTCCAGACTTGCAGGTTGGATTGGAGATGTGCCTCTGATTTAGCAATCTGGGCAACATCATCAGCAAATGCCAGCTCCGAAATATAGACCTGTCTCATCTTCCAGTACCCCACTGAATACTTTCTTGTTCTCTCCTTACATGCCTTGATGACATCGTCCATGAGGAGTATGAAAAGGTAAGGTGGTAGGATATCACCTTGTCTTACACCAGTGGTGGTCCTGAACTCTTCTGACTTATGGTTTGCTGTCCTCACATAATTTCTACAAGACTTGTAGAAAGATACATTCAGACCTCCAGGACGACCCAGAGTTCGCTGGGAGGACAACATTAGACAATCTTTGAAGGACCGAGGACTAGAATGGAACCAGGCCAGGAAGAATAGAATGGTCATGAATCAGAAGCTCTGTATAGCATGAATCAGAGGTGCTGGAATATTCTTCCTTGCCAAACAGTCCCAAAGTTTGCTCCAGGGGACCCTGTCAGGCGCCTTTTCCAGATCTATGAAACAAAGATGGATCTCACTCTTATACTCAAGGGCCTTTTCACTCAGCTGTCTGAGTGTGAAGATTAGGTCTTGAGTACTTCGGTTTGCTCGGAATCCGCACTGGACCTCATCCAGCTGTGGGTTTTTCTGTGTCAATGGATATAATGTATCTTTCAGATATAGAACATTGAAAATTGGTCATTTATTGTTCCATTTCCATGTTCAGCTTGCTTCACATCACTTAATTTCCACAGCTGCTCTATTTTTCTTTAACATTTTGTTTAAAAAAAAAAACCAGTTTTGTTAAATGTCAGATGCCTGGAATTATTTGTTTACATTTGAATTTGTTCACAAGTATTGGGGGAAACATCATATAGTTCTTGTAATACTCATCTGTGTTCTTTATTTGTTTTTTCAGAAACGTGAAGAGAAACTCTAGGCATTAAGCATGGATGCATTGGGGCATGGCCCCGATCGGGGCGGTTTCAGCATCACGGTGGAGGAGTTGCGAAACCTTATGGAGCACAGATCGCAGGAGGGTCTGGATATTATCAATAACAAATATGGTGGCATTCATGAAATGTGCAAACTCTTGAAGACATCACCAACAACTGGTAAGTTATTTGGTCAGATTAATGGCAATGAAGTATTTTATCCTTCGTGTGTGTCTGTCTGGAAAACTCCTCAATCCTCTGAGTATTTACAGTTAGATCCAACAGTTATTGATTGATTTTTGTGAAATCACCGTAAATCTTGAGTTTTTTCACCTGTGATCCACAGACCTATGGTGAGTGTGTTCCCTGTGAATAGATTCGAAGGGGTCCGTGTGCATAACCTAAAATTTAAAATTAAGCTTGTATGTACATTTTTTCCAAGAATTAATAACACATTGATTATATATCGTTAAAATTAGTTTATTATGGGGCTGTCAGTATATACTTTTCTTTTGCCTTGCAGCCATATGTAGAACATGGGTCTTCAGGGAAGTCTTGCTAATCCTGTCTGTCATGCATCTTCTGTTCAAATTATTCCCCAATGTTTCCCGTGTCTGTATATTGTTGTTCATCTCAAATAAGGTTTTATTCTTCTTCTTCTTCTTTGATCCTTAGCCGCCGACCGTCAAAGCAGTCAATGGCCATCACGCCTAGTGGCGTCTTGTAGGGCAACAACAAATTGATTCCACCTTGCTCGGTCGGCGGCCATCCTTCGCACAGTGCCCCAACTCCGGTTCACTTCCCGCATCTCAGCCTCCACAGCCCCCCTGCCAGGGTGCCCCTGGTCGGCCTCTCCCTCGCCCCCGCCAGGCTGCCCCTGGTCGGCCTCTCCCTCGCCCTCCCCAAGGGGTCCAAAGCATAGCTGTTCCTGTGATGGCATCGGGGTCTCTTCTGAGGACATGGCCAACCCAGCTCCAGCGTCTGCCAGCTACGATGGTGTGCATGTCCTCCCGCCCACTCCGAGCAAGCAGACCCCGGCCGGCAATGGCACTCGGCCAAAAGATTCGGTGAATCCCTCTCAGGCACGCTGTGTGAAAAGAGGACAACCTCGACATCTCCCTCCCCGCAACTCTCCAGCACTCCGCACCACAGAGAAGCACAGAAAGCACACAGCTCTGACATAATCTTAATTTTGCGCTTGTGTTGCACTGAGAGTACCCCCAGATGCCGCCTAGGCCAAAAAAGGCTGCCCTTGCCCCACTCACTCCGACGCCGATGTCCCCGCCCGCCCTCCGTCTGGTGCCCCCACGCATCCCAGGCATGTGAAGGCGTCCGTCTGCACGAGTTGCTGATTCCTTACTGATATGGGCTCAGGGTTGCTCACATTGAACGTCATGACCCCTGACCTCTTTAAACCTATGTTCAAGCCCACCCGCTGGCCAAACCCATCAAGTCTATCCGTCCCTTCCCGGATGTGTTGACGTGAACACGCCAGTAGCGCAAAGTCATCTGCACACCCCAGATCTTCCAATATAGAAAATGCAGTCCATCCAACTCCCCCTGGACCGCCCGGCGCACCACCCAATCCACGACCGCCAAAAATAGAGTGGCCGACAAGGGGCATCCCCGTCGCACCCCCATCCCCACCCCAAAGGCCAGGCTGCTCCGCCCAACACCACACGCAAAGCCGGCACAGAGGCCTTCCATGACCGACACCATGCAGCCTGGAACTCCACAAGCCCTCAGTATCCTCCACAAACTGTCCCCATGCATGCTGTCAAAAGCCTTTTCAAAACCAACGAAACCCATGTACAGCTGTCCCTGCCATCCCGAGCACTGCTCCACAATGTTCCCGAGAGTGAACATATGATCCACACATCCTCTGCCCTCTGCAAACCCCGCTTGTTCCCTCCTCAGCCCGTGGTCCACTGCCCCTGAAATTCTCTGCATAACTATCCTGCCCAGTATTTCGCTGGGAACAAGGTTTTATAGATCAGATTATTTTCCCAGTTTCTCCTGTCTGTATACTTGTAGTTCATTATCTCAAGCAAGGTTTTATAGATCAAATTATTTCCCCAGTTTCTCCTGTGTCTGTATACTTGTAGTTCATCATTTCGAACAAGGTTTTAAAAAGAAAAAGACAGACCCAAAAATGTGGTAATTAAGCCTGGAAATGATCAAATTTTAAAATAAAACAGTGTGTTAAATGTCTTTTATTTTAAATATGCAAAAACCATATTGCATGATTTTAACACAGTACCAGTGAATCAGGAGATGAAGAAAACATGTTTTTGGCAGGTAATTCATGTGTGAGCGTCACCAGGTGGCCCTTTATCAGGATGCCACTGGGTGGAAGAAATAAGATACTGAAAAGAGAACTGGAAACCGACAGAAGGACAAAGAGGACATGGAGATAACTTGAATAGATTGCCCAAGACATGATGGCTTGGAGAGAAATGGTTTCTAGAATAGTTTTCCTGTCCTCAGTTGTAATCAAATAATCAGGATCCAAGATTATATTACATATCCCAGCCATAATCAAATAATCAGGATCCAAGATTGATATTACATGTCCCCTGCCAGAATAAAATAATGAACATCCAAGATTGATATTACACGTCCCAAGCCAGAATCAACTTCCAAAATTATTACATGTTCGGAGAAATGCATGGAGAAAACCAGCACAAAGAAAAATATGGAAAAATGATTAGGGAATATACCTCGTGAGAGAGCAAAATTCAGGCTAGTTTGATTACAAAGTCTAGAAGGAAAGGTATACTTCTTAGTGATGGCAATAAGCCTTTTCACATTCCTCCTTGACATAGGTACATTGACATACCATCCAGAAGAAATATCTTGTATACCCGGCAGTGTCTCAAGCATGTCACAGTGATACTGAAAAGAGCAAAATCTGAGAGAATAAATGTCCATGTAATCTGCTTGGATCTAGCCAGCACATATGGATCAGTTGTTGTGGCAGGCCCTTGAAATATGCCATGTGCCCAAAGTGATTACAGCAATGCTGAAGATGTATTTCAAGATTTTCTATCAGATTTTCAGTTTGAGAGCCCACGACAAAGTGGACTGGCATGCAAGCAGGAATCACATTATAAGAGATATAAGATTTCACTAAAACTGTTTGTGAGGGCGGGTGGAGGACTTACAAGAGGAACAAAGCTTGATGGAGGATATCACTGGCTACTGTTTCAGTCAATCCCTGATGACACAAAACTTCTCACATCAGATGAACACCAGACCCTCAATGTTAGCTTGCTTGGATGAATTAATCAGGTGATGCTGGATAAAGGTAAAGTATCCCGTTACACGCCAGTTGAGGCATATTGGGATTATGGTGTTAGGCCCATATTTTCTTGACCATCGGCACACTAGGGGTGATGTGGTCAGCATCACGCCGGCCGCCTTAACCTTCCCAGAGTTGCTCTTTTCGAGGCTGGGTAGGCCCCGGAGCCGTTTGCGATCTAAAAAATCCCACATCAACTGGGGATCGAACCATGGACCACCGAGCTAGGAAGCCAGTGCACTAACCACTGCACTACCATGGCTCCCAATGCTGGATAAGCTTCATACTGTCATGGATTGCCTCCCCTAGCTTTGCAGTAGTGGTCCACTAATGGTCACAACGCAAGCATATCTAAAAGTAGGTCGTCCAAGGTATCTATCTTCACACAAGATCACTCTTGGCAAAGATGTAGATTGTGGTGACTTTTTGAAGGAGAAGGACAGATTGAATGAAATGGGAGAATAAAAGATAATCTTTATTAATATGTTTTTGATAGTCTACGAGTTCGAATGGAACTGCCTCTCCTCGGGAAATAGTGTACTAGAAATCCTTAATGCAAAGAGAATTCTGGCAACTAAACAGAGTATTTTCTGGACGATAAATTCTCTCTCAGGAATCCTTCAAAAGGACTATGTAAAGAACATAAGTTTGTGTGAGAGAGGAGATTTTGTGTGCAGCCACATTAATTAAAATATCCAGACCCACTAGAAGTTAGTTTAATTATGGCTCAGCCCCCTGCGTGTAGATTTATGTTTAAATCAAAATACGGCCCAAATAAAGTTAACATGAAAAATAACAACAGACTCTGATAAGTTAAATTAAATAAAAGGGTATATATTCTCCCATATCTGAATGTACATATAAATATTTTTAAAAAGTTTAGCTCTACTGTTTAGAAGGAAAAAAAACAACTACTATGGTCATCACATGGACCAGGAGATCTCTTCTACTGTGGCAATGCTGGTAGGTGTTATACTCATCTCTCCCAAGGCCTGTAGTAGCTGCGGAGATGATTTGTGTTCGGACTCTCTTGGTTTGGTCTGCCCCAGCACTTAGGTACAATAATACAGTCCTACGGTATCAGAGGGTGGCAGAGGTTGCTTCCCTGGACTCAGTGCGCATCACAGATAAGGGTGGGTAAGTCTGCCCTGCTGAATACCTCTTCTGCTTATGGAATGTGTGGTGTGGAATGGGTTACTGGGTGATAGGATATGGTTTGGTTTGGAATGGTAACCTGGTTAATAGGGTATGGTTGGTAGGGGTAACCTGTGGTACCGTGGACTCGTAACCTGGTTTGTACCCTGGACCCGTAACATGGGTTGGTACCTTGTAACCGTAACCAGGGTGGAGTGGAAAAAATTGAAGTACCATTAGTGGTTTCAAGAGCAATCATCTCCTAAATCTGATGGTCGATAAGCGTCCATCAGAAATTAAGTTAACACAATGCTAGCTACCATTCAGTAACAGTGTGTTATCTATTATCTATGAAATACTCCCTCTTAACTGACATTATAGCGTATCTGGAGTTCTCAACCTCTATCTGGCTGTCTGCTTATTTACAGCAGTGGTTTTCCCCATATGGGCAATGAGTTTCACAGTTGTGAGGTTTGGGGCTGGGATCATCAAATGGTTGAGTCCCACTGGTTCACCAAGTGCCCATAGAGCAGTATTTTAATTTTGTGTCCCTGTCAACAATGGTTTGAGAACAACCGGGTAATAGTTTCCTATGCTGCTTTAACATGTTGGGATGTCATTGCTGCCAAGGTCTGAGAACCACTGATTTACATTCTTGCTACTTGAGCAGTAAATCATTTGGAGGGTAGTCATGGTCTCAAGGGCTTCAGAGCTGCTGATTTACAATTTGTCAGTCAAGTTGTAAATTCATTAAATAGCTAAATAATTGTAAACATTCTTAAAGTCCTGGTTCCTGTAGAAAATATTCATATAACTGATAACAGCATAGTTCTTTAATCATCAAACATGGTATGTGTATAAAAGTGCATTATAAACATGTAAAGGACATTCCATGATGAAAAAACACATTAATGTCCAATATGAGACAAAGGGACAAGAAGTGTGATTGAGAACACACTTATCAAGTTTGTAGTCTTGACAAAGGACAATGGAACATATAAGAAATAGAAGTATATTTAAAATATCTATATAGACACATAGCTACTCAAGGATCCCACTTCGGATTTTAGCAACTAGCAATACCCCACTCCAGGGCCCATAAGCTCAGGTCTGCTTCGAATGATGGTTACAGGTCTAATGGCTTAAAATTCCCTCCACAATTCCAGGATGGCCGCTCGGGGGCAGGGGTGGGTGACCTCTTGGGTGGCATTAGTCCGTCTCTCACACACACACACAAGTTTTGTGTAGTTCATGTTGGTTGCAAGATGATCAAATTCCTTCATTTAACTGGTCCTAGTGTTTTCAATGTGTAAGGCAGGTAGAGTTCCTTCCCCTTTCTTGATTTACACACATCTGGTGTGTGACACAAAGGGTCATTTCCAGGCTGGTGGATGCTCAGCTGGAAATACTATACAAAGAATTGCCCCTCCAGTGACCGTGTCAGGAAGATTTATCTGTCTTGGCTGTGAGAATCCTGAGCTAGGGAGTACTGTGTAATATAAAACTAGAGAGAAAGAGAGACTTTTATCAAAGAAGAGAAATGGTTTCTAGCAGTAGGAGAAATTTTAAAAATAAAAAAGATGAAGAAATAGTTGGTGAGAGTGGTTCACCACATAGATAGAAGATGAATGGCGCTTCTACCTTAGGGGAGCCTTCACAAGATATTCCCAGAAGTCAAGAACAAACGCTGCTTAAGGGCTGAGCAAATTTGTTAACTTATTATCTGGTCCGTCACCTTTTGTGAATGGTTTATGCAATGTTTTGGCCCGTTCAAGCCCCCAGTTGGAGTAATCCAACGAATGCCCTCTTATAAGTAATGGCTCTATTGAGTAATCCAACGAATGCCCTCTTATAAGTAATGGCTATAATTATTAAATATTTTCGCTCATACGTTTGCTTTCATACTTCTAATGACTGAATAAACAATTATTTGTTTAGTTTAAAATAACATACAACATATTTAATAGTCAATTAGTCTTTAATACGGGAAAATAAATATGGAAAATTGGGTGAAAATTGAAATTAAAGTTTCCTCACTGAGGTTTAAAATGTCTGTGATTTTTGTTGTAGCCTTTTTTCACAACAAACTTAGCTCCAGATGAGTCCTGTAGCCGTGGTTTTTATCACTTCTTGGTGATGAGGGCACTTCTTTACTCAATTTGTCCAATTTCAGCGGTTGGTGGCTTCTCTAAAACTAGCGGCATTATTACCACAGTCGTCTGGTGGCTTGTAACCACAAACCCAAATAATGGGTATACACAATCTCCTGCACAGATTATAAGGGACACACAGCCCTTTAGTTAGATACTGTTCGAATCACTTTGGTCTGGGAAATTATAGTTAATTCCTCTGACAGCAGGTGTCTCTGCGAAATCACTTGCTGGGAAAACTTGAGTTAAATTCCACTTACGACTGGGTCTGGGAAATTAGAGTTAATTCCTCTGAAGACGAGAGTCTCTACAAAATCACTACATGGGAAAACTTGAGTAAAAAGTCCTCTTATGACTGGTGAATGTGATTCCTAGGTTTCCAGTCTTGTTCTTTTAAAGTCCTGGCCCCTTAAGTTATTACAGTCTATGTATTTAAATGTGTGGGTTTACTCTTAAGTTTTCAGAGTTGCCCAAATACGTTGAACTGTCACTTATAAGTATGGAATACTAAGTCCAGTATCTCACTGGCTTCTTGGGAGTTGTTCGCTGTACAATGCAAAGCTGTCTGTGTGTGTTCTGTGCCTGGGATTTCACTACATTTTATTGTACAGTTTCCAGTTCAAATCCAGCTGGGGTTTCCGCTGAAGGTTCCAATCAAATGCATTGAAGATTCTGGCGAACCAAATGCTCTCTAGCACTTAGAGGGGTCGGTTTGTTTAATATTACTCATCCCACGCGTATTTGAAAAATAATAAATTTAATATACACGCGTGGCCTCTTACAACAGTGATGCCAAATCGTTACTTAAGAGTTCCGGTCGCACCTCTGTATATCACAATATTGTGACTGTGTGTTCCTGATGTAAAGTCTTCCGCCCATATGTCTACTACGACAGATTATCTCGTTATCGCCTTTATCTGTGTGCCTCCGCCAGACAGATGTCTGGCCAGACAGTGTTGCTTTCTTTCATCGTATGTACAACACAAGCTTGTGTCAACACAATTAGCAGCTTTTCAATGGGGTCAAATATTGGACTGACACGTTTCCACAGGTGGTCAGATGGATTCAAAGAGATAAGCGGATTCAAAGAGATAAGCGGATTCAAAGAGATAAGCGGGTGACCGGTCTGATGACTGGGTATTGTTACAATAATACCACAGTTCAGCTGGCGGAACGTAAATACGTTTGAGGAGGGGTAAACAATAATATACGAATTACTCCCATAGCAAATACTGCCATAGGGGAGTGGCGTGTTAGAGACTTCAACTTGCTATGTCCAGCATAAAGAGTAAAATGAATGAAAGGGCAAAATGAAATGCCAAATAACAAGTGAGTAATGAAGAAAAGAAGTTTACTGCCAGAGGGCTGAAGGTGTAAGAGATCACTCAGAAGGACAGGGACAGCCATTTCGTCACACATACTAAAAAAGCTAGAAGGCTACCAGTCAGGAAAGGGAAGACATCTGAGGTTATGTTCATGGTGTCAAACCAAAGAATCCTTACCACTATTGAGGATAATGTAAAACAGTGTTTCCCAAATTTTTTTCGGGTCACCGCCCCCTTGGCTCCAAGGGCATGTCCGCAGCGCCCCCTGCATTTCCCCACAGTACATAAAAAACTATAAAGAGTGAAAGATAAGCAACTACTTATTCAAAACAGTGACGACTAATTGCTGTATTTATTACATTCTAATATAAAGCTACAGAAACGCTTATTTATTCATTTAATTTAAAAAGAAAAACATAATTACTTAATCAAGTATAACAAACAGTAGTATACGAGAGTATATTAGTAACAAACTTACTACATTGTTCCTTTTTAACTTCAGTGAGATGGATGTGCCTGGTGCACTGATATCAGCTTCTCAACTCCAGGAATGGATTTATTATCCAGCCTGGAATAGTGATCAAAAGAAGATCCAGAAACCTCTGAGACATGTCTGTATGCAGCATCTCTAAGTGTGCACAATATATACTACTTGTCAAAAGTCAAGGGCCACCCTATTATTTTCAATACACTTTTATATAAGCGCATAGAATGATTAAATGAAGGATGTTTTTAGTAAAAATGGGTGCAATATCTTCCTCTGACAGAGCTGATTGTAAAACAAATTAAGAGTACAGGGTAGTTTCATCACTTGCAAAAACCATGCCACCGAGAAGTCTTGACACCTTACAAAGAATGAGGGCTATAGCGTGCGTTGAAAGTGGTTTATCTGTCCATGAGTGTGGTAAAGTGGGATGTTATAAATATTTATAGGGGACTTAGTGTACTGACTGAGATCAGCTGTGAAGGTATCTGTATCTAATAGGTGTAGTGTTTTGCAGATAACCTTACTTGCTACCACATTATACCTCAGTCAGAATTATTCTGGAATATTGTGATGACTACGTTAAATGTCTAGGGTATGTATATGATGAAGTGTAAGTCACAACAACAACAGACAGATAAACAATTTAATTTATTCCACCACACTTGACAACACTGTGACACTCACACACATTTAACACTCTATAAGACTATCTTAAATGAGTCACTGGTAAATTTTCAAATATAAATATGTATTAATTACTTACACTAATATATGTGTCCTGATTCAAACACAAAGTGAACCAGGAATCACAATCAATTGTAATTACAATTTATATGTACAGAATTTATCAATATGAACCTTGTAGTGACATATTTTATTAATATTATCCTATATGTGTCAGTTGTGTAGTAGTAATATGAGGTAATACTGGTTTTGTTTTTTCAAGCTATGTTGTTATTTGTCATCATGACTTCAAGTGTTTATTTATCTTGGAAATAGTAGGGGGAAAAGTTTCACAGTTCCTATCAATTTAAACACTGTATTTTCCCTCTGTTTTATTATAAAGTCAGATTTTGAGGGGGGGCATAATGTTGAGCTCCTCTGGCCACAGACGCTTATCTTTCGTGATGGCGGCAGGAAAAGACTCCTCTGCTCGATAGCCTCCCTGTGTTCTGGAGACACCTTACTGGTCACTATCTGGACCCAGAAGTATGCTGTCAGCCTCTAGGTTCAGCAAAGCTCAGACCAGGTGCTGCTCAATAACTTTAGGACCACGGTCCCTGAAACAAGAAGGTTGTACCTCCTATTTCAGAACTAATTTATAATAAATTTCCAGACTGAACACAATACATAACAAACACTGAGTTCAGAGCGGTAGGCCAACTGCTATCTTCATCTGGAACAATTTTCACCAGTATACTCCTCCCTAATGGTTACTACGCCTCTGCAATTCCAGCATTATTTCTTTCTAGTCGATAAGATAGGTGTCAGTGTACTGTTTGGCAATTCCCTGTAGTTTTACTTTCCTCCGACACCTTCTGTTCAGGTTGGAGCACTATATAGGCTTTACCTCATGTTCGCTACTGAACCACACATATATACAGACATAAATTATCAATTTACATTCAATTTTCATTAAAAAGATATCAAATATTTCAAGCTTACCACAATTCATGGAATAATACACAGTTACGTTGACTGGCAATGAATATAGCACAATTTCGATCTGCCAATGTCCCAGGCTTTTATTTAGAAAAATATGCACTGGCGCTCAACGCACTGGTTCTTTAGTAAGTTTATTTGAAAATGTGGTGCTGACCTGACGCCTCTGATTGACTATATTGGCGGGTCTAACCAATCGTGCCATGTTTACACAGCTTTTAAAAAAAAAGTACCCTTACTCACGTTTCCCTAACAACAAAGAATCAATATTTATAGCCCGACTAATCGTGTTTAGCCTTACATTTACTTTCCGCCAATCAAATAGGAGGTAACATGGGGACCTATTTCCCGTACAATGGTGGTGTGAAAATCTGCCACTGAGCGATTCTGATTTTGGTGTTGTCTGACATCCCTCACTATTTCTTTTGGCTATAATTTGTTAATTCCTAGACTATTTGCGTAACGTTTAACATATTATTTGTCAGCAAGTCCTAAGGAACCCAAATATATAAATTTAATGGGGCTAAGGGGCTGCGTTCAAAATATGTATTTTCCAGGATAGTCGTGTAGTTTTTTTTTATTTTTTATGTTTAGAACCGCCACCTGTCCTGCTGTACTGTCAGACTAATGTCAGGATTTTAGACATAAAACAGTAGAATGTCATGTTTCCTAATAAGCGTTTTGTAAGTTTTTAAAAACTAACTCTCGCATGGGTAGTGTTTTTTATCACTGTCGATTTGAAAAAAGCTAGTGCTTGTGGCCTTACACGCGTGTTAGGGGTGGCATTAATTGTGTATCGCGAGACTGTGGTATTATTGCCTGCGTTCCGGCTTTCAGCCCCTCCCTTTCTTTCTATCCTTAGTCCATCTGTCTTTCGTTTATGGTAACTTAGTGTATAAAATGACATGAATGGAATATTAAATATAGGTCAGCTTGCGTATCTCAAGGTTTTTCTTAGAAAGGCCGTACACGTTTTATCGTGTAAAGCGGGTATTGAAGCAGTAGGCTTTTACTATCAACGTGAAACGTTACAATTTGCAGACGAAGGAGAAAACAAGGGGGATTTCGAGTACAGTCATTGTGACAGCACTGTTCTTTACCATTCTTCTTTCCTTTTATTAAATTTATTTGTTAGGCTTTACATTTACGTTTTAATTTATATATGTGGATTAGAATTTCACACGACAATGAGGTTGCTAGACGGCTTGCAGTGTCACACTCTACTATCCAAAGAATTTTAGAGAGATTTCAGGCCACAGGAAGTGTGGAGGATCGCCACCGGCCAGGTCGCCCTAGATGCACCAATAGACATGATGACCGGTACCTCTTGTTGTCAGCCCTGCACCATCGAACAGTGACTTGTTCCACTCTAAGATGTCAGCTGAGACAAACTGTAAACGTTAATGTCAGTCAAAGCACCATTCGCAGACGTTTACATGAATTTGGACTGGCTGCTCGACGTCCTGCAGTCAGAATCCCTCTTACTCCTGCTCATCGCAGAGCCCGTGTTGCTTGGTGTCGCGAGCACATCCGATGGACAAGGCAACAATGGAGTCAAGTTCTCTTCACTGATGAATCTCGCTTCACTGTGTCATTCAATGATGGCAGGATTCGAGTTTGGAGACGACCAGGAGAGCGATTTACTGATGAAACAATTCGAGAGGTGGATCGTTATGGTAGGGGCTCTGTCATGGTCTGGGGAGGCTTCTACAGACACGGCAGGACCCCACTCTACATCATCCAAGGCAACTTGACCGCCCCAAGATACCAGAACGAAATCTCGAGACCAATTGTTCAGCCTGCTCTGGAGGCCATAGGTGGTAATGCCATCCTCCAAGATGATAACGCTCGACCCCATCGAGCTCGTGTGGTGAATGAGTTTATTCAGCAACATGGGATCATCAGGATGGCGTGGCCAGCTCATTCACCTGACCTTTCTCCGATTGAGCACCTCTGGGATGTCCTTGGTCGAAGATTGTCAACAAATCATCCCTTGCCAATGGATGTTGCACAACTGACTGCATTTCTGCTTCAGGAATGGCAAGCTGTTCCTCAGGATACTCTTCGGACCCTTGTGAACTCGATGTGTCTACACTGTCTTGAATGCCTTGTTGCAAACGGTGGTCATACCTGATTTTGAAATGTCTATTTGTCCAATATCTATTGTGTGACTTTTGAAAAGGTGGGTGACACACTTCACAGCATCATTGCGTTTGAATGTGTTTTTCCATTTCTTTACGTGACATGTCAATTTGGTCTTCAATAAATGCCGTTTTGACTGATACCAATTACGTTTATATCAGATTTGTTTTATGGTTTCAACCAAGGTTTTTCTAAGTGGCCCTTGACTTTTGACGAGTAGGCTGGGAAATTGGATTAGCTCGCGACGGCCAATATTGCATTTGAACAGCATTAATTTGACCAGATACACAGAAACGACAGATTTGACTTTTATAAGACTAAAATCATTTCCTTGCAGTTGCAGATTTATGTCGTTAAACTTTGTGAATAAATCTGACAAATATTCAGTGTCATGCCTGATATTCGTTAGTTCTGAACTGAGCGAAGCATGCGAGTCTTTAAAGAATTCTACCACAGTTTCAAAAGAGCATAAAAGCGTCTCAGACAATTTCCTTTTGAGAGCCATCTGACTTCTGTGTGCATCAGCAAGCGTTCTAATTGTTCATCATTCTAAGTACAAGCTGTTGAAACAGTCGAGAATTGAGAGCATGTGACTTAATTTTATTAATCGCTATGATAACATTATTTAATGATTTGTGATGCCAATCACTTAGATTTTTTGTGACAAGATGTTGTCTGTGAATTACACAGTGTATTATAAATATACCAGGTACAGCTTCTTTTAATAAAGCGATAAATCCGAGGTAACAACCTATCATTCATGGTGCCCCATCTGTTGCACAAGCAAAGAATGTTAGTAAGCGGAATATCCTTCTCTGTGAAAAATTGCTCCAAAACACGATAAATTGACTCCCCTTTCTTATCTGTTACTAGTTGCCTTACAAATAACAACTCTTGAACCAAGCTTTCATCTTCTACAAAGCACACATACACAAGAAGCTTCTTCTTTCGTTCGCTTGAAATATATTGTCTATATCTGCAATGTTGTTTCTTGTATAAACTTCACTGTCTTTTATAGTTCATACAGAGGTCCGTATAGTTTTGCTTCCAGTGTTGTTTCTCTGGGCCAGTGGGTTTGCCTCAATATATCATATTCGGGGCAGTCTTGAAGCATGTGCTCTGCAGTCTGAGGTGCCAGTCCACATGTACACATGGCTGAATTGCCAATCTTAAATTTTTTATACACGTGGCTACGGAGTCGGTTGTGTCCTGTTCTGAGGCGCAGAATGACAATTTGTTCTGATCTGTTCATAGCTTGGCAGTCGTCCTGCGTTGGTGTTGGTGGCTTTCTGATTGATTTGATCATCTTTTTCTTCTGATGGTACGTAACTCGTACATCCGGTTGCTCGTCTGCAGCACCTTCTTTAGCCAGTCGGTCTGCTCTCGCGTTTCCTGGTATTTCACAGTGAGCCTGTATTCACTGCATAGCGACCTTACGCTGGTTGCACAGTTCAGACAGTAAGGCTTGTATCCCTTGTAATTTTCTGGATTGAAGTGCTGATCTTGCATCAGTCAGCTGTGGACCGAGATTGGTGTTCAACAGTTTCTCGGTTGCCACCTTGATTGCCTGGATTTCTGCATCATAGTTGTTACAGAATTTCCCTGTTGGTACTCTGACCGTATCCCTAGTGTTGTTTGGGTATTTTATGTACACTCCTGCTCCTCCATTCTTTACTGCATTTTGTGCTGACCCATCCGTGTATACTCGGACCCAGAGGTCCTGTGGATATTCATCATCCAGGAAACTGAGAGTGACTGTCCTACATTGCATGCTGTTCTGTTCATCCTTGTCGAGTATTCCTTTCACTTTTGTCTGGATGTGTACTGGTAGTCCAATCTCCTCTCTCCAAGGGGTTTGTTCTGGCACAGACTTTAGGAGATTGTCAACTTCAGGTAAGTCTAAGGTTTGTCTATGAAGTCGTTTGGCCTGGTGGATAAAACTGTTTCTTTTCTTCTTCTTCCTCGTTCGTCCTGAAAAGGACGGTGGTTGCGTTGTGTCTGTTTACGCCTAAGCTGTGATATCTGCACCTTTCGGTCGACACATCTGACTTCTGCACAGCATTTTTTGGGACCGGGTTTGCCTTCCCTCTTCGATCCGTGCTCGCTCAGCCAGACTGCACTGCTGCAGACTGTTTCCAGGACCACCACGTGGAGGTGGAGCACGGTCTTGACCAGCTCTGGTTCGCTGGTCCTGACGCAAGCAGTCAAGCTATGAGTCGCTGACTGCGTTCTCTATTGCTGCGTCTTTGAGTCCCACTTCTTTTCAATCGCCCCATTGCTAGGTTTTGGAATCTGTCCTTCATTGGATGGCTCGGCATACAGAGGAACTTTTCTGCCTGTGTTAGCACTTTCGTGTCTCTGCGTTCTCTCAGTGCTTGTATCCTCCCCATTTTCTCCATCTCCACTATAGGCGTTGATTTCATTGCCCCCGTGATGACCCTAAGTGCCTGGTTTTGCACCTTATCTAGCTCTTGTAATGTGGTGTTTGATGCTGGACACCACGCAGCTGACCCATATTCCAGGTGTGGTCGTATGCCCTGCTGGTAAACTTTACTAAGTATTTTCCCGCTGACTCCCCATGTGGTTCCACTTAGCTTTCTCAGGATGGCTAGCTTCCTCCTGGCCTTTGTAGCTGCCTTGTTGATGTGTTGCTTCCATGTCAGCCTATCATCGAATGTAACTCTGAGATAGGTGGGTTGTTTATCTTCTCTCAGGAGCTCTCCATTTATCTTGATGGCACCAGCTTTTAGTTTTGGAGAGAGGGTGAAGAGCGTAGTGCTGCACTTATCTGTATTGATGCTGACACACCATCTATTTGCCCATGAGGTTAAAGCATCTATAGCTCTTTGTAGCAGTTTGGTGGCCACTGTTGCATGCTCATCTGTGCACCATATTATCAGGTCATCAGCGTACATTGCCACTTTCATTCCATGTGGTAGTTCAGCAACCAGGTCTTTGATGTAGACTAGGAAAAGTGTGGGGGATAGAACCCCTCCCTGAGGGATGCCATGACATAGTAGAATTTTCTTGCTCTTGAGACCATCTAGTTTACTCGGGCTCGTCTGTTATGCAAGTATGCTTCCATCCATTTGTACATCCTACCATTCACACTGCAATTTCTCAGTTTCTTCAAAAGCCCTTCTTTCCAATCCTTGTCAAATGCTTTCCTTAGATCTATCCATGCTGCTAGTACCAGTTTCTTATCTTGGAATGCATCCTCAATCTCTTGGGAAAGGTAAGTTGCCTGATCCTCGGTAGAGTAACACTGCCTAAAGCCCGCCTGCTGTGGTACAAGAAGGTTTTCGCTTTCAAGGTACCACTGCAGCCTGAGGTTGATGATTTGTTCCATTGTTTTGCAGAGACAGCTGATTGGTCTGTAGCTGGAGGCCGTGGAACTGTCTTTTCCTGGTAGCAAAGATTCGTTGCCCATCAAAGTTGACTCATCCAACTGCAATGCAAATTCTGTTGTCCTAAGTATGTTGCACAGTGTATCTTGAACATCCTCAGCCATTTCGTATATTCTTCTTTGAACAGAAGTATTGGTGAGCAGAATCGCCTTAATTATTTGTTCCGGTGACCTATGCATAACTGTACTCACAACCTCCCTTTTAGCTGGCAGAATCAAATTTTCTCCAGTTGTGTGAGGCTTTCCAGATTTAGCTGTCAGCAATGAAATGTTGTATGAAGCTCTTAAACCATCACAATTTTGTTGTGAAGTGCTCGCAAACATGCCTCGTTTTTGAAAGTTTTCATGAAGTGACTGAAAATATGCCAAGCTTTTGTCTGCTTTATCAAAGTGCATTTTTTTCAAATGTTCAAGAAGTCTTGAAGGTTTCATTGCCTCATTTGAAAAGGACCTCTCACATAACAGACACATTGGCAGCTGTTGGTTGTTTAATGCTGGAATAAATCCATATCTCAGATATTCAACGCTGTATTGTCTGCATTTCTTATTGGTTTGTTCTACTTACGTATTTGTTTGGATTCTGGAACAAAGAAATTATTTTACAGTTTTGCAGCTAGAAAAATATGCAATAAGTATACAACAAAAACTGGTTTAAAAGTGGCGTAACAGAAATTTTGACACAGATGTTTTTACCAGTTTACTTTTCTTTGTTATAAAGTTTCTTAACCACAGTCATTAATAAATTAGAAGAAGAAAAAAATTAGAAAAATATAACACACAATCAGCAACATCCACAGTGACATTGAAGTAACCGAATATTGATTTCATAAAGTATAACAATAG
Source organism: Oreohelix idahoensis (assembly GCA_024509875.1). NCBI lineage: Eukaryota > Metazoa > Mollusca > Gastropoda > Stylommatophora > Oreohelicidae > Oreohelix > Oreohelix idahoensis. The sequence goes on along the minus strand of JAMPIV010019386.1, from coordinate 485,894 downwards.
TTATTTAAAATATGAAATGATATAAAATAACTCACTTTTGTAGATAGGCCTTAAGATTTAAAGATTGGGAGCCAGTGGCATAACTACCGGGCACAAATTAAAAGGATATAATATAATGGACTGAACAACAATATTGAATATATGGCAAATCTGTTTCAAAATGTATCTGCTTCATTAATAATTAGTGTTAGTAAAATTGATACTAGCTAGCTCTGTGCAAAAAAAAAAAAAATAGGCAGGATGAAATAGTTTGATGCCCAGTACAAGATTATTTGAAATCCCTCTTCACAAGAAGAGCAGAGAAAGTTTGTTGGTTTTGCTCATAGGCAGCACCAAGATGCAATAGATGGGAAACGTACATTGCTGCTACGTTGCGTCAGTTGAATAATGAAAGTCTGAATGTAAGGTAGGAAAGGCGATTCAGAGGTTCAAAGACTGATTTCGACTGCCAAGTACCATTAATTAAACACTTGGCTCTATTGAACTTTTTCTCTTGTTTATTAATATACCGCAAATATCACGTTACCACTAGCCTCAGTAAATACTGAAACAATAGGCCTAAAATCCACAACAAAGTAAAGTCAGTCCTTTCTGAAACATCAGCAGGTATCTAATTTCATCCTCTGCCAGGGGAAGGTATGCTTGGACACACCTGACGAATTCCAAAGCTCATATTAAACTAGTAAACACTATTTAGGAATGGTTTTCACCTTCCAAAGATTCTGTTTTAGTCTTAGTGAGCCAACCAGACTTCTTGTTTCTCTTTCTTCACGAGTGACTGGGTGTTTTGTTATCCCTGTTTTCATAGAAGTTCCGGATTACAGTTTATGATAGGGATGGTTACCTGAGCTCAGGATGGCGCGTAGAGATAAAATTATGCCTACACCCATCTGCATCTTTCCTATCTGCGCCCCCCCCCCCCCCCCACCCATCTCACTTATGTTGTCAAATCCATAACTGCTTTCCCTGCGCTACCACTGCTACATTATTTTTCACACAGGATAAGGCGTTTAATGATCAAATATGTACCGAATTTAGCCTGTCAAATCCTCAACCACCCCTTACTACTGAACGCCCCCAGTGGCCCATTTTTTCCTATCACCCCCTTGGATCCTCCCAATGTCCGGGTCCTGTTAGGTGATGCAGTGCCTCTTCAAAAGACCAGAGAGATGGCAGACAGAGGACTGAAGATTATATACCAAAACAGACTAGTCGTTATATCTTCATTTTTCCATCCTTATAGAATGACCAAAACATTCTAGTCCTCTTGCAGCTGTGGTTTCTGTGCCAGTTAATTTGGCATGAGGTTGCCAGGCACGTGACATGCCAGAGAAAGTAGTAGTTCTATTCTTTCTGTGTCTACTTATCAGTAGGTGCATGAGGTCTGCTGGTCATATCAGTTCAGTCTACTGACAAAGTTGGGCCTGAAGGGACAGTCAAGAATAATGGCACTTAGCTTCCAGACAATGCTCTTGCTGACATTGGAACAACCTCCATGGGCAGTGGCGTTCAGCATAGCAAGTACCACAGAACTGTTACTTTCACAACTGGCTAAAGTTGGCAGAAACGATACAACTAAATGTCAGTAAATAATTTGAAAATTGCAACTAAGGTGGAATGGGTTCAAACCCTATGCAGGCAGGAAGGGGGATAAAAATAACAGAAGGATGACCCTTGGGAATTGCAGCTCAGGTGGGCCTTTAATTAACCCAGATGAAATAAAGATTTCGCCGGGCCCCCCCTCCCCCAGGTAAATAGGGTAAAAGGACTAAAGAGTGTAGGGGAACAACCTATGATGATCAGATTAGCACCTGTTAAAATGCTCTGTATAGAGTTGCCAATCGATGGACACTTGTATCTGAAAAAAACCTTTGGTATTTCAAAATTGAGCAGTGGTTATCAATATAATGGAGTTTATATTTTGCTGTGAAAGAACTGTAATTGTCATTAGAGGTAGGAGGCGAAGGAAGAAAACTAATGAAAACTGTGAGATCAGCGAAATGACATGTCATATCTGTGACATTGATTAAAGGTTATGCACCTATCTTCTTAATCTCTCTTATCTACACTTGTCTTTAATTCTTACGTGACAGTCTTCTGTTTGCTTAACATTCTCTTTTTTTTTTTTTTTCTTTCCTTCTTGCACCGCGCGCGCCCCCCCCCCCCCCCCCCCCCCCCCCCCCCCCCCCAAGAAATCTTAATGATTTTATTATTTATTTTTTTTTTGTCATTAAAGCTGATAGTTTCAGATAGTAATTACTGACATGATTGGTAGGAGTCATTTTGCACCTCAAGTTTTAGCACAGAGTTAAGCTCCTGGAAATATCTGCTTATAAGGCTTTAAATTGAGCAAACCCCTGCTGTCATATGTCTGTTGAGGCTGTTTATTGTCATGTCAGATACCTGATATGTTCTTATATGCTCTCATTTACTGTTGAAACTTCCATATTATCCTCTTCGTGGTAACCTTTTCAATCATACTCTCGTTGATTAGTTGTCTCATGTATCATCCTCTTGTTGACTATCTTGTAAATTGTCCCCTTGTTGACTAGTTATCTTGTATATTGTCTTCTTGTTGACTAGTTATCTTGTATATTATCCTCTTGTTGACTAGTTATCTTGTATATTGTCTTCTCATTGACTAGTTATCTTGTATATTGTCCTCTCGTTGACTAGTTATCTTGTATATTGTCTTCTCATTGACTAGTTATCTTGTATATTGTCTTCTCGTTGACTAGTTATCTTGTATATTGTCTTCTCGTTGACTAGTTATCTTGTATATTGTCTTCTTGTTGACTAGTTATCTTGTATATTGTCTTCTCGTTGACTAGTTATCTTGTATATTGTCTTCTCATTGACTAGTTATCTTGTATATTGTCCTCTCGTTGACTAGTTATCTTGTATATTGTCCTCTCGTTGACTAGTTATCTTGTATATTGTCTTCTCGTTGACTAGTTATCTTGTATATTGTCTTCTCGTTGACTAGTTATCTTGTATATTGTCCTCTTGTTGACTAGTTATCTTGTATATTGTCCTCTTGTTGACTAGTTATCTTGTATATTGTCTTCTCGTTGACTAGTTATCTTGTATATTGTCCTCTTGTTGACTAGTTATCTTGTATATTGTCCTCTCGTTCACTAGTTATCATGTATATTGTCCTCTCGTTGACTAGTTATCGTGTATATTGTCCTCCCATTGACTTATCTTGTATATTGTCCTCTTGTTGACTAGTTATCTTGTATATTGTCCTCTTGTTGACTAGTTATCTTGTATATTGTCCTCTTGTTGACTAGTTATCGTGTATATTGTCCTCTTGTTGACTAATCTTGTATATTATAAGTTCTTCGTCATGGACGGACGTGTTTTTGATCTGCTCTCACATTTCGCAGTATTAACGCAGGAAGTTTAAGTTACATTCCATGGATTTTTATATCAGTATATTGGTTATTAGACGGTGAAATTTTTAAACATGATATTATGTTAATGTAATGTGTAACATTTTATAGAATACCGTTGAAATGTGTATCAGTTTTTTCTCTATGTTATTGGAGGATATTTTCAACAATGACTACATGACTCATCCGAATGTGACCTTCGCCAAAGCAAGAGGTCAGTTGTTGGTCAAGCGTTGCTGTCAAGCATCATAAAATTTTCCCGGTATACAATGTTCCTCACAGATAACAAAACCCCCTGTGGAATGTAACAATGTCATGCTTGGAAGAAGACGTTAGTTCGCAGCTAACAGTGGGCCCCAGGGACGCTCGTTTAAGACCAACGACCATTTAAAAAACTTGTGCTTTGAACAAAGAGAGGGCTATTCACGTAAAACTTAAAGGTTGTAAAACCGGGTCCGGTATAACCTTGAAGCTATCAAGTCATGGAAAATGTGTAACTATAACATTCCAGAACACCTTTCAGTACGAGGCATTTCGTTTCATTGTCATTAAATACTACGAAACAGGACTTGTAGAGTCAAGAACAGACATAAATGGTGCACTAGTAGAAGACGTTATAACAACACCACATCTCAAAGTTCACCTTTATCACACTAAGAACAAAATTATGGCCCAGGGGACTGCCGCAGCTATCGAATCATGGTTAGAAACAGAATTTGAAGAACTAAAAGAATCTGCAAAAATTGTAACTGATGTTGAGTTAGAAAACACTAAAATGGACTCTGCTGTTTCTACTTGGCAGTAGACACAATGATTCCAGGCATAAATGACTTTACTACCGACAACGACATTCTCAACATCAGCTGCAACCCAATTTCTCACAGTGAATCAGAAATTCTACCTTCTGCAGTATTGGATAAAATAACAGACACCCCTACAATTTCTAATCCTATGTTGGCCATCGAATACCCCATGGACCATGAAAATATACGAAAAGCTGAAACTGTATCTCTTGAGCAACAAAAAGAAGACACCACGAAGTTACCTGTGTCGTGCTGCCAGGAGCTAATGCAAAATATGGAGGACACGCTACGAAGTTTAATTGGTGATCTCATGTATAGTATACAGACATCGCTCAAGGCCGAAAACGAACTTCTTAAAAGGGAGATAGTATCTCTGAGGGAAGACAATTCTAGCATGAAGGACATCATCGAAAAACTGCAGAGAGACTTCTCACTCTATAAGATAAGACAACCAGATCATCCTCAAACAATAGTAGAAGATTGCGAAGAATCCATACATAAAAATACGCCAAATCAGCAAAAAGGTCACCACCAAACTGTACACAAAAAACACGAAGAGACACTCACAAACACAACATATCCCATTGGAGTCAAAATTACCAACAGATTTCAAGTTCTTGAGGATTATTCAACAGAAAATGAGCAGGTATCAGCATCCCTACCAGACAACGTTCCAGTGCCCGAAAACCCAATTCACAAATCTCAGAGCCATCACGACAGTCCACAAAAAGAACACCACAAAAGGCAGCAGCATCAATCTAATAGAAAACAACGTGAAGAAATACGTAGTGACGTTACACATATTGTAATTGGTGACTCCCTCTTGAAGGGTATTTATTGTGAAAGAATGTCCACTACAAGAGAAAACATCGTTTCAGTTATGACAGTGCCGGGGGCTGGTATTAAAAGACTACTGGACATAATTAATAAGTTCGATATTAATCACAAGATAACAAAAACAACACTACACGGAATTAGTGATATCATGAATGAGCAGAGCCTAAACCCCTCAGGATTGGTGGCTACAATAAAACAAAAATTTCCCAAAGCCTCCATCTTTATTTCATCAATCATACCACCATGCTATGGGTTTCAGCGTCGCACAGCGGACACTTACAACACAAAACTACAGAACTATTGTAAACAAAACGGCCTTGGCTTCATCAACAATACTCCATTCTTTACATCTAACTCAGGAGCACCCAAGAAACGACTCTACAGAGATCAAATTCACACATCCACACTGGGAAGCAGCATCCTGGCCAAAAACATAAAATATCCAGAAAGGACACAACAAGACTGCTCAACCCATATAGAGAATGCAACAAAATCTACTGAGACATCAACCTATAATCACAAACCCCACCTACCCCTCAAAGAAGCACACCTATTGCAAGCAGGCAGCCTTCCAGCTATCACAACGCCACTTTCAATCAGGAAGCCGAATCTTATGATACCATGTTTCCCCCATTAGTCACAAGGCAGCCCCACTCAGGTACCTCTACCAACAGTATTCCAATGTCCCAGGCTCAGAATACTCCTACCAACACTACAACAAGGACGGAAGAAATCAGAGATCACCATGCTTCCTCCCCTAGTTCTTATTATCGTCCTCAGTGGAACCCTGAACTTGTCTATCTGATGCAATTCAGCCCTGCGTCACTTAGACAAGCATTAATGATGTCTGCCCAACGTCACCCCTATTATCTGCCCGGCAGAGACGTCAGTTATTGACGAACAAACACTTTGCTTCACTAAATCTCTGTTACTACAGCCTTCACTCCATTTGAACATTTGTGTAATAATCAGAACTTTTAATAGTTTATCGGTTAATATCCTCTAAAATTTTTCTTTGATTACTTATTTCGTTACAATTTAAATTTCTTATTATCACGCGTAGCTTCAATTTGTTAGAATTTTCGGTGTTAAGGTGTGAAGTGTTGTATACTTGTCTGACTTGTGACTATTATTAATTTCTTCCATCTCTCGTTTAACTTCACTTTGTTGCGTTGAGCAGTTCTGGTGTGATATGTTGTATGCCTGATTGTTTTGTGACAATTTTCATATACTCAGTTGAAATTGTTTTTTATTAGTTGTATTAATTATTTTAATATTGTATTTTCTGCATTTTCCCATTCCTTGAATTCCACTTCCTTGGTGAAGTATTAATTCGTAAAAATATTTTGCGCTTTCTTGTGTGCATAACTGTTTTTTAACTTGTAATTTTTTAATTTTTATTTTTTTAAATATATATTTCTTTTTTCTATACAAACATGGCTGGTAATTATGTACCGTGGCTTCACAAGGATGGTCTACGACTTGGTCATCTGAATATTTACCATCTTCTAGGTAAACTCCCCGAACTTACATACATTCTAAATAATAATTTTCACATTTTTGGACTTTCAGAAAGTCGCCTAAATGACAGAATAACAGACGATGACATTGCGTTAAATGATTTTAAAACTATTCGGCGAGACGCAAGCAAAAAACAAGAGACAGGTATAACAGTTTATATTTCCACTTCCCTTAATTTTCGCCGCAGAAACGACTTAGAGACAGCAGAGATAGAATGTGTATGGTTGGAAATAAAGCTACCGAATCAGGGCCCATTTCTGGTGGGATATCTTTATCGAAATCCTAGTGCAGGACCTATATGGTACGAAGATTTCACCATAATGATGGACAATGTATTTGCCACAGTCAAGGAGGTTGTTCTTCTTGGTGATTTCAACATCGATGGGGCCGCGCTAGCGTAGTGGTTACAACACCGCTCTGGCGACCGGGTGATACAGGATCAAACCTGGGCGACGGCATTTGAGGATTTTTCGTTGACCGGGATTTGGACTGGATTAACTCGAGACCTGGCGAGAACATTTGAAGAAGTGTCGTCGACCAGGGACTGGCAGCTCCTGAGCCGACCCAGCTCTAATGGGTACCTCCGAAATCGGAGAGTATTTGCCTGAATGGCGAGGGACACCTGTCTCTGTACAAGAAACAAAGGGATACTCACGTAAAATCAATGTCAGGTTAAGCATTAATAATAACCTGAGATCTCGCCTCGAGTATTAGCAGGCGTACGAAAAAAAAAAAACATTGATATACACAATTTAAATCTAACATGGAAAAATATAATATTATCGTACAACTTAAAACAAATAGTTAACCAGCCTACAAGAGTAACACAAGCATCAACCACACTAATCGACCACATCTACGTAACTTGCCCAGAAAACATCATAGAATGCTCTGTCCCTAATATTGCAATGAGTGACCACTATCCAGTATGCTGTACATGGTCAAAGAATAAATGTAAAGTTCCAAAAAATAAACATGTAAGTATCAAATTTAGAAGTTTCAAACATTTCAGTAAGGAATTATTTTTAAATGACTTGCTAACTGCACCTCTGGCCCGTGTTTACCAACTTCCTGATCCGAATGACGCTATTGAATACTGGACAAAAATTTTTAATAATGTTTTTGACACGCACTGTTTTTGACACGCACGTACCAGCTAAGGAAATTCGCGTCAAACGACAATTAAAATCCCCGTGGATCACGCAGGAAGTGTTGGAGGCTATGAGGCAGAGAGATCAAGCGCACAAAAATAAGGACCTCAACACATACAGGGTATACAGGAACAAGGTTCAATATTTAATTCGGAAAGAAAAGAAACATCATTTTAGAAATATGGTTCAGAACAAATCAAATTGTAAGGAAATATGGAAGGCAATTAACACCTTAGCGAAAAAACGTAATGCACCAGACTCATTCTCTTCCAACACTTCATTTACTTGCACCGACTTCAGCAATCACTTTCAAGCAGAAATAAACAGTCTGAAATCCACAATACCACCTTCCTCTATTGACTTAGACAAACTTTCAGCATTCTGTAAGAACAAATGTACAAACTCTTTTCCACCCAACATTCCTTTTATGACAGTTAATGAAGTGTATAACTATCTTATTGGCCTTAAGGATTGTCGTGGTTGAGTAAAGTGTAGAGTATTTGTCGAGTTAGACAATAGTAGTGAAATCGACAAGGGATAGTGGACTGACAGAGTTATAGATTACACACACAGAAAGGTGTAAATAGGAGATGGACTTAGACAACCTGGAAGAAGATTTACCAAAATGATCTCTCTCTCTCCAAGCCTCAACTCACTTTTCACTGTCTAAGCATCTCCAGCTCTCACTCTTTTCTCTTATCATACATAGAGATTCTAGTAAAGAGCTAAAAATGTAAATTATGGATGAAAGGGTCGGGAACAGCGCATTAATAAATGTGTAAACTTTATTAAAGAAGAAAAGCATGGAGTTAATGCATATCATCATACACAGCATAAATTACATCAATAATCAAATAATCATCAATAGTCATCAATAATCATATACACCAACAATAATGCAAATACACACCCACAAACACACACACCACCAACACTCATAAAACCTGTAGAACACGGAGAAAATAACTAAGCTGTCCGACAGAGGGTCCGCTTTCGGGGACCAAAGGCGCTAGCTCCAGAAGTGTCTTACCGATAAATATCCTTCAAGATGACTGAAGTGAAATACCGAACTTTCCTTGTCGGGCTAAACGTTGGTGACCCCTAATTGTGCGAGGGAACACTGGAAGACGTTGTTTATCTCCTGCTGACCAAATACGAACTGAGCGACAGCCTGTCTGTTGTTTTTCGTGGGACCAAATGTGCTAGCTCCAGAAAGTGTATTACTTGTAGATCCTTCGTGAGGGACTAGCCTACAAAACTTTCTTTGTTGGTGCTAAACGTTGGTGACCGCTACTCGCGAGAGGGGGCTGGAACTCTGTCCATAGATGGCTGCTCATACGTGCGAGGTTTTAAGTATCCAGAAAATACACCAGAAGAAGTCACTTGAGGACAAAGAGTCCCAGGCGCGCTTATCCGGCGCTAGGCTCTGCTTGGCTGTAAATCCTGTTTAAACTGGTTTGGCTGTGGTTTGCTGAGTGCCCCGTTTAGGCACAAAAAGGCGGGTGATATGGAATTCTGCTATAGGCATGCTGGGCGGTTTTGATATTCTGGAAGCCGCAATGCTCTGGCTGGTAATCCAATAGGCGAGTAGAGAACTACTACTACATTTGGTGATTCCAGATTTAGCGTTGGCTCCGTTGCACTGCGTGAGCTTAACTTGGCGTTGACAAAAAGGGGTTTTGATTCAGGAACGGGGTTGACGATTCGTGACGCTAGCGGTATTCAGAGACCCTCTGGATCGAAGAGAATATTTCGTTCTTCGCCTGACTGGAATCTGCTCTAGCGATTCGGTCTCCCTGAAACTGAGACCCAAAAAAAAAAAAACCTTTTACCTCAAGCAAATAATAAATCACGCTAACTTTATACAGAAAGTTTCGCTCCACTATGGGATTAAATTTATTGTAGTTATTGCTATGATAGTATAGGGCTGTCTTTAACCATGTCTCCTGTTCCTTAAAAATATCAATTATCAACACGCGCCCGCATAGGCTTAATATCTTTGTACACCCATGTAACTGTCATTAAATGTTCTGACAGCAAAATCTCCTCCTCTTCTCCCAATCTCAACATACAGGAAACCTAACCTGTAGTTACAGTTAAAAGAATATGCTTATTCATCTTACAACATTAAATGAATTTACATAAACAGATTACAGCATTTGACATTACACAAATAAATCGTATGTCCCCTTTGGAAAATATATTAGCATTCCACAAAATGAGTACAAAGAAAATGCAATGTTCTTGCTATAATAATACAGTTGTGGCTAGATCATAAGATATAATTATATCTATGCCTGGTGACTGCTTTCCGTGAAAGTTATAGACTAGTGCCTAGCCACACAAGTAAGCATAAAATGATCCTCCCTTGCCACTAGAAATGTCTATCCAAAAGGAATAAGTGACTATCTCCTATAATCCAGAGTTATTACCTGCATCTCACTATTCAGTTTTAAAGTGAACAATCCACACCTGACATTATCTTACAGAAATGACAGTTAATTTTGCTGACTCTTAACCCAATGGTAAGCATTCGTGGACTGATTCTACGCCTAATATCTGTTATTGTAAGTTTAACATTTAACCCATGATAAACCGTAACAGTTTAAGCACCACTTAATAGGCCGTAGACAGCGCTACCTTATCACTGAATAAATTACTAGGAGAAGTCCTCAGAAATAAATTCACTTTCCTAACAGATATATAAAAGCTAACATGAATCTAATATATTATAATTATAAGATATGTCAACTCACCCCGAAAATGACTAGAACATAGGCAAACACATTCTAGTACTGTGTTAAAGTTTGCCTTATCTCATGATGGTCATCTACGGGCCAGGAATATTTACGAATGTCTTTGTCTATTAAACCCAGTCTACTCTTATAGATCACAAAGGACGCTCCCCCCGGACACCTGGCCTGCATATTTCTACAGAAGTTCGGCGAAAGACGTAATCTAGAGTAAGACAACAGAAATCGTGCGAAAGTTCCCCAGGTAGAGAAATGCATAACATTATGCTCTATCTTGTCTAAGGGCAAAAACCCAAAGACTGACCGCGGGTTTGTCTCCCCCTGTTTCCAGGATGCATAATATTATGATCCGAAGCAGCGTTCTGGAAGCCAAACACAGGGACCCTTTCGCTCGTGATCAAAGGCTTTAAAGCGACCAGAGAAATTCCCCTGTTCGGCCGGACCAGGTGTGTGTTGACGTAGACTATCGTTCGCTGACCGCTACAGGCCGGAACGTAACCAAACCTCGGGTGGGGTTAGAGAAGGTGAAAAAGTTTGGCCACGAAGGTAGAAAATGAAAGAAAAAGAAATTACAAAATGTCCAGGAAAACAGAACATTTACAGGAGTAATCAAATTATGGACAAGATGGTAAAATACATTATCGGTCACGTGACAAGGATAATAGCTCATCAGGGCTTGACGGAATTAGTAATCGAATACTGCGTTACGCCGCACCAGCTATTAGTGATTCACTAACTTTTATATATAATCAATGTATCGCTAAAAGTTATTTTCCTTCGGCCTTTAAGATTGCCAAAGTATATCCTCTCTTCAAACCTGGCTCGTCAGATAACAGTAATCTTGGTAACTATAGACCAATTTCTCTTTTATCATCGCTTTCTAAACCACTAGAAAAACACATAAATAAAGCAACACTACATTACCTAGTTAGCAATGACTTGCTAATTGACAGTCAGTCAGGGTTTCGACAAAAGCATTCATGCCATACAGCTCTAACTAAGATGATAGACATCTTGCACCTAAACATAAATAACGATAACATGTGGAGCAATCTTTGTAGACTTTAGGAAAGCATTTGATATGTTAGATCACGCTGTTTTAATAAGAAAATTAGAAACAATGAAAGTTAACTTTAAACTAGTGACATTACTTAAATCATTCCTGTCCGACAGACAGCAAGTAGTGTGGTACAATAACTTTTATTTAAGCCCAACTATTATTGACACCGGTGTTCCTCAGGGTTCTATTCTCGGCCCTCTACTTTTTTCCATTTACATAAATGACCTTCCACTACACATCGAGCACTCATCCTGGGACCTATTTGCCGATGACTGTACCATTTATACTAGTGATAAAAGTTGCAACACGCTAGAAATATTATTACAAAACGACACAGACAATCTTATTAAGTTTCATTCATAACCCTCCACTCCCAAAGGAGCATAGGCCTTCAACAAACACATGCCAAGTCCTCCTGTCACGTGCCATCATCTCAAGTTCTTTCCATGTTCTCCTCATCATTTTCACCTCTGTTTCCAACTCTCTTCTCCATGTACTTTCTGGTCTTCCTCTGCCTCTCTTGCCCTGGGGGTTCCAGAACAAGGACTGCCTTGTAATGCTATCAACAGGTTTCCTCAGTGTGTGTCCTATCCATCGCCATCGTCTTCTTCTCATTTCTTGTTCCACTGGCACTTGTCTAGTTCTTGTCATCAGTTCCACGTTGGTAACCTTGTCATACCATTTTAATCCCTCTATTCTACGCAAGCACCCATTTATGAAAGTCTGTAGCTTTTTGGTTGTAATCTTATTAAGTGGAGCAATGAAAACTGCATGCAAATAAATATCACTAAAACAAAATGTATGATAATATCAACTAGAAAAAAATTACAAAACTCGTCAAAAACAACACTTCAGCTCTACATTGGAACCTCTTTAATTGAAAATGTAAATGAATATAAAACACTAGGACTCATAATTGACCAACATTTAAGTTGGAATTCGCATGTACAAGCACTGACCAAACAAACGGCACAAAAAGTTTACCAGTTAGCTAAAATCAAACATTTCCTAGATGAGGAGACACGAAAAATGTTCTATACATCCCAGATACAAACACATCTAGACTATTGTTTCACAATTTGGGATGGCTGCACCATGTCCAACACTAAAAGACTCTATTCATTACAAAAAACATGCAGTGCGCCTAATTTCAGACAAAAACCTCACACAATGTAGACGCATATACATATCCTAACATATTACCACTAAGAAAGCGCCTTCTCTTCAACAAAGCCAAATTTATTCACAAAATCTTGTCACAGAATGCTCCAACGTATCTGTGGCCTATTTTCAAATACAGCGGAAGATGCAGTCAACGCTAAAATAAATTACACATGCCCAAGCCTAGGCTCGACTTATTCAAGAAAAGTTTAGCTTTTTCTGCTGCTCATCTGTGGAATACTCTTCCACACACTTAAAAAATACTCTTAGTCCATATTCATTCAATCATAGACTTTTCAAATACATCATGAGTGCAGATTATATGCCACCCTAATTTCATTATGTTCTTAAATAATTACATAACATCATATGTAGGTTTTAAAGTTAATTTTGTCCTGTTTAGTATAAATTATGATACACATCTATAAATCTGTGTAACTGTTATTGTACTGTTACAATGTTGGGATTTTATTTTATTGTACTTTTTTTTGTTATTTTATTATTTAAGTAATATTTAGGATACATGTGAGAATAAATGGATTCAGTATGGAAGATGAGAGAAAGGAAGGGCAGAATGTTAGACGGGCCTGCGTGCCCAATTCTAAACCCTTTGAAAATAAAGTTCGTTCATTCGTTCGTTATCTTGTATGTTGTCCTCTCATTGACTAGTTATCTTGTATATTGTCCTCTTGTTGACTAGTTATCTTGTATATTGTCCTCTTGTTGGCTAGTTATCTTGTATATTGTCCTCTCATTGACTAGTTATCTTGTATATTGTCCTCTCGTTGACTAGTTATCTTGTATATTGTCCTCTCATAGACTAGTTATCGTGTATATTGTCTTGTTGTTGACTAGTTATCTTGTATATTGTCCTCTCATTAACTAGTTATCTTGTATATTGTCCTCTCATAGACTAGTTATCGTGTATATTGTCTTGTTGTTGACTAGTTATCTTGTATATTGTCCTCTCATAGACTAGTTATCGTGTATATTGTCTTGTTGTTGACTAGTTATCTTGTATATTGTCCTCTCATTAACTAGTTATCTTGTATATTGTCCTCTAGTTGACTAATCTTGAGTAATGCAAAGGCAACAAAGAAGGTTACCGGTCACCCCACTTCATATTGCTATGACCTAGTATAAGTGAAGTCTGTAACACTTCACTCCCTTACTGTATATGCCCATTAAATGCACACTGCATGCTGTCCTGTCGTGTATGTCTCTGTTGTGTAATGTCCATTATGTTTACACCATGCTGTCTTATGTCCCCAATAAGTTTACACGGTTTGCTATCTTATATGCCCATTAAGTTTACACTGTTTGCTATTTTGTATGTCCAGTAAGTTTACACTAAGTGCTGTCATGTATGCCCATTAAGTTTGCAGTGAGTGCTGTCATATGTGCAGATTTAGTTTATACTGTGTGCTATCTTGTATGCTCATTAAATTTCCACTGTGTTATCTTGTATGCCCATTAACTTTACACTGTGTTATGTATTATGTGCTCTTTAAGTTAACACTATGTGCTATCTTGTATTTCCATTAAGTTGAGACAGTATGCTGTCTGTGTACCCATTAAGTTGACACTATGCTTTCTGTGTGCTCATTACATTGACACTTTATGCTATCTGTAATTGCATTAAGTTGACACTGTGCTATCTTATATGTGCATTGTGACCTCAAGACGCAGCAATAGAGACCGCAGTCAGCGACTCTTAGCTTGACTGCCTGCGTCAGGACCAGCGAACCAGAGCTGGTCAAGACCGCACTCCACCTCCACGTGGTGGTCCTGGAAACAGTCTGCAGCTGTGCAGTCTGGCTGAGCGAGTGTGGATCGAAATGGGAAGGCAAACCCGGTCCTAAAAAATGCCGTGCAGAAGTCGGATGTGTCGACCGAAAGGTGCAGATATCACAGCTTAGGCATAAACAGACACAATGCAACCACCGTCCTTTTCAGGACAAACGAAGAAGAAGAAGAAGATATGTGCATTAAGTTGACACTGTGCTATCTTGAATGTCCACTAAGTTGACACTATGCTTTCTGTTTGCTCATTACATTGACACTTTATGCTATCTGTAATTGCATTAAGTTGACACTGTGCTATCTTGTATGTGCATTAAGTTGACACTGTGCTATCTTGTATGTCCATTAAGTTGACACTGTCCTATCTTGAATGTCCATTAAGCTGACACTGTGTGCTATCTTGTATGTCCATTAAGCTGACTATATGCTATCTGTATGCCCATTAAGTTGACACTTTATGTTCTATCTTGTACATCCAGTAAATGCAGTCTACTTGTATCACAGGTCTGGATGAGACCGACATAGACCTGAGACGGAAAGTGTTCGGCTCTAACGTGATCCCTCCCAAACCTCCCAAGAGCTTCCTCCAGTTAGTATGGGAAGCCCTGCAAGACGTCACCCTGATCATTCTCATCGTCGCTGCCATCATCTCACTAGGATTATCATTTTACAAACCACCTACAGAAAGTGACGGTAATGTGTGTGCTTTCTTGTCACTTGAGTTTCTGACAGAGTGGGTGGTCATAGTGTGAGACGTGTGTACTTTCTTGTCATTTGAGTTTCTGACAGAGTGGATGGTCATAGTGTAGCCTTGTGTTTTGTCTTGTCACTTGAGTTTATGACAGAGTGGGTGGTCATAGCGTAGCCTTGTGTGTGTGCTTTCTTGTCACTTGAGTTTCTGACAGAGTGGATGGTCATAGTGCAGCCTTGTGTGTACTTTCTTGTCACTTGAGTTTCTGACAGAGTGGGTGGTCATAGTGTGAGACGTGTGTGTACTTTCTTGTCACTTGAGTTTCTGACAGAGTGGATGGTCATAGTGCAGCCTTGTGTGTACTTTGTTGTCACTTGAGTTTCTGACAGAGTGGCTGGTCCTAGTGCAGCCTTGTGTGTACTTTCTTGTCACTTGAGTTTCTGACTAGTGTGAGAGTGTGTATTTTCCTGTCATTTGAGTTTCTGACAGAGTGGATGGTCATAGTGTAGCCTTGTGTTTTGTCACTTGAGTTTATGACAGAGTGGGTGGTCATAGCGTAGCCTTGTGTGTGTGCTTTCTTGTCACTTGAGTCTCTGACAGAGTGGATGGTCATAGTGTAGCCTTGTGTGTTTTGTCTTGTCACTTGAGTCTCTGACAGAGTGGATGGTCATAGTGTAGCCTTGTGTATTTTGTCTTGTCACTTGAGTTTCTGACGTGGATGGTTATAGTACAACCTTGTGTATACTTTCTTGTCACTTGAGTTTCTGACAGAGTGGATTGTCATAGTGCAGCCTTGTTTGTATACTTTCTTGTCACTTGAGTTTCTGACAGAGTGGATGGTCATAGTGTAGCCTTGTGTTTTGTCTTGTCACTTGAGTTTATGACAGAGTGGGTGGTCATAGCGTAGCCTTGTGTGTGTGCTTTCTTGTCACTTGAGTCTCTTTGACAGAGTGGATGGTCATAGTGTAGCCTTGTGTGTTTTGTCTTGTCACTTGAGTCTCTGACAGAGTGGATGATCATAGTATAGCCTTGTGTATTTTGTCTTGTCACTTGAGTTTCTGACGTGGATGGTTATAGTGCAACCTTGTGTATACTTTCTTGTCACTTGAGTTTCTGACAGAGTGGATTGTCATAGTGCAGCCTTGTTTGTATACTTTCTTGTCACTTGAGTTTCTGACAGAGTGGATGGTCATAGTGCAGCCTTATGTGTGTACTTTCTTGTCACATGAGTTTCTGACAGAGTGGATGGTCATAGTGGAGCCTTGTGTGTACTTTCTTGTCACTTGAGTTTCTGACAGAGTGGATGGTCATAGTGCAGCCTTGTGTGTATACTTTCTTGTCACTTGAGTTTCTGACAGAGTCGGTGATCATAGTGTAGCCTTGTGTGTTTTGTCTAGTCACTTGAGTTTCTGACAGAGTGGGTGGTCATAGTGTGAGACGTGTGTGTACTTTCTTGTCACTTGAGTTTCTGACAGAGTGGATGGTCATAGTGCAGCCTTGTGTGTACTTTGTTGTCACTTGAGTTTCTGACAGAGTGGCTGGTCATAGTGCAGCCTTGTGTGTACTTTCTTGTCACTTGAGTTTCTGACAGAGTGGGTGGTCATAGTGTGAGACTTGTGTGTACTTTCTTGTCATTTGAGTTTCTGACAGAGTGGATGGTCATAGTGTAGCCTTGTGTTTTGTCTTGTCACTTGAGTTTATGACAGAGTGGGTGGTCATAGCGTAGCCTTGTGTGTGTGCTTTCTTGTCACTTGAGTCTCTGACAGAGTGGATGGTCATAGTGTAGCCTTGTGTATTTTGTCTTGTCACTTGAGTTTCTGACGTGGATGGTTATAGTGCAGCCTTGTGTATACTTTCTTGTCACTTGAGTTTCTGACAGAGTGGATGGTCATAGTGCAGCCTTGTTTGTATACTTTCTTGTCACTTGAGTTTCTGACAGAGTGGATGGTCATAGTGCAGCCTTATATGTGTACTTTCTTGTCACATGAGTTTCTGACAGAGTGGATGGTCATAGTGGAGCCTTTTGTGTTTTGTCTTGTCACTTGAGTTTCTGACAGAGTGGATGGTCGTAGTGCAGCCTTATGTGTGTTCTTTCTTGTCACTTGAGTTTCTGACAGAGTGGATTGTCATAGTGCAGCCTTGTGTGTGTGCTTTCTTGTCACTTGAGTTTCTGACAGAATGGATCATCATAGTGTAGCCCTGTTTGTTTTGTCTTGTCACTTGAGTTTCTGACAGAGTGGATGGTCATAGTGCAGCCTTGTGTGTTTTGTCTTGTCACCTGAGTTTCTGACAGAGTGGGTGGTCATAGCGTAGCCTTGTGTGTGTGCTTTCTTGTCACTTGAGTCTCTGACAGAGTGGATGGTCATAGTGTAGCCTTGTGTGTTTTGTCTTGTCACTTGAGTCTCTGACAGAGTGGATGGTCATAGTGTAGCCTTGTGTGTGTACTTTCTTGTCACTTGAGTATCTGACAGAGTGGGTGGTCATAGTGTAACCTTGTGTGTTTTGTCTTGTCACTTGCGTTTCTGACAGAGTGGATGGTCATAGTGCAGCCTTGTGTGTATACTTTCTTGTCACTTGAGTTTCTGACAGAGAGGGTGGTCATAGTGTAGCCTTGTATGATTTGTCTTGTCACTT
Organism: Oreohelix idahoensis; assembly: GCA_024509875.1. NCBI lineage: Eukaryota > Metazoa > Mollusca > Gastropoda > Stylommatophora > Oreohelicidae > Oreohelix > Oreohelix idahoensis. The sequence continues at coordinate 468,085 of JAMPIV010019386.1, read as the reverse complement.
GCGTGTCTGACAGAGTAGATTGTCATAGTGCAGCCTTGTGTGTTTTGTCTTGTCACTTGCGTTTCTGACAGAGTGGATGGTCATAGTGCAGCCTTGTGTGTATACTTTCTTGTCACTTGAGTTTCTGACAGAGTCGGTGGTCATAGTGTAGCCTTGTGTGTTTTGTCTAGTCACTTGAGTTTCTGACAGAGTGGATGGTCATAGTGCAGCCTTGTATGAAAGAGACTCAAACACATGCCAGTATACAGGGTGTTGGAACAGTCACTGCCTATTTAAAATGTGTATATCCTTACATGTATCTATTGGATCTACATGAAACAAATGCCACAAACAAGGAACAGTAATTGCCATTGACCATGTGACTAACAAGTTTTACTTGTTATTTCCGGAAATAAAATAGAGTAAACTGGCCACTAAACTGACATTACTAGGGAGAGCATCAGTTGCTGGCCGCTATAACTCTTTTGTTGGATAGGCCAGATCTCATGTTCACCTGTAACGTTAATGTGACATAACAGTACGTGTTATAAAATAACAGTTGATTTTCTCTATTTTGATGTTTTGTTTCATATAAATCAGTTGGGGAGAAGACATAAATATAAAAAATAGGGAGTAACTTTTCAATTAACCTGTAAATATGTTATGTAATGGCATGACAATGATGGGCTAGACATGAGGCCTTTTCATATGTATAGAAATGAAAATGATCTATGTAGAGTAAGAAAAAGGTAAAGGATCCCGTTACACGCCCATTGAGGCATATTGGGAATATGGTGTTAGGCCCATATTATCATGACCATTGGCACACTAGGGGTGATGTGGTCAGCATCATGCCGGCCGCCTTATCCTTCCCAGAGTTGCTCTGGTACCCAATTTTTGAGGCTGGGTCGACCCCGGAGCCGTTTGCGGTCTAAAAATTCCCACCTCAACTGGGGATCGAACCATGGACCACCGTGCTAGGAAGCCAGTGCACTAACCAGTGCACTAACCACTGAGCTACCTCGGCTCCTATCTATGTAGAGTAGTTAACCAAAATCTAAAGAACCTTTGCTTCTTTCATTGTATCTGTGCCAGTCAGGCTGTCATTTATCTCTGCCCCTATCTGTCCAATGAAGAAATGTAAAAATATTTGTTTCTATGTGGTTGATAAATAAAAATTGTCCTTTGTTTTGTCTCTGTCCTTCTCTATCCAAATTAGAAGTATAAAACAAGCAGAAATGTCTGTTTCTTTATTCACACTAACTTCTGTGTTCCTCAGCCTGTATGAGGCTTCTCTGTCTACTCTCTCAATTTAACTAATTTCATCTTCTTAATCTCCTGTCTCATTGAATGTATTATAATGCTGCATGCATGATTAGACTTTTAATCAGTGTACACAAATTTACATAATGTAATCTGTCTGCGGGCTTGTCTGTCTATCCATCTTTCTTTCTATCAGTCTGTCCACCTAATTTTTTCTGCCAAGGCTGTCTGTCCTATGTATGTGTCTGTCGATCTTCTGTCCATCCTTACAGACCTCTGTGTCTGTCTGTCCCTCTAATTTGTCATGCCTGCCAACATACTTGTCTGCTTATATACCTACTTGTCTGTCTGTCTGTCTTTGTAAAAGTGTATCTCTCTGTCTTTTTATCTTTTGATCTGTCTCTCTGCTTGCTCGTTTTGTTCAATGTATATTAGCCCACATATCTGTGCCTCCACCCAGCATCTATGTCATTCTGTATATTTTTGTTCTGTTTGTCTATCTTATGAATAAGAAAATTTTCAAATTAGACACCTCATGGGATGTAGTGAAGTGATCACATTGTGAAAGACAGTGCTATAGTCAAGGGGACACTCTTAAAACTTGTTAACAGATTGACATACTTGAGCACTCTAGTAACGTGTTTGAACATGCACATCAGAAATAAAGAAGAAAATATCTCTCTACAAAAGAAGGAAGATAAATCAGAAATGATAAACATTCTGTGCTAGATACTTTATCTATGGAAGGTGGTCTGTGTAGTCTCCATATTACTATTACAGTAAACCTTTGATATAACAGAGTGATGTTAGAGTACCAGTTTGCGTTGATAGATATTATTATTGGCAGTATTGCTGTATTTAAGATCAAAATACAGGATACCATGCTTAACAGATGTCTATGGTTGTCTGGATCTTTGTGGACACCTTTCAACAAATATTTTGTTTAAAGACTAGGACAACTACTCCAGCAGGTCTGTGCTAAAATATAACATGACCTGGCAACCTCATCCATCATGTACAACAATGCTACAGTTCTAACAGTGTATCAATATGACTTTGGCACAGGCTTTTCCTGTCAGCTGACTGAATAGTGCTTCTCTGCTCCTTACTGAGCAAAAAAAAGAAAGGAGAAAAGCTCATTCATGCTAGACGCTGAAACTTCATGTTTTAGTGTCTTACTCAAACACTGATGTACCATACTTTGGTCTCTTTATGAGCATTCAAACCACGCTCTGGTCTCTTTAATCACCACTGATGGCCATTAGTGGTCTGTTTATCAACACTGAAACACTATACTTGTTTCTTATCAACGCTGAAACACCATACTGTTGTAAATTGTTAACACTAAACACCTTGCTCTAATTTCTTAATCAACACTGACATGCTGTACTCTGGTCTCTTTATCACCACTGAAACACTATAGTGTATTTTCCTTATCACCACTGAAACACCATGCTTCAATCTCTTACTCAAACCCTGATGTACCCTACTTTGGTCTCTATGAGCACTAAAACACCATGCTCTTCTTATCACCACTGAAACACCATACTGCAGTACCTTATCAGCACTGAAACAGCTTACTCTAATTTCCTTATCATCACTGAAACACCATACCCTTGATTCTTTATCAATACTGACGCCCTTCAAGGTACATGTGTACAGAAACAAACTAGCAACATTGAACAAATTATACTATGGCAGGAGATTTGGTTTTACAGAGGAATGTTCAGATTGTCACAGACAGCTAAAGTTCCTCTATTGTTTGTGAAGCTCTCATGTAACTAAATATTACACACATAAAGGTATTTTTCATGCACTAGTGACAAATAAAGAAGTAGAAAACTAGACATATAACCACATTTATCTGACTCATAAAATGACTGTGTGTCAATCTGTCTTATTGTCTCTTTGTATGTCCAACTGTTTTCTGTCATTGTCATTCAGTTTCTGCCTCCATGCTGTCAGTCTGCTTCTCTCATGGAGGTGGATTTCTTGTAGAACCTATTCTACTGCATGCTGTTGTTCCTCACACAGGCACACATCTGTTTGTCCACTTGTTACTGAGCCGATGATATTTAAATGGGCAGTGATCGATTCTAAGTCTCAAAACTACTATCTGAATGACTTTTTCCCGTTGAAGAATGATGTGAAAGACTTCATTGCAGGGATCTGGAAAAAGTCTGCATTTGTTGGGCAGATTTTGAGAATAATTAGAACACATTTTGACAGTAGGCAGTATTGATGGAAGAGGATGTCTGAGAATGACAAAATAAAGGGCACATAATGGGCAGTCTAACAACATCTTCTTTGGTCCTTGACCTTTGACTGAAAAAGCAGACAGTGACCATCTGCTGGTGTTTTGTAGGACAGCAACAAACTGTCTCCACTTTGCTCAGTCGGCGCCATCTTTTGTATGGTGCCTCAGCTGTAGTTCATGCTTTTCATCTCTGCTTCCACTTTTCTCAAGAAGGTTGCTTTTGACTGGCCTCTCTTTCACTTTCCTTCTGGAGTTTATAGCATGGCAGTTCTGGTGATGGTGTCAGGGTCTCTTCTGAGAATGTGGCCAACCCAGTTCCAGCGTAACTAACAATTCTAACAACATAGCATGGTTTTATTTTGTTTTTTAATTAACAGAACTGGAAGGGAGTTGTGGAGTTAACATGGTCACCTACACTAGCCATCATGAATTTTATTATGATTTTTCTCAGGTGAATTTTAAATGTATTGTCAGATGTTTTGCTAGTCTAATGAGGCTGCAGCTGTGCACACACACACACACACACACACTGGCTACTTGGTTACAGAATGTTATAGATATTTATAGCAACACATATGAGGGCAAGGTGTTTCTCTACACAGTATGTTGCAAATGATAGTACACAAAAGTTGTAAAAAATATTGTGCATAGTTTTTAAATGTAGCTTTTTACATCAGTTTTTACAAGATTGTGACAAAATTACGCTTAATTATGGTTCAAAGCTAATGAAATTACTCTTAATTAGAGTTCAAAGCTAATGTTCCTTATCGTCAAAACCAGTTGTAAATACTCATTGGACAAGACTAATCTCCAACAAGATTTTGCGTATTTAATCTTTGAAAATGCCTTTACCTACAGATGGGTAGTGCTAAATATTGAAATTAATCCACAAGCAAAAGGTTTTAATTGAGTATAATGGTCTCTTGGAAAGCACTTATAGAATTTGATCAGCTTCACCTCTTTTTATTTATCTTTTAACACGCCACTGCATTACAGGTTAATCACTTCTATGTGAACGTTTGGTAGAAACTCCTCAATAATGCAGTTAAATGGATTTTGAAAGATCCTTCTTTTTTCTTCAAGAGCTTTAAAAAAATGTCAAAAACAAGCTGTGTTCTCCATCTGCTGTGACAAAAGTAAAGGTTGACTGATTAAAAAAAGCTGATATATCGTTAGTGGGTCAGATAAAAATACAGCCGCAGGCCATAGTTTGTGGTCCCCTGGTTTATGTCATGCAAAACAGTAGCAGAAGCGTTAAGCAGAATTTAAGCTATGACTAATAAATTGATTCTGGTTTTACTTAGGACTGTGTCAAAATTTTTAAATGTTCTGTTTATTTATTGGAGGAAAATTTCCAGTTTAAATCATGATGGGGTAAAGTTGTAATATAGTCTTTTTTATTTTTCTGATAAGATTTCTTGTGTAGTTTCTGTGGTTCTCTGGCTGCCTCTCGTAAAACAAATTGCTTCAGAAACCACCAATACAAGAGCATGTAAGCATTTACATAGGCTTCCTGCAAGGCGGCCAGTTGTAATGGTGGCTTAATGCTTCTCAAGGAGCAAAAACAGAAATGAATGAATATTCATTTGCTCCCATTGGAGCACAGTAGTGTTCTATAAAATGACAAATACTTTATGTAACAAGTCTTCCTCGGTGGAAGTAAGAGAGTTCTTATTTATTCTGTTAACCTTGACTTTATCTCAGAGAAAACATGCTGTTTTGTCAGTGTGTTGTCACTAAAACATAGGGCAGCATCTTCATTTATAATCCTGCATGGAAACATCTGTCATTAATTATGGCATGCAGATTTAATAACCTGAACAGATGCTCCTTATTATAACCATTCTCGTTGTCTTCTCTTGTCTGCTTATTTGGGTACCAAGAATCTCTTATAAGAAGCATAATTTCAAGTACTATCATGGAACTCCACCTAGGATGGTCACAGTCCCGTTTGAAAAAGTAAAGAGGGATTCTAATTGACGAGTGCTTCATGCTTCTAAGGAAGTAGCCGTTAAAACCGTGAATCAGTCAGACTGCATGCATGGAGGCCATAATCAGGCAGCCCCTCCACCTTGCAAAGGCACAACAGGCCAACCACTTGTTTGCCTTAAAATATGATTACAAGAAATGACAGAGAAAAAAACTGGACTGATCTTAAAGGCGAGGAACTGGCACGGACTACGACTTACGGATCATGGAATGTTAGAATTATTAACGGAAAAGAGGAGGTAAACAATATTAGAAATACTGGCTCTGATGGAAATATAAAAAAAAGGGACAAGGAGTTATGGATCTGCATGGCAACAAGCTGCTCTACAGTGGAGTTACTACAACCGAAAGAGCTAAAGGGGGTGTGGGTTGTATTGTGGCTAAAAACCAAATGGATAACATCAAGGTATGGAACTTTGTCTCTGAACATATTATGGTGCTAAAGCTAGAAGGAGGAGAAACCATAGTCCACCTTGTCTTTGTGTATGGGCCAAATGAAGATGAGTTAGCAGGAGTCAAAGAAGAATTCTTCGAGCTGCTTCAAAAGACAGTGGATGACTGGCTGAATAAAATTATTCTCCCCGGAGATTTCAAAACCAGAGTTGGAAATGACCATACTATATGAGGCGGAGTTAATCAGAAGATATGGAGAAGATACACTAAATGGCAATGGAAAGCGACTCCTTAGATTCTGCACTGAGCAAAACCTTGTCATTACGAACTCATAAGTTCCCCCCATAAGCGCATACATGCATATACCAGATGTGAACCAACCAAAAAAAAAAAAAGAGAGAAATCAGTGACTATGCCATTTTTAGGAAGAGCTTATTCAAGTATGAGCGGGATGCTAGAGTCTGGAGAGGGCTGGAAATTGGAATTGATCACTCCTGCTGACGATTAAAATAGCTGAAAGAGTTACTCTGCTTAGGCATCACCCATGATCACGCAAGAAAATAAATAACCGAGATGGGGAGATGAGCATTAAGGCCTACAGGCTAGTTGAGCCAGAAGTTAAGACCAGGTATCAGGGGCTTATTGCTACAGCAGAGTCAGACATAGAAGAATGGCCTGAAAACCCTCTGGCTTAAATTCAAGGACACCATAAAAGCAGTTGCAGCAGAAGCATGTGGTAAATTCCAGCTTGGGAAGAAGGGAACGAGGACACCTTGGTGAAGTTAACACATTAACTACCGCAAGCCACTGTCAGCGGCTCACAAAATAATCACATTTGGACCGCAAGCCGCTCAGAGCGCCAATCTAATTTTAGTAATAAAACGAATGAAAAATGTACTGAAACACTCTCTGATCTGGTTCGAGATTTTAAGTTGCCACCGGAAAACAAATTCCCAAAGCATGGTTGTTGTAGAACACTGGAAAATTGATATTATGTTCATATTTTTCAGCGTTTTGGGTTAGTTACCAAATCGTGTAAAACTGTTTACCGTGGCAACTAGTGATAGGACTACAAAAAATGCGTGTACATCTCGTCTAACGGCTGAATAGGATAGAAACGTGTTTCAACAATTGACTGATAGATCTAGCGACAAGGACAAGAGTGAAAACGGTGTGCACATTGATTGAAATTGTGATTTTGATAGAGATGGGGCGCAAGCAGTTATAATTGTGAAAATATTGTAAGTCCTCGGCCATCTGAGGGCCGTTAAATAATAACAACCTCTATTAGAGTTACAACCGGTGTTTATTGTAATAGTACATTCATTTATCTTTAAAATGACGTGTAATTCATAAAAATCTGTAAACAATTACGAAAACTACAGCTTACTTTGTGCAAACACCTACAGGATAAAAATGGGAAAAAAATTTAATTCGGCCACAGTGTGTTTTTCAATTCAGTAATTAATGTGTTAAAGAAAAAAAAAAGCATGGAAACAATACTTAGAAATTAAAAACAGCAGGAAAAGCAGAGAAATATAGAGAATATGTGATACTCAGAACAGAAGCAAAGAACAAAGTGAAGGCAACAAAACAAAAATTTTGGGAAGAATTTGGAGAAAAGCTAGAAAAGGATGCTCAAGAAAATCAGAAATTGTTTTTACAAGACCTTAAGGAGCATGAGGAAGGAAAAACAGAGGCCTCTTAAATTCATAAAGGACAAGCAAGACAAATTGCTTTCTGCCCCAAAGGAAGTAATGGAAAGAATATTTCTCAAGAGTTCCTTGGTGGTGAGCAAGGTCATGCCTCAGAAATGATAACCACTAGCACAGAAGAACCATTTGTGGTGAAGATGGCATCAAGATGGAAGAACTGAATGCAGCACTGGAGAAAATCAAGGTGGGTAAAGCAGCAGGACATGATGATATAACACCAGAAATGGTTAAGTACATGAGAGTGGTAGGCGACCTATTACTCCTTAGGGTCCTACAGGCAGCCTGATGCCACAAGACCATACTAAAGGATTGAGAGATTGCCATCACAACACCAATATTCAAAAAGGGTGACAACCGATAATGTGGAAATTATAGAGGCATATCTCTTCTCAGTGTACCTGGTAAAATTTACTCCATAATCCTGGAGCAGAGACTCAGATGCCTAGCTGAGCCACCAATGGATGAGGTCCAGTGTGGCTTCCGAGCAAAGTGAATTACTCAAGACCTTTTCTTCACACTCAGGCAGCTGAGTGAAAAGGCCCTTGAGTATAAGAGTGAGATCCATCTTTGTTTCATAGATCTGGAAAAGGCATTTGACAAGATTGTGGTGAAATACATTGATACAGCGATAAAATCCTCCATTATAAATATAAAAGTTAAAATAAAATGTAGGGATAAAATATAGTTAAGATACGCTGCTGCTTCTTCGCCCACGCCACAAGCGCGTTGATTTTGGCAGACCGTACCATCGTTTTCTAGTGTCATTGAAAAAAAAAACTATTTATAACATGGGGACGCAAAAGGCCTATTCGTTCAGACGGGGTAAGAAAAGGAGGGAAGAAAAAAAATGATGCCGTCTGCCCGCGTTTGAATCTAAGCCTAACATACGCGCGAACTTGTAGTTAGTGTTTGAAATACGATGTAAAGTAAGAACATGTAGCCACTTGGGTCACGAAAACAGACTTAGCTCTTATTTAGAATGACGTAATTCCCATGTACTACGGGAGAATCTCGTATTTAGCTTGAAATTAGTGCTAAAAGACATGAATAGGTTGGATAACATGGAAAAAATATGGAATTCCTTATTAATAAGTTTAGAATCACAAAAATTAGCTAGTTTGATAGCCTATCTTTTCCTGACAAATAATATGCTTTCAAATAAAAGGACGGACAGATAACATGGAAGATATTGATAAAAGACTGATTTGTTCAGTGGCAGACTAGCAAACAGATGTTAGTTTTGCATTCACTAAAGTTACATTTTGACTGTCCTTGAGACGAAGGCAGTAAAAGATTACATGTAAACAAGGGGGAGACAAGGCGGATAGAATCTAAAAATATCTTCGCAGTAGAAATCTAAGAAGTGAGTGAGAGAAAATTTGAATAGTTTTTTTAGTGTTAGGCCAAAACCAAGTCCATTTTTGGGAAAAGACAAGTTCGAACAGACCGACCGACAGAAATACACTACACATTGGACCAAATTTGGACCTTAGTGTAAAATTTTAAATTTAAAAAGCTTGGCTTTCCAATTTGATTGGTCAACACAGTTAAGATTATTAGAAAATTGGACGGCTCATTGCCATTTTGTCAAAGACTGTCCATACAAGCAGATCGTTGAGGCTAAGAAGTTTGTCGTCCATTGAATATATGTGCTAATAGTAGTGGGACGCCCTAGTCTAGCCAGCAGCTCAGCTGAGTTTGTGCTATTTTCAACATACCTGTGTGTTTTCATTTTGAATTGTGAGTTTCTTTGTCTGGCACTGTGCTAGTGCCAGATGTTCTGAAGAGTACAACACTGTACGAAATGAGATGCCTACCATATTACCTCAGAGCATGTGAGGAGTGGGCCTAAGGAACAACTTTCTTCATTCGTCACAGGCCAGATAAGTATTATAGACCTGGCCTGCTGAGATTCATCAATGAATATAATATAATAGAAACTCCATTGTGTATTAAGAAACTTTTCCACCATTAATCCTGTTTAAAGAGCAAATGAACACTGTTAACTAAAGACTGGGTATGATGCAAATACCCCGACCCGACATCCAGCACTAGTTCCTAAAGACTTTAGTTTTTTTGTACCAATATTAGCAAATTTAAATTATGTATATTTTCAAGTCTTTCATGTGTTTACTCGATTATATGTAATTTTATTGAAATTGATTCATATTGATTTAAAAGTCCTGACCATAAGAAAAATCTTGGTTCAGGACAAAATAAATTTGAAAAAATTGTAATTTCTAAAATTTAAACACAGTGTTAATTGACTTGATCATAGATATTAATATTAGTGTTTGTGTGTGTGTGTTTGTGTATTTAATTACCAGCACACCACATTTCATTACCCTAGACATTAGACATAGCTATCAGACATACTAGTCAAGAATAAGTCTGATTGAGGTCGTAGGTGGTGCTAGCAGCAAAACAGAAGTCCTGGGAAGAATTTGGAGAAAAGCTAGAAAAAGATGCACAAGAAAACCAGAAATTGTTCTATAAGACCCTAAAGAACATGAGGAAGGAAAAACAATGCCCTCTCAAATTTATAAAGGACAAGCAAGGCAAATTGCTTACTGCCCCGAAGGAAGTAATGGAAAGATGGAAAGAATATTTCTCAGAACTCCTGGATGGTGAGCATGGTGAAGCAACAGAAATGATAACCACTAGCACAGAAGAGAAAACCAATGATGGTGAAGATGACATAAAGATGGAAGAACTGAGGGCAGCACTAGAGAAAATCAAGATGGGCAAAGCAGCAGGGCATGATGGTATAACACCAGAAATGGTTAAGTACATGGGAGCATCAGGCGACCTGTTACTCTTAAAGGTCCTACAGGCAGCATGGTGCAACAAGACCATACCAAAGGATTGGGAGATTGCCATCATAACACCAATTTTCAAAAAGGGTGACAATCGACAATGTGGAAACCATAGAGGCATATCCCTTCTCAGTGTCCCTGGTAAAATCTACTCTAGAATCCTAGAGCAGAGACTCCGACGCCTAGCTGAGCCACAATTGGATGAGGTCCAGTGCGGATTCCGAGCAAACCGAAGTACTCAAGACCTAATCTTCACACTCAGACAGTTGAGTGAAAAGGCCCTTGAGTATAAGAGTGAGATCCATCTTTGTTTCATAGATCTGGAAAAGGCGTTTGACAGAGTCCCCTGGAGCAAACTTTGGGACTGTTTGGCAAGGAAGAATATTCCAGCACCTCTGATTCATGCTATACAGAGCTTCTACAAGTCTTGCAGAAATTATGTGAGGACAGCAAACCATAAGTCAGAAGAGTTCAGGACCACCACTGGTGTAAGACAAGGTGATATCCTGTCACCTTATCTTTTCATACTCCTCATGGACGATGTCATCAAGGCATGTAAGGAGAGAACAAGAAAGTATTCAGTGGGGTACTGGAAGATGAGACAGGTCTATATTTCGGAGCTGGCATTTGCTGATGATGTTGCCCTGATTGCTAAATCAGAGGCACATCTCCAATCCAACTTGCAAGTCTGGAAGGAAGAGCTGGAGAAGAGAGGGATGGTCATAAGCAGCTCTAAAACAAAATCCATGGTGATATCACGAGAAGAAAGAAAACATCAGATTAAGTTGGGAGAACAGGTCCTGGAGCAGGTCGACCACTTTAAATATCTCGGAGCTATTATAGACCGAAAGGGAGGTATCAAAGAAGAGTTGGCCACTCGAAAAGCAGCGGCTGGGAGACTTTTTCAGGCCATAAATCGTGGATTCCTCAGCAAGAAAGAGGTTGGTAAGAAAACGAAGATGGCTGTATACCGCTCCACCTATGTCCCAGTTTTGACATATGGATGCGAGTCGTGGGCAATGACTACAACCCACAAAAGCCAGATCCAAACCTCAGAAATGAGGTATCTGAGGAAAGTGGTTGAAGTAACAAGAAGAGACATGGTCCGCAACCAGACGATCCGTCAAGGCCTGAAATCCCATCCGCTGCAGACCCAAATAGAACAGTCCCAACTAAGATGGTTTGGCCATGTCTGCAGAATGGGAGAAGATCGGCTACCACGACAAGCATGGGAAACAAAGAGCCAGGGATCCAGACCTCCAGGACGACCCAGAGTTCGCTGGGAGGACAACATTAGACAATCTTTGAAGGACCGAGGACTAGAATGGAACCAGGCCAGGAAGAAGACAGCTGATAGAATGGTCTGGCGCTCTCTCTTCCAAACCTCTACACCTCACGGTAGAAGGGGAACGACTAAGTAAGTAAGTAAGAGGTCGTAGGTGGTAGTAGCAAGGTACTCTGTAAACTCACATAAACTGTTATCCTCAGGAATCTTCACAGCTGACCTCATTCAGTACACTAAGTAACATAACAACAACAATTAATAACATCAAAACCCACCACAAAGATCCCCTGGAGTAAACTTTGGGATTGCTTGGCAAGGAAAAACATTCCAGCACCTCTGATTCATGCTATATAGAGCTTCTACAAATCTTGCAGAAATTATGTGAGGATTGCAAACCATGTCAGAAGAATTCAGTACCACCACTGGTATAAGATGGGGTGATATCCTGTCACCTTATCTTTTCATACTCCTCATGGACGATGTCATCAAGGCATGTAAGGAAAGGGCAAGAAAGTATCCAGTGGGGTACTGGAAGATAAGACAGGTCTGTATTTCAGAGCTGGCATTTGCTGATGATGTTGCCCTGATTGCTAATTCAGAGGCACATCTTCAATCCAACCTGCAAGTCTGGAAGGAAAAGCTGGAGAAGAGAGGGATGGTCATAAGCAGCTCTAAAGCAAAAACCATGGTGATATTACGAGAGGAACGAATGCATCAGATTAAGCTGGGAGAACAGGCCCTGGAGCAGGTCAATCACTTTAAATACCTCGTAGCTGTCGTAGACTGAAAGGGAGGCATCAAAGAAGATTTGGCTACCTGAAGAGCAAGAGCTGGGAGACTTTTTTCAGGCCATAAACCGAGTATTCCTCAACTCGTGCAACGCAACTTGAGAAAGACAGTAGAAAAATGGTATACTGAATATATCTGAGTGAAGGAGATAAATGGCAACTTGAAGGAGCTGTAACTGATACTCGATTGTAACCGGCAACTCCACAGACTATAAATCTCATACCTGCTGTATATCTGAGTGGAACAGATAAATTGAAGGAGACCAGTAAACTTGTGCAGACTTCAACTTGAGAAAATAGCAGACATGTAAGAGAAATATTGTATACCAGACGCTCCACCTATATCTGAGTGGAAGTAAACGTCGTGCAGACGGCAAACTTGATACATACATGTAGATAAATAGCTGAACGGCAGATAAATTGAAGGAGACCAGTAAACTCGTGCAGACGGCAACTTGAGACAGACATGTAGAAAATAGCTGTATACCGCTCCACCTATATCTGAGTGGAACAGATAAATTGAAGGAGACCAGTAAACTCGTGCAGACGGCAACTTGAGACAGACATGTAGAAAATAGCTGTATACCGCTCCACCTATATCTGAGTGGAACAGATAAATTGAAGGAGACCAGTAAACTCGTGCAGACGGCAACTTGAGACAGACATGTAGAAAATAGCTGTATACCGCTCCACCTATATCTGAGTGGAAGAGATAAATTGAAGGAGACCAGTAAACTCGTGCAGACGGCAACTTGAGACAGACATGTAGAAAATAGCTGTATACTGCGTACCTATATCTGCTCCACGCTATATGTGATACTGAAGAGATAAATTGAAGGAGACCAGTAAACTCGTGCAGACGCAACTTGAAAAATACAGGCATATATCTGAGTAGAATAAATCTGTATACTTGAGACCTAGAAATGTGAGTGGGCACACACCTAAGAGATAAAATTGAAGGAGACCAGTAAACTCGTGCAGACGGCAACTTGAGACAGACATGTAGAAAATAGCTGTATACTGCTCCACCTAATATCTGAGTGGAAGAGATAAAATTATACTGAAGGAGAAATGGAAGGAGACCAGTAAACTCGTGCAGACGGCAACTTGAGACAGACAGACATGTGGAGTAAAAAAATAGCTGTATACGGCAACTGCTCCATGTAGAAAATAGCTGTATAGGGGGCTACCTATATCTGAGTGGAAGAGATAAATTGAAGGAGACCAGTAAACTCGTGCAGACGGCAACTTGAGACAGACATGTAGAAAATAGCTGTATACTGCTCCACCTATATCTGAGTGGAAGAGATAAATTGAAGGAGACCAGTAAACTCGTGCAGACGGCAACTTGAGACAGACATGTAGAAAATAGCTGTATACTGCTCCACCTATATGTGAGTGGAAGAGATAAATTGAAGGAGACCAGTAAACTCGTGCAGACGGCAACTTGAGACAGACATGTAGAAAATAGCTGTATACTGCTCCACCTATATGTGAGTGGAAGAGATAAATTGAAGGAGACCAGTAAACTCGTGCAGACGGCAACTTGAGACAGACATGTAGAAAATAGCTGTATACTGCTCCACCTATATCTGAGTGGAAGAGATAAATTGAAGGAGACCAGTAAACTCGTGCAGACGGCAACTTGAGACAGACATGTAGAAAATAGCTGTATACTGCTCCACCTATATCTGAGTGGAAGAGATAAATTGAAGGAGACCAGTAAACTCGTGCAGACGGCAACTTGAGACAGACATGTAGAAAATAGCTGTATACTGCTCCACCTATATGTGAGAAGAGAAATTGTAGAACCAAAACTCGTAGCTGTTGAGACAGACATACTGCTGCTCCACCTATATCTGAGTGGAAGAGATAAATTGAAGGAGACCAGTAAACTCGTGCAGACGGCAACTTGAGACAGACATGTAGAAAATAGCTGTATACTGCTCCACCTATATCTGAGTGGAAGAGATAAATTAAACGAGACCAATAAACTCGTGCAGGAGGCAACTTTAGAAAAACATGTAAAAAATAGCTGTATACTGCTCCACCTATATGTGAGTGGAAGAGATAAATTGAAGGAGACCAGTAAACTCGTGCAGACGGCAACTTGAGACACGACATGTAGAAAATATAGCTGTATACTGCTCCACCTATATGTGAGTGGAAGAGATAAATTGAAGGAGACCAGTAAACTCGTGCAGACGGCAACTTGAGACAGACATGTAGAAAATAGCTGTATACTGCTCCACCTATATGTGAGTGGAAGAGATAAATTGAAGGAGACCAGTAAACTCGTGCAGACGGCAACTTGAGACAGACATGTAGAAAATAGCTGTATACTGCTCCACCTATATCTGAGTGGAAGAGATAAATTGAAGGAGACCAGTAAACTCGTGCAGACGGCAACTTGAGACAGCAGTAGAAAATAGCGGCAACTTGAGTTGAAAGAGACAGTAAACATGTAGAAAACTAGCTGTAGAAAATGCTGTATACTGCTCCACCTATATCTGAGTGGAGAAATTGAGAGATAAATTGAACGGGAGACCAGTAAACTCGTGCAGAGTACGGCAACTTGAGACAGACATGTAGAAAATAGCTGTATACTGCTCCACCTATATCTGAGTGGAAGAGATAAATTGAAGGAGACCAGTAAACTCGTGCAGACGGCAACTTGAGACAGACATGTAGAAAATAGCTGTATACTGCTCCACCTATATCTGAGTGGAAGAGATAAATTGAAGGAGACCAGTAAACTCGTGCAGACGGCAACTTGAGACAGACATGTAGAAAATAGCTGTATACTGCTCCACCTATATCTGAGTGGAAGAGATAAATTGAAGGAGACCAGTAAACTCGTGCAGACGGCAACTTGAGACAGACATGTAGAAAATACACAAGACATGGAAAGACCTTGATGGAATAGCACAGGACAGGAAGGTTAAACATAAATTTGTTGAAGCCTGTGCTCCTCTTGGGGCTGAAGGGTGATGATGTTGATAACATCAGCTTCTTACATCTATATCAGTAACTTGTGGCTCTCAACTAGTTCTTGCTTTTGTAGTCTCATCTCACTAATTCTCCTTTTTCTTAGCCTCTGTATTTTTCTTTTCTCTGCTCGCATAGCCAAACATTTTTTCATAGCTCTGTCACAGTATACTTGTATCTTGCTACACGGTCTTACCTGCAGACATAACTGACAGATAAAATGCATTTACAGAAACGATAGAACTTACTTACATCAGCTTTCACACTACCTGGCATTCCTTTACCTGGCACGTTTGTCGCTATATTTTTTTCCTCTTCCAAGTCACCAGACACATTTTGCTCTACACATCTTCTGTTTCTTCGTTTATTTTTAAATACAGATTTTTACGTAGCTGTTTTTTTTTTTTTTCTTTCTTTTTTTCTGTCTTATTTTTATGACTGCTTTTAGTTATACAGGTATGGGGTGAACTGTTGTCAGGTTAGAAGTGTGGGTAAGTTGATGAATAGTAGCTGTACTACTTCTTTAGGATGCTGCCATATTTTTGGTTCAATAAACAGCAGTACATCTGGTCCCTCTGTTGGAAGCCTGTGTCAGAATGGTTCTTGTATTCTTGCTGATGTTGTTTCTGTAGCAGTTGTTTAAGACTATGATTAGGTTGTTAACCCCAAGGCCAACCCATTTAACCACTGTTTATGTTATCCTTTGTGGCTCTGATCGTTGCTTCCCGTTTCAGTGTGAATCTACATAATGCACAGTGTATAGCCCTCAACATCATCATCATAATTAGTTCCCTGCGAAACTCATCTGCATTGTATCATTTACTCTATATCTTCTGTATCCATTTGAAGTCTGCCTCTAATCCCCCCATTGTCAGTGAGGTTATAGGTCACCCCCTTTTTTTATATTTTACTTTGGTGATTCCAGTACAAGGACTGTCTTGTAAGGCTGTCAGCAGTTTCTTCTCTTCTCTCTCTTCTCTTCCCCCCCCCCCCCCCTTCCTTCTCTGTGTGTCCTATGCAACACCAGCTTGTTTTCTCCATCTCTTGTTACACTGGTATTTGTATAGTATACAGTCTTTATGAATTACACACATCCTACTTTGTTTGTATATTGTTGTTTTGGTCATTCAGGGTGCAGTGTCATAGCAGTGAGTATTTACTGTATATTCTTCTCCCCCTTTCCCCCCAATAAGATCCTTGCTCACCCAGATTTATTCATCCAACCTGTTCATACTAATCTCAGTCCTACCTTTGCTGTTACTCTTGTATGGTAGTAATTTATAGTGTTCATGTTTACTACAACTACTACTTCAGCTGCTGCTACTGTTCCTGCAGCTACACCCACTGTTGTGGATATTGCTGCGGCTACTAGTACCACTTCTGCTGCTACCACTTCATAGACTTTCTGCTATGACTACAACTGACATTACTTGTGACCTTGTGCTGTTACTAGTACTGCGACTATTTGAGACTTTCTACTGTGGTCACTCCTGCTATAAATACCACTAATGTTATGATGTTGTAGCATAATAATTTCTTTTGGGTTTACATATGTTCCCCTTGGATATATGGCTGCCGTTGGTGCTGCCCCCTTCCGTTTTGAGCAGTCTTAATTATCTCAGCCCTTAAGGTTCCAAATTCTTTGACCTTTTTTCTGCCTTTCTTCGGGTTCTTTTTGCATTCCAACTGTCGTAGATTTTTGATAGGGGAATTAAGACTTGGGTTGGTCCCTTCTGAATAGATTTGAATAAGTGATAGTCACAGTGAGAAATAGTAATAGCAATAGGTTTCCACGAGTGAGGTGGTAGAATGTGATTAAGAGGCTGTCTCTGAGATCGAGAAATCTTCTTTCTCTCACTTATCTTCTACGACAGTTTTCGAGGAGCTAGACAGTCTAAACACACACACATATATATATATATATATATATATATATATATATATATATATATATATATATATATATCTATCTATCTATCTATCTATCTATCTAACCACTCATGTGCACGCACATATATGATGACAGTTGGACGTACAGACGTGGGAAAAAACTATGACAAATGATTTATATAAATATTCTAGAACGAGCTGACCAACACGCTGATTAATTTCAAGAGAAATTTTAATTATCATCTAAAATTTCTTCACAACACATAGAAATTACATCAAAGCATATACACATAGTCATTAAAAAAAAACAAGGAATTGCTACAAGAAATGATAGACCCACCGTTAGATCTTATCCGTCGAGGTATGCCCACAGTCCTGTTGGAAGAAAGTGATAGCCCCAAGGAAACAAGGATACATAGGATTTGGTCTAATATTTCCCCTTCTTAAGGTATGGACCGACTTGATATCTCTGCTCTATTTTAAGGGAAATATGATTAGCAATACAGTAGAACTCCATTTATCCGAACCCCAATTATCCAAACATCCAATTATCCGAACACTTTTTCGAGAAAAAAAAAATCAGGTGCCACCAGTCATGTTAGACTATATTTTTGAATCTTTTGATGCTGCAAGCTTCAAATGTGTGCGAACAATTTGTAGAGGATGGAATGGGCTAATGGTCGGTCGCTTACGTACAGGAAGTCAGTTAGATCATAAAGTCAGTTAATATCTGGTTTACCAATCTAGTGTAAGTGTGCGTTCTAGGCAGTACACTGGCTAAACAGACAGTTCAACTTAAAATAATTGTGTCTGCTACTAAAGCAGAATAATTTTGGTGTGCAAGTATTTCTCTGTGCGATATGGCATCTTCCAGAAGGCCTAAAACATATAAAAGGAACCGCAATGTTTTGTCAATTGAAACGAAAACAGAAATTATCAAGAGACTAGGAAAAGGTGAAACTGTGTCTTCCCTTGCGAGGATTTTCAATGTTGGGAAAGCTACCGTCTCTGACATCAAAAGTAACAAGGATAAAATTATGAGTTTTGCATCGAAATTGGATAGTGAAAATGGGTCGAAGAAACGTAAACCATGAGAAATGCGAAAGATTTGAAATTGGAAGAGGCTTTGTATATATGGTTTGTGCAAAGAAGAAGCAAAGGGGAAACTATCTCTGGCTTTCTATTGTGTGAAAAGGCACTTTAGTTCAACAATCAACTTGACTGTCCTCCTGACTTTAAGGCTAGCCAGGGATGTTGGTTAAGAAACTTTAAATCTCGTCATGGCATACGAGAATTGGAGATTCAAGGGGAATCTTTATCTAGCGATGCAACTGCCGCTGAAAATTTTAAAGAAACATTCTTGGCTTTTTTGGAAGAAGAAGGTTATTCACTCGATGATGTGTATAATGCCGATGAGACTGGCTTATACTGGAAATCATTGCCTCAAAAATCACTTGCATCTCAGCGCGAAGCAGCTTCCCCTGTGTTTAAAAAGTGCAAAGAGAGAGTAACAATTGTGGTAGCCGCGAATGCCAGTGGAAGTCATCGTTTACCGGTGCTAATGATCGGTAAAGCCAAAAAACCACGTTGTTTAAAGAATGTGACATGTCTCCCATTGTGCTACAAAGTACAGAAGAGTGCTTGGATGAATAGTGAAATATTTCTTGATTGGTATACAAATCAGTTCATCCCAAATGTGAAGAGGTTGAGAGAACAAGAAAAGAAAACTGGAAAAGTAATTCTTCTACTGGACAATGCACCATCTCATCCAGAGACGGATACATTGAATGCAGTTGATGCAAATTTTAAAGTAATTTTTCTGCCTCCCAATGTAACAGCACTGATTCAACCAATGGATCAGGATGTTATAGCAAAGCTTAAAAAGATGTACAAGAAGGAAGTCATGCGTCGTTTATTGTTGGCTGAAGATGAAGAAAGTGTGGTGGCGTTTTCCAAAAAGCTTAATCTCAAAGACTGCTGATATACATGTTAGCTGATGCTTGGACCACCCTGTCACAAGATAATCTCAACAAGACTTGGAATAGATTGCTTGGGAAAAAAGGAGGAAATGAAACTACTGTAGTGGACACAAATGATGATTGTATAAATGAAGTTGTGGAACTGTCTCAAGCAATGCCCGGATTTTCGGCCTGTGACAAAGATGATGCACACATGTGGCTAGAAGATGATAATGATTCTGGTTTTCAGTTTTTGAATGACGAAGAAATTTTGTCTTTTGTGCAAGAAGAAAACCAAATACATGTAGTGACCGATGATGAAGACACCTCAGAAGTACATGATGTACTTGTAGATTATGAAGAAAACCCAAAACGTCGACCAAGTCCTGAAGAGGCCTTTATAACACTAGAAACAGCGATGGCTTGGTACGAGCGAGAAGATGACAGCTGTGCTACACAGCTTCTGCTGTTGAAGAGAATGCGGGACTTAGCAGCCAAAAGGAGACTATCCAGTTTGGTGCAAAAGAGGATTTCTCATTATTTTAAATAGTGGGTTACATCTGTACAAGTACATGTATACGTAAGTTGCGCCTGGTTTTGAATCATTTGTAATGTTATTTTGAAAACATTTCGCTTTCTTAAAAAAAATAATTAATACAAGTAGTACATGCACTGCAGTGTAATGAAAGATTTTGGTGATACAGTGATCTAATACAGTGTGGGTATTATTATTACAGTACAAGTAAATATGTTTTATAGTGTAATTTCCTTGTGATGGTTAATTATTTTTAGAAATATGTGTACATGTAACTCGATACATTATTTAATCCAATTATCCGAACATTTGATTATCCGAACGATGCTCGGTCCCATGGGGTTCGGATAAATGGAGTTCTACTGTACTTGCATACAGAAAGTTAAGATAGCAAAATGGGTGCCCAATTACAACAATAAAGAAATCACTCCGTCCTGCATTCACTCTATTCATTCAGCCGAGCACACGTGCACATGTTCATACTCACAGCTTAGATAGCCACTTCTGGTAATACAATTTTTAGGACATTCACTTACAGACTCGTCAAGGGCAGTCTTTGACCAAGAAATCCCCAGTTCCAAAAAGACAGGATGAATTCTCTGCTTCCGGGAACGACTTCTTGGATGTTCTTATTTTTCGGATGTCTGTTTAGGTCATATAAAAATTGTCCAGGCACGAAACATTAACAACGAGCACAGTGTCAATAGCTTAGGTTTCTAGAATTGAGGAATGTCAGCTCAGGGTATACTTGAGGAAAAGACTATATTTGGTCACCACACCACTAGTCGAAACTCCGTCGGAATGTTACTGACGTTAATATGTTACTTCCCACAACGA
The DNA here is from genome assembly GCA_024509875.1 of Oreohelix idahoensis. Lineage (NCBI taxonomy): Eukaryota > Metazoa > Mollusca > Gastropoda > Stylommatophora > Oreohelicidae > Oreohelix > Oreohelix idahoensis. The sequence continues at coordinate 447,392 of JAMPIV010019386.1, read as the reverse complement.
CTAAATTTGTACATAGAGTTTGTGCAGAAAATCTGATCTGGCTCCAAGGCCCAGTATAAAACATTTAGTCTTTAATAAAACCCGTTAGTGAGAGTTGTACTCTGTCTATTTATGAAGACACACGCACTGTCAGACAGGTGTTAACTTGTAAACCCACGTGGTTAAAAGATAAAAATGTTTATGTTTCTCACAGGTATGTCTCTGTACTAAACGCCGGCAAAATTTGGGTTAACTCCAGTTTTCACTGCATAGGGAAGAAAAACCACAAATAAAATACTTATACATGCTACGTACTCGGATTATAACTTACACTTTTAAACTGCAAGCGTACTGCTTGACTTATCATTTAAACTTTCCTGTGAAATACGTTATATACATAAAATCAATCATCATGAATTTGGAATACCTACGTGTTCCGTCACAACTCATGAAGCATCTAGCATTAATAAAGTTAGTTTAGAAAGTTTATTCTCGTCTGATTATTTTAGCAGTAAAATTAAATTCCTTAATAGCCGACTGAGTTTAAGCTAGAAATATAATTTCTGTTTTCCACTGTAACTCGTCACTATAAAATAATACAGACTATATAAATTAAGCGCTCTGCACCAAATCTAACTAGTGAAATAAAATAAGCGATTTAACACTTTAAACACTTCACAAAATACTAGATATTTAATATAATATATTTACCTCCATACAGAACTACAGACTAAACCATGAACTAGAATACTGCAATCTAATGGTAGTCTAGAGCTCGGCAAAATGGCCAAGAACTCAAACTTGCCAAAACACAGATATTTTGATCTAGCACAGCGATCTGTCTACTGCGACATTTTAGGAGTCAGAATGAAAATCTAGTTTAACATTCTGGTTATATCTATTACCAGACAAGGTAAACGTTTAATTTCGCAAAATGAAGTACTCTCCCCTTTCCGTCTTTAACGCTTACGTTTAACACCTATACGCATGCCGTAACTGCCACCTACTGACCGAGAGGGCGCGTGTCAGTTGCGAATCTCGGACAACCCGTCTCCAGTGCAGAAGCAGTTTTTCACACCTCCCCGAGAAACTCATCCTGAGAACCATAACTGACACTTTGCTTTCTCGCACCTTACGCCAAAACTGGCCGTGGAGCGTGAGTGTCATATCACCTGACACTGAGAATCTACCTTGGAAACTACATGTCAGGTGCAAACTACCAGACAAATGTCTCCTCATCATGTCTGACGGAGTGAATTCTCACACTTCAGGCCCAGAAACTTAGCCGAAGAAACACTGTCCCAGGGGAAACTGTAGACAGCTGTCTGCTCCCCTGTCTGACGGAATGCATTCTAACACTCTGCGTCTCGTGTAGGGGCTGACACGTTACGTCATAACTGCGTTCTCAGTTTTGAGAAAAGAAACAGGTAAACGTTAGAATGGGAAAATAGTAATGTATATAGTCGCAAACGAACGAATGCGAAAAACACAAAAAGGATAAAAGAGTGATAATAAATAGAGGATACGGGTGAAAGAAAAAGAAGAAGATATAGGCAATTCAATGATCATAAAACCTCTGTGACACCAACTCTACTCCTTCACTGTGTTCCATTAGAGGGCCTTCTTTGTCGTCAAATATTATGCCTGGTGGCATAGGCAATCATGTCTCTTCGCAGCTTTCTGTCTTAAGCACTGTTTATCAGTTCTGTTGTTGACTGCTGTCTATGTGATGATGTCAAACTGTCCAGTTTCTTATTTCCCTTATCATTTGTTTGCCTTCAATTTTTCGTGCTGTCATAATAATTCCAGCTTTCTTCTTCTGATAACACCCCCAAAGGAAGTGGATTTATTCCTTCAAATGTCAGTAAAACGCTTTATTGTACAATGGCTTCTTTCAGAACATCCTCATTACTATTTTTAGCTGCTCATGGATTTTATTTTAACATTCTTCTGTAAAACCACATCTCTGTGGCCTCCCTCTCTTTTCCTGCTTGTTTACTAACTGTCCATGACTCACTTCCATAGGTTATGATTGGCTGTATAAAACAGTGAAGAACTCTCTTTCTGATTTCAACTGACAGAGTCTAGTATAAGATCATGAGAAGGTGTTAATACTGGCTGGTTGTGCCTGAAGTTAAGTCCCGTTCATATTCATTTTCCTCTTTAATATTCAATGAATTGTTTTCTTGTTCATATGTCCATGTTTTCTGTTGCATAATGTGTGAAGGATACTCCAGAAACATAAGTGAAGTTACCAGACATTAACAGTTACACTTATACATGTTAGTGTCATGAGATTACACACTGATGACAACAGTTGATAGTATTACAAGGCAGTCCTTATTATGGAATCCCCAGGGTAGAAGAAATAGAGGGACACATGGAGAAGAGAACTGGAGGCAGACATGAAAGGAAAGAGGAATACATAGAAAGACCTTGACCTGATGGCATGAGACAGGAAGACTGGACATAAGTTTGTTGAAGGTCTATGCTCCTTGGGGAGCTAAAGGCTGATGATGATAATAATAAAAAGAGTTAAAAATCAGCTGTACACATACTCACCTCAATTTAGCTCATCTGAGTAGCAGGAAACTTGTCTCTTAACCATAATCACAGACTACTGAATCCTTCACTCCACATGTTGACGGTTATCTCAGCTCTACATCACCAGATCTTATGTCCTCAAATGAATTTTTTTCCACACAGTGAGCATATGCATAGAATTTTCACAAGGAAAAGGACATTTTTGGACACAATATTACGACCTTTGTGTGTTATTTGGCCCATGTTCGTGAATAAGAAAGTTATGGAGGGGATGAGGTCTATACAAATCTCTGGATTGTTCTGGCTCTTGTATACTATATTTGCATGTAGTGTCATGAGATGGCGCCCTGCTCCCGTGATACACTTTAATTATTTATTTGGGGAGGGGGGAGGTTAGCTGGTGTGTCCAGTCACGATTGTTTTGCAATCAAGCTGTGGCACTGCTCAGATGGTTGCTGGCTTGAATCCCTAGAATGCCTATCACTGCTGTAACTTTTATATTGTCTCATGCCCTACTTCTTTCTTTCTTTCTCTTTCTTTTTTTCTTTATCTTTTCCTTTCTTTCTTTCTCTTTTCATCTCTTGCTTTTTCTTTCCTTCTTGTTTCTTTTTCTTTCTTTATCTTTTTCTTTCTTTTTTTCTTTTTCTTTATTTCTTTTTTCTTTCTAACAAACACCTACATTTCAACTGTTTTTATTACTTGCTGATATCAGCATCATTACCCTTCTACTCTCCAAGGATATTAGCCTTCAACAAACATATTCTTTCTGTCCTGTGCCATCAGCTCAAAGTTTTTTCATGTCAGTTTCCAGTTCTCTTCTCTATATTCTTTTATCTCCCTCTGCTTCTCTTACCCTGGGGATCCAGAAAAAGGACTGCCTTGTAATGCTATCAACAATTTTCCTCACTGCGTATCCTATCCAGTGTTGTCTTCTCATCTCTTGCTGCACTGGCACTTGTCTGGTTCTTGTCATCAGTTCCACATTAGTGATCTTGTCATAACATTTTAATGCTTCTCTTCTGCGCAAGCAACCCATTTATGAAAGTCTGTAGCTTTTTAGTTTTTATGTTTGTTGTTCTCCATGTTTCTGAGCCGCACAGTAGGACTGACTTGACATTTGAGTTGAAGATTCTAATTTATCTGTGTTGGACTTGATTACTTTTGATCTCCATAAATTTTCCAGTGCACTTATTAACTTCTGTGAATATTGATAACTTCTACATAATTAGATAATTCAGCATATTTTAATTTAACGCATACAGAGAGCTTGCATATATACTGATAACTTCTGCATATACTAATTTCTCACAGGCGGATAGATTAAACATATACTGATAACTTTAGTGTATGCTGATAACTTCTACACAGACTGATAACTTCTGCTACTAATAATAATAATAGCCCCTTCAGTCATAACTGACTATGGGAATGCCCCCCTGAGGTGACAGATTCTTATTTTCCTGAGAGCTTTTTTTACCCAATCTGCAGTGGCGCCGTAGAGAGCATCGCAACTTGGTGCGATCGGAAAACACCTAATTGACTGGGGCTGCCAAGCTTGAAGCGGGCGGTAGCTGTCCATGAGATCCTAGAACCTCTCCCACTGTCGGAAGTAGCCCCTGGTGCCATGCCCTATGCCAGTTGGGCAAGATATCTTATAACTGGTAACTGCTACATCCTGTGTTGTGCCGACACCTATAGGGTAAAGCTGGAGTGTCCTCTCCAGGGTGTGAGATCAAGCTGTTGCCCATGTAGCATGTTCCCCCTCTCCATGCAGCTGGTAGGTCTAAATAAATGGCAGTAGCCGATACAGTTTGGTACCAGCCCTATTGCAGGAGTTGCCAAAATAATGTCGAATCAACGTTAGACTGCCTTAGGGAGTCCGACTCCAAATTTATCCTCTGGGTTTATTCCAGAAGCTTTTCCAGTAAACAGATATGCCTGCAAGGCAGCGGTGGTTTGGGCTCAGAGTTTTACCTTCTCTGATAAGCTACCAACCAAGGATCACGAGCCCTATCTGCCCAAAGCTGCTGGTTTTAAGGCATTATTGACTCACTTTCGCCCCTTTTCCCATCAGTGGAAACATTTCTGTATGCTCATATTGAGCCACACATGAAGACCGGGCTTGGTTGTCAGAGGCTATTTGAGGCGCGTGTCATAGAAGCATTTATCTGCAGTGAGAGCTTATCCTCACTACAACTCAAGGCTATGACAACCTTTGGAACCTCTTCTGCTACTGATGACTTCAAATTATACTGACAAGTTCTGCTTGACTGTTAACTTAAGTTAGCACCTCCAGCTGTTGCTTAAGATGACAACTGCTTGACTGTTAACTTAAATATGTGCCTACAGCTGTTACTTAAGAGACAACAGCTGCATAACTTGATAGCTTAAGCATGTAAAATGACCATGACACTGACAGCTGCCACTATGTGAAAAACATGGTAGCAGTAAAGCTAGTGACAAGTCTTTATTTTACGGCTTCCCTGAAATCATCTACCCTTAATAATCACAATTCTAGAGTGCGTAAAGACTCGTTTAAGTTGCATCTACAGTGATTCTGGTAAGGATTCTTTGAGAATTACTTTAAAGTTTAATTCATTTAAGTGTTTGAATTTTATTGTGATTTCAGTCAATCTGGTAATGGTGATTTTAGTATTACCTTGAAGTTTATTTTATTGAATGTTTGAGTTTTATTGTGATTTTAGTGAATCTGGGTAAGGAATCTTCTTGTATTACTTTGAAGTTTTATTGTAGTGTTAGTGAATCTTGTAAGGACGCTTCTTATATTACCTTGATGTTTTATTGTGTTGTTAGCGAATCTTGTAAGGAATCTTCTTGTATTACTTTGATGTTTTATTGTAGTGTTAGTGAATCTTGTAAGGATGCTTCTTATATTACCTTGATGTTTTATTGTGTTGTTAGCGAATCTTGTAAGGAATCTTCTTATATTACCTTGATGTTTTATTGTGTTGTTAGCGAATCTTGTAAGGAATCTTCTTGTATTACTTTGATGTTTTATTGTGTTGTTAGCGAATCTTGTAAGGAATCTTCTTGTATTACTTTGATGTTTTATTGTGTTGTTAGCGAATCTTGTAAGGAATCTTCTTGTATTACTTTGATGTTTTATTGTGTTGTTAGCGAATCTTGTAAGGAATCTTCTTGTATTACTTTGATGTTTTATTGTGTTGTTAGCGAATCTTGTAAGGAATCTTCTTGTATTACTTTGATGTTTTATTGTGTTGTTAGCGAATCTTGTAAGGAATCTTCTTGTATTACTTTGATGTTTTATTGTGTTGTTAGCGAATCTTGTAAGGAATCTTCTTGTATTACTTTGATGTTTTATTGTGTTGTTAGCGAATCTTGTAAGGAATCTTCTTGTATTACTTTGATGTTTTATTGTAGTGTTAGTGAATCTTGTAAGGATGCTTCTTATATTACCTTGATGTTTTATTGTGTTGTTAGCGAATCTTGTAAGGAATCTTCTTGTATTACTTTGATGTTTTATTGTAGTGTTAGCGAATCTTGTAAGGAATCTTCTTGTATTACTTTGATGTTTTATTGTGTTGTTAGCGAATCTTGTAAGGAATCTTCTTGTATTACTTTGATGTTTTATTGTGTTGTTAGCGAATCTTGTAAGGAATCTTCTTGTATTACTTTGATGTTTTATTGTGTTGTTAGCGAATCTTGTAAGGAATCTTCTTGTATTACTTTGATGTTTTATTGTGTTGTTAGCGAATCTTGTAAGGAATCTTCTTGTATTACTTTGATGTTTTATTGTGTTGTTAGCGAATCTTGTAAGGATGCTTCTTATATTACCTTGATGTTTTATTGTGTTGTTAGTGAATCTTGTAAGGAATCTTCTTGTATTACTTTGATGTTTTATTGTGTTGTTAGTGAATCTTGTAAGGAATCTTCTTATATTACTTTGATGTTTTATTGTGTTGTTAGTGAATCTTGTAAGGAATCTTCTTGTATTACTTTGATGTTTTATTCAGTTGAATGTTTGAGTTTCATTGGTTTTGTTCATCATTTTTTTTTTTTGCAGTTGTTTCCTTTATACAGTATTACAAATTTTTAGTGGTCAGAATGGCTAAGAGGTATGGTGTCTGCCTCTAATTCTAAAGGTACAGGATTCACTCCCAGTACAGGGAATATAATTGATGGAAATTTTTTTCACAACTAGTGGTTCCTAATGGTGTCATACTTCACCCTGATCTCCTGGGTAGTGAGATCGGATGCCTAGCCTTCTCGGATAAGGCAAAAAAATAGGAGGTCCCATGTGCAAGTTGCACACATTAAAAATCACTCTGCAGTTTGGAAATCGTAAAGAGTTGGCCACACGGCTGCTACCCTGGCAAAATAAAAAAAATATGAAACCTGCCGACTACAAAAATATTTATGTTTATGTATACACACATTGGGATCTGTGCCTGTGCTACGGAGTTTGTGCACTGTGCTGAGATCCTCGTGTGATCTAAGGGAGGAGATCAGAGCACTGATGGAGTTGTCCGTGTGCTTCATAAATGGTCCTTAAAACCAAAACCAAACAAATTGGATGGATACACATTTAGGATGCATAGTAACACCAGACGGCGGAACAAGCAAAGACATCAACAACAGAATGAATAAAGCAAGAACAGCCTTTGCTAGTCTAAACAACATCTGGAAGTCCTCTCAGTACAGCACAAACACCAAATTAAGATTATATGAGAGCTGTGTACTTTCTGTGCTTCTCTATGGTGCGGAATGCTGGAGAGTAACAGAAGGAAATGTCAAAATTGTCCTCTTTCCACACAATCTGCCTATGGAAAACTCAGAATCTTTTGGCCAAATACTATCCCCAACCAAGATCTGCTTACTCGGAGCAGCCAAGAGGACATGCACAACATCATAGCTGGCAGACGCTGGAGTTGGGTTTGCCACGTCCTCAGAAGAGACCCTGATGCCATCACAAGAACGGCTATGCTATGGACCTCTAACAGAAAGCGAAAGAGAGGCTGACCAAAAACAACTTGGCGGAGAACTGTGGAGGTCGAGATGCAAAAAATGAACCAGAGCTGGGGCACTGCACGAAGGATGGCCGCCGACGGAGCAAAGTGGAAACAGTTTGTTTCTGCCCTACAAGACGCCACCAGGCGTGATGGCCACTGACTGCTTTGACAGTTGGTGGCTAAGGATCAAAAAAGAAGAGAAGTTGTGTTGTCGGGGCTCATAAGGGGAGCAAAGAACAGTAACACTGTAACTATACTTTAATCTTAATAGATGAGGAGGCTTGTAAAAAATGCTTTATGTTTCATTACTTATGTTCAGTCTTTTTAAAATTACTCATAAATATATACCCACACAAAACAAGAACTTTGAATGTAATGTTCTGAAGCCATAGTGATTATATTGTCTTTTATATTTGTCTTGGAATTTCCATGTTGTATTGTTTCCAAAAGATTTGTTTAAAAAAAAAATTGGTGGGCCCAGTAAAACTTTGTCAGCAGCATTGAAAAAAAAATGACCATAAATATTGATTTATAAGAATCTGGGAGTTCATAACAGCTGTGGACATGTCAATCAGTGTAACTCACTTTTGAACAGAAATTCTTATCTTGTTTTTGTTTATATTGTATGTCTGAGTTAAGTGCATAGTAGCATTACTGGGTGGAAAGAGAGCAACTTTTGGTTGGACACAAAAAATAAATTATGATCATGGTTTCAAAAAAAAAATTTTTTTTAAAGGCTGGAGATTGAATATCTAATGCAAGTTTCCTTCCACATTTGTCTGACAGGGAAGTGTTTTTTTAGAAGTGCTGTAGAAACTGAGGATTTCTCTAATTTTGTGGCACTCGTGTTACATAATATTTTGCTTGTCAGGTTGGGAAGTTGTATCAGTTATTGTTGTGATAAATCATTGTGGTAACATCTAGTCAGGGTATCACTCCTCAGATTTTCTTGTGTATGAACGCGCAGTTTTTTCCACACGCCCTGCTTTTCTCTAGTGTGGTGTAGTATAGATGTAATACGGACGATAATCTCAGGTGAAAATAAATGATTCTTAAATTTTGTAATTAAGGTGAGATTTCTCTTAGTTTGTTTATTTTTGTTGTTGTTGTTGTTGTGTAAATGTTGACTTTGGATTCAACTATAACTGTTTCAGATCTTTTTCTGAAGACACAAAATAAATGATAAAGTAAAATGATAATGGGTGGTTTCATCTGAGTTATAAGGCAATATGTGTTGCTGGCTTTATTCATCATTTTGGCTGTCCATACCACAATGGTCTAACTCTTGTTTTTGTATTTAGGGGATGTACCTTGTACATCATTTCTAGTTTAGGTTGATCTTATGGTAACGTTTAATTTGCCATTTGATTAAGTACACCCAAAAATGCTTTAAATATATGCCCTTATTTATCTTTTATGAGTTTTTACTGAATATACTTGCCAAAAAATAATGGTGCATTTGATCATGCATTAGCATCTGTTATACACACACATACATACGTACATACCTCCAAGCGCAAAGCAACAGAAACATTGCAGATAGTTTGAGAGGCTAAGTATAAAGAAATGATGAAGTAGTTAGACAATATACATCATACATCTAGAATAAAGGTCGAACAAGACATGACAGTAGAACAAATCTCTAATAAATATATTATGCTATTTGTAATGACAGACACAATTTACCTTGTATTAAACCACATTTGGTTGAAATGAGGTATTTTCTGTTTGAAATGTTTTTAAAAAAAAAAAATCTATGTACCTAGTATGAAAGATGAAAAGGGCCAAAACACATGTTCTGCAGGAGAGCACCATCTGATGTTCAGACCACTTCCTGTTTTAATGTTCTGTATAGAGTTTCCTATCATCAGAATCAAAACTAGTATGACGTAATTAAAAGTTCTAATGAGCTTGTGAAGAAGATGTCAGATGTATTTAGGTTCTCTTCTTTTCCTAGTTATTGGTTATACCATTAAGTATTTCAGATTGGGTTGGTTTTTTATGTCTTAATTCTGTTTCTCTAACATCCCCAATCTTTAATTTCCTTTGCATCGTATTAGCTGCTTTTTCTTCTTCTGAACATCTCATTTGATATGTGATATTCATGTTTTATATTTTAGTTAAGCTCTGTGTTGTCATTGTACATTGATGATTGACATGAGGCATGATAGGTTTAACTAAAAAGATGATGACTGACATGAGGCATGATAGGTTTAACTAAACAGATGATGACTGACATGAGGCATGATAGGTTTAACTAAACAGATGATGACTGACATGAGGCATGATAGGTTTAACTAAAAAGATGATGACTGACATGAGGCATGATAGGTTTAACTAAACAGATGATGACTGACATGAGGCATGATAGGTTTAACTAAACAGATGATGACTGACATGAGGCATGATAGGTTTAACTAAACAGATGATGACTGACATGAGGCATGATAGGTTTAACTAAAAAGATGATGACTGACATGAGGCATGATAGGTTTAACTAAACAGATGATGACTGACATGAGGCATGATAGGTTTAACTAAACAGATGATGACTGACATGAGGCATGATAGGTTTAACTAAACAGATGATGACTGACATGAGGCATGATAGGTTTAACTAAACAGATGATGACTGACATGAGGCATGATAGGTTTAACTAAACAGATGATGACTGACATGAGGCATGATAGGTTTAACTAAACAGATGATGACTGACATGAGGCATGATAGGTTTAACTAAACAGATGATGACTGACATGAGGCATGATAGGTTTAACTAAACAGATGATGACTGACATGAGGCATGATAGGTTTAACTAAACAGATGATGACTGACATGAGGCATGATAGGTTTAACTAAACAGATGATGACTGACATGAGGCATGATAGGTTTAACTAAACAGATGATGACTGACATGAGGCATGATAGGTTTAACTAAACAGATCCAATGAAGTTGAACTGGAATGGAAAGAATTGACCATAGGAGAAATAATGCCATTGCCCATACATGCAGCAGAAAGCACAGTATAACTCATTCTAGTCATTTTTAGGCTGGTTACTTACTCGTGTCACTGTATTTACCATTGTACTTAGTTGCCATTTTAAAACTCCTACCTGCTGAAGGCTTATTTTATTTCTTACTTTTCTCCCATAGCCAATATGAGAGAAGAGGATACATATGAGTCAGAAGCGGGTGGCTTAGAGGAGGCTGCGGGCTGGATTGATGGTCTAGCCATTTTGGTTGCAGTTGTGGTTGTCGTTCTAGTAACTGCCTTCAATGACTGGAGTAAGGAGAAGCAGTTCAGGGGCCTACAGAATCGTATTGAGATTGAGCACAAGTTTGCAACCATACGCAAGGGGGTTGTGGAACAGATTCCTGTGGGTGACCTGGTTGTGGGGGATATATGCCAAATCAAATACGGTAAGTTGTAGATTTGACAAACACAGAAAGTACTGTATGGCTATGTGTCAAGAACAGATGAATTTGTCTAAGACTGCCTCTAAAGGAACTATTCCTGAAACAAATATAAGGGATAAACTGAAGACCAATTGATGTGCCCTTGCTGTGCCAGTTTTTCTAGCAGTTTATAATTAAATGAAACCATGAGAAAATGTCTGAGAAGTGGAGCATACATTTTATAAGAATAATATACTGTATGAGATGACTGCACTGGTCTCTTGCGGCAAAAGAGCTGGGTTCAAACCAAGCTGCAGTCTAACCAGCAGTAAATAGGTACCTGACTCGTGAGTTAGGCACGAAAAAAGGCAGTAAGAAAGGGAACTTGTCACCCCACGTCTTGACGCTGGACCTAGTGTAGTGAAGGCTGTAACACTTCACTCTCCTGTGCCAGTATCTGCTATGAGACTACCTTTACCATTTATGAGATGACCAGCAAAGAGAGGTTTTAAATCTTGAGATTGTTGAACTCGGCTGACAGGATAGTATGGTGCTGTCTCTAGCTTAACCTCTTCACCTTAAGATAGAAGAGGATAGACTAAGTAAGTGGAGTAGTAAGATTTATTGCGTCAAGTATATTATTTGTTTGAATTTCTTCAAGCCTTGAACAACTAGGAACTCTTATCACAGACATGTTAGAAAGTAAATGCCTGTGTAACTTGCTGGAAACCAATCTTTAAACTAATTTCTCTCAATCTTTAGTTCCCCAAGGAGCATAGGCCTTAAGCAAATGTGTGTCATCAGTTCAAGGTCATTTCATGTCTTCTTCATCATGTGCATTTCTGTGTCCAGCTCTCTTCTCCATGTATTCTTCAGACTTGCCTCGACATTTTTGTACCCTGGAGATTACAGAACCAGTACTGCTTGGTAATCATCTCAGCAGATTTCTCCAGTATCCATGCCAGCATCATCTTTTCATCTTTTGTTCCACTGGCACTAGTCTTGTCTTTAGCTCCACATTAGCAAGCTTCAACAGGGAATGTATGCACTTCGTCTGTGAAGACATGTGCCTAATTATTATAGCCATCAAATAATGCTGATTTATAAGTCTACTCAGTCAGAGATATAAATCATAATTCTTTAAATGTCATATTGTTATGGCTTTTATTATTTGGAGTGACTTTTTGTTTTATTAGTTTAATAAAGAATGTTTCAAGGGGATTAATAAATGTTCTGCTTTTTCCTATGTCATTTGCTGCCAACTCTCTTCTCTGAAACTTGTCTACATCTTGGCTTAGTGCCCAACCCTTTTAACATGGACACTGAACTTTGGTCTTCTGTCCATTTATCATTCCACATCTTGCTGGATTGCTCAAGCTTGAAGTTTCATTTCATTGGTGTTGATAAATAACTGAGCAACATTACTCTTTCTCCTTGTTTTATTCCTTCTCTCTCTCTCTTCCCCCCATTTCATCTAGAGTTGTTTTGATATGTATTAGTTTCTTTGTCTTGATTGCTTAGTTTTGTGTTAGTTTGCTGACCACTTTTTCACCCACAGGAGCTTTTCTCCCCTTATTGTGTAGCATGACTGTTCTCCCCTTATTCTGTAGCGTGACTGCTGTTAACACAAAAAACATCTTGATTGTGAATAATGAGGATGTCATGAAAGAGGCTAGTACACAAAGACAGTTTATGACACATCACAAGGAAACTGTCCAATTTTTTTATAAATGTTATGATAAGCGGAAAGCAGGAATGACTATAGAACTGTTTCATTCTTAAAACCATCTGTGAGACAGAGAATAACATCATACTGGTTTATGATAGCCATGATCGTCATCTTACGAGACATAGGGTGTTCTTATGTTGTTTTGTTTTTATAGACAGATTTCTGGAAAACAGTGCATCTTATGTTGGTGAGAAATACGATAAGTGTTTCAGTAGAGTGTAAAAATCAAAGAGGGAAGAAATATTATGGTGTCTTGAAGACCCAATGCGCATTTGCCAGGGACTACCCCAGAGTTATCCATTATCACCAGTTCTGTTTAATATCTATACAGCAAAAGTAGCCACCATTCAGCCAACTGGGTTGGGGCGGACATTGACTTTTGCTGATGACATACTAATTTACAGAACTGGCTCTGACTGACAGGAAATGGTTTATAGCATACATGGGACACTACAGGAGATGTTTAACTGGTGCAAGGAAACTGGCTCCAAAGTCAATCCCAACAAGGCCTGCGTGATGTGGTGCTCCTTAAACAACTCCATAGTGAAAACAGATCTTCCAGATATTACTCTCAATGGACAGAAAATTGAAGGGCAAGAAAAGCTGAAATACCTTGGAATTACATTCGATCGCTGACTATCGAATAAGTACCATGTTGATCACATACAATAAATGCAGGAGATGTCTGGCAGCCCTGAAGATAATGGCTGCTGTGCATCTGGAGCAGAGATTACTATTTCTTCTTTATCATCAGCTCATCATATCAGTCATTGAATATGGGCTGGGAATACTAACACTGTCAGTAACACAATGTGAATGACTAGAACGCATTCAAAATGAAGGGATGCATATAGTCTTGGGCTGTAAGCGTGATACCTCCATTGTGACAATGAGGTATGTAGTGGTGTTTGATGGTATTGTATGATGGTGTTATTACTAAATGTAAATTGTATGAGGCCAGCTGTGAAGGCTCCTGAGATAAAATGTAGTGGTGAATTGTCAGAAGGCCTTTCTTGCTACCACTACGACCTCACACTTAATTTTTTTTAATGAATGTGGCTACGTAAAGTGTCTAGGGTTATGATAGGTAGTGTGGTGTAATGGATTATAAATATACCCACAGATATTAACAAGACTAATAATATTAATAAATGTTAAAATACACTGAACTAACTCACGTGTGTAAAATTTTTTGATATAAGTATATTACATTTATTTTGTTCTGGGTCAATTTTTTAGGTTGACCAGAACTTAAAAGGATTTAGAGATTATGAAAAGAAATGCATAGAATATTATATCATAAATGCAATAGTGTACATATATATGTACTATACTAGTTAGTTTTATTAAAATGTTCTAGTATTCATCTACTTGGGAGGATAGTACTGTTTGTGCTGTTGGGGTGGCCTCATCACACCTGTCTATATTGACTACACAGTGTCCAGAAAATGGTGGGAATTTTTATGGGGTTCTTAGTAACTAAAGGGCGTTGGTGAAAGTCCAGCAGACCAGAGGCTCACTCATCTGGTAGTTGTCGCTCTGGTGCTGAAATCAGGTGGTCCCACCTCTCCGTGCTGGCGGGCAATAATGGTGGTCTCTGTCACAAATACTGCACAGATACACTCGAGTAAAAGTCACCAACTGAATAGACCCTGCTTTGTTGACGACAGAAACTCGCAGCTCTGCAATCAAAGTATGGGCCATGTGTCAAAATCTATTCTCTACCCACGTCTGGACACAACAGTGACACAACAACCACATCATACAGACAGGTCAGATCTCTCTGACCAAACAGCACATTTACCATGGTGGTTTTACATCAGATAGATCCTCCCAGACCATAGATCCTGAAAAATGTTTATTAGTTTTCGGCCCTAAAAGAGGATAGGTAATATGTATCATTATTCTCAACACTTGATCTGTCTTGCATAATCCTTGCTGGAGTTTATGTACATTGTTGGTCCCTAGACCCTGACTAGGGCGGGGGGTCTAGAGCAAATCCCTACTTGTTTGTAAGGCTAGATTTCGATATGGCAGTATCAAATCACTCAAACATGAAACAATATTCAAAATATATAAGGAAATAATTTCAATCTTACCAGATTATGAATAAATAACACAGAATTGCTAGCAAAACTCAGCTGAGCTGCTGGCTATAGTATGGCGTCCCTAAATTTATTTCACTTGCTTTCATATGGAATCACCACACTTTAAAATCTGTGTCTATCACTGAACAACTATTGAAGAATGGCCCCACTTTCGCGTCTGAGCGCTAATGATATGATTGTCTGTGGCCAATCACTGCCTCGGTTTATTTTAAATTTCAAATTTCCTACCATAAAGTCATTTCAGTCATGCTTCAGTCAAGTATGGATGTTTATCTGTTAGTCTGTCCGTCTCTACTTGTGTTTCTAAAAAAAATGTGCTTGATTTTTGAACCAACCTTTCTCTCCCCTCCAAAATTTTGTCGTTAAAAGTTATTTTTAGACACAGCCACCACAATATCCCCTTTCCTCCATACTAAGTAAATTTGAACACCTGCGTCCAAGGTCGTGTTTTTGTGTGCAAATTGCGACACTTTTTTATTCAACACAGTCTGTCGATGATGTGAACTACACTGTCTTTTGTCATTATCTTCAATATTATCTATCCGTTTGTAAAATTAAGACCATCTTAGTTCACTGCTCAGAATAGGCCATCCGGCCAGCTAATTTTTATATTCCTAACATTAATATTAAGAAAAAATTACTTTTTAATTTTTGTAATATTCCTAACATCTGTGTTTTACCGCTCCATTCAAATCAAAAGCTTGGTATCGCAAAAGCGTCCAATAAATGACTGTGGCGTATCATATCTAGGGTCCCTTCAGTCGAGTTGCTTACTTTTTATGTCAACTTGGGAAACGTGACTTTTCTCCGTTTCCCCCCCAATTGCGTCTCCTTAGCCTTTCCAGTCATATTTTTTTTTTTTTTGATCCGCCGTTCCCCTCCTGTCTAGCAAGTCAATTATTATGGAGGATGATGACCCGCGGTCTAGGCGATCATGTACATCAGCAGCCTACGCATTATGTTTTTATCCTTAAATGTTATCTTTGGAGGGATTTTACCGTTGTATCTCTGTCAATTTCACTACAAGGTACATGCTTGGAGTGCTGTCTATTAGATCCAGATATGCGATGGCCCAGGCAACAGCCTGTATGCGATGGCCTAGGCAAAAGCCTATATGCGATGTCCCAGGGAAAAGCCTACATGCGAGTAACTACAGATAAACGGGCACCCCCTGCATGGAAACATAGCTGACATCAAGGGAGCAAGAATAAAGAGGGGGATGTCCTGAATGGGACAGGCAGAAACAACAATCAAGCAGGTGACCATAGTTGAAAATATATTCAAAGGGGAAGAGTGGAGTAAGTCAGATGAGAACTGGATTAACTACCAGCAAGTCATCATCAGCCTTGGCAGAGAGTGTAGAACTTGGGGCAATGGGAAAGCGGAAATTAATCAACTAATACTTGATCATGCCGGGAATAATGATGCCATTGTGTGTACTGATGGGTCTGTGATCCGTGGTGAGAAATCAGGTTAGGGCTTCTCTGCTAGGGTAAAGGGCAGAATCGTCGCCAAACATAGTGGGGCTTACATGATAACAACTTCCAGCATGAGAATGGAGGTAGAGGCAGCTACTGCAGGTTTAAGATTGCTAACTGAAACTTCAGTAACAAAGGCAGTCATTATGTCAGATTCTCAGTCCATGCTTCGGAAGGTTCAAAATGGTTGGCTAAGGCATGAATGGAAAACCTCCATAGAAGCATCGAATCTACAGGAGCTGGTATGGATCTACTGTCCTGGTCATGCAGGGGTACGCAGTAATGAGAGAGCTGACAGACTAGCATCAAGAGCACCAACAGTGGGGACACTGGATATGGATAAGGGAGAGATACTGAGAACGATTAATGATCACCTTTTAGAGAATGACACTGCAATAGGTGAATTATCAAGTCACGACTCTTGGAATTTGGCATCAAACATCAGGCTAGCATAGATGAACGTATGAGAGGATGCATCCGTCATGTTTATAACCAGCGAGCTACAGGAACAGTTAGCATTCACACCTTTCGACATTTACTGAAGGAGACTGAGCACCTATGGGTTTGCTCGGAGTGCAGTGATGTCGATTCTGTTCGGCAATAACAATAACCTGGCTTGTGTTTGTGTCCTCATTCAGGCATAAAGTGTTATATTATGTGTTATGTACTGATAAAGTTATGCACATCTGTTGATAGATTTAATGACTTTTTGTGGTGTCTGTTAATGATAGGTGATCTTCTGCCGGCTGATGGGGTTGTCATCCAGAGCAATGACTTGAAGGTGGACGAGAGCTCTCTCACTGGAGAGTCAGACCATGTCAAGAAGGGAGAGAGCACGGATCCCATGATGCTGTCAGGTAATGCATGCTGAAAATAGATAATCCCTACCAAGCAAGAAAACAAACATGACTTGAAAAATGAAAGAAATGATACTCTGCATTACTTAGTGAGTTTTTATCACTCTGCATTACTCATCAGTGAGTTTAATTTTTCTGCAGTACTCATCAAGTTGTATCATCCTACAGAACTCATAATGAGTTTTATATTTCTAAAGTTTTCTTCAATGAGTTTTATCACTCTGTAATACATCTCAGTAAGCTTTTATCATACTGCATTACTCATCAGTGAGCTTTATCACACTAAAGTTGTTTTCAGAGAGTTGTCATTCTAAAATTCTCATCATCAGAGTTTTATCATTCTGTAATACATCTCAGTAAGCTTTTATCAAAATGCATTACTCATCAGTGAGGTTTATCACTCTATAGTTCTTATCTGTGGGGCAGTAGTAGTAACCCCTTCAGTCATAACTGACTATGGTAACAACATGGGGCAGTAGCACCTTCAGTCATGACTGACTATGGTAACAACATGGGGCAGTAAGCACCTTCAGTCATGACTGACTGTGTTAACAACATGGGGCAGTAGCACCTTCAGTCATGACTGACTATGGTAACAACATGGGGCAGTAGCACCTTCAGCCATGACTGACTATGGTAACAACATGGGGCAGTAGCACCTTAAGTCATGACTGACTGTGTTAACAACATGGGGCAGTAGTACCTTCAGTCATGACTGACTATGGTAACAACATGGGGCAGTAGCACCTTCAGTCATGACTGACTATGGTAACAACATGGGGCAGTAGTAACACCTTCAGTCATGACTGACTGTGGTAACAACATGGGGCAGTAGTAGTAACACCTTCAGTCATGACTGACTATGGTAACAACATGGGGCAGTAGTAGTAGCCCCTTCAGTCATGACTGACTATGGTAACAACATGGGGCAGTAGTAGTAGCCCCTTCAGTCATGACTGACTATGGTAACAACATGGGGCAGTAGTAGTAACACCTTCAGTCATGACTGACTATGGTAACAACATGGGGCAGTAGTAGTAGCCCCTTTAGTCATGACTGACTATGGTAACAACATGGGGCACGTAGCCCCTTCAGTCATGACTGACTATGGTAATAACATGGGGCAGTTGTAGTAGTAACCCCTTCAGTCATGACTGACTATGGTAACAACATGGGGCAGTAGTAGTAACACCTTCAGTCATGACTGACTATGGTAACAACATGGGGCAGTAGTAGTAACCCCTTCAGTCATGACTGACTATGGTAACAACATGGAGCAGTAGTAGTAACCCCTTCAGTCATGACTGACTGGTAACAACATGGGGCAGTAGTAGTAACCACTTCAGTCATGACTGACTATGGTAACAACATGGGGCAGTAGTAGTAACCCCTTCAGTCATGACTGACTATGGTAACAACATCAGTCATGACTGACTATGGTAACAACATGGGGCAGTAGTAGTAACCCCTTCAGTCATGACTGACTATGGTAACAGCATGGACCACGTGTTCTATAAATCCACAATTTAAGAACCTCGCTTCTTTTATTTATTCCAACAGTTTGTTCATTGTTCATGCTAGTGTTGAATAATGAGTGTATTTATGTACTTGATGGCTCTCATTGTAAATGTGTTTATTAGTTAATAGATTTTTTATTTCTGTGTGATTGTGTTGAATGTGTTTTAGCCATTGCTGTTCTGTTCATAATAAGAATACAAAAGGCTGAGCTCTCATTGCTTTGGGAAATGTAGAGAGATCAAAAGAACACATATTAGTTGCCAGCCAACCTCATGACATATAAGTCCAACACAAAAATCAGAATCTTAAACTCAGATGTCTCTTCAGCCATATTGTAAGGCTCTGAAACATGTAGAGCAACACAAGCAGCCAAAAAGCTACATACTTTCTTAAATGAGTGTTTGTGTAGAACAGAAGAATTGAAGTGGTATGACAAGATCACTGATGTGTAACTGATGACAAGAAGACAGGGGCAAGTGGAACAAGAGATGACAATCTACAAGGTAAGAGAGATAGAAGGGGACCAAGGAACACATGGAGAACAGAACTGGAGACAGATATACAAGGGATAAAGAGGACATGGAAAGACCTTGAGCTGATGTCACATGACAGGAAGACCGGGCATAAGTTTATAAGTAAGGCCTATACTCCTTGGGGAGCTGAAAGGTGATAGTGCTGGTGATATGTTTGGTTCTTGACTGTCTAGTCTTATTGTACGTCCAAGTCTTTCTTCTATCAAAATACAACAGTGTGCCATAAACAGAGTGGTTCTTTACTGTCAACTTTACTGTCTAGTCTTATTGTCCGTCCAAGTCTTTCTTCTATCATAATACAACAGTGTGCCATAAACAGAGTGCAAGTCGAGGATAGAAGTTTTATCATAGACCACTACAGTAGTAGTAAGATGGAATGTTTAAGGACAACCCTGTCATCTGCCACCAACACAGACAAGAGACTGAGAAGAATATAGAACAGAGGACAGCATATTTCTTTTAGACTTAAAAACAAGATTTTCTCACACAATGCTGGAACTCAACACTATAGTATGTCCCAGCTGTAACACAACACTTGTGTGTCACAGCTGTCACACAACACTCATATATCCCAGCTGTAATAAAACACTTTTATGTCACAGCTCTAACACAACACTCATATGTCCCAGCTGTAACACAACACTCATATGTCTCAGCTGTAGCCCAACCTTAGTGTGTCACAGCTGTAGCCCAACATTCATATGGGTCCACTTGAACCCAACACTAGTATTTTCACAGCTGTAACACAACACATCTATGTCCCATTTGGTCATATATGTCCCCGGGTACCCTTGTATAAATTAAGTTGTTAACTGTTCAGTCTTGTCTCCCTAGGTACCCATGTCATGGAGGGCAGCGGTAAGATGCTTGTCACAGCTGTGGGACCTAACTCCCAGACTGGTATCATCTTCGCTCTCCTGAATGAAACATCAGATGAAAGCCAGGATAAGAAAAAGAAGAAAAAGGATGCCGATGATAAAGAAGCTGGTAAAGTCACATATATATCAGTACATCCAATAGATTGTATCCAAGACATATTGACTACAGTAATGTACAAACCCTTAGTATCTCTTGTTACATTTACATCATCTGAAAAGTCTTCTTTAGTTTCAGATAATCTCACTTCCTATTGCTTAGGTTTGTTTTTTAGTTTGATGTATTTTAGTTGGATTTTGGAATCTTTACTCCTGGCTACTAGATGTTTGTTATGTGTTTTTGTTTTTTCCATTGTTAGTGTTTTGTTTTTTCATCTCCATATGTATATTTATTTGCTTGTTCTCAGTGAAATTTGTTTCCGTCACATGGATGTGTATGTTTCTTTGCTGAGAATAATTTTACCCTTCCCCCTTCATTTTTTAAACCATTTAATTTGTATGCATCAGAAGAGAAGTCCTTCAAATAAAAGTGTTTGATTTCCAACTAGTATAAGTCAACATTTTAAAAGGAAGGAAGAATAGTAAAGTCAGCTTAGTCAATACGTCTAGGAGCGCACCATTTAGAAAACTGGCTGTAGTATTAATACAAAGTTAAATAAGCATTTAATGATCAAAGTAAGAAGTTATATTAGGTTGTGATTGTCATATCAACACAGAATGTTGGCAGCTGTGCTTTTTAAAATGTAATTTTTGATTTATGATGTATTTTAATTTTTGAGGTAGATGTTTGCATGGTGTAGATTTGTCTTCAGTTTTTTTTATTAATTTGTTTGTTTTTCTTAGATTGTGATTTCTTAATGGCTTATCCATGGCCATATTTTCACAAAGATTGTTGCAAAGACATAGATCATTGCATGGAGAGTAATGTTTTTTCAATCAAACATTTGCAGATAAAATTTACTAAACATATTTCAAAACTTCCAGCCAAAAAATGTATGTTGTGATCAACAGGGAATAAAAGTAAGAATGTTATCAATATGACAAGTTCCTAAAATGGAAGAAACTGAGATAGCTAGGGAATAACGGATGAATTGAGACTACCAAGCTGAGATAGCTAGGACATACAGGTGAATGAAGGTTAACAAACTGAGATAGCTAGGGAATAACGGATGAATGGAGACTACCAAGCTGAGATAGCTAGGACATACAGGTGAATGAAGGTTAACAAACTGAGATAGCTAGGACATACAGGTGAATGGAGGTTAACAAACTGAGATAGCTAGGACATACAGGTGAATGAAGGTTAACAAACTGAGATAGCTAGGGAATAACTTCTTTTCCTTCTTCGTTCGCTCTCAAATAACCACATCTATCACCATAGTTTCTTCCTCAACTGGGTTGGAGAAGACCACACTACCACCCTGCTTCTCTCATGGAGCTGACAGTTTTGGAGTTGGGTATAACTGAGAAAGGGAGCTTATAAACTGAGATAAGTAGGACATACGGATGAGTGGGGGCTTATAAATTGAGATAAGTAGGACTTACAGATGAGCGGGGGCTTATAAACTGAGATAGCTAGGGAATAACTGATGAATTGAGACTACCAAGCTGAGATAGCTAGGACATACAGGTGAATGAAGGTTAACAAACTGAGATAGCTAGGACATACAGGTGAATGGAGGTTAACAAACTGAGATAGGTAGGACATACAGGTGAATGGAGGTTAACGAACTGATAGTGAGGACATACAGGTGAATGGAGGTTAACAAACTGAGATAGCGAGGATGTACAAATAAACAGAGGCTGTCAAGTTGAGATAGCTAGGACATACAGATAAATGGAGGTTACCAAGCTGAGATAGCTAGGACATAAGATAAATGGAGGCTACGAAGTTGAGATAGCTAGGACATAAGATAAATGGAGGCTACCAAGTTGAGATAGCTAGGACATAAGATAAATGGAGGCTACCAAGTTGAGATAGCTAGGACATAAGATAAATGGAGGCTACCAAGTTGAGATAGCTAGGACATAAGATAAATGGAGGCTACCAAGTTGAGATAGCTAGGACATAAGATAAATGGAGGCTACCAAGTTGAGATAGCTAGGACATAAGATAAATGGAGACTACCAAGTTGAGATAGCTAGGACATAAGATAAATGGAGGCTACCAAGTTGAGATAGCTAGGACATAAGATAAATGGAGGCTACCAAGTTGAGATAGCTAGGACATACAGATAAATGGAGGCTACCAAGTTGAGATAGCTAGGGCATAAGATAAATGGAGGCTACCAAGTTGAGATAGCTAGGACATACAGATAATTGGAGGCTACCAAGTTGAGATAGCGAGGACAACAGATAAATGGAGGCTACCAAGTTGAGATAGCTAGGATATAAAATAAATGGAGGCTACCAAGTTGAGATAGCTAGGACATAAGATAAATGGAGGCTACCAAAATGAGATAGCTAGGACATAACATAAATGGAGGCTACCAAGTTGAGATAGCTAGGACATAACATAAATGGAGGCTACCAAGTTGAGATAGCTATGACATACAGATAAATGGAGGCTACCAAGTTGAGATAGCTATGACATACAGATAAATGGAGGCTACCAAGTTGAGATAGCTAGGACATACAGATAAATGGATGCTACCAAATTGAGATAGCTAGGACATACAGATAAATGGAGGCTACCAAGTGGAGATAGCTAGGACATAAGATAAATGGAGGCTACCATGTTGAGATAGCTAGGACATACAGATAAATGGAGGCTACCAAATTGAGATAGCTAGGACATGCAGATAAATGGAAGCTACCAAGCAGAGATAGCTAGGACATACAGACGAATCTAGGCTAACAAGCTGAGATAGCTAAAACATATAGATGAATGAAGGTTACTAAGCTGAAATAGCTAGGACATACAGATGAATGGAAGCTAACAAGATGAGATGGCTAGGACATACAGATTGAAGCCAAAAAGAAAGTCGTATATTGAGCACATGAAAGTTACCTGATGAAATATAATTTACAAGAAAACATGGATGATCATGATAGAAATGAGACTGAAATGCTGGGAATAACAGAATTTGAGAGACTTTATCAAGAACACAGGCAAGTGAAGAAGGGAATGCAATTACATGAAGATCTCATAACTGATGAAGGAATAGATTTGATTCATCATGTTAAATTTTGAATGTCTATGATTGTATGTGTACCACAAAGTTTACATTACTTACGGTACACGTCATTGTGAGTGGGACATTCTGAGGAAACAGTCAGCCAGTTTAACCAGACATGCTCTTGGCTGGAACCTGCAGAGGAAGAGAATGCTTCTTCTTCTTCCTCGTCGTTCGCCTTCAGACTTCCACATTTATGACTCTAATAAAGGCAGTAGTCAACTCAAGGTTCCTGAAATCTCCAAACAGTTTTTCGTTGACAGAAGTGGGTTGTTGCCATATGCTACTCCGTTCATTACTGTAGGTTGGGCAGTACCGCAGCAGGTGTTCGACTGTCATCGCGCTGGTACTGCAGGTGCAGAGATCTGTTGCACCAATTTTGTATTTGTGGTATAGATGGTATCTCAATCTGTTGTGCCCAGTGCATAGCCAAAAAATGGTGACCTGTTCTCTCCTAGATAGCTGTTGATATGCATCATTTTTTTAAATGGCCTGGGTGCTCTAATTCCCATTTGGACTTGATTGTAGCGTTTATAGTAGTCTTTGCCATTTCATCAGTTGTCTCTATATCATTTTGTTGTAAATCTCCTCCTTCCTTAGCAAGTTTGTCTGCCTCCTCTTTTCCTGGTATGTTGCAGTGGGCTGATATCCACTGGATTGTGCACTTGTTGAAACATTTGGCCAGTCTTTCAAGAGAGTTTATCAGATCTTGCAATCCTTTAGCATGGTGCCTCTTCACAGCTGTTATTATTAAGAGAAGAATGAGGAGACCAAAGAGAGCCTAAAGAAGAATGATAGAAGAGGAAGCCAAATGATGTTGATCAGCTTTCCTCTTCCAACAATAAGTCTGCAAGAATGTTACATATTTCAATATATTGTAGTGATCATCATACAAGCAGTAGATCTACTCACCTTTTGAAGGATGTAAACATCATTTTTGTTTGTTTGTTACTGAATGTTTGTTTTTTTAACCGAGTTCTGAGAATCTTAAATCAACAAGAGGAAGCTAAACTTAATGTTCAGAATATGTCAGCCAGTTTAAAAACAAATGTTATTGATTTACTTATAACACAAATTTTAATATCTTGATAGACTTTTAGTTGGATTGGATTAGTTGTTTGCCAAAATGACATTAATTAAGCTGATAAGACATTTGGAATATTGACAATCAGGAGTAGAAGGATCAGCTTGAATACATCCAGAGAATGACATAAGGTCACTTAATGTTAACAGCTTAACCCAGAGTCTTTCAATTGTAAACAAATAACTTGATTTGTTGACAACTTCATTGTCACAATTTTGCTTGTGCAGCATTGAGTCACCACTGTAACTGGTCCACTTGCAGGAAGCCAGTACCACAAATTCACATGCTCTTACAGTGGTGGTTTCTGTGTTACATGGTGAGGTTGTCAGCCTCATGTACAACCTCATATTAGTCACCTGAGGGCACAGCAGTCATAATCTTTCTCTGTCTCATTAGAGACCCACGTGATCTACACGCAGTATTTATGACTTACCAGTAGTTAAGTCAACCTTCAGGGAAGTACTCAAAACTGATAGGATAATCTAGCACTAATGCAACAATTCACTTATCATATCTTATCTTCCAACTTGACTGACAGATGTTCGCTTAGTTGCTGTGAAAGGTAATGTCAACATTTCATTTAGCAGTATTACTCTTTTTTCTTTCTCTCTTTTTTTGTGTGTACTATTTCCGATTCTATCAAGTTACGTGTCTCAACATTATGTCATGTTTCTGCTGTATTTTCTCCACACTATTGTTGCTATGTTCAGGCTTGTTATAACTCCAAAATTATGTTTACACATAGCAACTTATGCTGTGTGTTACACATAGCAACCTATGCAGTGTGTTACACATAGCAATCTTTGCTGTGGTGTGTGTATGTGCTATTTTCCCTGAGTATCCTTCATTTAAACAGGGAGAAAAAAAACGTAACAAACTTGAACAGCCTGTCTTGTTCAAGCCAGATAAATGTGATATTTTCTTCTGATATATATATATATATATATTTATATATATTATCTGTTGTCCGCATAGACCTTCTGCTGTATTGTGCAGACTTTGTATTCTCAACACGTCTGTATTTCCCTTAGAATCAACTGTATAGCAGCCAAAACCGCTCATAAAGTAATAAGTCATAAGTAAATATATAAAAGACAACATAACAGTATGTAAATCTGCCAGACATCCAGGCCCCTGTATTTATAGTTTTTTTTTTTAAATTTAAGTTCTGTACCTTATCTTTATTTTTAAATTTTATTTTGTTGCTACCATCTTCGCAGCAAGCCATCTGAAATAGAAAACAATACATTGTTGCCAACTTCAACTAGTGTAGTGTTCTTTGTTAAGTGTACTTTCTAGACCATATTTCTGGTGTATTTCTAGTGTGCTCTTCTCTATTTCTGTCTTAAAGATTTGATGTCTGCTAGCTTTTCTGTGTTAGGTATAGGAATATTATATTTGTTAGCTAGTTTTATATCATTTGCTTTTGCAATTCTTTGATGTTTAATATACACCATGACTTATGCTGTACTTACTTTCAAGTGATGAATGAACAGGATTGTTTGTAGACGAGCATCCTTATTCTCTAATGTTTGCTGGATACTCCCAGCCAAGCCATCTTTTTCTTTTTCAACTTTTAGCTTATCGTATCCTTTTTCACTGTCTTGTTCTCTCATGTAGCCTTATTGCAGCTGAGAATGTATTATTTATGCTGAATGAGATATTTATGCTGGGAGAATGTCAGTGTTATCATTTATATAACAAGATCAGATATGATAATGCTAATACTCAAAACTGGCGATGTTTCAGATTTGTCTTGTCTCAGGGTATTATGAACCTGAAAACTGCAGAATGTAATCTCTTGCAGATCCTCATTGTCTTTCATATATATCAGATCAGATCATTTGTGTCAAGATGTTGGATGCAGATCCTCATTGTCTGTCATATATATCAGATCAGATCATTTGTGTCAAGATGTTGGATGCAGATCCTCATTGTCTGTCAAATGTATCAGATCAGATCATTTGTGTCAAGATGTTGGATGCAGATGCCAGCAAACAATTTTTTCGGCCTCATTTTTGCTCCTTATGAGCTTGCTGAAGCACTACTTGTGATTTTGCAGTCATTGTTTCTGTAACATTTTATTTTATATCATGGGATTCATAGCCACTTGTACAACCCTTCTTAGTTTCTTGAATAACATGGTTGGTAAGGCACCATGGTACCTTTTTCTCCCCTGGAGTTTTACGTATCGTCCAAGGATTCACATGCATGTCCAGTGGATACAGTCAGGCAGAAGACATGATAGATCTTATTAGAGCCACATGTGTGGCAGTGATGACAAGTAAAACTTGTTTGGACTGTCAGAACACCTGGGACATGTCAACTCAAAGGTTATGATACTCAGGCAAAGAATAGAACCACTAGTGTCTATCAAGCCCTTTTTTTTAGCTTGCTAAGTGGGGGTTGTTCTGGAGGCTGGCAATTGTATTATGTATAAAAGATTGCTACAGAAACTGATGATGCGAGAATATATGCAGTGTCTAGGCACAGGTTCTCATAAGGAGGAACCAACTGCTAGTTGGTCTTGTGCCCCTCAAGAGACAAGGAGATATGTGAAATATGGTGAAGGCAGCAGCCCTGTAGTGTATGGAAGAGTGTGTCATGGGACTAACTGCCACAGCTACCTGTCCTGAGCTTGTAACATTCAAAAGTGGTGGAAGGAAGATGACGCTGATGTTTAACTGAAAGAGATTGGTAAATCTGTGGATGTCAGTGATCATTAATTTATGCCCTCACAGCATGTTTGACATATAACATAACATATACTAGGAGTTGGGTATTGGTATTCGTAACCAAACATCAGGCACATCCTCACCTCACAGGGGCTAGGCCAGCCACATTTATTCTTGTCAGAACATTTTTAAAAAATGTTTAAGTGTTTTGAGGCATTTTAAAAATTAATCAACTCAGTGTTTTAGACATATATATATATATTGGGGGGGGGGATGTGTAGAGAGAAAATGTTGATTTGTATGGTGTAAGGGGATTTTTTTAAAAAAAGAAAGAAAGATCAGAAACACATTTCTAGGTTGTCTCCATTAAATGTATTGTCACACATAATTCCTTCGAAAATTAACTGTAGGTTACTAGACATTTGATTTTGCACACTTTAATAAGTCAGGTACCATTAAAACATTCAATTTTACACTTATAAGTCAAATACCATTAAGACATTTGATTTTACACACTTATATGTCATATACCATTAAAACATTCAATTTTACACTTTACACATATGTCAAATACCATTAAGACATTTGATTTTACACTTTATACATATGTTAAATACCATTAAAACATTCGATTTTACACTTTACACACTTATATAAGTCAGATACCATTAAAACATTTGATTTTACACTTTACACACTTATATAAGTCAGATATCATTAAGACATTCGATTTTACACTTTACACACTTATATAAGTCAAATACTATTAAAACATTCGATTTTACACTTTACACACTTATATGTCAAATACCATTTGATTGTACACTTTACACATATAAGTCAAATACCATTAAAACATTTGACTTTACACACATATATGTCAAATACCATTAAAACATTTGATTTTACACTTTACACATATAAGTCAAATACCATTAAGACATTCAGTTTTACACTTTACACATTTATATAAGTCAAATACCATTAAAACAATTGATTTTACACTTTACACACTTTAATAAGTCAAATACCATTAAAACATTTGATTTTACACACTTTAATAAGTCCAATACCATTAAGACATTCGATTTTACATGTTACACACTTTAATAAGTCAAATACCATTAAGACATTTGATTTTACACTTTACACTTATATGTCAAATACCATTAAACAATTGATTTTACACTTCGATTTTACACTTTACACACTTTAACTCTTTCCTTCCAGAGTTATTTTGCATGCTGTGCCAGACGTTTTTTTGGGCAGAATTTTATAGAGTGAAGTGTTCGTCTTTCAGTCTAAATTTGTTTGTGAATTTTCCCTTGAACAAGCACATAATATATATCAGCATGAAGGGGAATGGAAGGAGAATTGTAATTATTAATTTATTTTGTAGTATTCGCAAACATGCAGTTAAAAGACATTAAAACATGATGAATGTTATTTGAAGAAAAAAAAACCAAAATATTGAAAGCAAAATGTGCATTTACCGATGGCCAGTTAATGTTGAAGTCATTAAAACTTACCATTCAGTCTTGAAACATCAAGGTAATCCATTTTTGAAATACCATAACACTAGATATAGCAAAATTTATGCAGTGTATGTTGCAGCCACTAAAAACTTCACAACACTGAAAAAATCCCAGAATATATACATTACCATATTATGGCTTTTTCCAGCACATAAACTAGAAAAATATCAAATGAAACATTTTCACAATATATTGACATGTTTATTTTATGATTCAAACTTGCGCTGTGTGTGCCATAACTTGAAGCAGTCGGGATGAAGTAGAGGTTTGCCTTAGCATCCCTCACAAATAAAGACTGTCCTCTTTACATCCTTTGGTGTACTGCACACTCTGCAGCATCCATCATTTTTTGCTCTAACAATAACATGCTTCGAGCCCTGAAGTCTTTCTATTGCATTTGACTTAATTGGGCGGCCAATTCTGGATCTCATCATGTCATCTGCATCAGTCATCAAGTCAGCTGCTGCTTCTGTAAGCTGGTTAATTAAAATCAGCTTGAATTTTTTAAGTGACATTTTTGTGTTAGCAGCCTCTGATCGAGACAAAACATATAGAATATGTGCTTTATTGCAGCACATCTCCACTATCCAGTGGTAAATTTTCTTCCACCATTTATTGCTTTTCCTTGTGTGGAGTCCATAATAACTCAACATCTGGTCAGCCTTATCACAACCATTCATGCTCATATTGTAGCTATGGATAGTGGATGGTTTGGTTTTTTGCCTGTGTGTAATGTCTTCAGCATTTCCATTTGAAATGACTATCACCACAGGTTTTTCTGCCTTTTTATCCTTCCATGCAGTGCACACAAGTCTGTCATCTTTAGAGACCCAGTGCCGGCTTTCCATATGTTTCAAGGAAAGACCTTTCAGAGCAAGAGAAAAACCTTTTCTATTGGTCTGGCGTGTCCCTGTGAAATAGAATTTGTGTTCAAGAAGGAAATCAACTAATGCTCTGATGGTGTAATACCTGTCAGCATAGATGTGGTATCCACTTCCAATACAGCTGAAGAGGGTATTGAAGATTTTAATGGCATGGCCACTGTCAGAATCTGTGGTGGTATTGCCTCCCCTGCTTTGCAGTAGTGGTCCAACAGTGGCCAAAACTCCAAGAGTATCTATTATAGGCTTCAATGGAGTCTATCTTTACACAAGATTACTCTTGGCAGAAATGTAGATAGAAGGGTTCTTCTTCTGTCCTTAGCCAACGACCGGCAAAGCAGTCAGTGGCCATTACACCTAGTGGCGTCTTAAGGGCAACAGCGAATAGATTTTCTTTGCCGTTGTTCCCATCACGCCTAATGGCGTCTTTAGGGCAACGACAAATCAATCCGTTTGTCGTTGTTTCCGTAATCAAAGTGACTGGCAAACGGGTGATCAGCCCGTTGGGAAGATAGAAGGGTAGTAAAGCTTCTATCACATGGAAGTCTTCACAAGAAATTCAGATAAGTGAAAACAATGCTGGCTGTCTGTTACGTGTCGTTTTGATGTTAAGGTTAATGTGTAATAACAGGATAGTTCCTGTGGCCAAGATACCAGCTAGGGTAGTAAATCTCTAACGACACCGCAACCAGCCCACACCACTCAGAATTATTTGAATCACAACTGGCGACGTGGACAATATAATTTATTCAAGACTGCACGCAGCTCCACAAGTAATGCAATTAGGCCAACAATATAATGGCAGATAATCGACAGTCAGTCCATGTCAAGAAGGCTGTCGTTTTGTTTTCAATATGATTTTTATATTTTATTAGTAATCACAGAACTCCATTTTTAAACACTTTAAAATGCAGGAGCTCAACATACATACGTCCACTCGCCATCACACACAATCCTCTCTGCCCCGCACTTCTGTCTCACCAGTCTCACCTGTCTCACCCGTCTTTTCCAGTGACCTGTATAAAATAAACAAAGAGCCCCGCTAAGCTAAACCTATTATTAAGCACACTTGTTATGAATTTTACTCATAATTCATAATAAGTGTGCCTAATAATAGGTAGATAAAAGGGTAGTAAAGCTTCTATCACATGGGAGTCTTCACAAGAAATTCAGATAAGTGAAAACAATGCTGGCTGTCGCTAAGCACGTAAATTCTATAATTTGCTAACACTTTTATGAAGAATTTTGCAATGGTTTATTCTAGCTCGTTAAGCCTCCAACCACTGAGTTAATCAGTGGAATTATTATTATAATATATATATATATATATATATATATATATATATATATATATATATATATATATATATATATATATATATATATATATATATATATATATATATATTATAGCTCTGTTTAGAGTGTGTGTTTAGTAACTTTGACTGAGACAAACATGTAGTACATTTGAAAGGATTAAATCGAAGTTAAATTTGTAACATTACAAATAACAAAATTTAATAATCACTTTAAGTTTTAACAGTTGGAAAATAAATTGAATATTTATGGAAACGGTTTCATCACTTGATTGGGATTTAAATGAATAAAGGAGGTCACTTTTGGCAGCGGATATTTGCACTTAGCTGCCAGTGGTAGTTTCTTCTCCCACTTGGGTCAGTTCATTTCACTCTGCTCTTGCTTGTCTCTGATCAAAGTTCAGGCGTAACACGTTCCCAGTACGTTCAAGGAGTAACGGCTAAGTTGGTTCTGCGTCTGTCTATAAGACCCTCTTATGATGGCGTCTCGCAAAACGTCAGTCCACTTCTACCTTCACTTGATTCCAGAGATAGTACTTTCTGCTGGTACCACCAATAACTGGTAATAGAAATAGAAATGAAATGCTCTTCTGAGTATGGCGTTTTCCAACCCATAGTTATGGGTTCCTATCTTCCCATACCACCATCCCATAGAATTTACTCTTGATGAGAATTAAATTTAATCTCTCGGGATAAAACTTCCTTTACATTTAAACTGAATAGCTTTAGCTTTACATTACATTTAAAGGAAAAGGTTAAATGTACAGATATAATATGTTTTACATTTACATCTCCACTGTTTGAAAATTGTTCACAATATAACTTCATTTATGTTTCATTTATATTTACACTTATGGGAAAGTTTGAAACTTCTATTAATTTAAAATGAATATTTTCACATAGACATTTAAACTTGTTTAAAGCTTGAAAACTTAATTTTAAAGTGAATATGTTTATAGGGACATTTACACTGCTTTGAAAATGTAAGTATTATTCTTAGAATGAACATCATTTCTTTCATCTTTCCCTCCCTGCTCCATAGGGAACCTGGAACTACTTTATGCTTTTAGTTCTCTTTACGAAACTATCAATAAAGCAATCACCAGCCCGTGCAGCGGTGGTTCATGAATCATCATTCTAGATACTGAGGTTGACAGCCTCAAACGACTTTGACACCCAATAGCAGTACCACACATTAAACTTCACATGGTAATATATACATATATATGTTAGTTCACATGTTAGTAATAAAATATGAAATGTAAATCACAACTTACGCCAATCCTGGCTACAGACTTGTTAATCTAGTCTTCACTCTGGCGAGGTCTGAAGTCTTGGCAAGCTTGAAATTCACAGTGAGATAAACCTGCAAAATGGTCAGCCTATATTCCCCCTCAATGTTGTTATGAATCTAATCAGAAAGATCCAATCATTTCAAACATGTCAGGTGTGGCACTTTCAAAATATTTCCTACATGGGAACATTTTGCAAAAGGTCACGTCTCCCATATATGGTAATATGATGTCTTGCATACACTCTCACAAACACATTTGTAGACTCATTGTCTAAAATGTAATAAATCCATGATTACTTTTAACCAAGTGACCGGAAAAGATTATATCACACTTGTCTGCCCACAGGTGTCACACAGACAGTAATCTCGTTATCTGTCGTATGAGTACTCAAACTCCGTGTCTTATCGGAGATTTAAGCCGATAGCGCTGACCGATGTACTTGTTAATCTGCCGCGCCTATAACCACAAATCTGGGTAGCACTCCTTGCAAATGTGATATTTATCACCTACAGGGTGATTTGATAAAATCAAATATCTGCTACTTAGCAGAAAAATAAAGAAAGAAAGAAAAGTGTGATAATTGACAGCACCTAATAAAAATCAGTACCACAAATGTACCGATACTGCCGGAGAGAACCAAAGATCGATAGAGGTCATCCATTTCGTCACAGAATCACACTCTGGATTGTATGATGTATCTGCACCATAGTAAGTGAGCAGATTCACTACATATCCAGGGCACTGTCTACCAATCCAAAACTTTTTATGTGATACTTTTTGGGCTTGGATGCATTAAACTACTTATATCTCCAACGCCCCTTGAAACCAATAATCATTTCATCAATTGAAATGTTTTCAAATGGTATAAAGGCACTGTTGAAATTTGAGCATAGCATGTCCACAAAAGGCTCAATTTTGCTCTTTCCATCAGCATCTGCATCTCCCACATGAAGCATTGTGTGATATCTTCTTCTTTGATCCTTAGCCGCCGACCGTCAAAGCAGTCAGTGGCCATTATGCCTGGTGGCGTCTTGTAGGGCAACAACAAATTGATTCCACTTTGCTCGGTCAGCGGCCATCCTTCGTACAGTGCCCCAACTCTGGTTCATTCTTTGCATCTCAGCCTCCACAGTCCTCCGCCAAGTTGTTTTTGGTCGGCCTCTCTTTCATTTTCCTTCAGGGGTCCATAGCATAGCTGTTCTTCTGATGGCATCGGGGTCTCTTCTGAGGACATGGCCAACCCAGCTCCAGCGTCTGCCAGCTATGATGTCCTCTTGCTTGCTCCGAGTAAGCAGATCTTGGTTGGTGATGGTATTTGGCCAAAAGATTCGGAGAATTTTTCTTAGGCATGTTGTGTGAAAAGAGGACAATTTCGACATTTCCTTCTCTGTAACTCTCCAACTTTCCGCGCCATAGAGAAGCACAGAAAGCACACAGCTATGATATAATCCTAATTTTGTGCTTGTGCGGTACTGAGAGGACTTCCAGATGTTGTTTAGACTAAAAAAGGCTGTTCTTGCTTTGTTCATTCTGTTGTTGATGTCTTTGCTTGCTCCACCGTCTGGTGTTACTATGCATCCTAGGTATGTGAAAGCATCTGTCTGTTCCAGTTGCTGATTCCTTACTGATATGGGCTCAGGGTTGCTCACATTGAGCGTCATGACCTCTGTCTTCTTTAGGTTGATGTTCAAGCCCACCTGCTGGCTATACTTATTAAGTCTATCCGTTTTTTCCTGGATGTGTTGATGTGAATGTGCTAGCAGTGCAGTGTCATCTGCATATTCCAGATCTTCCAATGTAGAAAATGT
This sequence comes from Oreohelix idahoensis, assembly GCA_024509875.1. Lineage (NCBI taxonomy): Eukaryota > Metazoa > Mollusca > Gastropoda > Stylommatophora > Oreohelicidae > Oreohelix > Oreohelix idahoensis. The sequence goes on along the minus strand of JAMPIV010019386.1, from coordinate 413,610 downwards.
AGTCCATCTTATTCCTCTTGGATTGCTCTCTGTTGTCTGGCGCATCACCCAGTCTATGACTGTTAAAAATAGAGTGGTTGATAAGGGGCATCCCTGTCGTACTCCTGTCTTCACTTCAAAGGTTAGGTTGCTCTGCCCAATGCTACACGTAAAGTTGGCATAAAGGCATTTTATGATTGTATGATATATAGCCTCGAAATCTCGGTCTCTCAAACATTTTGATGTAGAAAGGTGTATACAAGCTTGGCTCTCTTGAAAAGTAGTCACGTATGCTTGGTCTCTTATCCAACCCCATTGAATTAGTGACCGCAATGAATTTTAAAAGTTCGTGCCTATTTACAGGTTTCCAGTTGCTATACACTGATTGTTTTTTAGCTGGGGTGTTCATCTGTACACGTCTTGTGGCATATTCATTGATGCTTGTGATTATATATTCCATCACATCATTTCTGACAAGTGCCAAAAAGCAATCCAGTGGTGTTGATGTTTCATCAACATATTCTGGGTTTACACATATTCTGGAAGTGTCTGACATTGCTGCAACACTTCATCATCTGATAAAAAAACTATCAGTCCATAAAATCATCTTCACTCTCCATTATATTTTCAAGTAAACTTAATGCTTTAGGCGCAGACATTTGTCTAGAAGACATAGAACTAATAGGAATATAACTTGCCATAAAGCTGTAGCCACACACACATTTTTCACAAAATCGGATCACACCTGACTAGCAAATAAATTCGATAACAAAGAAATAACGTGTGTACAGCTCGAAATCTTAGATAAAATGATCAGACTACACTAACGGAAGTTCCAGTAAGGTTTAGAAAACAATGGATCTGGTTACATGGTTAAGTTTCTACATTTATTAGCGAGAATTCTTTAGTCACGCTCATAGTATTGCAAGGGCACAGTGTGTTGAATTTTGCGATGCTCAGACCGTTGGTCTGGAGTTTAAGAGTTAATAAGTAAAATACCAATAAAACATTCGATTTTACACTTTACACAATAAGTCAGATACCATTAAAACATTCAATTTTACACACTTCATTTAAAATGCATGTATCTTTAAATTTCAGGTAGAGGGATTACAATTTCTTTTCTTTCTTTCTTTTATTTTTTTAATTGTTAACAATCAGAACATGATTTATTTTTAGGAAAAATAATTTTTAATATGCTCATATGTACGCGTTACATAATAATATTACGATTTGGGCTTTAAAACATGATTGGACATCGTCTCTCCATGCATTTACAACAATGGTGGCCTGGGCTGCTGTTATCTTATTGTAAGTTCATTACCGTTTGATTTGCCCAATAGTCATTTTCTTTGGTTAGTACTATGGTCAAATCTGAAGGTGATTTGGCATCTCTAACTGACCTGACTGATGTGGCAGCCTTTGACCTAAGCTTGTTCTAATCTCTCATAGTTTGCATTGTTCTCTAACTCTCTAACTTTCAGGGGTGAACAGGCGAGATCAGGAACAGAAGAAACCACGTAAGTGTATTGTCAGTTATTATGCCTGTTAGTTAATCACTTGTTAAACCTGTTTTTTTGGTTTGGTTTTTTTTTTTTTTTCTTTGCCTTGCAAACATACTTGGGTTATGCGGAAGTTTTCTTTATTTTTTTATTCTTTTAGTTGTCTGTAGGGGGATGAAATTACAAGGAATACAGCAAGACATAATTAAATAGAGTCACTGACCTTTAAGTTGCATGTGAAATTGCCAGGTTGTATACTAATAATATGTTTTAGTAACATTGCTTGAAAAGAAGAAAGTAGGCTACTCACTCTGCAACTCTCATGTGTGTTGTCATCATGTAGTGAGCGTTTGGAAGCAAGCATAAGGAACAGTGATTTTATTTGTGGACATTGTGTTCTGTTGTCTGCCAGCGTGTTTCAGGCAGCTGCTTAGCTCACTTTACAAATTTAGAGCCAGAGCGTTAATGGAAATGTTCACACAGGATCTTAGTGTGACTGTTTTGCAGATCTGCTTTGAGAAAACAGGAAATATTCCATATTTTCTGTCACTGATGTTTGTGTTATCTAGAGCATAAAGCATTGAGTCATTAAGCAGGTTTTTTTTGTTTTTTTTATTGAGTGTATCAGTGACTTGCTGATTGTGTGTGTGTGTGTGGTTGTATTGTGTATTCAGTTTTAAACATGCATTAAACATACATGGTTATAGTAAAGTCACTATCTATTTTTTAAGTTGTATTTCTTCACTTCTATCCAAATAATTTGTTTGAAACTAATGTCAAAATAAAGATTATTAACTGCTGTTTTATTACATACTATAATACTTGATAGTCAAATGGCAGTTATCACTTTCAAAAATAATATTTGATAGTCAAATGGCGTTTATCACTTTAAAAAATAATACTTGATAATAAATGGCGGTTATCACTTTAAAAAATAATACTTGTTATTTAAATGGTAGTTATTGCTTCAAAAAATACTTGTTAGTTAAATGGTAGTTATCACTTCAAAAAATAATACTTGTTAGTTAAATGGTAGTTATCACTTCAAAAAATACTTGTTAGTCAAATGGCAGTTATCACTTCAAAAAATAATACTTGTTAGTTAAATGGTAGTATCACTTCAAAAAATACTTGTTAGTCAAATGGCAGTTATCACTTCAAAAAATAATACTTGTTAGTTAAATGGTAGTTATCACTTCAAAAAATACTTGTTAGTCAAATGGCAGTTATCACTTCAAAAAATACTTGTTAGTCAAATGGCAGTTATCACTTCAAAAAATAATACTTGTTAGTTAAATGGTAGTTGTCACTTCAAAAAATAATACTTGATAGTCAAATGGTAGTTATCACTTCAAAAAATACTTGATAGTTAAATGGAAGTTATCACTTCAAAAAATGATGCTTGTTAGTCAAATGACAGTTATCACTACAAAAAAATAACACTTGTTAGTTAAACGGTAGTTATCTCTTCAAAAAATACTTGTTAATCAAATGGTAGTTATGACTACAAAAAATAATATATTATCACTTCAAAAAATAATACTTGTTAGTCAAATGAATGATAGTTATCACTTAAAAAAATAATACTTGTTAGTCAAATGGTAGTTATCATGGAACGGCGTATGTTGCACTGTTTCATTAGGCCTGTGGCCCAGCACGTTCGATTTCAATGGGCATTTATGTCTGGTTGCCTTCCTTAGCCTTTGACTGTCTCCAGCCTACCTGCAAGGCAGCAGTGTGGTCTCACTGTCTGTCTGGATTCTAAAAAAACATGTAGACAATCACTAATGTCAAAAGTTAAGATAGGAACTACCGATCAGTGTAACTATGGCACTGATAAAATGACTGCTGAACATCTGCTTCAGAGTTGCCCCTTATATGCGGTACAGAGAAAGTGCATATGGCCGATGTCAGTTCCTTTCATGGGACAGCTTTACGGGAATTCAAATAGACTCAAACTGACTACTGCTTTCTTTGAGAACATTCAAGTGGACGTCTGAGAGTGTACGAAGAAGAAGAAAAATGGTAGTTATCACTACAAAAAATACTTGTTAGTCAAATGGCAGTTATCGCTTCAAAAAATAATACTTGTTAGTCAAATGGTAGTTATCAGTTCAAAAAATACTTTTTAGTCAAATGGTAGTTATCGCTTCAAAAAATAATACTTGTTAGTCAAATGGTAATTATCGCTTGGTTCCAAAGGTTGTTACAGCCGGGAGTTGTAGTGAGGGTAAGCTGTCACTGCAGATAAAATACTTCAATGGCACGCGCCTCAAGCAGCCTCTGACAACCAAGTCCAGCTCCCGGCCTTCAAGTGTGGCTCAGTTTGAGCCCAGCAAAACTGTTTTCACTGACGGGAGAAGGGGCAAAGGCGAGCGACTGGCTCCTTAACTCTTTCATTCCAGAGTTATTTTGCACGCTGTGCCAGACTTTTTTGTGGGCAGAATTTTATAGAGTGACGTGTTCATCTTTCAGTCTAAATGTTTTTGTGAATTTTCCTTTGAACATGTACTTATTATATACCAAACTGTAGGGAAATTGATAGAGAATTGTAATATATAATGTCTTTGGTAGTATAAACACAAGTATGTTCGGTATACTTAAAACATTTTGCATGTAAAATTGAAAAACGCTAAAAAGTTGACTGTAGAAAACGATCTTACCAAAGACAAATTACTGTTGTGGACAATAAAACTTTCTTTTTAGTCTTCAAACGTCAAGTTAATCCATATACAAAGTAAAAAAACATGCTTATGGCCACAATTAGTGCATTTAATGTTATTCACACCAGTTTTTCTGTGGTCCTTTGTAAGAAAAACATAAATTATGCAGTCGTGCATTACGTAATTTTCAAACAAATAAAGAAGAATAACGTCATATAAAAACTTTTTAACTCTTGTTTAATGTTTTAATAGTATCCCTAGCTTCATCTTCTACCAAGAACTAGTGATTAGATGTTACGGTAGGTCTAGATTTGTTGTTTTTTAATCGGCGAGAATATGACTACGCCCACTCATCAACTAAATCTAGTATGTCTAGCTTTTCTGCACAGATTCCGTATTTTGACAAAAAACTGTGACTACCAAACAATCATCAGCAATGTCAGCAATGTTTCAAAGTAGTTTGACACAGTTATTTGCTTAGGAGACTTAGAAAATGTAAATATAAAGCGTGACATATTTCTCTAGCAATAACAACGAAAAACGCAAACACGCAAATCTTCACAAAAATTGTGATAATAACGTCAAAACACGCACATGTGCTTATTAACTACAGTCAAATTAGTTGTTTAAATAGTAGCGGAAGTCATTCTACGAGTTTTAATATATGAACTGCATAAAACGGACGATTTTTAGGGTTTATTCGTGATAAACTAAAAACCACGCTGTGAGCGTTGCTCTGGCACGGCGCGTTGAATTTTGCAACGCTCAGAGCGTTGGTCTGGAGTCAAAGAGTTAAAACCAGCAGCTTCGGGCAGATAGGGCTCGTGATCCTTGGTTGGTAGTTTATCTAAGAGAAGGAACTCTGAATTCAAACCACCGCTGCCTTGTGGGAATATCCATTTATGGAATTGGCTTCGGGAGTAAACCCTGAGGATAAATCCGGAGTCTGAGTCCCTAAGGCAGTCTAATGTCAATTCAACATTATTCTGGCAACTCCTGCGACGTGGCTGGTACCAAACTGTATCAGCTACTGCCGTTCCTTTGGATCTACCAGCTATGTGGAGAGGGGGAACATGCTGCATGGGCAACAGCTTGATCTCCATATAACTGACCAAGCTCGCGCCCTGGAGAGGACACTCCAGCTTCACCCTATAGGTGTCGGCAAAACACGGGAAGTAGCAGTTACCGGTTATAAGCATTTTGCCCAATTGGCGTAGGGCTTGGCGCCAGGGGTTACTTCCGACAGTGGGAGAGGTTCTAGGATCTCACTGGACAGCTACCGCCCGCTTCAAGCTGGGCAGCCCCCATCAATAAGGTGTTGTCCCGCTACTGTCTGCTTTCCCCATTGGGTGCATGGGGATTAGGGTCAAACCCGAACGGTGGACAGAAAATTTTGCACCAAGCAATTATCAGAATAATAAAAATAAGCAAACTCTCAGATTGGGATGCTGGAACGTCTGAACTATGTTGACTGGACTATCCGAAAACCTACAGGACGTAAACGATGTAAGGAAGACAACCATAATTAATGATGCGCTTAAACAACTTCAGGTGGATATAGTTGCACTTCAGGAAACGCGCCTGGCGGGCTCTGGAACGGTGAGCGAGAAGGACTACACATTTTATTGCAAGGGAAAGATCTTAATAAAGCTAGAGAACACGGAGTAGGTTTTGCGGTCAAAAAATCGCTAACTAAAATGGTTGAACCAGGCGAGAATGGATCAGAATGCCTGTTAACGCTCCGCCTGCAAACTATCACAGGTCCCATCACCCTTGACTATGCTCCTACTCTGTACTCTGCCTCAGAAGCTAAAGATGAGTTCTACGAGAATCTAGCAGCAGTCATCAAAAGCATACCTAGGCAAGAACAGCTTGTTCTCCTTGGTGACTTTAACGCTAGAGTGGGTGCCGATAATGTTTCATGGCCTTCATGTCTGGGCAGGTTTGGTATTGGCAAGATGAATGAAAATGGACAACGGCTCTTAGAGTTGTGTGTCCACCATGACCTCTGTGTGACCAACACTTACTTTCAGACAAAACCCCAGCATAAGGTGTCATGGAGACACCCACGATCCAAGCACTGGCACCAACTGGACCTGATTCTCGTCAGAAGGCCACTTCTCAGGTCTGTGCTCTCCACGCGCTCGTACCATAGTGCAGACTGTGATACAGATCACTCCTTGGTTTGCTGCAAAATCAGAGCACAACCAAGAAAACTCTATTGTGTCAGACATGAAGGGAAACCACGCATTGATACCAGCAAGATGTCAGACCCTGTCATGATCACTCAATTTACTGCGACCTTCAAGAAAGTGCTCAGTAGCCCTCAGCATGGTAATACTATTACAGAGAACTGGGAGCATCTACGGAACACCATTCAAAGTACTGCACTTGCCACCTTTGGTTAGAAAACGGCAACGTCAAATGACTGGTTTGATGCTTCATCAGATGTGATGGCACCTGTCATTGAAGCTAAGCGCAGTGCTATGAATGAATACAAACGTTCACCGAGTGCTAGAACCCTACAGTTCCTGAAGGCTACGAGAAGCAAAGTTCAACAAACTGCTCGACGCTGTGCAAATGACTTGGCTCCAGCTCAGTGAGAGCATCCAGATCGCAGCGCAAACAGGCAACATTAAACAAATGTATGGCGGTTTAAAGAAAGCACTTGGCCTCCAAAAAAAGTAAGACGGCACTGCTAAAAACCATCAGCGGAGAGAAGCTAACCGATAAGGGTAAGCAGATGGAGAGGTGGGTCGAGCACTACTCTGAGCTTTACGCTAGAGAAAATACCATTACGCCTGCAGCCCTTGATGCTGTCAAATGTCTGCCAACTATGGAGGAGCTGGATGCCGAACCAACATTAGAGGAACTCAGCAAGGCCATTGATAGCTTGGCCTCTGGCAAAGCACCAGGCAGTGATGGGATTCCTCCTGATTTAATCAAATGCTGTAAGAGCACGCTATTACATCCCCTGCATAGGATGCTGTGCCAGTGCTGGGAAGAGACAACTATTCCTCAAGACATGCGAGATGCCAGGATTGTAACACTACATAAAAATAAAGGAGACAGAAGTGATTGCAATAACTACAGAGGCATCTCTCTTCTTAGTATTGTTGGTAAGGTTTTTGCCAAAGTCATCTTAATGCGACTACACAAGTTAGCTGAGCGCATATATCCAGAGTCACAGTGCGGATTTCGAGCTGGTAGATCAACAACAGACATGATCTTCTCTGTCCGCCAGCTTCAGGAAAAATCAAGAGAGCAGAAAAGGCCTTTATATATCGCCTTTATAGACCTCACAAAAGCATTTGACCTGGTCAGTAGGGATGGACTCTTCAAAATCCTCCTGAAAATAGGCTGCCCTTCTAAAATGCTGGAAATTATAAAGTCATTACATGACGACATGAAGGGAACAGTCCAATATGTTGGAAGCACGTCACAGCCCTTTGACATACGAAGTGGCGTTAAACAAGGCTGTGTTCTGGCTCCGACCCTCTTCGGGATCTTCATTTCCCTACTCTTGAAACATGCTTTCAGAGATGCAACTGAAGGAATATGCCTTCACACTAGGTCAGATGGCCGTCTGTTTGATCTTTCAAGGCTGAAGGCAAAAACAAAAATCAGAAGGGTCACTATAAGGGACTTGTTGTTCGCTGATGATGCTGCAGTCGTCACTCAAAGCCAACAGGAGCTTCAGAACTTGATGAATTGCTTCACTAAAGCATGCAAGGACTTTGGCCTCACAATAAGTCGAAAGAAAACGAATGTGCTGAGTCAGGATGTGGGTGCTGCACCAGTTATCACTATCGATAACTATGAATTGGCAGTGGTGCATCACTTCACATACCTAGGGTCTACCATCAATGACAAACTCTCACTGGATACAGAAATCGACAGCCGCATTGGCAAAGCTGCAGCTACCTTTGCCCGCCTCACAGCACGTGTTTGGGGAAACTCCAAACTCACAATGAAGACCAAAGCTGCGGTATATAATGCCTGCGTCACCAGCACACTCATATATGGCAGCGAGACCTGGATGACCTATGCTAAGCAAGAAAGAAGTCTCAATACCTTCCATTTACGGTGTCTACGCCGCATCCTCGGCATCTCGTGGAAAGATAAAGTGACTAATGTCGAGGTGTTGTCACATGCTGGCCTTCAAAGTATGTATACACTGCTTAGACAGCGCAGACTTCGCTGGCTTGGCCATGTTCGCCGCATGGAAGATGGTCGCATCCCAAAAGATATCTTCTACGGACAATTAGCAGATGGCAGGAGAACAGTTGGGCGACCACAGCTGAGGTTCAAAGATGTGTGCAAGAGAGATATGAGGGCACTGGACATGGATCCAGCAACATGGGAGGATGAAGCTGCCGATCGCACTAAGTGGCGATGCTATTTACGGCGCCAACTCAGATTGGGCAAAGAGAGGCTCGCACAACAAGCAGAGGAGGGGAGAAAACATCGAAAGGAGCACCAGGAAAATAAGCAGCTGAAGGCTGTCACCTCGGGTGCGCATTCCCATAGTCAGTTATGACTGAAGGGGCTATTATTATTAGTTATTGCTTAAAAAAATAATACTTGTTAGTCAAATGGTAGTTATCACTTAAAAAAATAATACTCATTAGTCAAATGGTAGTTATCACTTCAGAAAATAATACTCGTTAGTCAAATGGTAGTTATCACTTCAAAAAATAATACTCATTAGTCAAATGGTAGTTATCACTTCAAAAAATAATACTCATTAGTCAAATGGTAGTTATCACTTCAGAAAATAATACTCGTTAGTCAAATGGTAGTTATCACTTCAAAAAATAATACTCATTAGTCAAATGGTAGTTATCACTTCAGAAAATAATACTCCTTAGTCAAATGGTAGTTATCACTTCAGAAAATAATACTCATTAGTCAAATGGTAGTTACTGTCCTTTGTTTCATGTATATCCAGTAGATAGAAGTGAAGATATAGACAGTGACTTTTCAGTCACCTTATAGATCTTAAGGAAATTAGTATTGTGTTGTTAGAGAGATTGATCCAATAGATTTGTTCACCGAGGCTTGGTTCCTTGCTAACCTAAGATTATCTTGATGAAGACATTGCTTTCGTTGAACACTAACCAGCCATGCTTCTGATTCATGCCTTGCTACAGAAGTAAACCAGCTTATATTAACCAAGCCACACATAATTGTCTCATGGTGCATTCTATTCTTCATTTAACAGATTTGAAATACAATTACCGTATATACTCGCGTGTAAGTCGATAAATTCTTCCCTTTTTGGATCTTAAAAAACATTCCCCCAACCTATATTTGATTTAACACCAAAAAAAAAGATTTATAAAACCAGTCAGTGGTGGCCGCCACACACTGGTATCCTTCAGACATAAACTTGCTGCGTCATTAAATGTTTTTATCAAAATATCTTAAGCAATACATGTTGGAACTCCTATTAAGTCACAAATTTCAACTGGAGTATGCCATGCTTGCTCGCCTTGCTCTTTTGATCTATTAGCAAAACCATTACTTCTTTCACTAGATTCAATTTCATCAGTCTAAATCGGGCTCTTATTCAATATCCACATCTGATTCAGAGCGATTAGCATCCTAACAAGTTACTTCTCATATTCCAAAGCAAAAATTTGACCACCTGGAAAGCCTTGGCTTTTAAAAAAATCACGAAAAATCATAATATCAACTCGTTTCTAAAACAAAACTTCAGAAAAAGGAAAGCATTTTAATGTCACTGAAATCTATTTATAACTCGGGTATAGCTAAATACTGAGATCTCATTGCTACTTAGCAATGACTGACAACAGTAATCAGACTTTCCAGGTAAACAAACATACAAATTTTATTTTCAAATGGTTGAGAATTCGCACGCAGGGCCCATCTGACATTCTGCCCTTTCTTTCTCTCCTCTTTTATACTGAATTCATTTATTCTCAAATGCATTTTACATTTTAATGGAGCGATTTCAAATGTTTTAAACGGGAAAGGGTTAAGCTGAAAGTGAACAAAATTTGCAGAAAGCCAAGGAAATTCCAATGTAATGCAAGAATCGGCGAAAAAATCATTTGACATATAATTAGGTCTTTAAATTTGGACGGTTTTTAAGTCCTAAAGTCTAGGGGTCGACTTATAGTTGAATCGACTTATGCTCAAGTATGTACAGTATATAACTGCTGTGAACTGTAAGAACACAAGGAATGCAACATAGTTAAGCCACATATTCCATTTGATAATTGTGTATGGGTATGCAAGTTTCAGGATTAGAAAAGCTCATTTTAAGCATAATGATGACAATAGGTCTTTTATAATTGGATATGCGCCCTAATATAACACATGGACCTTGTGTTTAGGTTGATCGAGACGCGCCTTGCCAAAACGAGGCAAAATTTAATTTTTTTAAAAGGCATCTGTTGCTTCAGCTAGGTTAATTGATAACACATGATCTTTCTGTCATTTCTGCCTCATTAAAAACAATATCTACATACATTTTTTTAATGGTATAATGTTTGTCATCTAATTTTTATGCCAGTCAGTGTCATGTTTAGTTATTTCAGATTATATGAAAATCTGAAATGATAAAATATGTAGTTGAAAATGTTCTGGATTTCTAGTGGAGTAATTGTTGCATGCTGATGTTTGCGTTGATGAGAATGTTTTAAAACAGAGAATGGAATATCTTGAGGCTTTGCTACTGGAGTTCACCTTGTCTCCATATTTTCACTCTGTGAGAAGTTAAAGATAAATTGACAGGAAGTGTGCTGATTATGTTTTGCATGTTTTTATTGATCATATCTAATGCTGTCTTTGCATTGGATTTTTTTTTTGCTACTTCCTTTGACCTGTCAGTTTTTTAAATAAGATTTTGAAGTCTGTTCTTTTACTTTTTTCCCCCCACAAAGCACGAGATGATGTCTCCTTTAAACCTAAATGTCCATTTTGTAAGAAGAAAGGTGATAAAAAGCTTTATTTCATTTTTTTTTCCAGGATTAAAGAAATAGTTTGTGCCCAGTGATTTATATATCTATATTTTTTTTTATTTTCAAAGTTAAAATATGCAGGCATGCTTTATTTGATTCCCCCCCCCCGCCCCCCCCCCCCCCCCTTCCTTCATTCCCTTACCATTTTCACCATGATCAGTTTTAAATTCTTTGTTACTGATTTTTTTTTTTTTTTTTTTAATTTAAAAAAAAAGTTTAAAAAAAAGTAAAACTCACTCTAAATTTGACCATCTTGGAAGCTGTTTGTATAGTTAGCAAAGTGACACAGTGTCTTGAACTTTATAACACATCAGCGTGATTTAGTTTGTCATGAACACAGATGCAACATTAACAGAGTGGGCCTGTAACATTTTTTCTGGTACTGAAATGCATGAGAGCTTAGATCTAGTTGTAAAAACTCAATGGTGGATTTGGAAGATTTCAATTTTTGATGTTTGTTGTTGTGTGTTTCCTCCCAATTTGCAGTTGACAGTCCAAATGTTTATGTTCTGCACAGTAGTTTTTGGTGTTTGAGAGATTGGTCAGGGAAAAAAAACCAGCCCGCTTTGAGCGTAACAAAGACATTATCATATAAGATTGGCTATCTATGACAGTCGTCCAGCTTTCGACCTCAGTGGTAGCACATTTGTCATTCATTGGAAGCAGAAAAGTGAGAAAAACTCCTGAAACCCTTTCATTAAAATTCTTGTACTAAATCCGATGCCCTCAAACCACTTTGCTTGTACTGCCCAGATGTGGCACTTGAGTATTCATTGTTCTTTCACTAGCAACACTCCCCCCAAGGTATTTAACATAGTCCTATGTACTTGTGAACAAAAAAACACAAGTAAAGTAATGAAAGCCTAGAAGTGCTGCCAAAGTTACAAGCAAACTTGTAGGCTTGTGTAATCAGAGCTGGTCTTAAAGGGTAACAAAAATACTGGCCAAGGAGATGGGTTGCAGGCTTTCTAAAGGGCTTCACAGTTCCTTTGTAATTAATTTGCCTCTTTATACTGCAGTGAGCTGATTCATAACACAACCATATAAAATGTTTAGCCTAGGGCCTGAGAATCTGAAAAATTGGTACTGCTTTGTAATGACTAATAGGATATATAAAGTAAATTGAATGAAGAGTCTTGTGGCTAAAGTTTAAGCCAATATTCCTATCATTACACTGAGGAGAAATCACTTTGTCATCGTGTAGGTTAGTACCAGTTGAGTCTAAAATATGTTGTTTTTAGTTGTTTGTTTTGTTTGAGATTTTGGTTATTTGGTTTCTTTTGTTGTGTTGGTTGAGTGAGACTTTTTGTTTTCAAAATACCCCTGGTGTGTTGAAATTTTGAGTTCCCATGATTTTTATTGTTTCAATTTGTCAAAATGTGGTTGGTTTTATCAACATATTGATTTTAAAACAGGCAGACTACAAAAGGATTTACTACAGACATGTAAAGGTCTGAAAAACATACATAATTTGTTTACAGTATTTACCAGGAACAAATCTCTTCTCTTCTCTTCTGACCTAATTTTTCAAAATTGAAATAAGCATGGTCTAGTTAACATTTCTAACACAAAAATTACTTTTTAGAATAAACAATATGTTGCAGTTCAGAGTTCTGGTCCACATATTTAAAGCTTTTCAAAATAATTTTTCCTAGTTTTTTTCACTATCTCTCTTGGATTTGTTAATAGTTTGATGTATACCTCTGTTTTCATTGCTTTCCTGTGCTTTTAGCTGCTATACATATTGTGCGCATGTATCTGTGTTTATATACAAGGGAAATTTTAAAATTCTTTGTGTCTTTTTTCATAAACCAAGGATGCACATTGCAACACATTTTTAGCAGATTGGTAAACATAATTTTGAATAGGTATCTGGTTACCTTCCATCTAATCGCAACACTGTTGGGCATTTGTAAAACTGATAGACACATGGATGAGACAAAATTGATATATGGCAGTTTGTACAATAAAAAGATGACAGGCAACATCATGTATGCTTTATTGAATTGTTCTGTTGTAAATTCGGCTTGTACAATTTTTGTTTCTATCAAAGCAATGCCATTTTATTGTTAGAACACGGCTATAAAACAGTCAGTGAACCTTATATTATCATTTGTTTAGAGAAGCTAACAGAGAGAAGCTTCGTCACTGGTTTATGGAGTGATGGAAATCACAGGGGGTTCAGGCCAGGGATGTTGTTAGTATGCCACAGAGTTTAATTAACCTCATCTGGGACATGAGATGAGTTTAGTCTGCCCGTTTCAAGCATATTCTCCACACTTATGCACCCATCAGCAGTTGCTTACACCATCCCTGCACACTTCCTGCTAGCGTACATTCATTGCCATATGGCTGAACCTTTTCCCAATGAACATCAATATATTTTGCCTTTCAGTCCATAAGAAAGAAACTGAACTTTGGACCACAAGAAATGCTGTATGATATTTAGACCACAAGATATGTGACATTTGGACCACAAGAAATTATATATGGACACTAAGATATCATGTGCTTGAACAATAAAGAAAAATGTGACTTTTGGACCACAAGAAATATGTATTTAAATATAATGTGACCTTTGAACCATAAAAAAAAACTGCGACCTTTTAACCACTAGGAACAAATATTTTGATCTTTGGAACATCAAAAAATAAACAACACTGTGGCTGAAATGATTTTAATTCTTGCTGCAGCTGTTCTTGTTTAGGACATGCATAACTTTTCAGACAGCTGCATACCCTCATTAGCATTTCCAGGAAAACATAGCTGTCTGTATTTGCCACCACTGCTGCAACAGAACATGATTTTGTGTAGCTGGTAAAAGATTAAATAGACACAAAGAATTTTTAACAAATAATCTTTGTGAGTTATTTGCATGTGATGTGGTTCTCTCACTTATATAGTTTAGCTTTAGAAACATATTTATAATGTAATGAGTTAGTAAAAAATAAATATGATTGGTAAGTTTCATAAAGTATATTATATTCAGTGAATCTGAATATAGAATAGTATATTATGTCAACATGTAATCAGAATGCTATATTTTTTCCAGATTTGGTCAAGTTTGTATTGATTTGTTTCTCTCAAGAAAAAAAAATATTCAAATAAATTGTTCATTGTTTCACTCAGAGATAATATAACAAGTATTAAAAGGGATATTGTTTCACTCAGAGATATTATACTTACTTACTTACTTAGTCGATCCCCTTCTACCGTGAGGTGTAGAGGTAGAGATATTATAAACAAATGTTAATAGGGATAATTGCATAACTTGACTGTTCAGAGGGAAAGTAATATTTGAAATAAAACTAGTGACTGTATGCATTATGTCACTATTGAATCTTCATTTGTCACACTGTTCCATCTTTCTCTCTCTCTATATATATATATCTTTCTGTCTCTGTTGATTTGGCTGTGTATTATATGAAATATATTTATTGTTGACAATAATATAAGAACAAATGCATTAGAATGATGCAGAGCCTCAAATAGAAATGTCACCATTTGCCGTCCAAACTTTCCTGGCGTTTAAAGCCTGTTGTTCAGACTTAGATAATAGTCCTGTCTGTTTTTTTTAAAAATATATCTTTCACATCTCACTTGATGTACACTGCTTTGGAGATAATTTATAGGCCCCCTCTTCAGAAGAAAGATTTAAATCTAAAAGGGCACATTATAGGGCACTTTTTTTAAAACCTATTTTTTTAACTTTACATCAAGTTTATATATTTGTGGTGTTTCTCCTCTTTGATGCTCAAAATCTCTAGTAAAGAACTGAAACTTTGCATGCAGCTCCCCTTTGTGGTACATTTTAATCTTTCATGCTTTAGTTGACATTGATATAGCCAATTTAGTATAATAACTATATCATATTTAATAAAATGGAAATAATTAAAGTAAAGAGAATAATTAACTGAGAAATGGTAGTAGTGTGTGTCAGATGGTGAGCAGTGGTGTACCAACTCGATCGAGGAGTTTCTTTCAACAATTAGGTCATCATTGAGACCAAGTAACTAGCACGTCCTTTCGTTTTAAACATAGTGGGTTGATTGACAGTCATTTTTGACTTGTCACATTTTATCAAAATTTTGATGCACATAAAGGATAAAAATAGGCCCTAGAAAATTTTTTTTCCCTTGTTCTTTACAAAGCAGATATTTGCAATAAAACATTTTGTTACTGACATTTTGTTCAGCATGTCTAGGAGAAATAAACAGCAGCTGTAGATTAAAAAGAGAAAACAGAGATGTATACGACATACCTGGAGGCAACAACCCGCCTGTAAGACCAGATATACCCTTGACTTGAATATACAGGGTTGGGCAAGAGTGGGGCTGCTAACAAGAACCTGTAGAAGCATTGAAGAAGGATCCTAAGCAACTAGAATTTTATAGGCAATGCTAAAGATCTGGTCCAAAAAGGCAATAAGTGGACAACCATAACAGTGAAGAATGGCATGGCAGAGCTAAAGATAATGGCCCCAAAAAAGCAATAAATCAAGGCGGAAGAACTGTAATACTGTGTTCAATTTGGAATGAAAATGATGGATAATAAAATGATATGTGGTAAGGTGAACACAAATAAAGAATATAAGTTTCCTTGGTACTTCTTATTCCTGGGTCCTTGGCCACTGACTGACAAAGCCATCAGTGACCATCACGCCTGGTGGCGTCTTGTAGGGCAACAACAATGTCTCCACTTTGCTCAGTCAACAGCCATCCTTCGTGGGGCATCGCAGACCTGGCACACGCTCAGCATCTCTGCCTCCACAACCCTCTGCTAGGCAGCCATTGGCAGTCCTTGCTTTTGCTTTCCTTCTGGAGTCCATAGCACGGCAACTCTGGTGATGGCATCAGGGTCCCCTTTGAGGACGTGGCCAACCCAGTTCCAGCGTTCACCTGTTACAATGGCGCGCATGTCCCCCCAGTGGCTCTGGGGCAATTGTATTCGGCCAGAAAACCCGAACTCTCCCCAGGCAGGCTGTGTGGAAAGAGGACAACCTGAACATCTCCCCCTCTGCCGCTCTCCAGCACCCTGCATCGCACAGAAGCACTCCTTGGTACTATGGACAAAGAAATGGCCTACATGATGACCACAAGTTTGTCATCAGGGACAGGTGCACAGAAACAGTACAGGAAAGATGGTGAGAACTAACACAGGATGCACATCACAATGTAAGATCAGTGTTGTCATTCTGGTAAATGAAAGTAAAAAATACATTGAGAACATTTGGCCAAAACTGTCCTGTGACTACTTCTTGACGTAACCACTCCAAATATTGAGGCATTTATCTCAATACATTTGGTTTATATTTTTATGCATAGATACTGCATCTTAACAAGCATGACATAAAAGGCAAGTAATTAGGGTTGTGCATGGGACTGACATGTCAAAAAACAATTCATACAAACTATCACATGGAGTTCTTTTGAGCAAACTTCCAGCATGAAGGCCATTAACTGTAGTGGAGGCCCCATCCTCCTTCAGGATCCTAACAAGAAAAAGAAGTGTGCATAGAATTTTGCTGGGAGATGGTCATGAGGGAATATACTTAGCATTGTTCAAACATCTCAACCCTGAACTTTTTGAAGTGGTCTTAAAAAAGCGATGTGCTAATTGATGAAATCTGGGCTCTATGGAGGGTGATATAGAAAAGGGTCAGCTCTGGTTGTATAATTGTCTAATAATAATGCTTGGCCACAAGAATATTGAGCTGAAAGATTTGCAGAAAGCTGTACGAGGAATGACACAACTGCAGCTTTTTGAGAACATGATGGTAAACAAAAATAGCTAATGCTGCATCTTACTAGGACAAAGGACAAAGAAAATTGCCTACATTATGACACCATGGCCTTAATGGGGGACAGACTAATGAAAATGTAACAGAAAGGAAGTGAGAACTAACGGCACGTGACAGGAGGACTTGGCATGGGTTGTTGAAGGCTTGTGCTCCTTGGGGAGCTAAAGGTTAAGATTTAATTGAGTTTAATTACATAAACATTTCATTTTTAAATAATTGTAAGAATAATTTAGAGATACATCCTGTAAGTGGTAGGTCAGATTGCACTCATGAATGTCAGCTTGGACAACGTCCATTTTGAGAACAGAATACTTGGGGAAAATACACGGTCCAACAACATTAAAAGGAAAAAAAAATAGAAACATTCTAACCTGGAATGTAAACCTGTATTTGATTAAAGCAGAAAAAAAAAAAGATTTGTTGTGTTCTGTGTTAAATGGGGGAAAAAAAAACAACTAGAAATTAGAAGAGAGCTGTATGGATTAGGATTATCCTAAAGATCATTTTTTTTTTGGTTAACATTTCATCTAATAAAAACTCAACGGGGACCTCATATTGTCTGCATGATTGTGGAAAAAAGATGTATATGATCACCAAAGCATGGGGTTTTTTCCCTGTATTTTTTCCTCTTTCACTTTATCTTTTGTTCTAGTTCTGCAGCCTCTTCATAACTGTTCTATGATATGAACTTTGATAGGTGAAGACTTCAACCGTCAGCTGTTGTTGTTGCATGCAGAATGAACTTGGCATGCTGTGGCAGCTGCATCATTTACTTGCATTAACAGAATGAGATTTGGCATGTTTTGGAGGCAGTGTTTTAGCATCATTTTTGATCTGACATGCTGATACATGTGCCGTGTCCCACTTTTCTCCAGAACATACTGAACTGCCAATTTTTTTTTTTTTTTAATTCTAAATCAAAGAAAAGCTCTAACATGGAGAGATATTATTGGTGTCTGTTTGTAAATTGCTTCCAATTTAAAAAAACAAAAACACTAATTTTATTAATCTAAATCTTAAATATGGGTACACCATTAATTCTATGGCATCCTTGGGTCCTAAGCCTTGCCAAGTTATCCATTTTGCTATGAAAGGTCAAGTAATAATAATTTAACAGTACACTTCTTCTTCTTCTTCCGTCCTTAGCCACCGACCGTCAAAGCAGTCAGTGGCCATTACGCCTAGTGGCGTCTTAGGGCAACAGCAGATAGGTTTTCTTTGCCATTGTTTCCCATCACACCTATTGGCGTCTTTAGGGCAACGGCAAATCAATCCATTTGCTGTTGTTTCCGTAATCGAAGTGACTGGCAAACGGGTGATCAGCCCGTTGGTTAACAGTACACTACTGACTCACAAATGACACATCTCACATCTCTCTAAAGCATGGGGACTGCTAGATATTTAAATTAAACAAATATTAAGTGATAAGTAAAGGGTATGGTTTTTTCAACAGTTCTACCTTATTTTGTATAAGTATGGAGTGTTGTTTACACTTGATACCACCACTTCCATCTTTCTAAGTCACAACTAGGGGTCATTTTAATCAAAATAAGCTAATAATAGCACAGATTAAATGAATCACCACCAAAAAGTGCAGCGTAAACAAAGTGAGCAAGCTACACACAATGTTGTGTGTTGCAGCCCAGCAAACTAGCTCACAGGAATTTCAATTGTCGTAATTTTATCATGATTAAAATATGTGCTAGACCATCCATTCTCAGAAAACTGGTGGGTGATGTACCTGTATTGTTCTGAGAATTAAATTAATGATATAATATACACACACCCACAAACATACTTGTATACCTAAAGTATAGCCATAACAGTCCTTTAAACTGGAGTCTCCAATTTGGACCTTATACAATGAATAGAATTTAATTTACTTGAAGTTTTTTTGTACCGACCTTCAGACAAGTGGAGATAAAAATAATAATACAGGGAGACAATCAAATAACATGTTCAGAGAAGTGACAGCTTTTTAAGTACTATAAATGTAAACAAAGACATAATGAGCATACCCATTGTAAAGAGGAGAAGATATGTTCAGTGCAGTGGGTAAAGAAACAGTATGTATGTATGTCACAGTAAAGTTAAGAATAAATGTAAAGGGACAGCAAAAATAAATGAAAGTGAGAGAAGGGAAAGAACCTGTGATAGGAGAAAAGGAAATGACTATACTGACTATGTTTAAGATAAAGGTAACAAAAACAAAATTATATTACAAAAACAAAATTGTAACGGTATATTCAGTGAAAATAATTTTTTTTAAATTCATATTGAAGTAACTTAAAACTATTCAATTATTGATCTTATTCTCAGGGACCCTCATCAAATATATTAAGTTACGCTCAGCTTCTGGTTTTAAAATAAAAAAAAAAAGTTTAGAAAAAAATCAACAACCCGGCCCTTTATTTGATATGTCAAAGCTGTTCATATTATATGCATTCAGTATAATGTGGAAAATGAAGGTTTGAGGGAAAATGCATATTGCTTGAGTCATTATTTTGCATGAGAATGAGTCATTACTAATAATGAATTATACTGGACTGTCTTTGTCTTGCTGTTATTTTTCTTTTAACTCTTTGTCTTTGCTTGAAATTCCTGTCATTTGATCCTGTCTGTCAGTGAATGTTTTTTCATTCCCTAGACACATAATTATTATTAGTTTAGTTTAGTTGTTTCCTTTTCCTGGTTTGTGAATTTTATTTCCTTTTTTTATTTTAGTGATCCCCTCTAACGACACTGATGCGAAGGCCGGTAGGTGAATGTTGTTTGTTTGTGACTGTTCTTTGTTTCTGTATGTTTACCATCTGCCAGAAGAAGGTGTCTCCCCCCATATGTGCTGCTGGTCATCGTCCTTCATTTGACCACTTATTTTATGGCCATTATCATTACTAGTGTCATGTTTCGCTGCAACATCTGTCTGTACAGGTGTGTGTGTGTGCTTTGTTTTGTTCTGTTTCTTCTGTGTCTGTATATAAATGGTAGATTGTTGATCTGAAGGTTGGGTTATTGGTTTAGATTGTAGGTTATTAGACTAGGTGGTGGGTTATTTGTCTGAATGATAGGCTGTTCGTCGGACTAGTGGCATGTCATTCTAGATGGTGAGTTATTTTTTTGTCTAAATAGTGGGCTGTTGGTCTAGAAGGTGGGCTGTTGGTCAAGTTTGGGGCTTAATGGTCAAGTTTGGGGCTTAATGGTCAAGTTTGGTGCTTAATGGGCTAGTTGATGTATTTATTGCTCTAGGTCATGGGTCGGGAACTCGCGAGCCGCATGCGGCTCTGAGCCATCTCGTGCGGCTCTCGGCTCTCTACTACTTAACTCTTAGTGAATGAGGGATACCATGTGATTTTTTTTTCATGCAGCTCTTCAATTTGTTAAAATGGAGACACAATTAAATACTTGGCTCTTTGTCACGGAAGGGTTCCCGACCCCTTCTCTAGGTGGAGGGTTATATGTCAGGATGGTAGGTTTTTGGTCCAAATAATGAGCTTTTGGTTTCTATGTAAGGTTATTAACTTAAATGTTGGGCTATTAGTCTAGATCAGCAGTTCTCAAAGTGTGGTCCACAGACCATGGGGGGGTCCCCAAGACCTTAAGGGAATCCGCGAGGTCAAAACTATTTTCATAATAATCTAAAACGTTATTTGCCTTTTTCACTCTAATTCTTTCACGAGTGTACAGTGGAATTTTCCAGAGGCTAGTTGACGTGGGGTGACATCTTTGCTCTGTCGGTTAGTGAAATGTGAGCGCGTGTATTCTTTTGTTTTCAAGAAATTTCTTAGGTTTAGGGAATAAATAATGTGCATTTTCTAATACAGTAATTATCGATAGAAGTAACCCACATAAACTAAAGCTCTTTGGGGTCCTCAATTTGTAAGAGTGTATAGGGATCCTGAGACAAAAAGGTTTGAGAAACGCTGATCTAGATCATAGGCATTGGTCTGAGCTGTAGATGATGGACTGTTGGTCTAGTTGGTGGCTTACTCTATGTCATGATAGTGGGTTATTGGTTTAGCTAAATGATGGGATATTGGTTTAGCTAGATTGTGGGTTATTGGTTTAGCTGAATGATTGGTTATTGGTCTAGCTAAATGGTGGGTTATTGGTTTAGCTAAATGATGGGATATTGGTCTAGCTAGATGGTGGGTTATTGGTCTAGCTAAATGATGAGTTATTGGTTTAGCTAGATGGTGGGTATTGGTTTAGCTAAATGATGGGTTGTTGGTTTAGCTAAATGATAGGTTATTGCTCTAGCTAAATGATGGGTTATTGGTTTAGCTAAATGGTGGGTTATTGGTCTAGCTAGAAGGTGGGTTATTGGTTTAGCTAAATGATAGGTTATTGCTCTAGCTAAATGATGTTTTATTGGTTTAGCTAAATGGTGGGTTATTGGTTTAACTAAATGATAGGTTATTGCTTTAGCTAAATGGTGGGTTATTGGTTTAGCTAAATGATGGGTTATTGGTCTAGCTAGAAGGTGGGTTATTGTTTTAGCTAAATGATGGGTTATTGGTCTAGCTAGATGGTGGGTTATTGGCTTTGATATGGAGTTGTTGGCTTAGGTTATGGATTATTGGTCTGGTTGGTGGGTTCTTGATTTAGATCGTAGGTTTTTTGCCTAAAATGTTTGTTGTTTGTGCAGATATAGGCTGTTGGTCTAGAACAGTGTTTGCCAACCAGGGTTTCAATGAACATTAGGATTATAAATAATATCACCAGGAACTGTGTCAAAAATCATGGAATAAATAAAATATAAAATGCTGAAATATTGAACATTTTCAAATTGACTCAAAATGATGTGAAAGGTTTGTCTGACACTCAGCAGTTTTTGTATCATAAACATTCTTTTTCATGTCTGAGAACTATTGCAGAAAAAAAAAAAAAGATAAAAAGTCAGTGTTATAAGCAGAAGTACACCTTACACTGACTTTGTATTTAAACTTTATTTTGATGTGATATTTGATTTGTGAGAAGAAAAATAAAAACAAAAGCAGGAAATGGGAAAAATAAAGACAAAAAAATCTTTGATATAGTAAGTTGTTTCCTTGTCCGCACATTTTCTGGTATGTTTCCTGCATGGTGGTCAGCATTTACTGCTTGTAGCACGCAGTTGTGTACTGTCTTCTTTCTGGGGAAAAAAACATATTCAGAGTACAATGTTCTTAAAGGCAGTAAAGTCTCCTGGCAGCATCTGCCATCACATGAACCCATAAACACTGTCTGTTGTCACCTTTGCCAAAGAAGGGTACCAACTATGTGGCACTCCAGGTATGTAAACATACTATTACACTTAAACTGAGAGTGCATCCATCCACCGTCTTCATATTGGGCAGCTCAGAGTGTGTACAAGTAATGCTCAGAATGTATCAAGTTGGTGCCATTATGGGTTTTGTCAAGAACTTATTTTAAGCTCACAGAGTTGGTTGCCTAGTGAACCTCCATATTGTAGAACCAAGGTTCTTCTGTGTATTTAAATGAGTAGTGCTCCCTTCTTCTGATCTGAAAATATTTTCACTTGTAATAGTTTCTTTTGAAAAAATACCAAAAAAAACTTTTTAGGGAAACAAGGTTGGGAAACTGTGGTCTAGATTGCTGTAGATATGTAGTCATTGACTAGAGTGTTGGTTGCAGGTCTATGCATTGTTGTCTGTATGTGTGTGCTTGGTTTAAAGTGCCTGTTGCTTGTGATAGATTGTGGATGGTTGGTTTAAGTGAGTGTTCTTAGATTGGATGATGGATTGTTTGTCTAAATGGGGTATTTGTTGTCTAGATAATGGATAGTTTGCCTGGATTGGTGTTTTTTGGTCTAGCTGATTGGTTATTGATAAATAATGAAAAAAAAATAAAAAAGGCTTCTCATTTAGTAACAGCAGAGAAAATGGGATTATATTATCTGTTTATCTTATAGAGGTAATGTTAGAGCCATAGCAGATATTGCTGTAGGGGAGTGAAGTGTTAGAGAGTCCACTTTACTAGGTCCAGCTTTATGAGGTGGGGTAACCGGTTCCCTTCCTCCCTGCCTTTGCCCTCCTAACTCAAGAACAGTCAGGTACCCATTTACATCAGGGTAGAACTGGAGCATGTTGCTACCAGGTTTTGAACCCAGAAACCAGTAGCTTTGCAGAGGCAAGTGCTGTAACCACTCTTGTCAGTCAGATGCTCTTATAGCTGTTTGTTCTTCCACATCTGTGGTTCATTGTGATAGAGTTATAACATTCTCATTGTGATAGAGTTATAACATTCTCATTGTGATAGAGTTATAACATTCTCATTGTGATAGAGTTATAACATTCTCATTGTGATAGAGTTATAACATTCTCATTGTGATAGAGTTATAACATTCTCATTGTGATAGAGTTATAACATTCTCATTGTGATAGAGTTATAACATTCTCATTGTGATAGAGTTATAACATTCTCATTGTGATAGAGTTATAACATTCTCATTGAGATACTAAACAGCTTATTTCCAGGTTAGATGTACCTCAGGTTTGTGCCAACCTGTTTTTTGTCCTGTGTGATTGTACTTGTATGGTTTGATTCAGTTTGGTTACAAAGATTGTTTGCATGTGAATGAATGTGCCTGATCTGTTCACTTGCTGTTTCATTTCATGCAGTGTGTGCTTCACTCATTCTCACTACCTTGGTTGTTGGTGTTCCCTCCCCCCCCAGTGTGAGTTTGTGTAATTTGTTTGAAAATGTGTTTCTTCTGTGTTTTATATCAAACTGAAAGCCAGAATGTCTCATGTGGGTCCTGTCTCTGATGAGACTCAAGAAATAGACCTAGTGCTCCCTTATTCAGTTTCTTGGAGGGGACTAATGTGAAGTTGTGCATGAGGCTGGCAATCTCATCATGCAAACTAAATAGCTACAGAAGCCAGCGCTGTAAGATCTCATGTAGTGCTTTAGCACAGACTTCCTACTTTAGCACAGACTTCCTACTTTAGCACAGACTTCCTACTTTAGCACAGACTTCCTACTTTAGCACAGACTTCCTACTTTAGCACAGACTTCCTACTTTAGCACAGACTTCCTACTTTAGCACAGACTTGCTACTTTAGTACAGACTTCCTACTTTAGTACAGACTTCCTACTTTAAGCACAGACTTGCTACTTTAGCACAGACTTGCTACTTTAGCACAGACTTGCTACTTTAGCACAGACTTGCTACTTTAGCACAGACTTGCTACTTTAGCACAGACTTCCTACTTTAGCACAGACTTCCTACTTTAGCACAGACTTCCTACTTTAGCACAGACTTCCTGCTTTAGCGCAGACTTGCTACTTTAGCGCAGACTTGCTACTTTAGCACATACCTTCTGCCATTGGACCTATTTCCCATGCATCTTAGGGAGCAAAACAAAAAAGAAAATCCCAGATTTTAAAAATAGCCGTTGCTTTTCAAAGTACAAGTATCCAAGTGGCAGAGTGGTTAGAGTACTTGCTTCTTGAGGCAAAGGAACCAAGTTAAAAACCAAGTTGTGTCACAGTCCAGTCTGCCCAGCTGTAAAAATGGGTACCTGACTTTTATTCTGATATAGGAAATGTAAAGACAGTGAACTAGTCATCTCCACCTTATAAAGCTGATACCTAGTATTTTAACACTTCAGTAACTGTGATAGGACACTACCTTTACCTATTGTATTGCTAGAGCCACCAATAAACAAAGTCTGTCTCCTAGTTGTCAATTGTTACCTGATAACTTTCTTATAAACCCCACATGTTCCACTTTCTTTTATTTCAGTGCTAGCAAGATAATGCTGTCAATATGTCTACACATTTATATATATATATATATATATTTACTATGAGATTTTGATTTTTTGTTTTGAGATAGCAACAAGTAGAAATGTTTATATAAGACATTGTTGATTGTTTAAATGAGTTTTTAGCTGTTTGTTTTGATTTGTTTTTTTAGTTTTTGTTGTGTTTCCGATGGTAAAATTCTACTGCACCGAAGCAGTTTTTTTGTTGTTGAGGAGAAATAGTTTTTATGTTAAATTATTTAAGTGATATTTAATGTATCTTATTTTTCTTAGATGCTGAAGTAAAAAGATATTTAGCTTTGTTTGTATGTTCTCAATATCATTATCATCCTCTTCATGAAATCTGTCCTTGGTCTACCTTATTTGTTACGGTTGCATGTGATGCATGAACACAATAAATGTAACTGCTATCTTAATTTGTCCCAAGTTGTGTCAGGGAATACTCCACAACTCAGGGCCAAGAAGTCCACATTTAACTGCTGATTTTTTAATGTTTTCCACATTCAATTAGCTTAGTATGCCTTGATTTGCATTTCTTTACCAATGTTTAGAAAATTTCTAAAGGAAACAGTTACAGCATTTGAGTAAAATAGAGGAAGCAGATGCAAGATTAGGCCGGGGTAATGGAAACAATAGAAAGTTGAAACATTAGGGTGGGGTAATGGAAACAATAGAAAGTTGAAACATTAGGGTGGGGGTAATGGAAACAATAGAAAGTTGAAACATTAGGGTGGGGGTAATGGAAACAATAGAAAGTTGAAACATTAGGGTGGGGGTAATGGAAACAATAGAAAGTTGAAACATTAGGGTGGGGGTAATGGAAACAATAGAAAGTTGAAACATTAGGGTGGGGGTAATGGAAACAATAGAAAGTTGAAACATTAGGGTGGGGGTAATGGGAACAATAGAAAGTTGAAACATTAGGGTGGGGGTAATGGAAACAATAGAAAGTTGAAACATTAGGGTGGGGGTAATGAAAACAATAGAAAGTTGAAACATTAGGGCGGGGTAATGGAAACAAATTCTCACAAATTCAAACTGAGAATCATCAAGTATTACATATATTCTTCATTACCGTATGGTGTAGAAACATGGACAATGAGCAAGCTCTTGGAAGAAAGAATTGAGGCCCTTGAGATGTGGATATATAGAAGAATGGGGCACGTCTCATGGAAAGAAGAAAACAAATAAAGAGGTCCTAGAAAAGCTAGGCATGGAAAGAGAATTAGTGAATGAGATCAAAATTAGGCAGCTAAAATAGTTTGGCCACATAAAAAGACAAAACACCTTGCTGAAGACCATATTAGAAGGCAAACATGCAAGAGGAAACAAAAAGTGCTATAAGTGGGAAGATAACATCAAGAGATGGACAGGAACGAATCTATCGGAGTGTGCCCTCAAGAAAAGAGACAGAAGACGTTGGAGATCATTACAGCCAACCTTCGTTGTGGAGATGGCAGCTGATAATGATGATGGAAACAATAGAAAGTTGCAAGATTTGGGTGGGGTCATGGAAACAATAGAAAGTTGCAAGATTTGGGTGGGGTCATGGAAACAATAGAAAGTTGCAAGATTTGGGTGGGGTAAAGGAAAAGTTACCAACGGGCTGATCACCCGTTTGCCAGTTACTTCGATTACGGAAACAACAGCAAATGGATTGATTTGCCGTTGCCCTAAAGACGCCAATAGGCGTGATGGGAAACAATGGCAAAGACAACCTATCTGCTGTTGCCCTAAGACGCCACTAGGCGTAATGGCCACTGACTGCTTTGACGGTCGGTGGCTAAGGACGGAAGAAGAAGAAGAAAGGAAAAGTTACAGCTTTGGAGTAGAATAACACAATCTAGATTTGGATGGGGTAAAGGAAAAGTTACAGCATTGAAGTAGAATAGCAGAAACAAAATCTAGATTTGAATGGGGTAAAGGAAAAGTTACAGCATTGGAGTAGAATAGAAACAGATGGAAGATTTGGATGGGGTAAAGGAAAAGTTACAGCAGTGGAGTAGAATAGCGGAAACAGATGCAAGGTTTGGATGGGGTAAAGGAAACTTACAGCCATGAAGTAGAATAACGGAAACCGGTGCAAGATTTGGGTGGGGTAAAAGAAAAGGTTACAGGCTATGAAGTATCGGGATAACGCAATGAAGTGGGCCAGTAGAAATTAGTCTTATATTACAACTTCATAGCTGAGGCAAAAAGCGCTAAAACCAGCTGCAATAATCATTGTGGAAAACAGCTAATGATGAAACAAAGATAGTGCTCTCACATATTCCGATCAGCCATGGCTGTCTAAAAGAGCCATTAAAAACAATAAATTAGATAGCTTGTCTGAAGCACTAATGGAAACCAGCTGTAAATTCAGTGAAGTGCCTTCTTTCTTGCTTAGTGTAGGTTGCAGACTAAAGTGCCTTCTATTCCACAAACATGGCAATATGAGGAAAGCAAGACACTAGTAGAATATGCCTCCCAAGTGTTGTTGTTTCAGAGGTGCAGACTGACAGCATGGTCTGCACCAACTCTTTTTGAGGGAGAAACTATGGTAGTGATAGCCAGAGACAGACTGCCAACTTTAGGAGATGTGGTTGTAAGAGAACGAACGATGAAGAAGAAAAAAGAGATTTGTGCAAAAGGAAGCAGGTGTAAAACTGCAGTAAATAAAATGGAACAAAAACACTAGATTTACAGTAGGATTCAATAAAATCACTGTTACCTTTCTTATTGATTTTTGAGGATTGGTACAGAAAAGGCATTTTAGTTTTGGAGAGAATGGGGACTGTATTTGGTACGAAAAAAAACAGCAGTTTTATTTTATATATATATATTTTTTTAAACCTTATTTGTGGAAGAAGAAAAACAGAAAGCTGGTTTTCTTTATAAAAAAATTGCTTCAAACCCCACCCCCAATTTAAAGATGATGACTGTGGGAGGGCCCCCCACCCCAGCCCAAGAGCCAGACAGTATTATATGTTGATGACATAAAAATATAGGAGAGCAGCACTTCCTTGATACAGTAGATAGCCCCATGTAAGTGGAATCGTTAACAGAATCAGTCCACCTTAGGTTGGGATTTCACCATTATTATGTTTGAAAGATATGGAGAAAGAATATCATAACAGTAATACTGATGAAGAAGAAACAACAAATCAAAGATTAATCAGCAAATTGATACTGCATATTATGTGACAGGGCAAATTTTGCTGATACACTGCTCAAATAGTTTATGTAACATGTATAATGCTTGCTAAGTACTGCTTGCATCAATTATAGGAGGTGGGAGCATCAAGGTTGCATTTTGGCTTTCATAATAGTCCACCAAAGCCATTGCTTTTGTATTTAAGAACATGTGTGTCATCTGATGTGGTCTGATATTACAGCTGATGTAAACTTATAATGTCTTATGTTTGCTTCTTCTTGCCACTTCTCCATACACAATCAGACATGGAGACTATTCAGTTGAAGATGCATGAAGGCACCAACTCACATGGTACCAATGCTCACCCAGATGAAGCCAACAATCAGGTAACGGATATTGTGTTCTGTGAGCATGTCCATTTGCTGTGTGTGGCAGACGTCAGTTTTTTACTTTTTTTTTTTTTTTTTTAAACATGCCCAGCATAGAAAGGTAAAGCTGTGTATGTGAGATGGCATTTTATTTACTTATGTATTTATTTAGTATTTTTATAAATATGGACTGTCCATGACTACTATGGGGTTCCATTCTGATGACCCCATTGTAAGTCACTATGGGGTTCCGTTCTGATGACCCCATTGTAAGTCAAAATGGGGATAAATATCACTCTTAGACGTAAGGGTCATTTATATTTGGACATGCGCCCTAATATAACCGACTAGGTTGAACGGGACGCACCTCGCCAAAACAAGGCAACATTTATTTTTTTCTTAAATTGTAAGCCGGAATCACTATTCTATATGAACCATAAGGATATGTTAACAAGTAATATGCCTGAATGTTAAAGTGTATTGGTCTGTTTCGGTATATTTTTTAACTAATGTTATTCTTTGTTTGTAGTGAAATAATACAATGAAAAAATTATTATAGAAAATGTTTGTACTGTAATAAATAATGATCGAATGTCGGAAGTCGAAAGTAATCAAAAATAATATAATAGGATTAATGAAGTTCTCATTGTTATATGAGTGATCATAAGCTGTATCGTCGTAAGTTGAGGACAGTCAATCAAGGACATTATTTTTGTGTTACTTTAAAAAAAAAAAAAAACGTTACCATTGTTAATCTTGAAAGTGTGAAGAAAGATGGAGAAACAATAGAGAGAGAGAGATTAAACAGAGGCTAGGGAGGATCTGAGTGAAATAATGACTTTCAAGAAAGATAATGTTTGTGGTTTTTGCTTGAAGAGAAAGTTAGAACAAATAATCCTAAATATGTTTATTTTTGTGCATCATCTTAGGAGCTTAGGCAGCTTGAAGGTGTCCCAGATGCTGTAGCTGAGGTGGAGCACAAAGTGAAGAGCAGCTCTAGGAAGGAGAAGTCTGTTCTACAGTCTAAGCTGACACGACTGGCCATTCAAATTGGATATGCTGGTTAGTTTGAGCTTCAGCATTCTTGGGGCTAGAGCTTGATCTCTTACATTACATTTGACCATAAACAAACAGCCACCTTAGTGCTATCATTGAATAGGGCAGATATGTATTGTCTGTTATCATGTTTAAAGTTGCCTCGTGTCATACCTGTCAACTTCCTGAGACGAAAACCTGTACGCCGGACCAGTAAAAACTAGTACAAACCCCCCAAAATAATTGCGCAAAAATATATTATTTGAAACAACAATTGACATGTACTAATTAATTTAACATTTGAAGTAGTGTGATATAAAACATACTAATAAAATCTCATGCTGTTCTTTACATGCATTAGAAATGCCATGAGTGAAAATCATTTAAAATGTGTGTTATATCCCTTAAAGTTATCACAGCATTCATAACATGGTGATGTTTGTGTTAGTTTTGTAAAATGTACCAGAAAATCAAAAACTTTATAACAGAAGTCAGATTATAACTGGTGATGATATACATAAATATAATAATGTAATAAAAATGAAGACAACACACTACTATATTTAAAGGCACAAATATCCTAGTACAGTCAATCCTCGCTATTTGCGAGGGTTAGATTCCTTGAAAACCTAGTGAATACTGAAATCTGCGAATACGGGAACCATTGATCTTATGGGGAAAAGGGGGGTTAGGTTCCTGCAGAACCCTGTTCACCATACACTTTTGCTACCGATAACCATAAACTCATCATTTTGTGTACCCTCCTTGTAAAAAACAGCTTATTTATTTATGCTGTGCATTTTATAAATGTATTTTATACACTTTTTTGTTGTAATAGTATAGTATGTACAATCTTTTGGTGTACCAATACTCACTCACTCACCCATTCACTCACACTGTCATTACTCATTCACACATCCACACGCAACCAGATGGTGGATTCATTCACACCGAATTCATGGCCTATGGATGCTACAGACATACCAGAACACATGTACTTTATCACTGAGGCTCATCACAACCTTCTTGCGCTTAGGCACACTTGCCAACACTTGCACTACTCACGGATGCCATTAATCATTACAAAAATAATATATAAAAAAACCGTGTAAAACTGCAAAAATGAGGATGAAAAGATGCTCGACAAAGACACGTGTAACACAACGAAAGCTGTGAGAACAAGTACTGTATGGACTGCGGTTGAAATGAACAGTGGGCCATCTGTTTGATACGGCTTTTAAAAAGAATTCAGAGTCACAGTAAAAAGGGATAAGGGTTAGAGTTAGGAATCCTAACCCTATTGACATTGGCGATTTATTTGTATGACATTAAAGAACACGACCCGCCATCCTTCATTTTAACCAGATTGACTCTAGAAACATAAAAGCTTATGCAAACAAACTAACAAACTTTTTTTTCCCTAGTTATGTACACAGAGTATTATGACATTAATTGACCTGAAATAGATAGAAAGGGAAAATGTAACTGACAAGACGAAGAGAGCAGTAAAAATTACAATAAAGTGAACCTTTTTACTACGTCTTTGAATTCTTTTTTTCTATGTCGTCAACATGTTCCTCTCCTCTTTCATCATCACTGCCTCTATGTCGCTGCACATGGCAGTTCCATTGGCTTACGTTTAGGATGTGAAGACCAGAAAGAGGTATTACCTAATGCTAACCTAAGCACATTTACAGCTTTTTCACATGTAATAACGTGCACATACACTCTGATCGTGCTAATATGATAATAAAAAATTAACTAATTCATTTAAAAAAACCAAACATACGCAGTAATAACAAAAGATAAATGCACACACACCTCCGCATAACTGACTTTACTGACTAATTTAACGAAAGTGCCATATGTAGCTGTATTTAGTGATGTCATCTCTGATGCCTATCCCTACAATGCATATCAAGAAACACATTACATATCACTAACCTTAACCCTAAACCTACCTCTGTTCCCAGTTTATACTGGCAAATAAAACACCCACCTACAGAATCTATTTCAGCGCAGTTACCATAGTAATCTACACATGGGCCTACACTGCATCATCGCCTGTTGTGTTTACGGTTTCATCGTCAACGGTTAAAATGCTCATAAACAAAGATTTTGCCTAACATTAGTCCTAACCTTACCCCTTTCCATCTTATTGATACATAATAATTCAAAAACAAAAAATTAACAAACCACAAGACAACATCGTACGTTTAAAAATAACGAACAATAAAGTTCCAACTTACCCATTATAAATCTGTAATTGAATTCTTACTACACAATAGACATCTGGGCTAATTTGGGCTAAAGACGACCACATGGCCATGGTAATTCATTTCAACCACCAAATTATGAACACATTATCAAATACTTAGCTTTTATTTTTAAATCTTGTCTAGGGGTAGTCTCAAGTGTGGCTGATGATAGAGATGAAAATGCTTCTTGTCTCACTGAAAACCCAACAATTTTTTATAGAGAATTCAAACTTACTGGCAAAATTGTAAGGTATAAAAGGAGTTGACTGGTTGCTGGAGAGATCTCGTTTTAAAAATAGACGCCGAGAAATCCTGGGATTTTGAACAAAGGGATTAATAAAACCTGGGTTAGCTAATATTTTTTTGTTGTTGAGAAAATCCGTACAACAACTTAGTATGGGCGTACACAGCTTTAAGTGTCAGTTTCCCACACGTTGTATGGGAATCATGTACAGGTATGCCTTGTAGGTACCAGGGGACTCAGACTAGTAAAGTTCACTTGACTGAATACCTTGTGTAAAACAAAGTGCTAGAGACAACACTACTGAAAGAGCATGTGAATTCTTTGTGCAGGCTTCCTGCAAGAGGACCAGCTACATTGGTGGCTCCATGCTCCACAGGGAGAGAAAAGGAAAATGATGATGTGTAACGTCACTGTCTTTTATTTTGATATTAAAAGAACTGGTTGATACCAACAAATATTGTTTGAAAAATGTGACAGTTGGTGAGTTAGATGGAACAAATAAGGATATCAAAATAGGAATGCAAAATACAAGATGAGCTTTCATTGCTTTGAGGTATACATGGAAATCACAAGAAATCAAGTTCAACTCAAAAATAAGTATCTACAACTCAAAATTAGGCCTATTGTATGGCTCTGAAACGTTGAGAACAACGAAAATAAGTATCTACAACTCAAAATTAGGCCTATTGTATGGCTCTGAAACGTGGATAACAACAAAAATAAGTATCTACAACTCAAAATTAGGCCTATTGTATGGCTCTGAAACGTGGAGAACAACAAAAATAAGTATCTACAACTCAAAATTAGGCCTATTGTATGGCTCTGAAACGTGGAGAACAACAAAAATAAGTATCTACTACTCAAAATTAGGCCTATTGTATGGCTCTGAAACGTGGATAACAACAAAAATAAGTATCTACAACTCAAAATTAGGCCTATTGTATGGCTCTGAAACGTGGAGAACAACAAAAATAAGTATCTACAACTCAAAATTAGGCCTATTGTATGGCTCTGAAACGTGGAGAACAACAAAAATAAGTATCTACAACTCAAAATTAGGCCTATTGTATGGCTCTGAAACGTGAACAACAAAAATAAGTATCCACAACTCAAAATTAGGCCTATTGTATGGCTCTGAAACGTGGAGAACAACGAAAATAAGTATCTACTACTCAAAATTAGGCCTATTGTATGGCTCTGAAACGTGGATAACAACAAAAATAAGTATCTACAACTCAAAATTAGGCCTATTGTATGGCTCTGAAACGTGAACAACAAAAATAAGTATCCACAACTCAAAATTAGGCCTATTGTATGGCTCTGAAACGTGGAGAACAACAAAAATAAGTATCTACAACTCAAAATTAGGCCTATTGTATGGCTCTGAAACGTTGAGAACAACAAAAATAAGTATCTACAACTCAAAATTAGGCCTATTGTATGGCTCTGAAACGTTGAGAACAACAAAAATAAGTATCTACTACTCAAAATTAGGCCTATTGTATGGCTCTGAAACGTGGATAACAACAAAAATAAGTATCTACAACTCAAAATTAGGCCTATTGTATGGCTCTGAAACGTTGAGAACAACAAAAATAAGTATCTACAACTCAAAATTAGGCCTATTGTATGGCTCTGAAACGTTGAGAACAACATAAATGACAAACATAAAGGAACAAAGTTTCATAAATGGATGCTTGCGCAGAATATGACTGAAATGTTACAACAAGATCACTAATGTGGAACGGATAAAACCAGACAAACACCAGTGGAACAAGATTGGATGAGAAGATGCTGGCATTAAGAAATACCAGTTGATATTATTACAAGGCAGTCCCTGTTCTGAAACCCCCAGGGTAAGAGAAACAGATTGAGACAACAAAAACACATGGAGAAGAGACCTGCAAATTGACTTGAAAGGGATAAAGATGACTTGGAAAAACCTTGAATGGATGGCACAGGTCAGGAAGGCTTGGTGTGTTTTTGTTGATGACCTGTACTTCACATGAAGCTGAAAGGTTTTACGATATGTGTCTGTGGCCAGTGGACAATTCTTAAACAACTTCAAAGCCGAGTCTGAAGCACTTAAAACAGTTTCAGTAGCCACCGTGGAAAACCAAAATTATACTAGCAACAACTGCTGTAAGAAACCATTAAAAATGAGTTAGGTAGTCTGTCAGAAGAGCTAATGGAAACCAGCTGTAAATAAATTCAACAATGTCAAAAAAAAATGCATTCCTGACCACTAGTATACATGGAAATGAGAAGGCAGATTTGCTAAAGAAGGGGAAAGTAATATTCAAGGTCAGATCAAGTACTTTCATATTGGTGTGACAGTGCCCCAGTTCTCGCTTCTTTCTATATTTATATTTGCTTGTATGTGTGTCAACGTCCATGGATTGCTTCTCTTGTGTTTAATAAAAAGGCTTGAAAGGGATAAACATGACATGGAACAATGGGCAGCACACAATAAGAGGCATTGATGAAGGCCTGTTCTACAAAAGGAGTTCAAGGTTAACAAATGAATATATACAGTTCTCAAATATATTTCAATGTTGCCATTTATTTTTTAAATTGATGTATTCATTTGAGGAATTCTTTATCTGTAGTGGCATGACAAAGGATTCAGAAAGAACAGAAGGTGTGCAGACGCTCAGGAACATTATAGAGCAGTGCTTGGAATGGCAGAGACAGCTATACATTAACTTTGTTGATTTTGAAAAGGCTTTTGACAGCATACACATGGACGGCCTATGGAAAATACTGAGGGCTTATGGAGTTCCCAGCTGCATTGTTTCCATCATAAAAAGCCTCTATGCTAACTTTACATGCAGTGTTGGATTGAGCAATCTAAGAGGTGAAGATAGGAGTACGACAGGGATGCCCCTTATCAACAACTTTATTTTTGACAGTCATAGACTGGGTGATGCGCCAGACAACAGAGGGCAGTCCAAGAGGAATTAGATGGACAACATTTTCTACACTGGAAGATCTGGAATATGCAGATGACACTGCACTATTCGCACATTTACATCAACACATCCAGGAAAACACAGATACCAGGAAAAAACATACACTGATTAAGTATAGCCAGTAGGTGGGTCTGAACATCAGTCTAAAGAAGACAGAGGTCATGACACTCAATGAGGGCAGTCCTGAGCCCATAACAATAAGGAACCAGAAGCTGGAACAGAGGACACATTTACATACCTAGGATGAATAGTAACAATAGACGGCGGAACAAGCAAAGGCATCAAGAATAGAATGAATAAAGCGAGAACAGCCTTTGCTGGTCTTAACAACATCTGGAAGTCTTCCCAGTACAGCAAACACCAACTTAAGATTATATGAGAGCTTGTACTTTTTGTGCTTCTCTATGGTACAGAATGCTGGAGATTAACGGAAAAGGAAATGTCAAACTGTCCTCCTTCCACACAATCTGCCTAAAGAAAATTCTGAGAATCTTTTGGCCGAATACTTTCACTAACCAAGAACTGCTTACTCAGAGTAACCAAGAGGACATGCACACCATCAAAGCTGGCAGACGCTGGAATTGGGTTGGCCACATCCTCAGAAGAGACCCAGATGCCATCACAAGAACAGTTATGCAATGGACCCCTGACAGAAAGCGAAAGAGAGGCCGACCAAAAACAGCTTGGCAGAGAACTGTGAAGGCAGAGATGCAAAGAATGAACTAGAGCTGGGGCACTGCATGAAGGATGGCCGCCGACCGAGCCAAGTGGAAGCAGTTTGTTGATGCCCTACAAGATGTCACCAGGCGCGATGGCCACTGACTGCTTTGACAGTCGGCGGCTAAGGATCAGAGAAGAAAAAGAAAGAAGTGGTATGACAAGAAGTTTACTATTGTTACAAATAGTTTATATTGTCATCAGTCATCATGTGACGTATTCTTTCCAGAACGTTGTCTCCATTACAGCTGCTCTGAACGCAT
The DNA here is from genome assembly GCA_024509875.1 of Oreohelix idahoensis. Classification (NCBI taxonomy): domain Eukaryota; kingdom Metazoa; phylum Mollusca; class Gastropoda; order Stylommatophora; family Oreohelicidae; genus Oreohelix; species Oreohelix idahoensis. The sequence goes on along the minus strand of JAMPIV010019386.1, from coordinate 377,918 downwards.
CACGATTCTGGGCAAGTCGACCTGCATCGGCCAAAGACAAGTTCAGACTCTCTGTGATGTCCTGGGTCCACCGTCGTCTAGGTCGACCCCTTCTCCTTTTTCCAGGGACCATGCCTTCCATCACTGTTTTTTCCAGGCTATTGTCATACAGAATAAAAATAAAGTACAAAAACAATCATACATGATCTGTAAAGGCCACAGCGATGTGGATTCAGCCATCATATAATTTAACCACTATTATATTTATATACACACACATACACTTTGTTTTCTTCCAAATGTCGTAATCTAAATTAAAATGTTTCCAGCACATAAAACAGAAAATGATCAAGATACACTTTAAAGATTTCAGGCTAGTAACTCGCTGTTTCAAAGTTTTATCTCTCTCCTCCCCCCCCCGATCCGATTTTGGGTTGTCATATATTATTTTATATGGGGAGTTTAGAAAGTTAAAAAAATAATTAATTTTTCTGTTCTTCTTTTTTTAACATCTTTGTCATTGAAAATAACTTTGCTAGTCAGATCTTACTGTCTTATTGAAAGTTTGTTATATTTCCTAATATTGACAATTAGTGTTATGATTATATCAGTCAGTATGAATGATTTAATCTTATTTTTCTCAGTGACCAAAATTTGATGTATGGCCAGATGTTATGCGGAGAGGTTGAGGAACATGTTTTTGAGCTAATTTCTCAAATTTGTGTCCTTCAGAAAATGATGCATGATAACAACCTAGTTCGACACTTGGATGCTTGTGAAACTATGGGCAATGCCACAGCAATCTGCTCAGATAAGACTGGTACCCTCACAACCAACAGGATGACAGTTGTTCAGAGCTACATTGGACGTAAGTATCCTCAGTTTTCTAGTCTTACAGACTACATAGAAACCATATAGCGTTTATCATCATTTGGCTTCTGAAGTGCCCAGGCCACTCACGCATGGTTTAAATAATGTTTGTGATGTAATGTGCTTCTAAGATAAGAAATTTAGGTCTTTTCAGTATAAGGGACAAAATGATGGTGGTTTCCCCTTGCCTTCTGTTAGTTTGTATACAGGGTTCTCTGATATCCTTTGACCAAAATGTCAATCCCACAAGGTGAAGAGAAAGATTAAAGCGCCTCCATCTCACCCTGTCGCTTGCTTTTCCCAGTAGTTCTACTGTAGCAGACTCCCCCAAAAAGACACAGATTGACATAAACAAACCTCCAATCATTATTGAATACATGCCAGTATAGACAATAATAATTAAAATGTGAAAAAACAGTTTTCACACGAATATAAAAATGTGTTAGTTTGATTTTTACATTTTCATAAGTTTCCTAAACAGTTACTAGGAAAACCCGGACAACGCCAGGTACTTACAGCAAGTTTTGATGTAATGTACATATAAATCTGAGAATTTATTATGTTTTTGTTATGGCAGTTGACAGCTACAATATGGCTACATAGCTGCTGAAAAGTATACTTCTGAGATCTGTTTTAACTTTAAATAAACTGCTCCAGTTTCCCCTCTTTCAACCCCCCCCCCCCTCTTTTTTTTTGGGTCAGCTTTTCTTGCAGATGATTCTACCCATTTTTTTCTTCCATGTTTTTGCTTTCAGAACAGCACAACAAGTCTACGCCAGACTTTGGAAACATCAATGAAAAATTAGGACAGCTAATTTTAGAATCAATTGCTATCAACAGCGGATATACATCCAAAATTGAGGTCAGTGGTTTTTTAAGGTCTTGAACAAACTTATGTCAAGTCTTCCTGTCACATGACATCAGCTGAAGGTCTTGAACAAACTTATGTCAAGTCTTCCTGTCACATGACATCAGCTGAAGGTCTTGAACAAACTTATGTCAAGTCTTCCTGTCACATGACATCAGCTGAAGGTCTTGAACAAAATTATGTCAAGTCTTCCTGTCACATGACATCAGCTGAAGGTCTTGAACAAAATTATGTCAAGTCTTCCTGTCACATGACATCAGCTGAAGGTCTGTCCATATCTTCCTCCATTTCTCTTGGGCATGTATTTTTGAGCTGCCTTTACATCTCTTACCCTGGGGATTCCAGAACAAGGACTGCCAGGTAAATGCTATCAGCAGGTTTCCTTAAGGGCATCCACTACAGTCTAAACTAACTTTTGTTCTAATAACATTTTCACAACTTTTATGTACTCAAAGGACATAATGTATGTCCAGGAAACCCCGCCCCCCCCCCCAAATAAAAAAAACATCCACATTGGATTTTTAAACAAATTTTGAAGAGACCATATCATATGTTTCCTGTTGTCCAAAGTTTATCAAATTGCACACACATGTAATGACTGACAGTTAAAAAATTTTTCTCTTAAGCTTATTTTGATAAGTTTAAAATTCTATTTTTAATGATTTTAAAAAAAAATCATGTTGAGGACACACCCACTATATTTGTATGAAAAAAAATATTTTAAAAGATTACCAAAATATCACAATTCTCTTCTAACAAAATAAAGATATATATATGTGTACATGCATGCCAAATTTGATAATGATCTGTCAGATACCTTTTGAGATATGTATTTTTTTGTACGTTAAAATTGACTTTTGAGAAAAATGCATTTTACTCATAGAGTACTTTGTCTCGTAGATATATATTCCATTCTAGGGGGCCAAATGTCTCTAAAATTGTCCAGCACCATATGCTGCACCTCCTTTAGCTTCCTGCAGCTCCTCCTTTCGCCTTTATCTTGCCTCTTGCTAATTTTTCTTCTTTTTACAAGTTTTTCAGCCTCATATTTTTGGCTGTTGACCAGACGTTTCCTTAGTCGCACCAGGTCGATTAGAGTTTGTTCCAGGTACTTGGCCATACAGCTTTTTTATTTCTGCACTGGCTGATGGACTAAAGTTGAACTCTCCAATGGCCACAAGGGCACTGAATTTCCGCTTGCTGCAACAACTCCATATAACATTGTGGAGGCTTTCATTTAGATTTTGAGTTGTACCTAGCTCACACTGCTTGAGCAGATGTTGATCAGTAAGACGCTCATAAATAGGGGCTAAGTGCTTATAAAGCAGGTTGTAGTCTAGCGGATGGTTATGGTTACCACACTGCGCTGGCGATCAGGAAATCCAGGTTCAAACCCAGGCGAGAACATTTGAAGAAGTATCATCGACCGGGATTTGGATTGGATTAATTCGAGCCCTGGCAAGAACATTTGAGGAAGTGTCGTCGACCAGGGACTTGAATAACCTGAACGGCTCCTGAGCCAACCCAGCTCTAATGGGTACTCTCCGAAGACGGCGAGTATCTGCCTGAATGGCGAGAGGACACCTGTCAGCATACAGGGAAAATAGGATACTCAAGTAAAATCAGTCTCAGGTTAGACATACTAACCTGAGATTTTGGTTAAAAAAAAAAAGGTGCGGAGTGTGAACTAGGGTCTCGTGGGGTCCAGCAACTTCTCCTTTAGCTATGGAAGCCTGATGAAACACCAGGAGTTTTTGCCTGGCAGGCAAAAATTATATCGCTGTTTGTCATTTGTTGAATACCCATGGTAGAGAGAAGCCATGATGGCTTGTTTCATCTCTGGGGCTATACTATGCTTGGCAAATGGCCCTGGTGTAGTAAATACCCAGTTTTCATATGGCATTTTGGGTCAGATGACCATGGCCATTTCCCTCAAGGGTGACTTTTTGTTTCCTACAGTCAGTAATGAGTGTCCTCAACGCAGTGCCTAATCGCTTTGCGACATGGTTGACGCACTCCTCTTTGGTTATGTCAACTTCTGTACCATATGGATTTGATGTCGCAGAGTCTGTTGTAGGACTTGGAATCGCCATCTGATAGCAAAACTGTGTAGCGTAGCTTGTGATTTGCCACTGTACGAATCCAGAGAACCTCACAGGATTTTACCTCCATCATTCCGGCTGACCCTTCGTAATTACAGCAGCAGTCCTTCAGATGCTTTGCTTTCCATTGTTCGAATCTGTGAGGCTGGTTTTTCAGTTGCCACTGTCCAGTAGTCTCGCAGGTATGGCAGAAGGAAGACATAACGTGCTCATCGATGACCATGCCAGTCAAGATGTCGATAACAGTGCCAACACCTATCAGTGACTTATGACCTCTAGTTGGCCAAGTTCCATCAAAGCTGACAGCGATGTCAACGACTTCTTTTTTTTTATTGATAGTACGATGCTGAATCTTGGCATGTTCAGCTCGGACAATGCTGACAGCACGTTGAAATACTGTAGAGTTGTGCATCGTTTCCAAATGATAAAAAATGTGATCAGCATATTTATGAAATGTTTTCTGGTGCAGGCCAGGGAGGTCCAGGTTCTCACAGAAAAGATTGAACGTAGATGGGCCCATTCCAGACATGAAGGCACTAAGAACAGCAGATTTGTTGATTGCATGTCCCCGAGGGCCACAGCCTTCTGGTTCCCTCTCGGATGTGTACGTTCCAGAAATTGCTTTTTCACATATGTGGCACACAACTTCCAGGAATGGAGAGAAACTCTTTGACTTGGTGTTGTGAGTTCTTGTGTGCAATGTTCTCTGCTTGCACACATTGGTGAGCAGGTTGTTGATGAAAGAAATGTCCACAATGGTTCTGTATGTAGGTTTAAATTGGTCACAGGCAGCGTTAGGAGGAGCCCCATTCTTGCTCGCGCTCAAGTTCATTTTTATATCTGATCGACTTGGGCCAGGGGTAAAAGCCACTTTTGGGTCAGCGGCTAGACCTATAAGGCTATCAGATACTGGTATGCAGAAATTCGTTGATGATCAGCCTACATCAGTTTGGTTATCATTCACCGTTGATTCGGTCGCATCATTGCTGGAAATTACACACTGCTGACGTGTTCTAGCAGCAGCAAGTTGGTCTAGCCTTGCTTTCATGCCTTTTCTTCCCATTTTGAAGTAATAGAACACAGTTTGGTGAGATATAGACTGTAATCAAGAGAGAACTGTCGATGAAGAGACATCACGTTCCACTGAACTAAGATTTATTTTGTTTATGGCGGAAGTGTTGTTGTTATCTTCCGAAATAGCGCTGGCCAATCAGCGCTTTGTTATGACCAATCAAAAAGAGCAACATGAATGGGGCATACATGAGGTCACTGAGTGACCACTCCTTATAAGGAAGTTAGCATAAAAATCAGGGTGGGGGTTTTTGAATGCCAAATCACGCAGAGCTATGAGAAAGAAAGATTTCAAATTTGCTGTAATTCGGGTGATAAAGACATTCCCTTTTCATCGATACCTGATACACCACGATGCTGACAGCATAAGTAAGGTATTATTGAGAGGCAAATCTTGCATTTTCGGCACAATTTGCAAACCATAGCTTGGAGTGAGTGCGGAAAAAATGCATTTTATGTCCTAAAACCTAGCTCAATCAATTCCTCGATGATTATTTAATAAAATAAGTTCAAAAATAAAAAATCTATATTTTGTACTTAAATTCTGTTTTCACTGCAACATGTTACACTGTACAATGCTAACACTAGGTTGCTGACACCTCCTACTGTGGAATGATAAAAATTAGCTTCATAGCACATATTATTAAATTAACATTGTCTTGTTACTATATGATTACATAACAACATAATAAAAGAAGTTAAGTCTCTAAAGCTGAAAATGTGTTGCAGTCAGCAGTTTTTGGGATTGGCTGGCTCCTCTCTGTAGGAACAAAAGCCAGAGTTGCTGCTTGTGCTGTTAACTTCATCATTTTAAACATTGCTTCAAGGAACTGCCAGTACAAGAGCACTTAAAGTGCTGTAGAGCAGGCATCTTGCAAGGATGCCAGTAGCAGTGGTCACACATGTTCCTTAGGGAGTGGAAAAAAAGGAGAAATACGAAGAAAAACAATACCTTGATATCAAAAGTCATCCTCAGGTGTGCGTGTGCGTGTGCGTGTGTGTGTGTGTGTTTTTTTTTTTTTTGTTTTTTTTTGCAGACAGGAAATGGGGCTATATAGGACTTGGCCATGCTTGGACAGAGTGAGGTGGGTTGAGCACCACCAGGTTATCAACTGCCAAGACACACTACAAATGACTGTAAATTCTCAACCAGTAATGTTTTTCTCTTGCTTACCACCCAGCTTATGGTACAAAGAAATGAAGGTAGAACTGGGAAAATGAATATAGAGACCTATCTATCTGTCCATATTGTGATTTAGTATTCTTCAAAAGATGTCCCTACTGATGTGGGTAATCATATCACTCTACAACTTCTGTCCCTAATGCTGTTTGTAAATTCTGTTGTTGACATTGTAAGTATTTTCTGTTCATTATTTATAGAGCATTACCCTGTGTAGTTCTCTGAGGAGACAGTCAAAGAATGGGACCTACTGCTGCTGCGAGCATTTTGTTAAAGGCAACTAATGTGAGGTTGGGAATGGAGCTGGCAATCTCAAACAAATTGCTACAGAAACCACAGCAAAACTATGTTTTTTGGCATAGGCTTCCTGCAGAGAGGCTGCCTGCATGCACGAACCAGCAGTGGTGGCTGTATACTCCACCAATCTGCAAACTTGTGGAGAATAGTGTACTCCATAAGTAATCTACCAGTAAGAAGATGATCATGTGGGTCAGTGACGTCCAGTGTTAAAGTGATAATTTGTGGACTGAGAAATAACATGATGGTTGGACTAATGTTTATTGTTTGCTGTAAACTTTCTACCTACAGGAACCAGAGCAAGAAGGAGGGCAACCCAAACAGCTAGGCAACAAGACAGAGTGTTCTCTCTTAGGTTTTATCTTAGCCATGAAGCAGTCCTACGATCAGGTAAGTGTGATACTTAAGTTCATGCACTAATGTAAAAACTAACTTTTGTTCTAATAACATTTTCAAACTTTTTATATACTCAAAGGACACAGTGTATGTTCGTGAACCAAATTCTACAGTTTATTTTCTTTTTACCAAAAAAAAAAACATCCGCCACATTGGATTTTTAAGAGACCATATCATGTTTCCTGTTGTCCAAAAGTTATCAAATTGCACACACATGTAGTGACTGACAATTAAAAAATTTTGTCAAAAGCTTATTTTGATAAGTTTAAAATTCTATTTTTAATTATTTTTTAAAAAATCGTACATTTGTATGAAAAAAATAAATAAATAAAATTACCAAAATATCACAATTCTCTTCTGACAAAATAAAGATATATATATATGTGTACATGCATGCCAAATTTGATAATGATCTGTCAGATAGGTTTTGAGATATGTATTTTTTTATATATTAAAAGTTTATTTTGAGAAAAATGCATTTTACTCACCGAGTGCCTTGTCTTGTCGAATATACTCCATTCTGGGGGGCCAAATGTCTCTAAAATTGTCCAGCGCCACATGCTGCACCTCCTTCAGCTTCTTGCAGCTCCTCCTCGCGCCTTTGTCTTGCCTCTTGTCTAATTTTTCTTCTTTTTACAAGTTTGTCAGCCTCATATTTCTGGCTGTTGGCCAGACATTTCCTTAGTCGCACCTGTCCAAGGCATTTCGAGTTTGTTCCAGATGCTTGGCCATACAGCTTTTTTATTTCTGCACTGGCTGATGGACGAAAGTTGAACACTCTAATGGCCACAAGGACACTGAATGTGGCCTTTTTTAATGACACAAATTTCCGCTTGCTGCAACGTCTCCATATAACATTGTGGGGGCTTTCATTTGGATTTTGAGTTGCACCTAGCTCACACCGCTTGAGCAGATGTTGATCAGTAAGACGCTCATAAATACGGTATTGTTATTGTTATGCAGAATTGACATCATTGCACTCCGGGCAAACCCATAGGTGCTCAGTCTCCATCAGTATATGTCAAAGAGTGTGAATGCTAATTGTTCCTGTAGCTCGCTGCTTGTAAACACGACGGATGCATCCTCTCGTACGTCCATCTCTACTAGCTTTACATTTGATGCCAAATTCATAAATACGGGCTAAGTGCTTATGGAGCAGGTTGAAGTCTAGCGGAGTGTGAAGTAGGGTCTCGTGGGGTCCAGCAACTTCTCCTTTGGCTATGGAAGCCTGATAGAAACACAAGGAGTTTTTGCCTAGCGGACAAAAATTATGTTGGGGTTTGTCATTTGTTGAATACCCATGGTAGAGAGAAGCCATGATGGCTTGTTTCAGCTCAGGCTGTACTATGCTGGCAGATGGCCCTGGTGTAGTAAATGCCCAGTTTTCACATGGCATTTTTGGTCAGACGACCATGGCCATTTCCCCCAAGGGTGACTTTTTGTTTCCTGCAGTCAGTAATGAGTGTCCTCAGCGCAGTGCCTGATCACTTTGCGACATGGTTGATGCACTCCTCTTTGGTTATGTCAACTTCTGTACCATACGGTTTGATGTCGCAGAGTCTGTTGTAGGCCTTGGAATCGCCAACTGATAGCAAAACAGTGTAGCGTAGCTTGTGATTTGCCACTGAACGAAGCCAGAGAACCTCACAGGCTTTTACCTCCATTATTCCGCCTGACCCTTCGTAATTACGGCAGCATTCCTTCATATGCTCTGCTTTCCGTTGTTCAAATTTGTGAGGCTGATTTTTCAATTGCCACGGTCCAGTAGTCTCGCAGGTATGACAGAAGGAAGACATAATGTGCATATCGATGACCATGCCAGTTAAGATGTCAATAACACTGCCAACACTTATCAGTGACTTATGACCTCTATTTAGACAAGTTCCATCAAAGCTGACAGCAATGTCAATGACTTCTTTTTTTTATTGATGATGCGATGCTGAATCTTTGCATGTTCAGCTCGGACGATGCTGACGGCACGTTGAAATACTGTAGAGTTGTGCATGGTATCCAAATGATAAAAAATGTGATCAGCATATTTATGAAATGTTTTCTGGTGCAGGCCAGGGAAGTCCAGGTTCTCACAGAAGAGATTGAACGTAGATGGGCCCATTCCAGACATGAGGGCACCAAGAACAGCAGATTTGTTGATTGCATGTCCCCGAGGGCAGCGGCCTTCTGGTTCCCTCTCGGATGTGTACGTTCCAGAAATTGCTTTTTCACATGTGTGACACACAACTTCCAGGAAGAGAGAGACACCCTTTGACTTGGTGTTGTCTGTTCTTGTGTGCAATGTGCTCTGCTTGTACACGTTGCAACACAAGTTTGTGAGCAGGTTGTTGATGAAAGAAATGTCCACAATGGTTCTGTTCGTAGGTTTAGGTCGGGCACAGACAGTGTGTTAACCAACGGGCTGATCACCCGTTTGCCAGTCACTTCGATTACGGAAACAACAGCAAATGGATTGATTTGCCGTTGCCCTAAAGACGCCAATAGGCGTGATGGGAAACAATGGCAAAGAAAACCTATCTGCTGTTGCCCTAAGACGCCATTAGGCGTAATGGCCACTGACTGCTTTGACGGTCAGTGGCTAAGGACGGAAGAAGAAGAAGAAGAAGACAGACAGTGTTAGGAGGGGCACCATTCTTGCTCGCGCTCAAGTTCATTTTTATATGAGATCGACTTGGGCCTGGGGTAAGAGGCACTACTGGGTTAGCGGCCTATCAGATACTGTTAAGTCATATTTTAATTAAGGGGAGTTAAGTGTTAAAGACTGGAATGTACGGGTCGAATTTTTGTACACGCTAGTAAACACGCTCTGCGTGATGAGAGAATTTTTTAGTCGGTGGGTTGTATGCTCAGTAATGTTTAAACTGTTACCTGACTAGTTGTTAGTTTGTTTAAAGATAGGATAAAGAAACTGGTCGAATGTTCTATGAAATAGTTTTGGGGGGAAAGGCGGATGAATTCAGCTCACATCTCAAGCTGCGAGTTCGCGCTTGAATGAATTTTTACTGAGCTGTTTTTTTTTGGTTTTTTTTTGCGTTCGCCCGCTAATACTCGAGGCGAAATCTCAGGTTATTATTTTATGTCTAGCCTGACATTGATTTTACGTGAGTATCCCTTTATTTCTTGTACAGAGACAGGTGTCCCTCGCCATTCAGGCAAATACTCGCCGATTTGGGAGGTACCCATTGCAGCTGGGTCGGCTCAGGAGCCGCCAGTCCCTGGTCGACGACACTCCTTCAAATGTCCTCGCCAGGTCTCGAGTTAATTCAGTCCAAATCCCGGTCGACAAAAAATCCTCAAATGCCGTCGCCCGGGTTTGATCCTGTATCACCCGGTCGCCAGAGCGGTGTTGTAACCACTACGCTAGCGCGGCTCCCACTGAGCTGTTTTGAGCAGCTGATATTTCATGACAGTACGTTTTCTGGCAGAGCTTGGGAATGGACGTTATCCATTTCGCCAGTGTGTTCCAGAATATATTTTTGTGAAAAGGAATATTTGATAATTCCAGAATGTGCGATATTGAAGATTGAGAGATATTATATTCATATTGATTCAAAGCCTTGGATATTATGGCTTACCAATGTACTGTGTATTCAATTGAAGATTGAGAGATATTATATTTATATTGATTCAAAGCCTTGGATATTATGGCTTACCAATGTACTGTGTATTCAATTGAAGATTGAGAGATATTATATTTATATTGATTCAAAGCCTTGGATGTTATGGCTTACCAATGTACTGTGTATTCAATTGAAGATTGAGAGATATTATATTCATATTGATTCAAAGCCTTGGATATTATGGCTTACCAATGTACTGTGTATTCAAGTGAAGATTGGGAGAGATTATATTCATATTGATTCAAAGCCTTGGATATTATGGCTTGTTAATGTACTGTTTATTCTGTATGCGTATATTATGAACTGTTGATGCTCCATGACTTGATGTGAACTGTATTACTGTGATGTCTACGTGACTGTTTAGTGAATAAACAGTGTATAACGTTATCAGGAGTTTCAATGTTCCTGACTCCTATGTTTGTTGTGGTGTGTGGCTCCAGTCTGTTCAGGTATGCGAGAACCCTTTAACATTCGCGTATGTTATAATTTACATAGTCACACACCTGTCAGCCATCCGTAAGCCTGACCTATGCTGATCGCCATTCATCAGCAAAACTATATATTAACTTTGTCCAGCCATCCCGCCTGCAGAAGGTGTTACAGTAATACACAACTGGTAACAGATACTAGTATGCAGAAATTCATTGATGATGAGCCTACATCAATTTGGTTATCATTCACCGTTGATTCGGTCGCATCATTGCTATAAATTACTCACTGCCGACATGTTCTAGCAGCAGCAAGTTATTCTAGCCTTGCTTTCATACCTTTTCTTCCAAATTTGAAGTAATAGAACACAATTTGGTGAGATTTAGACTGTAATCAAGAGAGAACTGTCAATGAAAAACATCTTGTTGCACTGAACAAAGACTTATTTTGTTTATGGCGGAAGTTGTGGTTATTTTCCAAAATATCGCTGGCCAATCAGCGTGTTATAACTTATGAAAAAGATATCTTGAATGGGTCATGAATGAGGGAATGAGGTCAATGCATGACCACTCCTTATAAGGAAGTTATCGTAAAGTAAGGGGGGTTTTGAATGCCAAATCACGCAGAGCTATGAGAAAGAAAAGTTTCGAATTTGCTATAATCAGGGAGATAAAGACATTCCCTTTTCATCGATACCACATACTCCACGATGCTGACATGTAACTAAGGTATTATTGAGAGGCAAATCTTGCATTTTCGTCACAAATTTGCAAACCATAGCTTGGGTGGAGCATGGAAAATATGCATTTTGACACATCAAATGCATTTTTATGTCATAAAACAGCTCAATCGATTCCTCGATGATTATTTAATAAAATAAGCTCAAAAGTAAAAAAAATTGATATTATCTAGTTGAAACTTGATTTTCACTGCCGTAGATGCCCTTAAGTGTGATGCTTAAATGAGTTATTTAGGCAGTTTTACCAGAGAGTGTGTTACTCATGTGAAATTGTGTAAGCAGTCTTAAGAGAGACTGTGATACTCAAGTGAGTTATGTAGGCAGTCTTATGAGAGAGTGTGATACTTACATGAGTTATGTAGGCAGTCTTACCAGAGATTAAGTGTGATGTTAATGTGAGTGGTCATTGTGTTATTTAAGCTGTCTTACAATAGAGAAAATGGGATACTCACTTGTGCGATGTATTAGTTTTACATGTATAACACTTATAGGTAGATATTAATGTCCTATAATATATCTATGGCCAATCAACAGATCCGTGAGAGGTACCCAGAAGAGAAGCTAGTGAAAGTCTACACTTTCAACTCTGACCGCAAGGCCATGGGCACTGTCATTAAATTGGAGAACAAGGATAACGTCTACAGATTTTTCTGCAAAGGTGCCTCAGAGGTTGTAGTCAAGAAGTAAGTTCTTATCGTATATCATCATCATCATCTTTATTACCTGTGGAACATGGGGGCTGCAGCTGTTGTGCACCACCGAATGTCTGTTTCCTGCCATCTGTAGTATTGCATGTGACTGTTTTTGGCTTCTTCTTATGTAATGAAGATGAGTGAACATAAATCATAGGAAAACTCTTGCAGAAAAAATATAGCCCATGCTATGACACCAGGTTTTCATTCAGAAGAGAAAAAGGGTATAACAAGAATATATGTGTTGCTAAATTTTAATTTGAATCAAAGTTTGCGTGAGGCAACACCAATACTGACTCAGTCTGAAGGGAGCTAGTTGAAGAATTAAAACAGAAGGGCTGGGAAAAAAAGGTGCATAGAGTTGGCCATACAAAGTCAGTGCAGAAAAAGAGTAAATAAATCTACATGCATAAACTAGAAAGACAATTTTTTTTTTTTTTTTCAAAAGGGTTTATTTGCTGCTAAATTTCAATCTGAATCACATCCTACCTGAGATATAACATCAGGTAAGGCTAGATCTGTTGAAGAGAATAACATCAGTACTGACTAGATCTGTTGAAGAGAATAACATCAGGACTGACTAGATCTGTTGAAGAGAATAACATCAGGACTGACTAGATCTGTTGAAGAAAACAATACCATCACTGATTAGATTTTTTGAAGAGAAAAACATTGGCACTGACTAGATATGTTGAAGAGAATAACATCAGGACTGACTAGATCTGTTGAAGAGAATAACATCAGGACTGACTAGATCTGTTGAAGAGAACAATACCATCACTGATTAGATTTTTTGAAGAGAAAAACATTGGCACTGACTAGATATGTTGAAGAGAATAACATCAGGACTGACTAGATCTGTTGAAGAGAATAACATCAGGACTGACTAGATCTGTTGAAGAGAAGGGAGCTAGTTGAAGTTTTGACACAGAAAGGCTAGAAAAGGGGACAGTGAATAAAAATGGAGATGGGAATTGGAGACAAACATTAAAGAGATAAAGATTAAGTGGAAGGACTTTAAACAGATGACACAAGACAAGAAGGCTCTCATGTGCTCCTCTTGGAGCTGAAAGGGTAATCAGTGTCAATGGAAGTAAGTAAATATAGATGATAATAATCAAAATAAGTAACTATTAAGATAATTAAACTAACATGTTATGAATGAAACAAAGGAAATGAGTTAGACACAAGGGTTAATAATTGAAGCTTTAACTACCTGTTATAACCCTGAACTGTCTCAGGTCTCAAGTATTTCAACATTAACTTTGATAACCCACAGATTTTTACAATTTCAACTTTTAAACCTTATAACCCTTAACTGTCTCAAGTATCTTATATTTAGCTTATCTGTGATAACCCTCAAACTTTTCACAATCTTTACCAGCTCTTCTTTTTCTCTCTCTCCTCTTCTCCCCCCACCTCTCCTTCTACATCCACGTTTCTTCGTTACATTTGACGAAGGCATCGGCGACAGAGCACGATCCATGTATCTCCCCCCCCCCATAATTCTGGTTTGTTGCTAAATTCTTCTGATTTTGTCAAGATATAGTGGAAATAACCGGTCACCCTGGTAAAGCCACCATGCCAGGGAAGAGGCAAAGGATGTTCCTTAGGAAGTCCATCTGCCTGGCGCCTCCCCGCTCGCATTCCAGACAGCCAATTTTTAAGACTAATTTCCTATTAGCCATTCAGCCTCTCAGCACATTGAAGCACCTTAGGCTTGGGGTCATTAACTAATGACTATGACAGAAGACGTCGTCTTATTCGAGTTTTACCATGCTTATTATGATGTGAAGACATTTATTGATGACGCCGTTATTATTAAAACGTGAAAAAAATTACACATCATCTTTTTGTGAACAGAATTTGCCAAGATGGCTGACAAAGTCGTTAGCTGAACTTTTAAAAAAACATGCCCTCATTCAGGCATATACTTAACATGCAGACATCAATTGTGGCACAAAAAGGGGGATGTCTCCTCACATGAATATACTGGCTCGTACCAAGTCAAACACTTAGGTAAAACGCAGCAAAGCAGGCTAAAAAACTCAAATCACAAACTACGTCAGACATCTTGAACCGGAACTAGTATTGTACCTGTCAGTAACACATTGTGAATGACTAGAATGCATTCAACATGAAGGGATGCGTATAGTCTTGGGCTGTACTCAAGATACCCCCATTGCGACAATGAGGTACATGCTTGGAGTGCTGTCGATTAGATCCAAAGATGTGATGGCCCAAGCAAAAGCCTATATGCAAGTAATCACAGACAGACGGCATCCCCTGCATGGAAACATAGCTGACATTAAGGGAGCAAGAATAAAGAGAGGGATGTCATGGATGGCACAGGCGGAAACAATGATCAAGCAGGTGGCCATAGTTGAAAACATATTCAAAGGGGAAGAGTGGAGTATGTCGGATGAGAACTGGATTAATTACCAGCAAGCATCGTCAGCCTTGGCAAAGAGTGTAGAACTTGGGGCAATGGAAAAGCAGAACTGGAAATTAATCACCTGATACATGATCATACCGGGGATAATGATGCCATTGTGTATACAGATGGGTCTGTGATCCATAGTGAAAAATCAGGCTGGGTCTTCTCTGCTAGGGTAAAGGGCAGAATCGCCACGGAACATAGCGGGGCTTACAAGATAACAACTTCCAGCATGAGAATGGAGGTAGAGGCAGTCACTGCAGCCTTAAGGTGGATAACTGAAACTTCATTAACAAAGGCTATCATTGTGTCGGACTCTCAGTCCATGCTTCTAAAGGTTCAAAGTGGTTGGTTGCGGCACGAATGGCACGAATGGAAAGGGGGGGGGGGGGGGGGGGGGGGGGGGGGGGGGGGGGGGGGGGGGGGGGGGGGGGGGGGGGGGGGGGGGGGGGGGGGGGGGGGGGGGGGGGGGGGGGGGGGGGGGGGGGGGGGGGGGGGGGGGGGACATTTATAGAACCTTCGAGTCTACAAGAGCTGGTGTGGATCTACTGTCCTGTTCATGCAGGGTATGTGGTAATGAGAGAGCTGACAGACTCGCAGCAAGAGCGCCCACAGTGGGGACACTGGATATGGAAAAGGGAGAGATACTGAGAACAATTAATGATCGCCTGTTAGAGAATGACACTGCAATAGATGACTCATCCAGGTTAAGACTGTTGGAATACGGTATCAAACGTAAGGATAGCAGAGATGGACATATGAGAGGAAGCATCCATCGTGTATACAACCAGCGAGCTAGCATTCACACTCTTCGACATATACCGAGGGAGACTGAGTGTTAGCACCTATGGGTTTGCCCGGAGTGCAATGATGTTGATTCTGTATAACAATAACCCTTAACTGTCTCGGGGAGCCGCGGTAGCATAGTGGTTAGTACACTGGCTTCCTAGCACAGTGGTCTATGGTTCGATCCCCAGATGAGGTGGGATTTTTTTAAGGCCGCAAACGGCTCCTGGGTCGACCCAGCCCCAACTGGGTACCAGAGCAACTCTGGGAAGGTTAAGGCGGCCGGCATGATGTTGACCACATCATGCCTAGTGTGCCGATGGTCAAGAAAATATGGGCCTAACACCATATTCCCAATATGCCTCAATGGGCGTGTAACGGGATCCTTTACCTTTTTTTAACTGTCTCAAGTATCATGTATTTAGCTTATCTGTGAAAACCCTCAAACTTTTCACGATCTTAACTTTTAACCCTTATAACCCTTAACTATCTCAGCTATCTAGTATTTAAGCTTTATCTATGAAAACTCTCAAGCTTTCACAGTCAACTTTTAACCCACATAACACTTGACCACCTGTAGAGTGTCAAGGATATGCTAAGTCTGGCCACTACTGTAGAATAAACATGTTGTGTATTGGCCACTGTTGAATGAACCTGTCATGTAGACCTTGAGTGGGAGTGTCAAGTAACGCGAATGGTGTAGTAGTTCGGTGTAACAGACCTCTTGGTAATAACTCTCACACACTCTCATGTAATGAAATGACGACTTGAACTGCCTCTGACATTTCAATAGTTTAATGAAGGCACGCAAACTGGACAGCACGGATACAGTCATGGACACATGTTGACATACATTCATTGGTTATTTGAATCGTGGATGATACATTCATGTAGTAGTGAAATATCATTCAACCCAAGGTGGTGTTCACTGTTCTGGTAACTAATCGCCGTATCCTCTACTGACTGAACGCGTCAATGAGGATCGGTAAACATACAAAAGTCATTGGCCCAACCTTCATTGCATAGCTAAGTTCTTAAGCTGAAATATGTCCAATGTTTGTATAACACTCATAAACCACGATAGTGGGTTTTCACCTCATAACAAGATCTCGATACCACTGCCCGATAGTAGGATACATAATCTGTTCTCTTGACAGTGATCAAAAATATGATGACAGGAATATAACATGGCCGCCTTCCTGAGTTGTCGCTCACTCACTCGTAGGAAGGTAGATATAAGCCAAAGTTAATTTATAATGTGCATATAAATAATTTCATAAAGTTTTCCATACAGCTCTACAGTAATCAAGTTAATTCACGTAGACATAACTGCTGTAGGAAAGCCTGTCATCTTCGTCGATACAAAACACAACCCTAGCGATACGAAGCACAATGTTCCATCTAGGTCTAATCGACTCGAGATCATCAAAATTAGGGTCTGGCATAACTGGAGTCCGAATCACACATATGAGGAGGATCTCTGACAAATAGACTCTTGCAGAGACATAAACTTCTCCTAGAAAAACATCTATGAATCACTGTTAAACCTTAAACAGTGCCAGCCCTGGAAAAAGCACTCAGCCATTTCTTGGCGACATTATCAAAACTCTTTACAACCCAGTAGGACTACGAAAACCTGCGCTAGATTCTGGCAGAAAGAATATAGTCCGACCTGAACATACAAAGGTATACAATATACGACTGAATCTACTTGCACTAGACAAGTAGTACACATGAATTCAGGCCATAAACATAACAAGCAAAATTAATCTATTTTCTGGCCCGAACAAATAAGAACGGACATGAATACAATATCCATGCGCCGGATCAATATCAAGAAAGATCACTCATATAATCAAAAGTGTAAATCAATCATGAATTATCTAGCTTTACCAGAGGAAGCATTTTCATACACAAATGAATGCAAATATATATTTTCCATATTAAATAGCCATATCGTATTTTTTGTAATATGTGCGTCAAAATATGCACGCAACAGATTACCACACCCCTCGGGAAAAAAAAAATGGTACTTTTTTTTTTGAAATACATCTAGGAGCAACATACAATAGGCTCACAACGCACCAATAACAATGCGCAGATGATAAGCATTGAGAATATATTTCATGAACTTAGAGAAAGTATTTCTTTAAGTATAAATATTTCCAGAGCGGTGTCACCAACGCATACTACAATACTGGCAATGCCACACTTTCTACATCAGTTTATACATAAATTTCATCTTAGATACCTTAACATCATGATCATCAAAGACGAAAAAAAAAAATTGAAAGACCAGCGGTGAATAAACATTAATGAACCGCTAAGTAGTGTTACAATCAATATATGATATATTCCATATGTGTACACATTTCAACATAGGAACAACTGTAGCAAAGTTAGGCATATAATTTAACAGTTATGAATCATGTGGGCATCTAGACAAAATATCTGCCATCACATTTTCTGACCCACGGATAGCTCGCACCGAAAAATGAAACGGCTGCAGAGCAATCGCGTATCGCGTTGATCTCGCGCTCTTCAGATTTTTACTCTGAATAGCCGTAAGAGCTTTCTGGTCAGTTTCCACAATGAAATGCGTGCCAAGAAGAAATCTTTGCAGTTTAAGGATTGACCAAACCATAGCCAATAATTCACGGTCTAGGACCGAGTAATTCTTCTCTGCGGCATTTAATTTTCGAGAAATATACATCACAGGATGCAGAGTTCCAGAGTACTCTTGCATTAGTGCTGCTCCAATCCCTGTGGATGAAGCGTCACTACGAAGAATAAATGTCTTATCCTTAGAAGGCAATACTAGGATAGGTGAAGTAGAAAACATAATTTTAACCTTATCCAAAGAGGATTGACATTCTTGAGTCCAATGGACTACATTAGGAGACCCTTTCTTTAGCAAGGAAGAAAGAGGTGACATAATGGAGGACATATTCGGAATGAATCGTCCATAAAATTGTATTAGACCTAAGAGACTTCGCACTTGCTTTTTAGTCTTAGGAATAGAAATGTTAAGTATCTTACTTGTATTATGGTCTTCTGTTTTTAGGAAACCATGACTAACACGGTGACCTAAGAAAGATATTTCGCTAAAACCAATACACGCTTTCGATGGTTTCGCTGTCAGGTTATGCTCGCGTAAGATAGACAATAGTTCATTTATCCCATTATAGTGATCGTTCCAAGTATCACTGAAAAGACAGATGTCATCAAAATATGCAATGACATCTGAGCGATGAGATAGGATTCGACGCATCATGCGTACGAATGTTGCAGGGGCGTTCATAAGGCCGAAAGGCATAAAATTCCATTGGAATAGACCCCTAGGTGTCGAAAAAGCAGTAAACGGTTTGGCGTGTTCGGATAATGGAACTTGCCAATATCCCTTAGACAAATCGAGTTTAGTAAAGAAATGAGAATTCGATAGTCTGGTAAGTAGCTCTTCAAGTAAAGGCATAGGTTCAGCATTAAATTTCGTCACTTGATTCAATTTGCGATAATCAACGCAAAGACGTATGTTGTTGTCTTTTTTTTCGCACGATAACCATCGGTGAAGAATATGCTGATGTGGATGGTTCAATAATTTTTAACTCTATCATTTCATCCAACTCTTTTTCTACCTGTGCTTGAAAATGTATCGGGATAGGATACGGTCTGACTCTTATAGGATTATGGTCAGTAAGAATAATGTCATGTTGAATGACATCAGTTTGACCAGGAATGTCAGTAAGGACATCCTGAAATTGTTCTAACATAGTAGAAACTTGTTTCTGTTCTCCTGGAGATAATTCAGGAGAAATCGCAACATCTTTCCATGATTCATTAGAGTGAAGCGGAATCATTGGAAAAGGTAGATTTACATCCGAGAAACTCGTTTCCTCATCCTGTATTACTGACAGTGATGAGTAATGTCCATGTTGGACTGGAAAATCGTCCGTTGCCTGGAAAACAGGTTGTAAATAATCCGGACGTTCGTGGAATTCCGTGAGCATGTTGATGTGGAAGGTTTTATGCTTCCCGTCAATATCGACGATATAGTCAACATCGGAAACTTTTGATATTATATCGTACGGACCTTTCCAAGAAATAAGAAGTCTGTTTTCTCTACAAGGTAGCAGGACCAATACTTTGTCACCTGGACAGAGTTGTCGCAAGCGTCTGGTCTTATTGGCAAATTGCCTTGCCTTCTGTTTCGCAAATTCAGAAGAAGCAGTTGCCAATTTGCATGCTTCGATAATCTTATGTCTAAGTGCAATGACATATTCGTAAGAGGATTTTGTGTCATCGACAATATTATCAGCAGTTATGAGATCATGAAGTAAGGACATAGGACCTCGCGGTTTCACGCCGAAGACAAGTTCAAAAGGAGAAAATCCTGTATGTTCGTTGGCGACCTCTCTATATGCAAAGAGAGCCGCGGGTAAAACCCTGTCCCAATCCTGAGGATGATCCTCAGTTATCTTACCTAGTAGGTTTTTTCAGAGTTCTATTCAGACGTTCCACCATCCCATTGGACATAGGATGATAAATACTACTCAGAGATCTCTCTATCTTTAGAGTCGACATCACTTGAGACATGGTATCCGATATAAGTTGGCTACCATGGTCCGATAATATTTCTGCTGGAAATCCCAGACGAGAAAATATTAACCAAAGAGCATCTGCAATATCAGCAGTAGTTATGCTCTTTAGAGGAACAGCCTCTGGCCAACGTGTGCACATATCCACACACGTCAAAATAAATTGGTGTCCTCTAGCAGACTTTATCTTAAATGGACCAATGATGTCTATCGCCATTTTTTGAAATGGTCGAATGGGAATGTCTGCAGCCTGAATAGGTGCAGCATGGCGTGGACCTCTGGATTTAACCTCTTGACATACTTTACAAGATCGACAATAGATTCGTATGTCCTTATTCACAGCAGGCCAAAAGAAAGATGCAAGAACTCTAGATTTAGTACGGGAAAAACCCATATGTCCAGCACACTGAGAATCATGAGCGTGCTGTAAGATTTTAACTCTCATATTTTTGGGCACAAGAATTTGAGAATGAATGGATTTAGCGGAGTCTTGTACCATACGTACAAGTACGCCATTCCTCATCGTAATCCAAGTTTTACGATTTGTATCCTTATTCGGATCACCTTTTGTTGCCAGAGTAAAGAATTTCTTCAGAGTAGGATCATCTTCCTGCTGTTTTATAAAGGAAACATGCGAAATCTCCAAGAGATCACCTTGGTTCTGGTCATCATTATCTCCAGAAGGCGAAGATTGCGGCATGTTTAGAGCTTGAGCTCTAGTGACTACAGCATTTGCAGTATGCATATTATCACTTTCCCACTCGACAATTTGTTGCGGAGTGCGTTCTTTCGCACCATGAATGCGACCGACGATAAGATCAGCGATCGGATTCGGCAGCAGACATGCGTGCACATCTCCTGTAAAGGAGGGAGTAGAGATGTTGATAATGGCAGTGGAGTACTTCTCCAATGTGCCACCAAATGTTATGCATTTGATTATCCTGCCAGTGGCTCGAGAAGGATCTATAAGTGACTGCCTCACTCCAATGGTTGTGCACCCGGAATCGAAAAGAATTGAGACCGGAGTACCATCTACTAGACCTCTATTCAATACAAGAGCACCTCTTCCATCATGCGCGACTGACGCAGGAAGAGCAGGAAGAGGATGACCACAGCTTAAAGTCGAAACTGTGGTTGGCTCGAATAATGTTTTGCATTGGGAACACTGAAATGCTCTGTCAAAATCGAAAGCAGAACATCCCACACTATTAGAGTCTTTCTTATCATTGGTTTGATTACCGGCTTCGTGAAACTCTTGTTGTGCAGAGTTAGCCTGGTAATGAGATTTACCATGTCTTTTGTGTTGTGATCTACCTCGGTTATTGTTGCCTCTGTAATTATTATTCCCTCTGTTATAACCCCTATTTGGGTTTGAATCACAATATTCATGATCATAATCATCATGCTCATTATAATGAGTATCCCTGTAATGTTGGTTTTGTTTTTTCCATGAAGAACTTGGGTAGTGTCACGAAATGGATTTATGACTAGAGACTGTCTACATATAGTGACAAGCCAATAGTAAGAAGAAAGACTGAAATGATAGATTCAGATAGAAATATAGTGCAAAATGTGAAAAGTTGAGACCATTGGCTCCGAGGTTGAGAACCGAGGTTGATTCTTTCCTCGCCACTTCGGACGCTTAAATTGCTATGGCCTCGAACCACCTCTAACTACCCTAAGGGGATAAGGTTCAAGTAGATTCACATACACCAAGATACAGACAACATATAGCTACTGTACTTAAATGAAATGACTGATTCCAACTATAAGTTACAAGTTTATTAACACCTATAAACAATTAATCACATACATGTCAAAGAAAAAATGCAGTGTAAGCACTCCTGAAATAAACAAATTCAGGAAGAAAAAAAAATGACACATGATGTATCATCAAAACAACCAACCCCACCCTTCACCCACAAGGTTCACCTGTATGGAGAAAAGGTAAGATTAAATGAAATGAATTACACTGCCTGGGTGGGGTCTCAAGTCGAGCCTCCACTTCAAACTAGCTATTCTAAATTCTAACTCTAATTCCACTGATAGCTGGAACGACTGCGAAGTGACTACACAATCTCTGCACAGACTTCGGTTCTACACAGCCTATCCTGGAATCTCCTGAACACACCTAACTGCACCTCTAAACTTCAGCAGCTGTCCTCTGCTATGATCTTTAACAAAAAACTATGTCTCTTTTCTGTGCTGACTTCTGTAGAGAGAATGTTCACCCTTTCTCTCTCCACGAACTCTGGAATTTGATGACTGAGGTTTACCAGAACCCCACTGGATTCTAAACTGGCACTGTAGCTGGCTTCTAACACTCCACTCTGAAATTACCTGCCCGAGTACCTATGACTGGGCGATGGGGCTATCGGCTTTATTATGGCCGTGAAGAAGCGAACATAAAATTACCACAACGCTGGCAGCCTGCCAAATCTGCGTGTGTAATGAGCGTCAGAGCTCAGGATTTATCCACAAAAATCCTATTCGCTGGAAAATGTCTTCCCTGGCTGGGAAAACGTATTTTCTTCCACTACTGGGAGAAATTTTGTGGTCTCAAAATTCCGCTCTCATTCCCACAAAGCCGGTACCTGCTGTTCAGACGAAACAAAACAACAGCTAAACAAAACGTAATAAATCTATTTCTAATAACACCACCTCCTTGACTCTTCAACACGTTATGCACCTCCATACACAAATCATGCCAACACCGTCCGCTACTCTCCTGTTCCCTTCTCTACCTGAGCCTACAAAGTAACCATTGGCTAACCCAGATCGCTTGTTCTGCCTGACTAACTCCGAGCAACAACAATATTTTCACTGGCCCGTCTGGGCAGACGTACTGTGGCCTACTTCTTACGCTGACACTAATGCCGTAATGTTTAACACAACTAAAACTAGCCCTCTCTAGGAATTCCTAAAATTCCCGTCAATAATAGTAATCACATTCAAAATGTAATACAAAATAATTCCCTTTAAAATTACTTCTCCCATCTTCTGAATTCACAGAACAATAATGCACAATCAATAACATATAATCCTGTTTACGCTAGCATCTACCTGCCGTCAAAAGTTATACATAACCCCCGATTATCAAATTGAAAACCCCGTAGTTCAGCCACGTGGTGCCGCAGTTTTTCAACCACGCGCTCCTGCATACATATTCATTACTGATAGCACACACGTGCTCCAATTAATACCTCTATCACTCACTTCCGTCCACAGATATATGCGTAACTATATAAATAGCGAGCATCAATACTCTCACTAAAATCACAAATAAAAATACACATTACACACGCTCCCGACTATTCTGTAAATACATATGATTCGCAGATGCGAGTTTCTCTCCCGACCGACTTTGCAATAATACAAAGCGGTGATATCTCAACTTTTAAACCATGCCGCTATTCCTTCAACAAGGAATTAAATGGACCTATAAAGTTTCAAGTCTATCACTACGATCGTATTTGATGGCTCTGGAGTTAAGAATTAGATTAAACTAAAACTTCCCAAGAAACTTAAATGATCGGCTAGGACTAGAAAAATTAAATAAAGCCCTCACGCAAAAATTCATGCTTACCAAATCTCGAATGTCCTACTGAAGGCAATCGACTTGACTCTGGCAACCGGCTTAGCAATTTTTCATTAAAAGAGAAAGAGGCTATGTAATATAGGCCTTTTATAATCAAGACCCCCACGCGCCGACTTCGTGACGTCATATGCGCGGCGTGGTTCTAAAGCCAATGGCAGCTCTGCATTTCAACTGCAGTTAGCTCTCAGCCAATCAGAACCTTAGATCATGCTGATGCAACGTACATGAGTTTTAGACAAAGAAACGGGATTAAGCCTAGCCCTCTAGTGGCAATGAAACAAAAATGGCCAAAATATATATATAAAAAATCCCGAAAATGTGTCTAGCTGCATGCCTATCTTTAAAAAAAGACAATCTGGTGCCAATCCTGATCTAGCATCTATAATCTTTCTTCTAGAAAAATACTGTCTAATTCCCTACACCCCCATTCTAAACACATAAAGAAGAACCATAAAGCAGATGAGATCAAACTCCCTCGTGATCTCATCTTGAAAAAACGTAAATAATAGAAGGAGAAGAAACATGGAGAAGGATTACCTGTAATCCCTCCTAAAATATTGAACAAAATGCCAGGAGAAAAAGACATGGGCCATTTGAAAGACAGAATCTCAGTACTTTCGTCACAGGTAGTTCCTATGGTTACTCCCTTTTCGGAAATTTCTATAATTAAGCAACTGGCATACCCTCTTTAATGTTAGTGTTACTAAGAATCATGTCAGGGTGTGCCGTGGCATACTGGTCACAATATTCTTCCATTTGCTTTAATGTACTAGGTTTACGCTCATGTAAAAACTCTAGGAATGGTTTATTTACCGAAGACATGACCTTGTCTCTTAGCAATAAATCCGTAAGACCATCAAATGTTTTCTCTGTTTTATTTTTTTTGTTCAGCAGCAGCTTCCAATTTTTTCTGTTCTGCCACAAATCTCCTTTCCTCCACCTGCATCTGCAATTTCTTTTGTTCAGCAGCAGCATCAGCTTCTCTTTCTAATCTTTTCTCTTCAGCCAGAGCTTTTCTCTCTTCAGCAGCAGCAGCAGCAGCTTCTAATTTTTTTTCTTCTATTTGAAGTTTTCTCTCCTCAGCAGCAGCTTTTTTCTCCTCAGCAGCAGCTTTTTTCTCCTCAGCTTGCATCTGCAATCTGAAATTCTCAGCATCTATCTTCTTTTGTTCAACTTCTGCTTTCCATTTATTCTCATCTTTTTGTTTTTTCTCTTCTGATTTTAATGCAATAGCAAATTGAGCAGTTTCCCATTCTTCTAACTCTTTCCCAGTCTTATCAAGGGATTTCCCTTGTGCAATAAAGTAATCTAATGTAGACATCCTGTCTTATTAAATCAGAAACCTGAAAAAGTAAATAAATTACCTTATTTCACTTTCATGGGAGACAAGTCTATACTATAGACTTAGTCTTAGTGAAAAACTTGTATGGTTACTTGAGTACCTGTGGAAAACAATATCTGTATATCCCAAACACTGTGGGAGACAAGCCTTACAAAGGTCTTGTATACTTCTTTAATGTAATCAATGATCACTTGAGTACCTGTCTCTGACATTTCAATAGTTTAATGAAGGCACGCAAACTGGACAGCACGGATACAGTCATGGACACATGTTGACATACATTCATTGGTTATTTGAATCGTGGATGATACATTCATGTAGTAGTGAAATATCATTCAACCCAAGGTGGTGTTCACTGTTCTGGTAACTAATCGCCGTATCCTCTACTGACTGAACGTGTCAATGAGGATCGGTAAACATACAAAAGTCATTGGCCCAACCTTCATTGCATAGCTAAGTTCTTAAGCTGAAATATGTCCAATGTTTGTATAACACTCATAAACCACGATAGTGGGTTTTCACCTCATAACAAGATCTCGATACCACTGCCCGATAGTAGGATACATAATCTGTTCTCTTGACAGTGATCAAAAATATGATGACAGGAATATAACATGGCCGCCTTCCTGAGTTGTCGCTCACTCACTCGTAGGAAGGTAGATATAAGCCAAAGTTAATTTATAATGTGCATATAAATAATTTCATAAAGTTTTCCATACAGCTCTACAGTAATCAAGTTAATTCACGTAGACATAACTGCTGTAGGAAAGCCTGTCATCTTCGTCGATACAAAACACAACCCTAGCGATACGAAGCACAATGTTCCATCTAGGTCTAATCGACTCGAGATCATCAAAATTAGGGTCTGGCATAACTGGAGTCCGAATCACACATATGAGGAGGATCTCTGACAAATAGACTCTTGCAGAGACACAAACTTCTCCTAGAAAAACATCTATGAATCACTGTTAAACCTTAAACAGTGCCAGCCCTGTAAAAAGCACTCAGCCATTTCTTGGCGACATTATCGGAACTCTTTACAACCCAGTAGGACTACGAAAACCTGCGCTAGATTCTGGCAGAAAGAATATAGTCCGACCTGAACATACAAAGGTATACAATATACGACTGAATCTACTTGCACTAGACAAGTAGTACACATGAATTCAGGCCATAAACATAACAAGCAAAATTAATCTATTTTCTGGCCCGAACAAATAAGAACGGACATGAATACAATATCCATGCGCCGGATCAATATCAAGAAAGATCACTCATATAATCAAAAGTGTAAATCAATCATGAATTATCTAGCTTTACCAGAGGAAGCATTTTCATACACAAATGAATGCAAATATATATTTTCCATATTAAATAGCCATATCGTATTTTTGTAATATGTGCGTCAAAATATGCACGCAACACCACCCCAGTTCTCAACCTTGACCTATTCCAACGCTGAGTTCTACAGACTTTAACTCATTCATTCCAGAGTTATTTTGCACGCTGTGCCAGACTTTTTTTGTGGACAGAATTTTATAGAGTGAAGTGTTCATCTTTCAGTCTAAATTTGTTTGTGAATTTTCCTTTGAACATGTACTTATTATATACCAAACTGTGGGGAAATTGATAGAGAATTCAAATATATAATGTCTTTGGTAGTATTAACACAAGTATGTTCGGTATACTTAAAACATTTTGCATGTAAAATTGAAAAACGCTAAAAAGTTGACTGTAGAATACGATCTAACCAAAGACAAATTACTGTTGTAGACAATAAAACTTTCTTTTTAGTCTTCAAACATCAAGTTAATCCATATACAAGTAAAAGAAAACATGCTTATGGCCACAATTAGTACATTTAGTGTTATTCACACCAGTTTTTCCGTGGTCCTTTGTAAGAAAAATACAAATTATGCAATCGTGCATTACGTAATTTTCAAACAAATAAAGGAGAATAACGTTATATAAAAACTTTTTTACTCTTGTTTAATGTTTTAATAGTATCCCTAGCTTCATCTTCTACCAAGAACTAGTGATTAGATGTTACGGTAGGTCTAGTTTTGTAGCTTTTTGATCGGCCAGAATACGACTACGCCAACTCATCAACTAAACCTAGTGTGTCTAGCTTTTCTGCACAGATTCCATATTTTGACAACAAACTGTGACTACCAAACAATCATCATCAATGTCAGCAATGTTTCAAAGTAGTTTGACACAATTATTTGCTTAGGAGACTTAGAAAATGTAAATATAAAGCGTGACATATTTCTCTAGCAATAACGACGAAAAACGCAAACACGCAAATCGTCACAAAAATTGTGATAATAACATCAAAACACGCACACGTGCTGATTAACTACAGTCAAATTAGTTGTTTAGATAGTAGCGGAAGTCATTCTACGAATTTCAATATATGAACTGCATTAAACGGACGATTTTTAAGGTTTATGCGTGATAAACTAAAAACCACGCTGTGAGCGTTGCTGTGGCACGGCGTGTTAAATTTTGCAACGTTCAGAGCGTTGCTGTGGAGTCAAAGAGTTAAACCACATTGGGATGTCTGTATTTTCAGATGTAGTTATATCATGGACAATTCAGGAACAGCAAAACCATTCACTAGCAGAGAGCAAGAGAGAGTGGTCAGTGAGGTCATTGAGCCTATGGCCAGTGATGGTCTGAGAACTATCTGCCTGGCGTACAAAGATTTTGTTAGAGGTAAGTAGATCACTTCGATGATGTTAGAGGTAAGTAGATCACGTAGAGAAGCTGTCATTTCTGCATCCAAGGTTTGCTACAAGTGTTCTCCAGTGTTTAATGACTTTTACATTGATGACACCACTCAAAGATTATTTCCTGTCCATCCTCGATGTTTTCATACCACTTATAGCAAAGTCATCCTGTTGCCCATTAGCCTTCAATATTTTCTTCCTTTATGGAATTCAGCAGCTGTTTAAATGTCCAAAATATTTGGTTTGTACCGTAGTGTTCTCTTTCATTTTCATTAATTCTCTTTTCATTTGTAGTTTTCTAGCACTTTTGTTTCATACTGTTTCCATGAGATGTACCCTACTCCACTATATATTCATATTTGAAGGGTATCAGTTCTTTTTTTTAATTTAAAAAAATGCATCCTTTTTTTCAATGGAGAGTTGTTACAATTATTGTGTACTTTAATTCAACTGTTTTTTTTAAATTATTTCTCATGTATTTTAGATTCAGAGTAAATCTACATGCTTTTTTTTGTGTGTGTGTTAGGAAACAAATGCCTTTTGAAACATTTTTTTTTCAGGGAATGTGTTTTTGCGTGAGTTTTCCCTCTCCTTTTTTTGTTTTTCTTTCAAGCGTGTAATTGTTTTTATTTTGTTTTGTCTGTTTTTTTTTAAATTCCTGTAAATAATTTGATGTAATATCGCGTCAGTCAACTGTGAAAAATTACAAGTATTTGACTTAAGAAAAAAAAATGTGTTGTTAGTTTTAAATTATGGTTCCAGATAAAGTGACCTCGAATTAATGAATTTTTCTTTCTTTTTTTTTTTTAAATGGTAACATTGATTGATTGATTTATTATTTGGTTTTTTTTTAGCATATGATGATTTTCATGTAATAGATTTGAAGTAGTGCATTGTCTGTGAAATTAATTTTTCATTATATGACTTAAGGAAAGAAGTAAGATATAAGTTTTAAAATATAATCCCTAGTAAAGTGATTTGAACATCACCAAAAGCTAATTCTCAATGATGGTGGATCAATTGAAAAATGAAAGACAAAGACTGAATTAAACTTTTTTTGTTGTTTAGTTTTATGCATGAGGAATATTGGTTCTGTTTCATTGTTATTGTTGAACAGATTCGACATAATTGCACTCCAGGCAAACCCATAGGTGCTCAGTCTCCCTCAGTATATATCGAAGAGTGTGAATGTTAACTGTTCCTGTAGCTCGCTGGTTGTATACACAACGGATGCATCCTATCATTCATCCATCTCTGCTAGCCTTACGTCTGATGCCAAATTCCAACAGTCTTAACCTTGATGATTTATCTATTGCAGTGTCATTCTCTAACAGGCGATCATTAATTGTTCTCAGTTGTTGAGGGTTGTTGCATGGTTTGCGAGCATTTTGGTTTTATCTTGATATGGATGGTCGCACCATGCAACACCTCAACTAACTAGACTTCAAAGGGTACTCTTAAAGCATTGGATGACGCATGGAGCCTAGTAACAAGAACAGTCTTAGTGTAGCCTTCGGGCATATGGCAGTGTTTAGAATTATGTGGTAGAACCACTAGCTAATGTATATAATCGTCGATGTGTGTGCTTTTAAAGCTGATATAATAATATGTGTTTAAGGACCGGTGAGTCCATAATTGTGTAAAGCGTTACGAATAAAACGCAAGAATTTGTATATGCGATATTCGAGAATTACGACGCGAAGTTAAAGTATAACGCTAATGAAAGCAATATGGCTGGTGTAGCCTGGCTAGTGATGCCAAATTGAGAGTATTATACAGACAAAGTTCTGATGTGAATGTTAGGCATAGATCCTAAGCAATAATGGAATAATTAGCAGAGATGCATTAACGCTGCTTAAATATGGTAATGTGCCAAGTATTTGGATAAGGATAATGAACAATCATTATGACGCTTAAAATGAACGCACAATGTCTTGTGCATTAAACACTACGAACTGTGATATATCCAGTTTCTTTCAATGTGGAAAATATGTTAATTGAGTAACTCGTGCTGTATATATTGGAGCTATTAAAATATATGTGAAGTCGTCCACACAAGACTTATCCTGTGAAGAAGTTTATAAAGTTACAGTTCAGACTGTTGCGTTGAATTGACCGTTAACCTTCATCGTGTTGGTCAATGTGCAAAACTCTGCCATACTAATGAGAATTCAAAGTAATACTAGAACACAACGAAATATCAAATACGAAATGAAGTTTATTGACTACACGTTCACACTAATATGTCTGAAACACAAAATGAACCCACTGTTGCAGCAGAATATAATAATCAGTGAAAGACAGAACAACAACACTATATCATACAAAATTAGCCCATAAAAGAAAGTCTGCAACATCAGTATCTTTCCCTTATCTATATCCAGTGTCCTCACTGTGGGTGCTCTTGATGCTAGTCTGTCAGCTTTCTCATTCCTGCGTACCCCTGCATGACCAGGACAGCAGATCCACACCAGCTTCTGCAGATTTGAAGCTTCTATGAATGTTTTCATTCATGCTGTAGCCAAAAATTTTGAACCTTTCGAAGCATGCATAGAGACATCTTTATATGATCACCAGCTGTCCACAGTGCTATAGTATGTAGATTTGGATGTGAACCTCTGTCTGTGAGGCTCATTACACCCTCATTGACTCTTGAAATTATCCACACACTTCCAGAGATTCCCCCTGTGGTGAAACATGTTGACAACCCAGCATTGCACACTAAGCTTGGTAAAGTCACTTGAGCCCCAGATGTAACTCTGGCTTGTACCTGATAGCCTGCATGCAGGAGGATTCCACTATGGACCCCGTGATAGGCAGGGGAAGCTAAGAAGTGGCTTTGTGTATGACATGATGATTCCTTGGGAGAGCCCCGACCTAAAGCACAGTATTTTAGCTCTGTATATTTGGTGAGCCACCTTGGATGGTGGGGAATACACAGTATGTCATGCCATGCACTTCTTCCTTCTAGCTTGGGACCAGATGTGGTGATCCTTTAAATGCAAACTAAGCTGGAGAAACTGGAGTTCATGACTTTAACTTATTTCGGAATGGCAGAAAAGCCACAGGAAAAGCCTAGGTCTACAGTGTAGATAATACCAAAGTCTCTTCAACTTGGTATTGGCTGCAAAAGGTTGAGAAGCTCAGCAGCCCTAGTTAAACAACAACAACAAACAAAAACAACAACCTTTTGAAGACATGGACTGAAGCAATGTCTGCCTTTGTTAATGAAATATCAATTAGCCACCTTAAGGCTGGAGTAGTTGCCTCTACCTCAGTTCTAATGCTGGAAATTGCTGTCTTGTAAGCCCCGCTATATTCAGCAACGATTCTGCTCTTTACTTTAGCAGAGAAACCCCAACCTGATTTCTCACCACAGATCACAGACTCATCTGTATACACATTGACACCATTATCCCCAGCATGATCATGTATCATTTGATTAATTTTCATCTCTGCTTTTCCATTGCCCGACGTTCTACACTCTCTGCCTAGGCTGATGATTACTTGCTGGTACTTAATCCAGTTCTCATCATGACAGATTATATGTAACAGTTTATGTGTTGTTTGGTTTGGTTTTATATATCTATTATATAACTAGAATATTATTTATGTTATATATAATTATTTATTGATTTTTTTTTTTTTTTAAATGCAGGTCCAAAAGCAGAAAATGAAGGTGCTCTTGAAGGCATTGACTGGGATGACGAGCCAAAGGTCATGTCAGGGCTGACCTGTCTATGCATTGTGGGTATCGAGGACCCTGTCAGAGATGAGGTTTGTGTTGTTTATATGGAATGTTGTATCTATGTTATCTTTATCATTGGATGGAAGAGATGAAACAGACGTATATTACTGCTACGATGTGCAGGCAGTTTGTGATGCATCATCAGAAATAATATGTCAGCATTCTGATATAAAGAGCTTAGTCCTTAGAATGTGAGTGGTGATTGTGCCTCGGCATGGGTGATTATGTCTCTGCACAACTTCCTGTCTCTAATACTTTTTATCAATTTGGTTGTTGACGCTTTCCATACCACAATGTTAGTCCAGTATTTTTCTCTCATTGTCATACTCTCTTTTTTCTTCAATCTTTCCTGTTGTCACGATATATTCCAGCTTTCATCTTCTCATAACATGCCCAAGAAAGTGGATTGTTTCTTTCTAATGTTAGTAATAAGCTTCCTTGTTGCCCTGACAACTTTCAGGACACGCTCGTGACTCTTTCTTCAGCTGTTCTTGGTATTTTTAACATTCTTCTGTAAAACCACATCTCTGTGGCCTTCTGGGATTTTCCTGCATGTTTATTAGTTATTCATCATTCACTTCTGGAGTAGCAACATAAATCAATACAGGATGACAAAACAGTTTCATGTGTCATAATCTGCTATTGTAGGTTCCAGACGCCATTCGAAAGTGTCAGAGAGCTGGTATCACAGTGCGTATGGTGACAGGAGACAATGTTAATACAGCTCGCAGCATTGCATCCAAATGTGGCATCTTGAGACCTGGAGAAGATGGACTTGTCCTAGAGGGCAAAGAATTCAACAGGAGAGTCAGAGACCAGACAGGGGAGGTGAGTTGTCATTGAATGAAATATAGTTCTTCTCAAGCAGATTTTTTGTAGGAACAAACAGATTTTTAATAGGAACAAACATGGATTGTAGAAATAAATGGATTTTTAGTAAGTACAGACAGATTTTTTAGTAGGAACAAACATGTATTGTAAGAAAAAACAGATTTTTAGTAGGAACAGATGTATTGTTGGAACAAACAGATTTTTAGTAGGAACAGATGTATTGTAGGAACAAACAGATTTTTAGTAGGAACAGATGAATTGAAGGAACAAACACGTTTAGTAATGTAGGAACAAGCAGATTTTTAGTAGGAACAAGCAGATGTATTGTAGGAACAAGCAGATTTTTAGTAAGAACAAACAGATGTATTGTAGGAACAAGCACATTTTTAGTAAGAACAAACATGTTTTGTAGGAACAAATAAATTTATTGTAGGAACAAGCAATTTTTTGTAGGAACAAGCAGATTTTTAGTAAAAACAGATGTATTGTAGGAACAAGCAAATTTTTAGTAGAAACAAGCAGATATATTGTAGGAACAAGCAGATGTATTGTGGGAACAAGCAAATGTATTGTATGAACAGATTTTTAGTAGGAACAAACAGATGTTTACTACTGTAGGAACAAACAGATTTATAGTAGGAGCAAACATGCATTATAGGAACAAACAAATTTATAGTAGGAAGCATCTCTTCTTTGAAGTGAACAGCGAAAGTCCTATGAAATCTCATGTACGAGGCGTGTTCAAATGAAACCCGCCCGTGCTGCGCCAAGTGGACATTTGTAGGAGGAGCATGATGACGTCACATCTGACGTAATAAGCACATACACATGTGTAAGTGTTCATTCTCCTAGTATTCATTGTTTGTGCTGCAGACTGTTAAAATAATGGCCGGTGTGATACGGAATCCGTCCAAGGTCAATCAGCGAGCAGTGATTCAGTTCCTAACAGCCGAAGGATGTCGACCAGTCGACATTCATCGCCGAATAAAAGCAGTGTATGGTGACAAAAGTGTGTCTAAGACTACAGTGAAAGACTGGGCACGAATGTTTCGAGAAGAACGCCAGTTAACGAAAGATCTTCCGCGGCCAGGTCAGGTGCATATTGTTGCGACATAAGAAGCCATCACCGAGACTGATGCAGCAATACGGGTGGACCATCGTCGGAGCTTACGTTCGCTAGCAGAGGAATTCGCTGTGTCTCTTGGGACAGTTCAAATGGTGGTTAGGAAGAAACTGAAGTATCGAAAGGTGTGTTCACAATGGGTCCCACGGATGCTGACCGATCACCATAAGGAAGAACGCATGGGGTGGAGTTTGAACCACCTGCTGCGTTACGAAGAGGAGGATGATGCATTTCTGTTGCGCATAGTGGCAGGCGATGAGTGTGGTGCCACCATTTTGAGCCGTGCAGCAAAACAGCGAGCATGCAATGGAAATATCCCAGATCACCAAAACCCAAAAAATTCAAGTCACAGATTTCCGCCGGTAAGGTTATGCTGACCGCATTTTTTGACCATGAAGGGCTTCTATTGGTAGACTTTAAAGATCCTGGCGTGAACATCAATGCCATCCGCTACAAAGACACACTAGACAACCTGCATACAGCCATCAAGAATAAACGACCCGGCATGCTTTCGCGGGGTTTGATTCTGTTGCACGACAATGCTCGTCCACATGTTGCGAACATTGTGCAGGAAGCGTTAGCAAGGAAAAGGTGGGAAGTTCTGCCACACCCAGCCTACAGCCCCGATCTGTCACCATGTGACTTTCATTTGTTCGAACCCTTAAAAAATCTCTAAAGGGACAACGATTCGACTCCGATGCAGACGTCAGGGCCTCTGTGACCAAATGGTTCAATAAGCAACCAAAGTCATTTTTCTCGGACGGCATCCGCTGTCTACCCAAGCAGGGGGATGCGTGTCTGAATGCCTATGGTGACTATTTCTAAAGAACACCAGTGAGTACTTGCTTCATAACAATTGCTGTATTTAATTCTACTACTCCTGCTGATGTACCTTACATATATTTGTTATAAAGCCACTGGGACAGGTTTCATTTGAACACGCCTCGTAGTTGAATTGTTTCAAACACAGTGTGAGAAGATAATAATTAGAAGAATATATGGCTTAGTCAAAGATATTCATACCAGGCAATAGAGAACAAGAACAAACAAAGAAATATATTGCTAGACAGGTTACTACCAGTGATGAAAGGTATGAGATTGAACATGCTGAGGATGCATTAACTGGATGGAGACTGACAGATGAGCTAGGTAAACACATGCTGAAGAACCAGTTCAGGGCACAGAGCAAAGGGACTGTCCAAGAAGACTGGACAGACAGCCTAGTAGTAAGCCTGTTAATTGTCAATTGGAGACAGATCATGGGGATGTTGTTATGTGCTGCCTAGGCTAACACAATGACATCTTGGCGGAAATACCACTATTACAAAATATATGGCTCATTACACCAAGAAGATGGAAAGCTTGGGAAAAATGTTTCATTAAATGTTTATACAGTAAGATCTCATTTTACGATATGTTCCTGAAAATTCAGTCGTAAACTGAATCGTTGTAAAACGAATCCATTTTATAATGTATTTAAATGGGATAAGTTTCTGATGTGTACATATTTATAAACATTTTTACAAATTTGTTTTAATATGCATTTTTATTTATACAAGTATATTAATCAACATTTTATAAACATTGTTATTGTTAATCAGAATTGACCTCACTGCACTCCGGGCAAACCCATAGGTGCTCAGTCTACCTCAGCAAATGTCGAAGAGTATGAATGCTAATTGTACCTGTAGCTCGCTGGTTGTACATACGATAGATGCATCCTCTCTCACGTCCATTTCTGCTAGTCCCACGTTTGATGCCAAACTCCAACAGCCTCAGCTTATAAACATTGGCAAAAGTAAAATATAAAAACATGTTAGTTTTGTTAAATATTTTCCTGAAGAAGGTCCAGGCTGCGGGCCTCGATATCTTTGAATAAAGAATGCAGTGTTAGCTGCTTTGATTTTTGTCTTCCTCTTGCATGATTTCATAATAAGGACACAGCACGTCATTAATGCCCTCTTTTTATTGTAGAACTGCTCCCAGTCAGGATCAGTGTCACCAAACTGCTGGGCTGCATTGTCTATCAGTACAAGAATATCATAACGGTCCTTCGTCTGCATTGGCTTGATAAATAATTCTTCTTCCTCATTGTCTTTTTGATCATTTTGCTGCTCAGTCAAGTAATGTGCTAACTCCTCTAGTTCTTCATTCAACAGAGGCTGAGCATGACTGTGCAGCAGTTAAGTGATGTCTTCAGGTTGAAAATTGTCACGCCCTACTGCTAGAGCCAATTTGCTTATCTTATTTGTAAACATCTCCACCCGGTCAAAATCTTGGCAACCAAATTGTGTGCCAGATATCCATCATACCACTTCTTTCCAAGTCAAGTTTATGTTGTTAATAGCTTTCAGGATGTTGTACTTCTTCTAATATTGCTTCAGAGAGATGCTAAAGGTAGTGCACTTTAAATGCAGCTGTAGCCTCTTGGTCCAATGGCTGTAACAGAAATGGTGGTATTGGGAGGCAAACAGACCTCCATTACATCGAGTTCACACCTAATTTCTCCAATGTTTGACGGATGTCTGATGCGTGATGCCATATGATGATGGATGGTATCCGCATGTCTGGTTTTGTGTAGTGTGTAGATGTGTTCAGTCAAAACAATGTTCATACAACAATAACAGGGCAATCCACATAGGACGTCAGTAAACTCACGACGTATAAAGTCAATGAGTCTTGAAACAGCCGTTGACGTTTTTCTTCATTATTTATTGTGGACGCCACAGTGACAAAATGGTTACGCAAATGTGTAGGCACATCAAACAGTCATTATCACAGCAACATTCAATACAGCAATAGACGGTAGACAGCAATACAGTGATGAGTCAGATGCATGTTATATTTCATAGTGCTGTAAATGTAGTCAGGTGGAAAACTCCATCCTTTTCTATAACAGCCAGGAGATAACCAGATGTATGAGATCAGTTCACTCTCCTTAGTTTGACTTCAGCAAAACAGACACGTCTGCCGAAGTATAAATAATGTCCTCAAAAATATCCTCTAGATAATAAAGGTTTTCCAAACCTAGTTCATTTAACAAAGTAGCAAGTAATGGTCCTTGGTACATGCATCAACCGATGCAGTACAATGCAGCGACATGTGAGCTGGGAAAAAACATCTCGTGACGACGACTTTCGGAGACAGGCTATGAATCGAAATCGCTCACGACCCAAAATCGATAGAGTTAATGAAAAAGTCAATTTACCTTGCTTTCATGAAATACACAGAAATATCACGCCTCCCGACATGTGGGAAAACACTAGAGGTATTATCTCGACTAAACGAAATATCCATAAGAGGACTACACATCCCTGACAGAACAAAAAATAGCGGAGATCCCCTCTTCAACGAGGCATCTCTTTCGCCATTCCAAATCGCTCACTCCCACTAGTGGTGGGCGGAAACCGCTCGACCAAACAACAAGACAAGTCATGCGCAGTCCAGCGCAAAAATGACCACAGCTCAAACTTAACTGCATTCGATACCAACGCGAGAAGACAAATGCTTACCGAGAAAAGTGACTATAAATTTCAAGCAGTTGTTGCCCTTGCGTTATAAAATAGATATTGAAATAAAACGATGTTGCGAGAATTTATCACGCAACATATCACCACCTCCTCCCGATAAAAAAAAAATGTGGAACATATTTTTTTTTTTTTAATATCAAAGAGCATGCGATAAGCGGCTCAAAACGCACGAATTATGCGCTGATAATTAACTAAATTGCCAAACAATAGGCTAATTATAGAGTGTCTGGTGAGGATATGCCTCAACAGAAAAACAAATATGTCTCAAAAAAATATTCACATCGGGGAGGTGTCACCAACACACATCACGTTAGCATGTAAACACAATATACGTATGCAAGTTACTATAATCATCATTAAACAGCATACTCTAATATTGTCTTTAAAAATGGATGTACAAATCTGATAGGAAAATTTAAATAGTACATTCTTTGACATGTAATGACATAAGTACATAGTAAAGTTAAACTACATGACGATCCAGGATATATGCTCTGGTATTCCGAGGGTAAGTACACAATCTAGAACTCGTCATGCTTGAAACTAGTAAGGTAAGTCCTCAGCTCAACAATGACATTCTGAGAAAGTACAAGCAATATAATGCTAATTAATAACTAATATGCTTCATAAGGTACAATACATTATTAATAATTGTGGCTGTTTAGTAAACTAACGGCCCTTATATTAACTACTCAGTCCTCCTCTATCATCTTAAAAAACGAACAGAAGAAGATGACAACAAAGCACAATAGTGTGTACATATAAAGTGAGTACAGATGTGCTAATCTATTGTAGAAATATAGGATTGTTATGACTCTGTAATATATGGAAATATAGGACAGAAGTATTAGTTGGAGTCATGTGGGCATCTAGACAAAATGTCAGCCATCACATTATCCGCACCACGGATAGCTCGTACCGTGAAGTGAAAAGGTTGAAGAGCTATAGCATATCGAGTGGATCTCGAACTCTTCAAATTCTTAGTCTGAATAGCTGTAAGAGCTTTCTGATCAGTCTCTAGAATGAAATGTGCGCCCAGGAGGAATCTTTGTAGTTTTAGAATTGACCAAACCATCGCTAACAACTCACGGTCTAAAACCGAGTAGTTCCTCTCTGCCGCATTTAGTTTTCTAGAAATGTACATAACAGGATGCAGAGTATTTGCATATTCTTGCATCAGTGCTGCTCCAATCCCAATGGATGAAGCATCACTCCGAAGAACAAAAGTCCTATCAAGAGTAGGTAATCTTAAGATGGGAGGAGAAGAAAATATATTCTTGATTTGGTCTAGTGAAGATTGGCATTCTTCAGACCAACGAACCAGATTAGGCGAACCTTTCTTCAACAGTGTTGAGAGAGGTGCCATGATCGAAGATAAATTTGGAATAAATCTCCCATAAAATTGAATTAAACCTAAGAGACTCCTAACTTGTTTCTTCGTTTTAGGAACAGAGATGTTCAGTATTTTGGAAGTATTGTGGTCTTCTGTCTTCAAGAGACCATGACCAACACGATGACCCAGGAAAGAGATTTCACCAAAACCAACAAAAGCTTTAGATGGTTTTGCTGTCAAATTATTCTCACGTAGAGTGGACAGTAAGTCATATAACCCTAAATAGTGATCTTCCCAGGTATCACTGAAGAGACAGATGTCATCTAAGTATGCGATGACATCCGAACGATGTGACAGAATTCGACGCATCATGCGAACGAAAGTGGCAGGGGCGTTCATGAGACCAAAAGGCATAACATTCCATTGAAATAGACCCCTAGGTGTAGAAAAAGCAGTAAGAGGTTTGGCATGCTCTGCTAAAGGCACTTGCCAATAACCTTTAGACAAGTCAAGTTTAGTGAAGAATCTAGAATTAGAAAGTCTAATCAGTAGATCTTCTAACAAAGGCATCGGTTCAGCATCGAACTTTGTGACCTGATTCAATTTGCGATAATCAACGCAAATTCGTATGTTCTTATCCTTCTTCCGGACAATAACCATGGAAGAAGAATATGGTGAAGTCGATGGTTCAATTATATTTAATTGAATCATTTCATCCAATTCCTTTTCCACTTGCGACTGAAAGTGTATAGGAATAGGATACGGCCTAACCCTAATTGGATTATTGTCGGTAAGAATTATGTCATGTTCTATGACATCTGTGTGTCCAGGAATGTCAGTGAGAACATCCTGAAATGTTTGTAACATCGACGAGACTTGTCGATGTTCGTCACCAGAAAGATTAGGAGAAACAGAAACGTTTTTTCCAAGATTCCGTGGAATGTAATGGAACCACTGGAAGGGGAAGGTTGACATCAGAGAAGGTAGCTTCCTCATCCTGAATGACAGACAGGGATGAATAATGACCGTGAGGTGCAGGAGCATCATCCGTTGCCTGGAAAATAGGCAGCAAATAGTCCGGACGTTCGTGAAATTCCGAAAGCATGTTTATGTGGAAAGTTTTATGCTTTCCATCAATATCGACCACATAGTCAACATCGGAAATCCGAGAGACTATTGCATACGGACCTTTCCATGCAATAAGAAGTCTATTTTCCCTACTGGGGAGTAGGACGAATGCTTTGTCACCTGGACAAAGTTGTCGTAGACATCTATTCTTGTTAGCAAACTGTCTTGCCTTCTCTTTAGCAATTTCTGATGAAGCAGTTGCTAGCTTACATGCCTCAATGATCTTTTGTCTAAGAGCAATGACATACTCATATGAGGATTGAGTTTCATCGCTAATATCATCGGCAGTGATGAGATCGTGTAATAAAGACATAGGGCCGCGTGGACGCGCGCCAAAGACAAGTTCGAAGGGAGAAAATCCTGTGTGTTCATTAGGGACTTCTCTATAGGCAAAGAGAGCCGCGGGTAAAACCCTGTCCCAATCTTGAGGATGATCTTCAGTTATCTTACCAAGCAAAGTCTTGAGCGTTCTATTCAGACGCTCAACTAACCCATTAGACATAGGATGGTAGATACTACTGAGAGATCGTTCAATATGTAAGGTAGACATTACCTGTGACATAGTGTCAGATATGAGTAGAGTGCCATGGTCTGACAATATTTCTCTGGGGAACCCCAAGCGAGAAAATATCAACCAAAGAGCATCTGCGATATCTGTAGTAGATATGCTCTTAAGAGGAATAGCCTCTGGCCAACGTGTGCACATATCGACACATGTAAGGATAAACTGATGTCCTCTGGCCGACTTGACCTTAAAAGGGCCAATAATATCTATGGCCATTTTCTGAAACGGCCGAATAGGAATGTCAGCAGCCTGGATAGGCGCAGCATGTCGTGATCCTCTAGATTTGACCTCCTGACATACCTTGCATGATCGGCAGTAAATACGAATGTCCTTATTGACAAAAGGCCAAAAGAAAGCCGCAAGGACTCTCGACTTCGTACGGGCAAAACCCATATGTCCAGCACATTGCAAGTCATGAGCATGTTGCAATATTTGCACTCTCATGCTCTTGGGAACAAGAATTTGCGAATGTGCCGACGTAGTCGAATCTTGTACCATACGTACAAGTACGCCGTTTCTCATTGCAATCCAAGATTTTCTATTTGTATCCTGATTCGGATCACCTTTCTTCGCAAGAACGAAGAATTTTTTTAAAGAAGGATCTTCTTCTTGCAATTTTATGAAAGAGTCACGAGTAATCACTAAGTGACTATCTTGGCTATCAACTTCATTATCACTATTCAGTGAAGTTTCGGGTGTTTGTAGAGCTTGTGCTCTTGTAACTACTGCATTTGTAGCTTGCATGTTATTATCTTCCCAAGCAGCAATCTGCTGTGGGGTACACTCCCTAACTCCGTGAATACGACCAATAATAAGGTCCGCAATAGGATTAGGTAAGAGACAAGCATGCACATCTCCAGTAAAGAAAGGAGTGGCAATGCGAATTACAGCAGTAGGATATTTTTCTAGAGTGCCGCCAAATGTGACACATTTAATAACCCTTCCTGTAGCACAAGATGGATCTACAAGCGATTGTCTAACACCAATAGTGGTGCATCCGGAATCGAAAAGTAGTGAGACCGGAGTATCATTAACAAGACCCTTATGTAGGATTAAAGAACCCCCTCCCGTCATGCGCAACAGCAGCAGGAAGAGCGGGAAGTGGGTGACCACAACTCAAAGTAGTTATGGTACCCGGTTCGAATAAAGTACTGCATTGGGGGCATTTGTTTGCTCTCTCAAAGTCAAAAGCAGAACCAGTGACAGCGTCAAAGTTTTTATTATCAACACCATGATTACAGGCTCCCTCAGTTTCCTGTTGTACAGCATTAGCCTGCTGATATCTCTTTTTTTTGTGTTGAGATCTACCCCGACTATTATTACCTCTGAAGTTATCAGAGTTATTATTATCTCTGCAGTTATTATTGTCTCTATTGTAATTGTTATCCTGGTTCGAATACCAGTTTCCACGATTACTATCATGTTCACATTGATGCGAACATCTATTTGTTTGGTTCTGAGGTCTTCGGCAGGAATAACCTCTATTACCATATCCTCTTTTGAAATGCTTATAATTATTAGGGTGATAGTAACGTGTACTATCAGGCTGTCTCCAATTCTTCGAAGAAGAATCACCATGAAATTGATTTCCATGATTTTGACAGAAATTACCGCTACCCTTTCTATCAAAATTTTGTTGGGATCTACGAGCAAAGTTTTGACCATACGGAGCTGCCGAAGCAACTGGTAAACCTTCTTTCACCTTAGAGTTACCCATGGTTATGTGTGGGTGCGCAGTTACGTATTGGCAACAGAAATCTTCCATTTCTTTTATTGTTTTAGGTTTACGTTCATGAAGGAAAGCAAGGAAAGACTCATTGACAGACGACATGACTTTGTCTCTAAGTATTAAGTCCATAAGTCCTTCATAAGTTTTTTTCCGTCTTAGATAGTTCAACCCATCGTGAGAAAGTAATGCGTATTCTTGCAATAAACTCGGAGAATTCAACTCCATTTTCAGGTAACATGTTTTTAAATTGTAGACGATAGCCGTCTTCATTAAGCTGATATTTCTTTAACAAAGCGGCCCTGACAACCTCATAATTGTTCTTGTCAGGTTCATCCACCATATTTAATATACTTAGAGCTTTACCTGTCAGTATCCCTGATAACTGATAAACATATTTTGCTTTGTCTATGTTATGAGCTGTACATGCTTGTTCAAATCTGTCCAGATAGAACATTATGTCATCACTGGAAGGACTAAATGTTGGTAACTTAATCTTAAAAGTATCATTATTAGCCTTACCAGAAGATGAACCCTTGTTTGAATCATTACCATTACTCATGCTTGTCAATTTCAATTTTTCCAACTCTAAAGCTAAGACCTTTTCTTCATGTTCCATTTTTGCTTTCTCTTTCCTCTCATCAGACTCTCTCTGTAATCTTCTTTCCTCAGCCTGAGCCTCTTTTTGAAGTCTTTCATTTTCAGCTTCTTTTTCAAGTCTTTTATTTTCAGCCTCTTTTTCAAGTCTTTTATTCTCAGCTTCTAGCTGTAGCTGGAGTTTTCTTTCCTCAGCTTCTGATTCCC
This sequence comes from Oreohelix idahoensis, assembly GCA_024509875.1. Lineage (NCBI taxonomy): Eukaryota > Metazoa > Mollusca > Gastropoda > Stylommatophora > Oreohelicidae > Oreohelix > Oreohelix idahoensis. Next base: position 335,385 of record JAMPIV010019386.1, on the reverse strand, counting down.
TTTTTTGTTTTTCCATTTCCATTTGGAATCTTTTTTCATCCACCTGCATCTGCAGTTTCTTTTGTTCAGCTTCCATTGCTTTATCATATCGAGCAGTTGCAAATTCTTCTAACTTATCACCAGTCTTCCCAAGCAATTTACCCTGCTCAATAAAGTGCTCAAATGTAGACATGTTGACTAACATATGAGTCCAAAACCTGAAATAATTAACTAATTTATTTCAAACCTAAGTGTAACAAGTCTTAATTAAGCACTTGTATATTCACATCACATTATATTATCCTGACGATATCTGCGCTATAATTAAACAAAATACATGACACCACAGTGTATAAACAAAAATGTTGTATGAAACTAAATTATAGACAAGAGTAGGCTAACAAATACAAACAAATCAAAACAAAACTAAAGAATGCGAAATAATAACGAAAACAATATTAAAACATGTCATCACAGCTAACATAAATAGCAACAGAAGTCGCTTAGCAAATTCCAGTATCGGAAATTTGCAAACCCTACAGAAAACGCTCACAATAGACGACCTCTATGACGTGGCATAATCTAACGGAGACACCACCCAACCGAGAACCCGCTGAAATATAAACATATAAATATACGAATAACATATAAACATATAACATATAGAATGAGATGATACACAGAAGACTCAGCAGAAGTATAAGGGCACAGTTTACATACAAACAGGCCACTTAACTTATAGGCTTCCAATCGTAGAACAGCAGAAAAACGGATGTCAATCAACGTCCTAAAGAGCGAAGCTCCAACGATGATGGCACATCTGAACTGCTTCCACTGCTAACACGATGGTACAAGAGCTTCTGAAATACTGTGTGTTGAGTTGTTTCGGCACTTGACCTTCTAATCCAAAAGTAAGTTGATGGAAATCGGTACTTGGCCTTCTTCAGAAAACAACCCGTTTCAACCGGCACTTGACCTTCACAAAAACGACAGCACTGGAACCTTGACAGCAGCAACTTGCTTGACTTGCGTAAAAGATAACAGCAGTCCGAGTTATCCGGCAACATGTAACAACGCCGGGTACTGTCAAATTCTTGTTTCCGTCAAAAGTTGAAATTTTGACTTTTACCGGGCAACGCCGAGTACTTTGAAAATTTTGAAGATGTTGACTGTATTGAAGAATGTTAATTTCTTGAAGGATGCTGATGAATTCTTGTTGAAAATGAAGTGGGTAAGGGACCCCGTGTTTGCTGGTACCAGAATCAAACCAGCTTATGGCCACCAAATGATGCGTGATGCCATATGATGATGGATGGTATCCGCATGTCTGGTTTTGTGTAGTGTGTAGATGTGTTCAGTCAAAACAATGTTCATACAACAATAACAGGGCAATCCACATAGGACGTCAGTAAACTCACGACGTATAAAGTCAATGAGTCTTGAAACAGCCGTTGACGTTTTTCTTCATTATTTATTGTGGACGCCACAGTGACAAAATGGTTACGCAAATGTGTAGGCACATCAAACAGTCATTATCACAGCAACATTCAATACAGCAATAGACGGTAGACAGCATTACAATGATGAGTCAGATGCATGTTATATTTCATAGTGCTGTAAATGTAGTCAGGTGGAAAACTCCATCCTTTTCTATAACAGCCAGGAGATAACCAGATGTATGAGATCAGTTCACTCTCCTTAGTTTGACTTCAGCAAAACAGACACGTCTGCCGAAGTATAAATAATGTCCTCAAAAATATCCTCTAGATAATAAAGGTTTTCCAAACCTAGTTCATTTAACAAAGTAGCAAGTAATGGTCCTTGGTACATGCATCAACCGATGCAGTACAATGCAGCGACATGTGAGCTGGGAAAAAACATCTCGTGACGACGACTTTCGGAGACAGGCTATGAATCGAAATCGCTCACGACCCAAAATCGATAGAGTTAATGAAAAAGTCAATTTACCTTGCTTTCATGAAATACACAGAAATATCACGCCTCCCGACATGTGGGAAAACACTAGAGGTATTATCTCGACTAAACGAAATATCCATAAGAGGACTACACATCCCTGACAGAACAAAAAATAGCGGAGATCCCCTCTTCAACGAGGCATCTCTTTCGCCATTCCAAATCGCTCACTCCCACTAGTGGTGGGCGGAAACCGCTCGACCAAACAACAAGACAAGTCATGCGCAGTCCAGCGCAAAAATGACCACAGCTCAAACTTAACTGCATTCGATACCAACGCGAGAAGACAAATGCTTACCGAGAAAAGTGACTATAAATTTCAAGCAGTTGTTGCCCTTGCGTTATAAAATAGATATTGAAATAAAACGATGTTGCGAGAATTTATCACGCAACAATGTCCATGTGCGTTGTCCAGTAAGAGAAGAACCGTTCGTGGCAAATTGTTTTCATCGCAAAATCAGAACACTAGGGCAAATGTGGGTGGAGTACGATTCTGTGAAGATGTGCTGTGACTGCCTTCAAACCAGGTGCAGATTTCTCTTCACGTGAGATATAGGTTCTAGAGGACATCTATCTCCAGTAGATGCTAGTTTCATCGGCATTAAAAATGAGATCTGGTGGGAAATTACCATTCTTCTATAATTCTCTTCAAGATTTTAGGAAACTTGTGTGCGGCCTCAACATCAGTATTAGTAGCCTGACCACTAATTTTTAAATTATAAATTAAGGAACACTGTTTTAATTATCAAACTACCCTTTACTCTTTTATTTTCACAGCATTGGCCAATATCGTTAAAACAGTGGCGGGCGCTAAATTGAATGAACTACTAACATTAGCACGTGTTTCACCAGCCTCCCTCCTTCTAATCACTAACATTTTAGTGTCTTAACTTCTGGATTTTTGTGCTCTATTGACCGCTCTTTGCATGGGGTTTCATCTGCATTTTTACGAACAGACATGATTTTACCTGTTTTAGCACAAAATAAACAAAGAAATCCAAACACGCATGAAAATAAAGGTAGCAAACAACTGCATTTAGAGCATGCGACTGGAGACCAGAGTCGGGCAACTGCGATGCGATGTTGAAAAAATGCCCATTTTTTAAATTTTCATAGTCGTAAAAGTGAATCGTCATAAAAGTGAATCGTCATGAAATCTTGACTGTACTCCTTAAGCTTTATATATCAAAACCTAGAATATCTTCGCAGGAAACAACTGAAGGAAATGGCCTTTTGGATACCTGATATGTCTCACTTCCTCCTACTGAGCTTTCTCATTTAATAGTTCTTCTGTGCCCTGGCAAGCATGTCATTAAAGGGCACTCTAAACATTTGGGTATGGGGCTAGCAGTATGATTATTTAAAACAAATTGCTGTTGAATGCACTACTAAATAAGAGGACATGCACACCATCATAGCTGGCAGACGCTGGAGCTGGGTTGGTCATGTCCTCAGAAGAGACCCCGATGCCATCACAAGAACAGCTATGCTTTGGACCCCTGAAGGAAAACGAAAGAGAGGCAGACCAAAAACAACCTGGCGGAGGACTGTGGAGGCTGAGATGCAGGGAATGAACCAGAGTTGGGGCACTGTACGAAGGATGGCCACCGACCGAGCAAAGTGGAATCAATTTTTTGTTGCCCTACAAGACGACACTAGGCGCGATGGCCACTGACTGCTTTGACGGTCGGCGGCTAAGGATCAAAGAAGAGAAGAAGAAGAAGCACTACTAAAATGTACTTGAAGTGATGTAGTACAGACTTCCTGGAAGGAGGTCATCCACAGTGGTGGTCCTCGATCTCCTAAAGGCATGAAAAAGGTGACTCCATGTACCTGCTTTTGTTTCAGGTGAGTCAAGAACTGATGGACAAGATCTGGCCCACTTTACGAGTGCTAGCTAGATCTTCACCACAGGACAAATTTAATTTGGTGAAAGGAATCATTGACAGCAAACTTGGGAAGACAAGGCAAGTTGTTGCTGTCACTGGAGATGGTACAAATGATGGTCCAGCCCTGAAGAAGGCGGATGTTGGTTTTGCTATGGTAAGTCTTCTTCTAATAGGTTTTGTGTTGTTGGTTAAAAAGTTGATGATAATTTTTCACATTTAATCATTCATTCATTTCAGTCGTTACCCTTTGGCTTCCCAGGAGGTATAGGCCTTGAGCAGACTTGTGCCAGGTCCTCCTGACCCTTGCCATCAAGGTCTTTCCTTGTAACCCGGACTTCTTTTGGCTTTCTCTTAGTTGCATCCTAAGCCTCCTTACCTGAGGATCACATTTAATCCTGCAGTGTTCTTCATTCCCTTTGGAGCATAGAACTGCAATTGTTGCTGTCCATTAGTTTCTGTTTAGGGTTGCCTTTGTTAGCTCTGCCATGAGGTCCAGTTGTTTTGTTTCCTCATCTGCTGTACTTCTCTAGGTTCTCTTTGGCCTTCCCATACTTCTCTTTCCCTGAGTGGTTCAGTCAAGGGCATCTGGCTATACCAAGTTGATTGTGTCATGAAGGTATGTCTTATCTGTGTCAACTTCACTGTTTAATATCCAGCTGTATTTGTTGTATGTTGGTTCTGATCAATAAGACTGTTCATTCACCACATATACTCTGGTGATTTTCACGTGAGACTTTAAGTCATCTCAAATACTTTGGTCATTTTCACATTTTACACTTTCATACTACTTTGAAGTATGATATTCAGAGAAGAGACTGCAGGCAATCTGAATGACTACATCACCCTGCCATAAGAAGGGCAGCTCGATCATCTTTCTCCATGTTTTTGTTGTTGCTGTTGATTTTTTTAGCCTTCAAGATTTTGTCTTCTCCTATGGACACCAGTCAAGGGCATGATGGAAATTTAACAGCAAACACACAAAAATAATAAATAATGAGAGAAAGCCACAGTGGCACTGAAGTAACTACAGGTCTATCTCCTTTTATCAAAACACCTGAAAACCAAAATATTCTGAAGTTTTTTGTTGGGGACAACTTTGGGCTACATTTATGTCACTATTGGGCGATTATTGAACACATTTTGGACAACTTGGGCCTATTTTGGTCTGAATGTGATTTGAGCAACATTTGGAAAAAAAAAAAAAAAAATGTGGTTTCCGAAAGACAGCTGTCCCTCAAGGATTTCAGATAAAATGGTACAGACCTGTATAAACAAAATACAAGAACTAAAAGAAATGTGGTCTGGTGAACACAACATATAAAAACTGGTATGAAGTCAAGTTTTACAACAGCATTTGGAATGATAAGCCATTGCTCGTGTGTAAATACTGTCTCTGTACCAATTTTTTAATTTGTTCGCTGTACCTTCCAGTTTTACAACTGTTTTACTTTATTACTGACGCCAGTGCTTCTTGACTAGGGCTGCATGCTGGACATTTAACGGGCTGAGAAGCAGTGATTTAGCTTTCTTGATGGAGGAATACTTATGGGCTCTCCAACAGTCACAGGCACTCTTTATAGCACCACTCACAGCTACAGAACACATACAAAATCTTCAACTTGTCATTAGCTATGAAAGAGTGATGAGCTCAGCAGTCCTAGTTATACAACAACAACTATTCTGTTACTTCTTCTGTAAGAACCATGCTAGCTTAGGGTGACCAAATTATTATTTTTTTTTAAAGGAGGACATTTTCAGATTTTTTTGACTAACAAGGAGGACACTTTTTAAGAAAAGGACACATTAATTTCACTAATTTAACTCTTTCATTCCAGAGTTATTTTGCACGCTGTGCCAGACTTTTTTGTAGGCAGAATTTTAGAGAGTGAAGTGTTCATCTTTCAGTCTAAATTTTTTTTGTGAATTTTCCTTTGAACATGTACTTATTATATACCAAACTGTAGGGAAATTGATAAAGAATTGTAATATATAATGTCTTTGGTAGTATTAACACAAGTTTGTTCGGCATACTTAAAACATTTTGCATGTACAATTGAAAAACGCAAAAACGTTGACTAGAATACGATCTTACCAAAGACAAATTACTGTTGTAGACAATAAAACTTTCTTTTTAGTCTTCAAACGTCAAGTTAATCCATATACAAAGTAAAAAAAAAACATGCTTATGGCCACAATTAGTGCATTTAATGTTATTCACACCAGTTTTTCTGTGGTCCTTTGTAAGAAAAAAAATAAATTATGCAATCGTGCATTACATACTTTTCAAACAAATAAAGAAGAATAACGTCATATAAAAACTTGTTTACTCTTGTTTAATGTTTTAATAGTATCCCTAGCTTCATCTTCTACCTAGGACTAGTGATTAGATATTACGGTAGGTCTAGTTTTGTTGCTTTTTGGTCGGCCAGAATATGACTACGCCCACTCATCAACTAAATCTAGTATGTCTAGCTTTTCTGCACAGATTCCGTATTTTGACAACAAACTGTGACTACCAAACAATCATCATCAATGTCAGCAATGTTTCAAAGTAGTTTGACACAGTTATTTGCTTAGGAGACTTAGTAAATGTAAATATAAAGCGTGACATATTTCTCTAGCAATAACAATGAAAAACGCAAACACACAAATCTTCACAAAAATTGTGATAATAACGTCAAAATACGCACATGTGCTTATTAACTACAGTCAAAATAGTTGTTTAAATAGTAGCGGAAGTCATTCTACGAGTTTTAATATATGAACTGCATAAAACGGACGATATTTAGGGTTTATTCGTGATAAACTAAAAACCACGCTGTGAGCGTTGCTCTGGCACGGCGCGTTGAATTTTGCAACGCTCAGAGCGTTGGTCTGGAGTCAAAGAGTTAATACATTTGTGTAAAGAACCATGATAAAATGTATAGAAATACTTCAATGAAATTACAAATGTTTAAAAAAATCTTCATAAAATGCATGTTTTAATAATTTTTCCATCGAGCATTATTATTTCATCATCACTTAATACTCATGGGACTCTGTACAAGAAACATTCTTATAATTGTATTGAACTTGTAATATTTCTTGAATACATTCACCAGTGAATCGGTTTCTGGCCTTTGTCCACTGACTTTCCATTAAAGGAAAAAAAAAGCCTCTCAATATTAGCATTATGTCCTGGAACAGCAAACAAATTTTGAGCAATTAGCAATAGTTCAGAATGTAACTCTACATTTCTTGATTGTTCAAAGAATTTGGTCCACTTTTCATGTACCATGATTCAATAAAAGTATTATCATTCAGATTTGATTTGACAAAATTGATCAAAGCATTTTATGTCATCAGTTTTTCATCTCCTTGCTCATTAAATATTTGATGGAGGCCATAACATTATTCCATGTTGGAACTTGTAATGTCATCCAGCCAAAAGAATTAAATTCCTCTAAAGGTTTTCAAAAGAAACACTCAGAAGAACAATAATAAGAGAAGGAAGAACGTTGGGCCTAAATAATGTGCAAGAGCTAAGAGGAGTGGCGTCACAACGAACAACCTGGAGAGCACTGGTTTCTGCCTTATGCGCCGTGTTTGGCGCTTAAAGAATTTATTATTATTTATTATTATTATTAAAGGTTTTACCCATACCTCAGAGTATTCGATTTAATTGTCACAGAGACTTTTGTTTACCTTTAAAAACTTATCACATGATAGTCCTTTTTTTTTTTTGCTTTTCTTTTACCAAATTTCAATTTTTTTTCTGAACTTTATTTTCACATTTTTTTTAAAATTCTATATTTTCTTCTTTTTCTAATTTTGTTTAAAAGCCAGACAAATCACAATTTTTAAAAAAGCCAGCGAGGCGATAAATTTTGATATTAAAAAACCGGACAAATCCGGACATATGTTCACCTTTTACTAGCTAGTGTACGTGATCATGTCTCTCCACAACTTTCATCCCCATGAGGTTTATCAATTTTGTTGTTGACTTTGTTTTATGCCTTGATGTCAAACTGTCCTGTACCTTCTCTCTGTGCCATCTTCTATCTATTTCCTTCAGTCTGTTTTGTTGCCATAATTCATCTTCTTATAACATGCTCAAAGAAAGTGCATGTTAACATGAGGAATGGGCTTCCTTTCTTCACTGGCCTAATTCTGGATCATTTTTTTTCAGCTGTCCATGTATTCTTAACACTCCTCTATAAAACCACATCTCTGTATTTTGTCACCTACCTTTTATTTTACTTACTTTTTTATCTTTTACCCCAGTCCTAATATACCTAACTGCAAGACTGCTACATTTACCTCAGCAGAGAGTATCTCATTTTGAATAATCCATTTCACAGGGCATTTCCGGTACTGATGTTGCCAAGGAAGCCTCTGACATCATCCTGACAGATGACAACTTTACAAGCATCGTCAAGGCTGTGATGTGGGGAAGGAATGTCTATGATAGTATTGCCAAGTTCTTACAGTTCCAGCTTACTGTCAATGTTGTGGCTGTGCTGGTGGCTTTCTTTGGTGCCTGTATTATAAATGTAAGTCTAGAACTAGCTGTATTGAGAGGTGGGTGTCTTTCTTTGGTGCCTATATTATAAATGTAAGTCTAGAACTAGCTTTATTGAGTGCTTTGATGCAGGCTTCTTGCAAGGGTGCCAGCAACTGTGGTGGCTACATGCTCAAAGGGCTACAGTGGTGGCTACATGCTTCAAGTATGCCAGCTACTGTGATGGCTACATGCTCCAAGTATGCCAGCTACCGTGGTGGCTGCATGCTCCAAGTATACCAGCTACCGTGGTGGCTACATGCTCCAGGTATGCCAGCTACTGTGGTGGCTACATGCTCCAAGTATGCCAGCTACAGTGATGGCTACATGCTCCAACTATGCCAGCTACAGTGGTGGCTACATGCTCCAAGTATACCAGCTACAGTGGTGGCTACATGCTCCAAGTATGCCAGCTACTGTGGTGGCTACATGCTCCAAGTATGCCAGCTACAGTGGTGGCTACATGCTCCAAGTATGCCAGCTACAGTGGTGGCTACATGCTCCAAGTATACCAGCTACAGTGGTGGCTACATGCTCCAAGTATGCCAGCTACAGTGGTGGCTACATGCTCCAAGTATGCCAGCTACAGTTGTGGCTACATGCTCCAAGTATACCAGCTACAGTGGTGGCTACATGCTCCAAGTATGCCAGCTACAGTGGTGGCTACATGCTCCAAGTATGCCAGCTACTGTGGTGGCTACATGCTCCAAGTATGCCAGCTACAGTGGTGGCTACATGCTCCAACTATGCCAGCTACAGTGGTGGCTACATGCTCCAAGTATACCAGCTACAGTGGTGGCTACATGCTCCAAGTATGCCAGCTACTGTGGTGGCTACATGCTCCAAGTATGCCAGCTATAGTGGTGGCTACATGCTCCAAGTATGCCAGCTACAGTGGTGGCTACATGCTCCAAGTATGCCAGCTACTGTGGTGGCTACATGCTCCAAGTATGCCAGCTACAGTGGTGGCTACATGCTCCAAGTATGCCAGCTACAGTGGTGGCTACATGCTCCAAGTATACCAGCTACAGTGGTGGCTACATGCTCCAAGTATGCCAGCTACAGTGGTGGCTACATGCTCCAAGTATGCCAGCTACAGTGGTGGCTACATGCTCCAAGTATGCCAGCTACAGTGGTGGCTACATGCTCCAAGTATGCCAGCTACAGTGGTGGCTACATGCTCCAAGTATGCCAGCTACAGTGGTGGCTACATGCTCCAAGTATGCCAGCTACTGTGGTGGCTACATGCTCCAAGTATGCCAGCTACAGTAGTGGCTACATGCTCCAAGTATGCCAGCTACAGTAGTGGCTACATGCTCCAAGTATGCCAGCTACAGTAGTGGCTACATCCTCCAAGTATGCCAGCTACAGAAGATGAATGAAAGAAGCAGCAGTGGTTCTATTCTTGACCCTTTATAAAACTTGAGTTCTACACAGAAAATGTCTGCACATTCTGGCCACACATATGTTAATGTTAATTCAGCTGAGTAGCTTAGAGGGGCTGACTGTGGGATAACTTGCTGCCTGGGGTGTTGGCCTGCTGTGTGCATCCATATTCTAGATGGCTTTGTATTTCTTAACCTAGGAGAGACATTGTATTCCTGTGTGGTATATGTTGACAGCATCTTGAGTGCAGGCAAGCAGATGTCCAGATGTTTGCTCCCATACAAGACCTAGAGGTGTTGATGATATTACAGGGCAGTCCTTGTTCTGCAATCCCCAGGGTAATAGAAGTAGAGGGAGACCAAAGAACATGACGGTGGTGAAGAAGACATGCACAGATTTTGGGTTGATGGCACGGGACAGGAAGATATGATATAAGTTTGTAGAAGGCCTGTGCTCTGTGGGGAGCTAAAGGCTGATGATGATGACCTAAAGGGTCAGGATAAAAGACACAGGTGACCTCAGGTCAAGGTCACACAACTGTTGTTGTCAGATACTGTGACAGAAAAATGGTTGCACAAATAATGCTTTTGAGATTATGAAACTTCTATTTGATTTGTTTGTTACTTTTTGTGGAAAACAGGACAGCCCTCTTAAAGCCATTCAGATGTTGTGGGTCAATCTTATTATGGACACCCTCGCTTCACTTGCTCTGGCCACAGAACTCCCTACAGATGAACTATTGCGCCGCAAACCTTATGGTCGCACTAAGCCCCTCATTTCTCGTACGATGGCCAAGAATATTTTGTTTCATTCAATTTATCAGCTGACAGTCATTGCTGTTTTATTATTTTGTGGTAAGTTTGTGTTGTGGTTGGGACTAGCTGTTGTAGTGGCTGGGACTAGCTGTTGTAGTAGTTGGGACTAGCTGTTGTAGTGGTTGGGACTAGCTGTTGTAGTGGTTGGGACTAGCTGTTGTAGTGGTTGGGACTAGCTGTTGTAGTGTGGTTGGAACTAGCTGTTGTAGTTTTTGGGACTAGCTGTTGTAGTAGCTGCATGCTCCATAAGGAGTGCAAATGAAAATGTTGATGAAGATGATGATATGTTGTGCTTGATCACGTTTTTGTGGCTGACTTTTCTTCCTTTTTTTTTTTTTTTGTTGTGTGGGGGAAGGGATTTATTGCAGTTTATAGCTACACGTAGTTAAACACAATTATTTTCAAGAGGTCTTTAGTTATGTACATTTTAGAGGCATTATAGCTGGCCTGAACTGTAAGTGTTACACAGCAACTATCGCTACCATCTCCAGGTGCAGATCTATTAGGTATTGATAATGGTATCGCGGATGTTGAAGATGTCCATGCACCACCCTCGGCTCACTTCACAATGATCTTCAACACCTTTGTCTTCATGACCTTATTCAATGAGATCAATGCACGTAAGATCCACAACCAACACAATATTGCTGAGGGCATCTTCAGTAATCCTATTTTTGTGGGAATCTGGATTGGAACTATTTTTGCACAGGTGAGTGTTAAAGAGATGCTGAGGCATATGTTACCAAAACCAGAGAACACAGGCACAGTCTGTGACATAAGTACCTCTCCACATGCTGATCCAGCCCACATGATTGTTATTCCAGTCCATTTCGGTCTTTTCCCAGCTGTAGTGTAGTCAGTTTATTGTTGTGTTTAGTTTCATTTTCAAATCCATTCTAATTTTCAGGGACAATAACAAATTTGCAATGTCACGTAAATGAAAACATTTGTTCTGTCAAATTACAGAAAAAGTGAAAATAATGAACTGGTTGAAAAAGGGGGAATTGGACAGGTTTCCTGAAATAATAATTAATGTCCAGGGTGTAAGCCAGGGCAGTTCGAAGTTCAGTTAAGGTGTAGGACTGAATTGTTCACTGGTAAATAATGCTGTTAACCAGATAACTATGCTATATCAGGTTACCCGGTTATTGGTTCAGGGATTTACCAGTTTGTTGATATATTTCATTCCCTGTCGCCCTCTTTTTTGTATTTAAATTACATTCAGTGACATGACGGAAGAGCTTTTGCTGCATTTAATCTTGACACTGAGCTGATGGGGTTCTCTTATTTCCCTGAGGAATTCCTCTTGATTTTCTTAGTCCAAAGTATGTAATGCATCCTTCCTCAGACCCATGTCTTGTGTTCTTCAAATGTATTGTTAGTTATGCTCAGTTGAGGCCTCACACCATAAGTATTCTGAATCCGGTACCTTAATATTATTTTTATAAATTCTTTGTATGTACACATGCCAGAAAAACTATTTATTCACAGCTGCTACTTGGGTAGCTTTGAATAAATAAATATTATACACATAAAGGTATGTTTCATGTGCTCATGAGAAGTAAAGAAGTAGAAAACTAGACAACAGAAAAACAACAGAAGTGGGTGACTTACCCGAGAATTGAACCCAGGACCTTCCGTACAGCACCCCCGCCAAGCTACAGTAGCGAATCACACTATCCTCCCTGCCATCTAGGCACCACTTGTCTAGTTTTCTGCTTCTTTACTTGTCACGAGCACATGAAACATACCTTTATGTGTATAATATTTATTTATTTACTGTTTACAGGTCTCAGGGTTTCCCCTATTTGTTTGGGTAGCTTTGAGCTGTATGTACTTCCAAACTGTTTTTTGGCTTTTTATTTCTCGCCGTGCACTGTTTTGTCATATCGTCTTGAAATATAAATTGTACCACAAAGAAGAGTGACTACTTTTGAATATTCATTTGGCAAATTCTGATGGTTTGTTTAGGTACATCTGAAGATTCATTTGACATATTCTTATATGATCTATCCATAGGTTATCATCATTCAGTTTGGAGGAGTGGCTTTCCACACAGCTGGCTTAAATGTATCACAGTGGCTGTGGTGTGTGTTTTTGGGCTTTGGCACATTGTTATGGGGACAGGTAAGTCACTCTATTGCTGACACATTGTTATGGGGACAGGTAAGTCACTCTGTTGCTGGCACATTGTTATGGGGACAGGTAAGTCACTCTATTGCTGGCACATTGTTATGGGGACAGGTAAGTCACTATTGCTGACACATTGTTATGGGGACATGTAAGCCACTATTGCTGACACATTGTTATGGGGACAGGTAAGTCACTCTATTGCTGACACATTGTTATGGGGACAGGTAAGTCACTATTGCTGACACATTGTTATGGGGACAGGTAAGTCACCTTCTGATACTAGCACATTGTTATGGGGACAGGTAAGTCACCTTCTGATACTAGCACATTTTTATGGGGACAGGTAAGTCACTTTCTGATCCTAGCACATTGTTATGGGTACAAGTAAGTCATTATGTAATAACTGGCACATTGTTACAGGGACAGGTAAGTCACACTCTGTGGCTGGAGTGATAACACAGTCAGTGATCACAAAGAATATAACATGCCTTAATTCGTCTAGTGCTTATGATTCCATGCTTTCACTGTTTGTGTATTATCATGGGAGCAAAGAATAGTGACAGATACCCTACTTCACATTTTGTAGATGAGCATGGAACCAGCTACACCATTCTATAGAAATTTAAGCCAAAAGAAACCAAATAACGGGGAGCAAAAAAGTGTAACACTGTACCTATCATGCATGTCATAGAAGTCACCTAAGGAGGGTTGGGTATGAAGCTGACCACCCCATCTTGCAGAAACTTAAAAGGGAAAGGTAAAAAAGGATCCCGTTACATGCCCATTGAGGCATATTGGGAATATGGTGTTAGGCCCATATTTTCTTGACCATCGGCACACTAGGGGTGACGTGGTCAACATCACCCCGTCCGCCTTAACCTTCCCAGAGTTGCTCTGATACCCAGTTGGGGCTGGGTCGACCCAGTAGCCGTTTGCGGCCTAAAAAAATCCCACCTCATCTGGGGATCGAACCATAGACCACTAAGCTAAGAAGCCAGTGCACTAACCACTATGCTACCGCGGCTCCCTAAGAAACTTAAAGCCAAACAAAAATAAAACTATCACAAGATCACCAATGAAGAACTAATGACAAAAACCAGACAAGTGTCAGTTGAGCAAGCAAGAGGTCAGAGGTGCTGGTGTAGAATATGATACACTTTGGGCAAAACTGTTGATAGCATTACACAGCAAAGCTTGTTCTGGAATCCCCAGGGTAAGACAGAAGGAGACCAAAAAACATGGAGAAGGGAACTGAAGACAGACGTAAAGCTGGTTAAAAAAACATGGAGAAGGGAACTGAAGACAGACGTAAAGCTGGTTAAAAAAAACATGGAGAAGGGAACTGAAGACAGACGTAAAGCTGGTTAAAAAAAACATGGAGAAGGGAACTGAAGACAGACGTAAAGCTGGTCAAAAAACATGGAGAAGGGAACTGAAGACAGACGTAAAGCTGGTTAAAAAAACATGGAGAAGGGAACTGAAGACAGACGTAAAGCTGGTTAAAAAAAACATGGAGAAGGGAACTGAAGACAGACGTAAAGCTGGTTTAAAAAAACATGGAGAAGGGAACTGAAGACAGACGTAAAGCTGGTTAAAAAACATGGAGAAGGGAACTGAAGACAGACGTAAAGCTGGTTAAAAAAACATGGAGAAGGGAACTGAAGACAGACGTAAAGCTGGTTTAAAAAAACATGGAGAAGGGAACTGAAAAAAACATGGAGAAGGGAACTGAAGACAGACGTAAAGCTGGTTAAACAAACAGATATGGAATGGATGGCACAGGACTGGAAGGCTTGGCATGAATTTGTTGGTCCAGTGCTCCTTAGGGAACTAATGGATGATGATGATAAAGTGACAACATTTTATGTTGCTTAGACAGCAGTGTCAGGTATCTCGTTAGACAGCACTGTCAGGTGTCTTGTTAGACAGCACTGTCAGAAGTAAGGGTGTCTTGTTAGACAGCACTGTCAGAAGTAAGGGTGTCTTGTTAGACAGCACTGTCAGAAGTAAGGGTGTCTTATTAGACAGCACTGTCAGAAGTAAGGGTGTCTTGTTAGACAGCACTGTCAGAAGTAAGGGTGTCTTGTTAGACAGCACTGTCAGAAGTAAGGGTGTCTTGTTAGACAGCACTGTCAGAAGTAAGGGTGTCTTGTTAGACAGCACTGTCAGTAGTAAGGATGTCTTGTCAGACAGCACCATCAGAAGTAAGGATATCTTCTCAGACAGCACCATCAGAAGTAAGCATGTCTTGTTAGACAGCACCATCAGAAGTAAGGATGTCTCGTTAGACAAAGCCATCAGATGTAAGGATGTCTTGTTAGCACCATCAGAAATAAGGTTGTCTTGTTTTCATATTTAAAATGTGTGTGTGTGTGTAATAGTATCCACTGTGTAACTCCTGGAATTTTGACTCCACAGTTAGTGACTACTATTCCAGACCAGGCTGTGCCATCACTCACTTGGTGCAAGGGCTCTGCCAAGGAGGAGGTAGATGAGCATGACCTCGTAGATGGAGAAGAAGATCCAGTCAGCGGACGAGGCCAGATTCTGTGGGTGCGCGGCCTCACTCGCTTGCAGCAGCAGGTAGGTTTTTTTTATGTGGCTTCTCCTGCTTTCAATGTTGTCATACATCTTGTCCTCAGTCACCTGACCTTCATCATCATTTAGTATCAGTGGTCTCAACTGCCTATAACAGACAAACATTCCTAGGCTCCAGCTCAATTATTGCCTTTCATTTTGTGTTTGTTTTGTATATTCACCATGGAGTTTTGCCGCATCAGTTTTTTGCATATTTCTGGTGTCAGTGTAGAAGATACCAACATTATCTATGGTTGCTTTACAGATCCATGTTGTGGTTTAGCTTCTGCAGTCATTAACAAGCAGTTTTTTTTAAATTCATGGACACTTTGATAGGTTAAAAATTGTCCTACTGCTAGCCATGAACAAAGCCAGTAGCTTAACATATAGTGCTAATGTTAGCTAAGGGTTTTCCATTAGTAAAGCATTATCATTGTCAGGTTAGGAGTTCCAGTTGATTCATACATATTACAGGCTCATCTTTGTCTCTGATCAGAGTGTTACCATCCAACTCCTGTCATCTATACATCATTGTGACGTGCTGCACATATTTTGAAAACTACCAATTTATTTGTAGTCACTGACATCTCTAGTTCACATTATTCTTTCATCCTACTGAATTCTGTTTGCTCATTTTGCTGTTTTAGAAAGTTTTGTTATGTAGTTCTTGTGTTGTTTATTTTTTTTGGTCAAGTGTTAACACATTGTGCCGTAGTTTACAACTGGGCTTTGATATCTGTACTTTCGGCCCAGCACTTCTTATTTCAGCAAGCGTTTGTATTGGAGTTTGCTGTCCTTAGTCTTCAGCTGTTCCCAGCTTACCTAAAAGGCAGCAGGTGGTTGGAAATCAGTTTTCCTACTCCTAGATTAATTACCGTTCTTGCTATCTGAGGCTTACAAACTTCATGATTTTGGTTTTAGGGCATCAGGGACGTGCTCTTGTCCCATTTTGTTAGTTAAAACAATCCTGCAAGAGAAGACCGCGATCTTGGCTTTCGTTGTCAGAGGCTATACATTGTGCATCCCTTTGGGAGCATTTAAACATGGTTGAGAGCTATTCCTTAAGCCTGTTCTCAGCTATAACAGCCTTTGGGATCAATTAGTGAAGCACTCATTGTGAGATAGCTGAGTTTTATATCAGCTATTCTTAATCAACGCCCTCCTTCTTTCCTTCCTTCTTTCCTTCCTTCTGTTGTCCTGTAACTTTATGGCCACTAGAATATCGTTTTTCAATCACTGCCTCATAATGTTTCCATACTTGTCTGTCATTCACCAGTACCTGTTTCCACACTTGTCTGTCATTCACCAGTACCTGTTTCCACACTTGCCTGTCATTCACCAGTACCTGTTTCCATACTTGTCTGTCATTCACCAGTACCTGTTTCCACACTTGTCTGTCATTCACCAGTACCTACTTCACTACAAAAGTCCTTCCTGGCCATTTCTGAATATTATGTCATGTTTTTGGTTGACTCCTTCTAGTTCCAAGGACTTTTTTTTGTTCAAAAATAGTTAGACCATTTATTCCTGGCACATGGACATCTATTGTAGTCACTTGTGATTGTGATTTTTTTTTAAAACTATTTGTTAATAAGTCTATACTGTCTCAAATCAAATACTGTCTTATGTTGTATTATTTGACTAGCATCGTACATATTTAGTTAGTTTCTTCTGTAATGTTTTCTTACATCTGTTGTGTTAGTTCATTTATCCATTATAATGTCATCTAACCGTTATTTGAGTCATCAAGAGATCATCTTAATTTTCTCCTCTCCATCATTTTTAACAGAACATGCCTAAGTATTTGGCATACTGCAAGCATTATTATCATTAACATTATAGCCGTAATTAACTTTGAAGAACAATTAGTTGTTGGCAGCATTTCTGGTAGATTGATTGCCGTATGCATACTAATACAGTACAGTATTTGTGTGAACTGCACCATTTATTTTTATGGAAGTGTACAGATGTGGACTAATGTTTGTACAGCAGCTAGTTGAGTTTGTGTGGCACCTTGTCAGTTGACCTGTTAATGCCTGTGTAAGAGTCAGGCTTGTGATATGCTAATATAATCCAGTATTTGCTTCTGTTCTCAGAAATGCCCATTGAGTGTGTTGTGTGGTTTAAGTAATAATATATCCACAGTTCATAGTTCAGGTGACAAGAATCATCCTATAACTCACAGACGATTTACACAGACCTGCAGCAATGGCAAAAAATATCATTTTTATGTTTCTGCAAGTTATGGTTTGTCTTGTTTCAAGTCCACAGTTTTAGAAAGTTTTCCTAAATTTATATTTTTAATTTTAACGGTAAATTCAGTACATGTGATCACTTGATTATTTGTCTGTCTTGTCATAATGGACCTAATGGATATGAACGCAGTTTCATAATCCAGATATACCAGGTTCGAAACCTGCTGCAGGCGGTTTGGTAGCAGATCGCTTTGTGTGGATTTTTAACAATGGTATAAGCGCCGTACCGTTCAGAAAGCAATGGCAAACTACTGAATGAAAAAATTGCCTAGAAAAATCACAAACGGCCAATAAAAGCTGGGGTTGATTGCCACGTCCTGTAAAGGATAAGCAACTAACTAACTTATCATAATGAGTTGATAGTAAATCTCAGTCTGTCTTGTTGATTGCAAATGTCAGTGTATCTTGATGATTGTTGATTGAAAGTCATTTTCATTTTATCACATGAACAATTCATTTTGAGTCATAGCCCTAGTGAAGTTCATGAATAGTTTATTCTGTGAAGGGATTATCTTTTTAAGTTTAGAGCAATCTGTTTCAGTTGATATGTTAACATATGGTTTTGTTTTAGTAAGAAAAAATCATACCTTTACTATCTCTGTCATTTTTATCCACCCTTTTTGTTGTTGGGATGATCTTAACTTTGTTTTTTGTTTTTTTTAATTATCCCCTGTCTAGACTTTAATGTGACTTGTCTGTGACCGTGTACATGGTTTCAGTTCTCTGCAGCCTTCCAGCTTTCATTGACTAGTCTATGTGGTATTCTGGATGGTTTTATAGTCTTCTTTGATTTCTTTTACCTTGCTTGCCTGCCATCATTTTTAGTAATAGTTAAACATGGGTGTAGGTTTTGTTTTGTTTTATTTATTTATTTTTATAATCAGATAGTTATTGTTTATGAATACAATGTTATTTGAGTAATTATTCATAAAATATCCTTTTCATCATCCCAGTTTTGGCTCCTTATGGAGCCACCACTGTAGATGGCTCTATGGAGCCACCACTGTAGATGGCTCCCGAGAAGTGCAAACTTTTGCTGTGATGGTTTCTGTAACAATTTGTTTTACGTGGTGAGATTGCCAGCCTGATGCACAACCTCATATAAGTAGCCTTTTATAATATGCCTGAAGGAGTAAGCAGCCCTTTTCTTTGTCCTGAGAGACCCTTTAGAACTGCACGAGGCATAAATATCTTTGTACATCACAGCAGGGAGTGAGTTCTTAGGGAGTTGTTATATAGGTGGGGGATAGTATTCTCATCATCAACACGTGTCATGCCTGGAGGTGCCAGTCCTGGTCAGGGCCTTTTTGTATATTTCTTGATTTGCCTTTATTGGGAAGTAGTTCTACCTCAAATATCTGTCTCCATGTAGCCATAGGTCATGTCTTTCTCTCAGGGTAGGGTTGCCCTTATTTGGTTGTCATCTCACACATTCCTTCAGTGACAGAAGTTTGTCAAGATAGGGTTGCCCTTATTTGGTTGTCACCACACACATTCTTTCAGTGACAGAAGTTTGTCAAGATAGGGTTGCCCTTATTTGGTTGTCACCTCACACATTCCTTCAGTGACAGAAGTTTGTCAAGATAGGGTTGCCCTTATTTGGTTGTCACCTCACACATTCCTTCAGTGACAGAAGTTTGTCAAGATAGGGTTGCCCTTATTTGGTTGTCACCACACACATTCTTTCAGTGACAGAAGTTTGTCAAGATAGGGTTGCCCTTATTTGGTTGTCACCTCACACATTCCTTCAGTGACAGAAGTTTGTCAAGATAGGGTTGCCCTTATTTGGTTGTCACCTCACACATTCCTTCAGTGACAGAAGTTTGTCAAGATAGGGTTGCCCTTATTTGGTTGTCACCTCACACATTCCTTCAGTGACAGAAGTTTGTCAAGATAGGGTTGCCCTTATTTGGTTGTCACCTCACACATTCCTTCAGTGACAGAAGTTTGTCAAGATAGGGTTGCCCTTATTTGGTTGTCACCTCACACATTCCTTCAGTGACAGAAGTTTGTCAAGATAGGGTTGCCCTTATTTGGTTGTCACCTCACACATTCCTTCAGTGACACAAGTTTGTCAAGATAGGGTTGCCCTTATTTGGTTGTCACCTCACACATTCCTTCAGTGACAGAAGTTTGTCAAGATAGGGTTGCCCTTATTTGGTTGTCACCTCACACATTCCTTCAGTGACAGAAGTTTGTCAAGATATGGTTGCCCTTATTTGGTTGTCACCTCACACATTCCTTCAGTGACAGAAGTTTGTCAAGATAGGGTTGCCCTTATTTGGTTGTCACCTCACACATTCCTTCAGTGACAGAAGTTCGTCAAGATAGGATTGCCCTTATTTGGTTGTCACCTCACACATTCCTTCATTGACAGAAGTTCGTCAAGATAGGGTTGCCCTTATTTGGTTGTCACCTCACACATTCCTTCAATGACAAGTTCATCAAGATAGGGTTGCCCTTATTTGGTTGTCACCTCACACATTCCTTCATTGACAGAAGTTCGGCAAGATAGGGTTGCCCTTATTTGGTTGTCACCTCACACATTTCTTCAGTGACAGAAGTTCATCAAGATAGGGTTGCCTTTATTTGGTTGTCACCTCACACATTCCTTCACTGACAGTTGTGTTACCTCCTTCCTTTGGTTCACCTAGTTCGTTGTGGTTAAGGATTATTTGTATCTCTTTTTGTAGCATAATTCTTTTTGCAGGATAAGGTTGCCGAGATTATGCTACCAATTGAAAAATTACTTTTTCTTTTTTCATAAAAAAATGAAAAATATTTAGGATCTTAATCACCTTTGGTGTAGGTACTTATTGTCATAACTGAGATAAATACTTATGGCCTGCATGTTTATTTTGTGCAATTATGCTATACCGTTAAATAAAAAAGCCATTACTTAAGATACATCAGTTCAGGGTAATCCACACCAGACATTTCCTTCCATTATATTTTTCTGCAGAATCATCAACAAATTCACATAATAGTGAATGTCTCACAGCATCTCAAACTGTTGTTTTTTCTCATGTTCAGTCTTAGTGTCCTAATGTTGGTTCTGCCATATTTGCTGTACTGTGTCACACACACACACAAATGATCAGTCTCAACCAGTTTATCTCAGTAAACAGAATTGTTATAAAGCATTTTAGTGACTCTTATTCTTCAGCAGGCAAGAAAGATGACATTTTGTTTTCTAATTATTAAGCGTGAACATTTTAATAACATAACAGTGTGTAGCAAATTTGTAAATGCCAAATACGAGACGTACAGCTAGGAATAGCAAGACAGAAATGTTCTTATCCACATATATTTGTTTGGTCTTTAGAACATCAGAAGTAGAAGAACTGCTGAATGAACCTGTCCCCACGTCTTTGTTCAATGAAGGAGCTGGTCAAATTATTGAGCTCAACAACTATTTAGTTTTATTTGTCTGTTCTGTAGAAAGCTAACATTTGTTCTTAAGCTTTTGTTCAGACATTTTCTTGTAGTGATCATTTCTGTATCAGTCTTTATCAAATAATGAGGTATCTTGGTCATTGTATTACTGCCAGCACATTCATTTCTCAATACTTTGCCACTAATGGTCTTTAAACATTACTTTGTCATTTCCTTTTTTCTTTGCCTTCTAATGAGGCAATGTTGGTAGAGTGAATAGTGGTGCTATCATTGTGATCTCTTGGCCTGAAACATTAGTTATATCATAATCTTCATATTGACTTGGCCCTCCCTTGCTGTCAGTGACAACCATCTGTTTGGGTCAGTGGCTGCTTATTCAGCATATACAAATAACCTCAACATTTAGATACAGTTCAAGCATCCGTCACCGTCCTGCTATATATGAATGACCCAAGTTCTTAGATTTCAAAAGTGTTTACTTTCTGTTGTTTCCTTTTATATGTTGATAATCTCAGGCATAAAATTATCTCACAAAGTTGAAAAACATGCAGTAGCTACCAGATACTATTTTTTTAGTTTAAAAAAAAAGATGAAAGAAAAGCCTCAGCCATCAAAACGTGTATAGTTTCTTATATTAGACCCACATAGTCACTGCTGTAACACTAGCAGCAACAGCTCATGCGCTCACAAATTAATTTGTGACCTTTGTTCAATATTCTAGCAGTTATGTATAATTGTTGTATTGAAATCATTGATGACCTCAGTTATCTGCCTTGTTAGTGCTGATTTGAAATCTGCTGGCTTTATCATGTGTGTTGGTGTCCTGTGTTCATGTGTGCTGTATTTACTGTCATTTTGCCACATGTGTTTGGTTCCCCACTGTTTTGTCAGCCATGTCTCTGCTGCTAGCTTTCAGTTCACGCAAGTGTCTAATGCTTCATTTTTGTTCATGCACAGCCTGTTATTTGTGAAAAATGTGTACTTGAAAAGTAAAGAAGGCTCTTATATTTAAATATATTTTTTATCTTACTTACTTACTTACTTAGTCGTTCCCCTTCTACCGTGAGGTGTAGAGGTATATTTGTTATCACTGACCTTAAATTTATCTTGATATGCATACCTGTAACAAAAAGAAAACATAAATAAACAAACTGTGCCTTTAGATTCAACAAATATCTATATGTGGGTGTGTGTTAGCTTGTTTGTTTGTCCTATCGCTTGTTCCTGTTTGATAGACCCTATGTCTTTGAAGATTTGAGATCATTTCACATCGGTTTTTTTTTTTTTAACATGTCTTAAAATAAAATTGGCAGACAAATGAGAAATAGAAACTTGTACTAACAAACAAGATGTAAGCATTTCCTTGAGATCTTATTTTCTGTTAGGTTGGTTTTTTTTTTTTGAGTTGTCGGAGTAATATGCAGGATACTCCGGAGGAAATCATAAGTATTACTTGAGTTAGATCTGATTGCTTATGGAAATGAACATTAGTACCTCATATTGTTATTTTACTTGTTCAGTCAACATTTGGCTTCCATTAATGGAAGAGAACAAAATTTCAGAGGAACCAGGTTAAATGTATCCCCAGAATATGAGTAAATTTGTTTTGTTTGTGTTCTGTTTTATACGCAAGATGTCACATTTATTTTTAGACACACACACACACAATTTTGCTTTGGTGGCTTTTAGCACATTTGACAATTTTTAAACTAAATGCAGTTTGCTAAATCAAGCCCTTATTAATATCAGGACAATTCTAGATGTAAAAGACTTGAGAATTAGTGCAACTCTGCTTGGACTTTTTAATGGTAGATATATTCTGGTGGGTAATATCTGTTCAGTGGAAAGTTTGCTTAGTATATTCATATTCTAGTCCCGTGATCAGAATGATACATAATTATCTCCATAAAGATGAGTGTCAAAATGTGAGGTTAGTGTGGGTAAAAATATGTTCAACCAGAAAATGGCTGAGGTTAAACCTTATCCAGAGTTTCTTCCAGTACAGATTCTATATTGTGTGTGTCCTAGTTTTATATTCTCTCTCTTGTTTTGCTCCTAGAGAAGCATTGTATAAATTCTGTAGGTGGTCCTCGTGCAGGAAGCCTGTGCCAAGGCACTCATGTGATTTTGCTGTAGTGGCTTCTGTTTTTGTAGCTCAAGTCAGAGAATCATCATTTGATAGAGTGTGATGTTTTTATAGTTTAAGTCAGACACATCACTTGATAGAATGTGATGTTTTTGTTGCTCAAGTCAGACACATCATGATAGAGTGTGATGTTATTGTTGTTTAATTGCAGCTTGGAAAATTCATTTGTGTGATGTTTGTTTTACTTTTTTTTTTTTTTAAATTCTATTAAAGGTCAGGTATTAAATATTAAACAGTGTCTAAAATTCTCTGAGACATACATACTTACAGGAATACATAATGGGGTTTGTCATTCTGGTTTATCCGTGAATGTGGTGACAGTGACGTCTAACCTGTCAAAACATTTTCTGCATAAAGTTCATCATTGGTGAAGCTTCTTGCCTTCTTATCTCCCCTGACAGCTGCGTGTGATCAGGGCATTTAGGAGTATGCTGGAAGACCTCGAAGAGAAGCGTAGCGTGAACAGCTTTCATAGTTTCCATAGTCTGCGCATGTCACGCAGCCACCATGGTCCGCACAATTTTGGGGGTGATTTAGGTATCAACCACGAGTCACGTTTCCTTCAGACCACCTTCACTTCAAATTCTTTAACTCCCGGCCACTGTGGCTCAGCTCGAAGCAAGACTGTTCATTACTATAGCAGCTCCCCATCTCATGCTAACCACAACCTTCGGCTTAAGAGTCAGTCATATGAGAATGTCCCACTGGTTTCAAAACATCGGGTCAGCATAAATGTCCCATTCAACCTAGTGTGTAAAGAATCTCCTCCAATAATATCAAAAACATTAAGTCAGTCAGAGATAGCACAAAACACTGAAACTGCTATATGATCTATGTAATACAGAAGTACAACTTATTTCATACTCGCTCTGACCTGCCCTCTTGTTCCTATGAATGTTCATATTTATTCCCATGACATATTTTTTAACTTGGTACACCCATGCTATGTTCTGTGTTAGAACTATATTACTTTGCCATATTTGGTGTTCCAGATTCTTAGTCTGGTTTATTATTTTATAGGAGAAACTGTTTGGCCAGGGTTAAGTTTAGGAATTGATCAATTTTTTTGTGTTCCGCTGTCTTCAGTTGCATATTCTGATGTTGGCTCCTTGGTGAAGACTGTCAGCATGTCTTGTATGTGTCTTATATGTGTTGGTTTGAACAAGATCAAGTGATTGGTTGTTATTATGGGCTATATTAACATCCCAGCATTTTTTTTAAACATATCTTTATCACTTCAGTGTCCAGATAACTATCTGTCCATTATTCTTTAAAATATTTAATCCAGCTGTTTATGTTATCATGTTTATTGAAACGTTTGTTTGTCTCGATTTGTTGTATTTGTTTTCTGAAGTATATGACTCATGAAGACATTACTTTGTTGTAATTGATCTGAGTAATAGTGCTGTATGAGTACAGTGATGAGAGGGCCTAATTGTGTGGCTCTCTCCTTCACCTTGGTGGTAACAAGGGTGAGTTAGTGTTGGACATCAAGCCATATTTTTTTTTTAATGCTGGTTGTCACTTGACTTTGAATTTCTGTAGAATCTCAGGAGGGTCTGTTTCTGACTTACGGTTTCATCATGTCATCTATGTAGTTACTTTTTTTTGTGTTAAGCTTATCTGTCATCCCTGTGGAAGCGCTGTTGTTGTAACTGTCTTGGCCTGTGATGAATTGCATGATGAACTTGCTGTCAGTTGTTGTCTCTTTCAGCATTCAATAATTATTATTGTGTTTTATCTTGGTCAGGATTTATATCTTATTTGGAAAAATATTCAGTGAATTTATATCTTATTTTGAGATTTTCAGTGAATTTATATCTTATTGTGAGATTTTCAGTGAATTTTTATCTTATTTTACATTTTCAGTGAACTTATATCTTATTTTGAGAATTTCAAGCTAATATGCTGGACCATTGGCTATAGTCTTAGTTTCATGGTACATGAAACAGTAAGTCAAACTAGAACATTCAGTTTAACCTGTCTCTCTCTCTGAGTCGTTCACGTGAATTTCAGCAAAGACAAGAATAATACAATCACTCTTCCAACCTGGCATGTTGTAAGAGGCAACAATGAGGTTATACAACCTTATCAATCACTGTAAGAGTTTTGGCTAAGGTTTCCTGCATGAAGGAGGCTAACTGAAGTGATGGCCAGAGATCCTTAAACTTAAAGTTTAAGGGCCATTGGTTCTTAAACTGAAAAAAAGGCACATTCAGTTGCTTCACCTGTCTTCATTAAAAGATTTCATTGGTAGTATTTAATATTGAAATAATCCTAGCATGAAGTGAAATGCTTTAGTCCTCATGGCCATTTGTAACTCAGTTGAATTCCCTGGCAGTAAGTATTATGTAACATGGGCTGCCTGCCAGTTGTTTCAGCTGTGTTGATTGTTCTTGAGTCATTCTGATTCCACTGTTTATGTGTAAACATTGTACCTGTGATACGATTCTCAACTGATTTGTTTTGTTTTTGCTTTTGGCCTCCATTGCTGCAGTGTTGTCAAAATGTTGTGAGCATTGTTTTGTTTTCCATGAAGCGTCTACTGCTGATTTGAAGTTATGTTTAGTTTTGCAAGTGGTGTAGACATTTCAGGCCTTTATTTCTTGACTTTCAGAATGTAGAACTTGATCTAGTCAGTTTTAAGATATTACAGGTTAATTTATTTATGTTTTGACAATATGTATTTTTTCATAGACTGCCAGTTGGTCTTTTGGTTAAGTTTTATGTGGAGTAGTTTAGTTTGACATAATCATTAGGTATATGCCTAGTAGTTTGCCTGCATTTCTTTATCTTGGAGTTAGATTTATTTTATCAGTGTCATAAATATTTAAAATATGCTTTGGGATGTTAGGTTTCTTTGAGTATGTAGACTTTATTTTTTTGTAATTTCATTTTCAGTGTCTCATAGTTTGGCTTTTATTCTGAATATAGTGTTGAAAGTCAGAGTGAAAATACACACAATAAACTATCTAAACCAAGCAGTATAAGGGAACAAAAATAATCTAAATGTCTTTGACTTTTTACCACTTCTAACTATCATTACTGACATGAGGAAGAAAGTCATTTTATATGACTTTACTTTGTGATAATTAACCAGTATTGTGAAGGAAACAAAAATTGATCATTTCATTTTAACACACATACTGATAGTTATTGGTATGAAAACGTGCCAGTTTATCTTACCACACATAGTGATCGTTATCGTTATATAAAAACGTCACTTTATCTTACCACATAAAGTGATAGTTATCGTTATATAAAAACATGTCACTTTATCTTACCACACATAGGGATCGTTATCGTTAAATAAAAACGTCACTTTACACACTTAGTGATAATTATCATTGTATAGCACACATAGCAATAGATATCATTTTATGAAGATATGCAACGTTATCTTACCACACATAGTGATAATTATCATTATATAAAAACATGTCACTTTATCTTACCACATACAGTGATAATTATCATTATATGAAGACATGCAACTTCATCTTACAACACATAGTGACATACCTGTCAACCTCCTGAGATAAAAACCTGTACAGCATACCAATAAAAACCTGTATAAAGTTTTTTAAAACCTGTACGCAATACCAATCAAAACTTTACAAAGTTAAAAAAAAAATTTTTTACACAAAAGTGTTTGTAATAGATGAACAGTTTAAAAACGGTTAAAAAAAAAAACCTACACATATTTAGCTATAATTAAAAGTTTAATTCCTTTAATGTTGAATTACATGTGATAAACACCTTTGTTTTGCAATTTTAAAATGTCAACAGATGATTTAAAGTCTTTACAGCAGGTGTCCCTGTTTATCTTAGCTAGCAAACGTTTTTTTAGATACAGCCTCTGTCATTTGATTGAAGATGTAATTTTTATGTCCACTTTTAGCAAGATCTATTTCTTTTTAAAACTAATAACAAATAATAGCTGAATTAAAGTAAAACAATAAAGATTAAATTTGTCCTAGCCTGTAGGCCTACATCCATTTTATTTATAGTATGATTACGAGGTTCTCATATTTTTCTTTGTCACAAATACCATTTTATGTCAATATTTTTGTATTATTTAAAATTATTCCAATTTCATATTATTTGATTTCAATTATAAATCAAATAAAATGACGTGAACTAAATGATTCAGTTGAAGAAAGTTATGGGCTTACCCGTACTATACCTAACATTCATTATTTCTTGTGACCTTGTTTCTTACCTTGACCCCACTCATTTAAAATCTAATCTAAATTTCTTATTAACAGTTTCTGTGCAAAATAACACACCTAATAAAGAAATATTGATTAACTTAAGCAAATTAAATAAGAAAAATGAAGGCCTACTTAGCACACATGGTAGAGATTGACAAAGTTTCAATGGGAAAACTTCACGTTCCTTTCGCAAGGTGGCTACAAATGAAATGAAGGTGGAATAAATACGGGGAGGGGGCTTGGTAGGTCATGCGCAATGAAACTTCCGCTTTTTAAATCACGGGATGGTGGGATCTGATAGGTTTTTTTCTGAAAAAAAAAGTACTTAAAAAAACACCTGTACAGGGTGCTTGTACAGCTGTACACCTACAAAAATTAAAAATTCCTGTACAGATTATCCCGTTCCTATACAAGTTGACAGGTATGTAGTGATAACGGTAATTATAAAAAAAACGCATCACTTTATCTAAGCACACAATGATAATTATCATTAAATGAAGACTTGCAAACTTTATCTTACCACACATAGTGATATAGATAGTATAGGGAAGAATACATAAAAGATTAGACTACATAGAGGATCTAGATATGAAACGCAGATTCTTAGAATACAAAAGATTAAAAGAGGATTAGATACATAGATTAGAGGATCTAGATATGAAACGCAGATTCTTAGAATACATAAAAGATTAGACTGCATAGAGGATCTAGATATGAAACGCAGATTCTTAGAATACATAAAAGATTAGAACACATAGAGGATCTAGATATGAAACGCAGATTCTTAGAATACATAAAAGATTAGACTACATAGAGGATCTAGATATGAAACGCAGATTCTTAGAATACATAAAAGATTAGACTACATAGAGGATCTAGATATGAAACGCAGATTCTTAGAATACATAAAAGATTAGACTACATAGAGGATCTAGATATGAAACGCAGATTCTTAGAATACATAAAAGATTAGACTACATAGAGGATCTAGATATGAAACGCAGATTCTTAGAATACATAAAAGATTAGACTACATAGAGGATCTACGAGGGAAGGTCAAAAAGTAATGCCTCGTAATTTTTAATTTCATTCAGTAGGCAAGAAAACAGATAAAATTCACATTGAAATGTAGCCCCAAGTCTGAACTTCAAAAGTTTATTTCTCAATGTAGTCTCCGTTATTTGTTACAGTTTTTGTCCATCTTCTCACAAGGGCATGGTATCCCCACACGGTAAAAATTTGTGTCCTTTTTCCTAAACCACTGGCGTACGGCGCGTTTAAGGGTCTCGGTGTCCTCAAAGTGATGTCCGCGAAGATCTTCTTTCAGTGGTCCAAACAGATGGAAAAAATGAACCCAAGTCTCATCACCTGTCACAATATTCGATAAAAACTCTTCTCCTTCAGTTTCGTAATGGTGCAGGAGGTTGATGGCTATGATTTTCCTTGTTTCTTTATGTCTGTCTGTCAACATTCTGGGTACCCACCGTGCACAAACTTTTGAATAACCCAGGTCTTTAATGATGTTCTGGACACTGCCTTTACTAATGGACAACATGGAAGAAAGTTCATCCAGTGTTACCCGACGGTCACCACGAATGATGCCATCAACTCGATGAATGTTGTGTGGAGTCACTGCGGTAGACGGACGGCCAGTCCACTTTGCGTCAGCCATTAAGGATTGACCTACTTCAGCTTCATCACAACGATGTACCCAACGTCGGACAGTGCTAACATCCACTGTTGAATCTCCATAAACATTCTTCAAACGTTCGTGGATGCGAATTGGGGTCTCGCCTCCAGCATTGAGGAATTCTATGACATAACGTTGTTTTAACCGAACGTCTTTGGCAGCCATTTTTAAACTGTTACAGTGGTGCCACCTGTTACTGAAACAGGTTGGTAATGCTATACAGTGCAGAAGAGTGTTTGAGGAATCCTGCTAAATTTACAAATTGCACACCGATGCAGTATTTACATACATAAAAAATAGGAGGCATTACTTTTTGACCTTCCCTCGTAGATATGAAACGCATATTCTTAGAATACATAAAAGATTAGACTACATAGAGGATCTAGATATGAAACGCAGATTCTTAGAATACATAAAAGATTAGAATACATAAAAGATTCAGAGGTCTTACATTTTACTGGCAGGTTCCTGGAATACATATAAACATATCGAGGAACTATACTTGAAAAATAATGCGTAATTATGAAATGTGTTTGGTGGTCAGAAGGAAACGATGATATATTTGATATGTTGTTAAACATATAAAAGCATATAAACATAATCTTGCTGCGGTTTCCTGCCAGCAGACTAGGCTTCTAGCTTTGGTTGCGTGTTGGAGTTCACGTTACCTTCTCTTCAGACAAGTTCCCCTCTTCATTCCAAATCCTTCTGCATCCTCATACATCCTTCCTCTGCTCTCATGCCCACGGTCACTCATCGCCATGTTTGGCCGATGAGAACGGGAAGTGTCTTAAAGCTCTGGTCATGATCTAGCCAGCAGGAGGCAACTGATGGTACCAGAACATGGCAACCATTCATGTGGCAAGTAAAATCAATCCCACAATGCTGTTGTTCCTTGTATTTAAATCTATGTAGCATCTGTGTCTTGATGGTTATCACTGTGACCTTGGCCACCAGAAACACCAGCATCATGCCTGGAATGTTGCTAGCCAGCACACCCTCTTACTGGAGCCGAATGTTTTGACAATGGCAGTGCCATTTTGTTTGTCTTTCACAGTCTGTTGCCACAGCTGTTGCCCTAAAGTTGTCACTAGAAAAATGATTGTCTCCTGTTTCACACCATTATCTTACAAGTGTGTTATTTGCACTTCAATGACTGACAAATTAAATTGCACCAGACCTCCTTTGTACTAGTTTTAGCCTTCCTTGGAGTCTTTCTTTTGTTATTTTGCACTCAGCGTGCACTCTGGCTTTGTTTTATGTTCTTCTGTTATTTATACTCCTTTTGTGATTTATTATTTTTCCATTTATTCCAAATATTTCTTGCAAGAAATTGAAGATTGAAGCCATGTTCCCAAACTGCACAACCTGAGCTGGATTGTTTTACCTATTCAAATGTTATTTTATTCATGTTTCAATGTTAGCATTAACATTCTGCTTGTCTGATAGTAAAACATCTTTCCTATGTGTTTTATTCTTACACATTCCGATCTCCCTTCTATTCCCACTCGAGCACATTCCCAGATGGCCAAAAGTTCTGTACACAGAGACTGCCACAACATTGCAGTAGTTGTTCCCTTCTGTTAGAGCCAGTTTCAATGTACCCTTCATCATCCCTCAGAACGTTTAGTTGTTTGTGCGTTTTTATATTTATTTTTTTATTGCTTAATGTGGAACAGGGTTTGTGTTTTGATATCTTGTATTCAGAATCTTTTTTGCATCATATCAATATTTTTTCAGACTCGTGCAATGAACATTTTATTTTGGGTTTTTTCCTTTCCATTTCCTTTCAGATACGTGTAATAAATGCTTTCCGCATGACTTTAGACACTCGCTACGACAACCGTAGCCTATCATCAATGCAAAGCTACCATTCAGTACAAAACATAAGAGGGGGCAGAAGGCCCCTGTACCAGTCCTCAACAGAAATGGCCGAGCCCCCACCTTCAGCCTCGGGGCTCATCTCATCATCCACTGCTCCAGGCAGATTCTCAGACACAACTGCCATCTGATTTGCTTACATCCCATTTTTAGTACTGCCCTTAACCTGGGTTTATTGCAGAGACTTGGTTGAGAGTGACTTTCTCCCAGCTTGAGAGAAAGAGTTGTGCAATGGTTTTTATGTTTTAGAAAAAGCCAAATCTATAGCAAACTTTAGTTTTATCAACTCTAGACTTATTATCAGCAAGTCATCCCACTCAGTCTAAACATTCATAATCATCAGCATTTTTTAAATAGGAGAATATTGTCCCAGAATCTAAAATAGAATTTCATAATCAAATTGTGAACACACTTATTGGAAGTTGGATTCGCGTTGTCTGTGGACACTAATGACAGCAGAAAAAGTGTGTATGTTCTTCTCCACCAGAACCTCTGCTTCCCCCACTTAACAGTTTATTCTGAGGCAACTAATGACTTCTATCTTCACCCCCCTGCCCCACTTTAATTTTGATGTGAGAAGCTGAAAACACCCAGACCTATGTTCAGAAATGTGTACACTCTACAAACAAACAAGTTCTTCCTTATTGTGTGTAATTATATTTTGTATTCATGTACTTTGAAAACCCTGTTCTGTAGACTGACAACATTATATATACCCAGTGATCTTGTATGTGAAGTAATGAACTAGTAGGGCTTGTTTTTAAAAGTACCATTTTTCCATTGCTGCAATTTATTTTGCTTATTCCCAGCCACTCACTTTTACTAATGTGTGTTTGAGTGTGTGGGTGTTCATAAGTTTTATATTAATATATTTTAGTTTAGAATCTTAATATATAATTGCCCTTGTTTTTCAACTATTTGCATACATGGCAGACATTCAATACATACATTATCTGAGGTCAGCGTTGACTGAATAGTGTTAACTTTTTTACTTAATAATTGGACAGCACTATTGGACATTTGCAGTGTAATGCATTAGTTTGATTATATTGTTCATAGAGTTGCTATTTACAGTTCTGTACTGTCAATAGCCCACACTTAATCCCTTTCATAATAATTATACTATATATAATCAATGTTGTTATGTAGTATGGTTCATAAATTTGTTATGGATATCTGCAGATGTAAATATTTGATAAATTTATTACAGATGTCTGCAGTTATGAATGTATTATATTCTTCAGCTCTGTTCACCGTTTTATACAATGAGTGGAATGTCAAAATTCAGATGTTAATTTTCAAATAGAGAAATCAGTCGATAGAGAAAGTTTGATTTTTAAAAATCTGTAAATTTCATATACATGGCTCTGTTGTTTTTTTTTAAAAATAGATTTTTATTATTCTATGTTTTAGATTTCCAACTGTGAATGCCATTTTACACCAAAACGTTTTGTGGGTATTTTAAAATCTTAAATTACAATAGACTGTAGGCTAAACAGATTTCAGCAGAAGTCCTAGTACTAACCCAGAAGAGGCTAAGACCTAGCCACTGTTAGAGCTTCATGCCATTAGCCAGCTCATACAGTCAAGATTACAGTCTGTATTGGTAAGGACAGGCATTAGCTTGATTTTTTTAAAAGGTCTTTAGTGAATTTATTTGTTATGAGGTCTTATGTGCTGTGGAATCAAAACCACATGTGTGAGTGGCAAAACTGAGTGGATTAGTAAGAAATTTTACATTTGACTATATACATGCATGAATACATACGCACTTGTATGCAGTTTATGTAATGTTCAATCAAATTTAATATCTTCACTTATACTGATAACTGCTTTGTTCTATCTTTCTTAAAACATGTAAATAGTATATTAATAATATGTATAAAATGGTCTTTTAAAAATCAACTGCATAAAACAATTGTCAGCAGGAATGTAAGTGGCTGGCTGACACTGGCAGAAGTTTTATAGGAGAGACGTGCTAGTGGTTCTATTATTTGTTTAAGATCTTCTGTCAGAAAAAAGTATGCACAAACATGTCACTGAAGTTGTCTAACATTGTAACTGGTCTTGAAGATTGTTTTCAGTGCCAGTATAAACATTTTTTTCTCAGTCTTTACGTGATGGTAAAAAGAGATTTTGTGTGAATGATTTATCTGTCAGTAGATTGTGTTCTTGCCCTTGTCAGTGCTTCCTAATGTGCAGTTGGTCTCCCTTGCCGGAAGCTTGCACTACAGCACCACTGCTCATGCAGTTGTGGTTTCTGTCAAATGTTGTACATTATAAGGTTGCTAGCCCTAGGCACAACCCTTCTTAGTCACCAGTTATGATATGCTTAGTAAAGTGTAGTGGTCCTATTATTTTCTCCAAATTTCTGGTATATTCACATATTACAAAAATATCACATGCCTGTGAAAACTTAGTACAGGAATGAACATGGACATTTTAATCATCTTCAAATTGTCCCTATATTAAATCATTGCAAACTGAAACATACCTGTAACAATCAAACAAGCAGATTGAATGTTTAGAACTTGGATTAATAAGAAAAGTTTGATTGCTGAAACTATATTCTACAGTATAACATATTTCAAATACAGAATTCACATATGAAAAAAAAATGTCTTTCATTCACACATCTGTTTATTGTTTTTTTTTTTTTATGAAAGTATCAAAATTTAAGCTACTACTTTAAGTTTAAAAACAGAATTAGAAAAAGAACAGAAAAACAAATTAAATAACACAAAACTTCAGAAATAAAAAGTATACATAAACATTCAGTTCTCCAGCTGATGTATAATTAATCATAAATTTCTTGACATCTTTTATATTTTAATTAATATCAGCCAGCAGCAAGTATTTTTCCCCCCCTTGGTTTGTATTTGGTGTCATGAAGTTTTGTATGACATACCTGCTGAATATGGCCAGATATTCACAGAAAAATATACTGCACAATATAAGCCAAGCAGACAGCACTTGACCTGTTTGCCATGGGGGACTGTTTGAAACTGTTCCCAGGAAGAATTATTTGTCAGGCTGTTACTTTTGAAATGATCAACATTTGAATAAATATATGTGAGTACTACCTTTTTTATTTGAAGTAGCTAAAACTAGATCTTATTCTTTCATAAATTTACTACAACCTGAAATATGAGGGGGGTGCCCCGCCCATTGGGGCTGCAGGACAATACTATATATTTTTCCTTTAATATTCATTGACATATGGAAAAAGATATTTTTATTGACTTGTTCAGTACTGGTAACTCAGAGAGTAAGACAACAGTGTTTTAATTGACAAACATTTATTAACATTTTATACCAACAGTATTTTATCAAACAAACAAAAATGTGGAAAATAACGTGGTTTCCTCTTATGCAATAAGTCAGTAGTATGGACTTGCAGAAAAGTGGGATGAGGATTATGTATTTAGGGAAATAAAGCACAAAATTTCAATAATGCACATTGTCAATTTTATTTTCTTAAATAAGAGATAAAGACATGTCCCTAATACAATACAGTGTTTGCGTATTGCCTGTGTCATCTCATGTTGTAACAGTTCTTATAGCCAATGTTAATGTCTCATTGTTTCAGGAGCACCTTTTATATTTGGATTTTTAGCCCTGATAAACTCCTCCACTGATAAAAATGTCTGAGGATTTATTGTAGGAATGTCTCCATTGTAGTCTTGTTAACAATAATGGTCCTGGTCAGAAACTATCAGTCAGCTGCTCACTGTTGCATGGTTAACACTGCAGGCTATCACCGCATGTGGCAATAGTTTTCAGGAAAATGTGAAGCAGTAACTCCATAGCATGTCATAAAGTCAACATAGATTATTTCCTGTGTCTTTAAAAATGTTTGATTACACTTCACTTAGTACACTTTCTGAAGGGAAAGAGTATATAATTATCTAGTTTATACTGTTGCAGAATGTAAACAAGCTTCCAGCTTCTGCAGCGCTTTTTTGTGCTTCCACATTTGTGTGCAAAGTAATATATTCAGAATGATTTCCGTTCATCACTGTTTTCATACCATTGCATGGCTCTCTGATGTTTGCTACATCCAGAGATGTCTACTCAAGCAGCCAGGGCCTCGTCTCATCCATTGATATGCAATCATTGGTTGACCATGTTCTTTATTTCTTTGCCGTCTTGGTTTTGTTCCTACAGGATGGTGATAGCTTTGACTTTTTCTCACTAGTCAAGGATATCGGTAACCCTCGGAGCACTAGGAGTCTAACGCTCCCCTCCAGCCTCCACACTCGATTCTACTTGAACTCTCAGAAAGCTCGGTAGTCTTATTGACAATCTGTGTGGGTAACTTTGCATATTATTGCTGGATGTGGGGTCACTTGAATTGTGCAAGCATTTCCATACCAGGCAGTAAGTAAGCAGATGATTGGTCAGAAGCATAGTCCAACCAGGTCAGGAATGTCAGGTACAGTTGCAGAGGGAGTCGTTGGAGCATGCATGGCTATTTTTATGTTGTCTATTGTCAGTATGTTTTGTTGCCTGACATTTTTAAAATACAAATTAAAAATGAGAGGAAGTAAGTGTCTGTGTGTTGTGTTCTAAGCTTACAAAAGTAGCAAACAGGGATGAAAAGTGATGTGTACAGGAAAAAGAATATAATATAGGGGACTTCAATGAAACTAAATATCACTGGTGACTGACATGAAAAGAAAAAGGGCAGTTTTATATGGGTACAATTGTAACATAGCTTATGTTACAATTACAGAGTCTCTATCAGGGATAGGATGTATAAGAACATCTTACAGTTGATCATAAAGTGTACTTTAAATGTTCTGTCATGACAGCCATTATCGTAACTAGGTCAGTATCAGTGTTAATTTTAAGCTGTGAGCTACATATGTTTGTAAATGAAATAAAATGAAAACAGGTAACTTGACTGAAACATAAAGAAAACATCAAGAACAATCAAACAGGAACCACGAACAGTCAAGACACCAAAACATCAAGAACAATCAAACAGGAACCACAAACAGTCAAGACACCAAAATATCTGAACCTAATGAAAAATACTAAAAGTAATAATAGAGGGAAAAGTAACACATATGGAAAAATTATATTTTAAAAAACATTAACAAAACCAGCAGGTATGAGTAAATAATCAGA
This sequence comes from Oreohelix idahoensis, assembly GCA_024509875.1. NCBI lineage: Eukaryota > Metazoa > Mollusca > Gastropoda > Stylommatophora > Oreohelicidae > Oreohelix > Oreohelix idahoensis. Next base: position 299,377 of record JAMPIV010019386.1, on the reverse strand, counting down.
ACAGTAACAGATTGGTCAGTTAGGAAAAATGAAATAATTTGTACTGAAGAAAGCACTGATATAGACTGAACTGAAGTAGCCCTTTCTGTAGCATTACAAACTATGGTGCACATTAGACCTGTATGTGCTGTTCACGTACGTCTTATCCCTTAGATACCATCAGGTCATAACCTTGGTAGTTTAATATTGGTGCCCCACTGATCTTAATTTATTTTCGTACCACTCACTGCGTGAGAAAAAGTTTACAAATTATCAACCACATAGCTGTAGTGACCAGTGAGATTTCCTCACATGTGGGGGTTGAAATAGCCTACTGTTAATGATTGTGACATACATCAGACATTCACGTCATGTTTTCAAATGGTGTCACTTTGTCAGGCCTGCGTGATATCGCAACACAGCACTCAGGGTTATCACATAGGCATGGTGTTTGATCAAAGGGAAGTCTGAATTTCATGACACACTTCATGGTTCCTTACAACACATTAAGTCTTTATGAGTGTGTTGGGAACTGATGAAAAGTCAGTCATCATGTTTTCATAATGATAATAGGTCAATGTAGATTGTATCATAAGTTTGAGTTTTTGATCATGGAATTTAGAACATTTAATTCGTACTTATCATCAAAGTTTTGTCAGTTTCAAATAATAATAAATAATAGGTCTTTACCTGAAGAGAAAATGCAATCTTATCTGTATTTGGAGATAGCAGATTATGTATGTGAACAGAAAAAAAAATTTTCCAAAGGGACCCACAAGGATCCAGAGACCAGATAATGAAGAAAAGACATTTTGTTCCCGAGTTAAGAAAGTACAAAGGGACTTTTTTTTATTTTTTTTTTAATAAACATTTTTCCTCAAAACATGAACATGCAACAGAAAGTTTTGGAAATTTGTGAGTAAATGTCACGTCACATTTCAGAGATGTATAATTAGTGTAGTCACTTTTTTTTTTTTTTTTTTTGTACTTGTAGACAGCTAATGTAGTAGTTTTGTGTTTAAAAGTGACCGGAAGGGTAATTCACTCTTATGAAATGTTGGAAAGTAACATAAATATTTCTCCTTTAACCTGTTTCTGGGTTTAGGAGATGATCACTGATCCATGGGTTGTTTTTATTGTTGGAGACATAATTTGTGACAAAATTTCATAGATTTCTATACCCAAAAAAAATGTGTCGATGACAATGTTTTCTAGCAACAGTTGAATCGGGCATTACACTTTCCTAAATCTATCTTAACTCTTTCAGTCCCAAGCAAAAAAGTTGGTTTGGCCCAAGCAAAAATGGCCACCCCGGTGCATTTTAAAATAAATATCTCAAAACAAAAACCTGTTCACTCTTAAACACATGCGGTATTTAAAAGAATGTACTTGCAGTCGGAAATGACGTTTTGGGTGGTTTGTGTGTAGTTATAATTAGAAATAGTCTCAAACAGAGGCATATATACTAAACGCTTTATAAAGTTGATTGGGCCAAGCGCGTCTAACCCCTGAGGATATATAAAGTCGATTGGGACTTAAAGAGTTAATGTAAACATGTGTATGAACACAGCAGATAATACTGTGCTTGTTGCGAAGCAAAAAAAAAAAAAGCGGGTGATAGGCACCTTAAATAATTACAGGTCCCCAACCCCTTATCCAAAATTCAGAAAGCTCTAGAAACCAGAAGTTTTTTCATAGAGCATCACTTATGTGTGTGTCCTAATCCAAGCAGATGTGAGGCTTCAGTTGCGTAGTTTGCTGTGGTTAATGTGTTAAGGACCTGTACACATTTTGAAATCATTTAGGAAAACTTTGAAAGTGAATTCTCAGACACTTTATCATTGAGAGTAAGTTGATCAGCTCAAATACTAGGCAGTACATTATCTTTAGTATTATTCTGGTACATTCCATGCTTTGAATAAATCTTCACCTTCATTCATATCGCTGGATAATCAGTTTGTTTTTTATTTGTCTGTCATTATGTACTCCCGAGCACACATATAACAAAATAAACTTGATGAACGTAAACATTTGAGTTGACATATGATCAAGGCTTGAACACTCACCAGAGATAACCTTCCACATCTCTTCTTTGTTTTTCATTGTCTGTGGTGATTAGGGCTACTACTGTCAGCTTGATTGAAGCCTTCTTGTCAGTTCTAGATCTGGCAATGTCTTCTTATATCTGACTGAAAATCTCGTCAACATTTGTAGCCTTTGGAAACTAATTACAATGAAAAAAGTCTCTCTTCTACCCGATCCTTAAATTGGGAAATTTGACATTAGGCATGTAAGCTATACAAGGCCACGTTGGCTTGACAAAGCTAATACAGTATTGTAATAATGATCATTTGTGTCTCGAAGAAAACTATCTTTATATAGCATTTTGAAAATGTTACATTTAATTCTAAGATTTGCATTATACCAAATTCTGTTTCCAGTTTTTTTTTTTTTCCCCCCCTGAATTTTTATAAATTGATACAGAAAGAAAAATCTTTCTTTATACATGGTGAAGAAAATAAACATGTAGACTTTTAACATTTCTTCCTGCAGTTATAAGCAAAAGTCGAGTTCAACAAATAAATGTCAAATCTCCCGACCAGCACGTTATCAAACTGTCAACTTTTTGAAATTCAGTGCTTTTAGTTTGTTAACTCCAGGACGGTCTAATTTTTGTTTCTTTCTCCATATTTGTTTGTTACAGAGCTGGGGGGGCCACCACGGTTATTGGCCTCCGTGCAGGTCACCTGTGCTAAAGCATGTCATGTGATCTTGCAGGGGTGGTTTCTGTAGCAACTTATTTGACATAATGATATCACCAGCCCCACGTCTGCAACCTGTCATGTCATGACATGCAGTCATCCTGTTCTTTCTTAGTCACCTCAGGAATCCCTAGATCATCATCTCATTTGGCAATTTTTTATAACAAATGTCACAATGCTTGGAAGATTGAAGTAAGTCATCTTTTCACACTAGTAAATATGGAGCACACACACACACAATACATGTTGTATTATGTCCAGAGTCGTTGACACAATATAACTCTTTGAAGTTAGTCAACTGTTTGATCAAGTCAGTGGATTTTTTGTTTGTTTCATTTGACTAAAATTGATATTTTACTGTGTCAGTGTCTCAGACTTGTATCAGAAATTAGAGCATACATATTAAACTAGCTTATTATTTAACTGATGATTAATATACAGGCATCTTGTGATAATAGACTGTCAGTAGTCAGCCTGCCATTTGTTGTCAATCTTAGAAACAACATGTCTTTAACACCAGGAAAGAAGTCTTGATGTGGTCATCTGAAAGCAGCAATAACTGTTCAGTTAGATTGTGTTAGCACTTTAAAAACAATACAAACTGAATGAGGCCGGAGTAGAATTATTAAGTGCATTTCCAGGTACCTAACTCCACAAGATCAGTCTGAAATATTCACTATTTACCCTTTAACCTTTTAGTTTGTCAGTGGAACATTGAGCTGAAGCTTTTATTTTTAGAACTATCGTCATGATTTATGCTAACAAGACTCCACTTCTTTTCTTTCTCTCTCTCTTGTGCTCTTCCTGTGTAGGTGTTCTTTTGCCTTCCGACACTTTATTGCTCGGAGAAGAATGGCTGCTGCTGATAATGGAAGGTTGCCACTTGTGGGTATGTCTTATCCATCTCCACCCTCCCACTTATTATCTCCGTCTGTATTGTTTGTTGTCTGGTTTTCTTTTCCAGTCTGTTTTGTTTATTGATCTGATACAGTGTGTCCAGCAGAGAGATCTGTTGGTGAAGGTATTTCTGAAAGGCACATCCTTTCTTCACTTATTTTGCTCCTTATGCAGCTAGGACCATCACAGCAGTAGCCCCCATGCAAGAAGCCTTCACCAAAGCATGTATGTGCTTGTGCACAGGTTCTTTCTTCAGAAGTTTGTTTGACATGCTGGGGTTTCCAGCTCCGTGCACAGTCTCACCTTAATCACTAATTTTTTTGTCCTGCCAGGGGTTCTGTTTCTTTGTCTTATCATTGACCCCAGGGGCCACTTGGGGAGTGAAAGGCACTGCTAAATGTTATCTTTGTCTTATCATTGACCCCAGGAGCCACTTGGCACTGCTAAATGTTATCTTTGTCTTATCATTGACCCCAGGAGCCACTTGGGGAGTGAAAGGCACTGCTAAATGTTATCTTTGTCTGTTGTTTTTCAAGTGCTGATACATTTTTGCTGTTTCCAAGCCTTGAGTTAGACCATCATCATTTCATTATAATAATCTGACATTTTTGTGTGAGAATATTTATTGTATTGATCATCCTGCTTCATGTCAATTGTGCAACTCATTAATCATCAAGTGATCAGGCAGAACTCTCAAGTAATCAGTTATTCTGAACACTTTTGTGCTTAGCTAGAACATCACATTAATATGCATACTGTTTTTTTTTGGTTTTTTTTTTTTTTATCTGAAGGTTGTTTAGTTACATAACATTGGTCAAAAGTTCAGAATGCTTTTATTACGAGCACTGCTTGTTTGAAACATTTATTGAACTCTTATATTCATTTTTGTAATTTTATTGTATAACATAAATCTATAAAAATCTGATATTTTTGCTGTTAGTTAATATCTCTACTATGTTCTTGGAAGGTACAACATTTCTGTGTGGACCAGAACAACAACTGTTTGATTACCACACAGCGCTGTTGATTTGGATTGTTAATTCACATTATTGATATAGTGTTAGTCTCTCCATGTATCATGTCTGTAGAAATCAATGCCTGACTGTTGTGGGTGAAAGCTTGTGGTGGTCTGTATTTTTGTTAAACATAAGTCATTTTTAAAGTATCTACATAGTGGTTGATATAATCGTGTTATTACTCATTATGCTTTATTCCCTGTTTTTTAAAATAAAAATTGTATTTTTCCTCTCAGAATGTTTGTTTCCAAGGTTTTGTTTTGGTTTGTCTGGGATACTTGAGTATGTAGCAACTGGTTTTAGAGTTGACTTCCACAGTGGACTTCATGACCAAGGCATGATCACATATTGCCTAACCTTCCAATCAAAAACTACAAGTGGCTGTCCAGTGCAGTCATAGTCTATTCAAGATCATTTTGTCTTGTTTTCTTCTCCCCAACCTCAAAGTGGAACATGATATTTAAGATTATATTTTCCATGGAAAAAAAAAAGAAGATTAAGAGTAAAAAATGCTGTTCCATTGTGCATTCCATTCAAAGATGTGAGTGCATTCAGCCAATACGGTGACAAGACTGATGGATGTGAAAACCTATTCCTGCAGTGACTTGTTTATTTTTGTAAGTGCTTGTCAATGTTCAGCCATTAAAGATCGTGGAGCAACAGTTACAGTCAGTCTCCTTGTAGGAAGCTTATACATATATGGTATCTACTTGATGTGCTGTTGCAGCTGTTTGTTTTACATGATGAGGTCGCAAGTCCTGTGCACAACCTCATATTAGTCATGTCTTACCAAACTTTGATCATCATCTTCCCATAACTCTTGTGGAAACGATGCACAGTTTGTTGTGAAAACAACTGTAATATATTAAATGTGAAATGCTGTAGTAATAATAAAGTTATCATCTTAAATATTTTTGAGGTGAAGCTCTTGAAAACTCCAAGATTAAAAGTTACAACTGTTGAAAACAGTAATAGCAGGGCTTCATTTTTAGAAGATTTCAAAAATAAGACTTCAGTTGATTCTAGGGAATGGACTCGAGATGTTTGAAGAGCTTTTCCACAGCCCTGGTGATGAAAGATGTTCAAAGAGCTTTTCCACAGCCCTGATAATATGCCCAGCTTATGCTACCTTAAAACCTCAGTGTCTTCATCATCATCATCATCAAGACTGCCTGCTGATGTTATTGGTCTGTGTGCTCCACTGTTGGATCAAGCTGTCATCCTGAAGTTGTAAGCTTCAAAGATCTCATTTTAAATGTCAATTAAATGATTGTATAGGTAGTCTGTGAAATGGAATGTCAGATACTGGGATAGATAGCATTGTTCATTGTCTGTAATATGGAATGTTCTGTGAGATGTTGGGATTGCTTTTTTATTTATTTTTATTTTATAATATTTTGGTACTTTAATTTTTTTTATAAATTTAATTGTATTTAATATATATTAATTGTTGTTATTTTTGTTTATTTTATTATTGTAAAATCTGTTATTTTGTTACATAGTCTGTGATGTTGTGTCAAGTGAGATACTGGGGTAGATCTTGGTAGTCTTGCTCATGGTCTTTATACAGTGGTATATGCCAAGTGAGCTATTGGGATAGATAGTCTTGCTCATGGTGTTTAACACATGATATGTCAAATGAGACATTGGAACATAGATAGTTTAGCTCTTTTATGAAATGTTCAGATGGGATATTATATGTTTATCTTTCTTGAAAAGGCACACTGTAGTCTAGACCCATCACCAGTAGCATTTGCTTCCTGCTAGAATGTGTATTGTGTATATGTAATATGTCTGTTATTTTATGTAGATTTCTTCAGTTTGAAAGAAGAAAAAAAAAAGCTGTTTAGATTCATTGATTTCTTCCAAGGAAAACACAAGGATGGATTCGGGGGGGAAAGCATGAGCAGACGACATATGACTTCTAAATTGATTTTCACTTTTCTGTACTCTCCAACAGCACATTTATTCACGTTCCCAGAATTGTCAGACTGTTCTTCTGTCTTTCATACATTGAAATCCTTATTTTAACTTGAGAAGTTTGTCATTTTGTTTAGCCATTTAAAAAAAAAAAAAAAAAAACAGGAAAAAAAAATGTGACCCCATTTTATTTGGAGGGCAATGGAGGGCAGTTTATGACCAACTCATGAAGTCATTTCAAAGTTTATCATAGATCAGAAGACAAAGACTAGCCCAATAGTCAGGATCAGGATTAGAAAACTTTGCACAAAGTGAGTATCATTTCATCTTGAATTTTTTTTTCTTCCATTTCACCCATACTTTGGCTGTGCCATTTTATTACACTTTGCAAAGAAGAGCTGTAGGGTCACAGTGTACTGTATTTAGATAATATGCACAACATTTATTTCAGTATCTTTAAGAGTATATTCTTAAACAGAACATGTATATTACTTTATATTGGGCACATTTTACTTCACACAAACACATCCGATATCCTATAATTTTTGTTCAACAGGAAAGGCTTATTTCATTTGATCCACTTAGCACTGAGTTTGTCCTGAACCCTTAAAGAAAATGAAACTATATGCTTATATTTGTTTATGTATATTTATAAACTTGCAAGACAAAAATTTAAAAAAAATAGGTACGTGTAAGCAAACTTGCAAGGACAAAAGTCAGTGTGTTGACACCAACATAGAAATGATAGTCATTCTCATTCATTAGCATACATGCCACACCTCAGACATGAAAAACCTGTACAAAAAATCCAAAAACCCTGTACAAAGACCCGTAAAACCTGTACAAAGACTGAAAAACGTAACAACAGAGTTAATTAATGTACAAATATATTCAATTAGATGTGCTGTAAACTCAGGCTGGGCAGCATGGTTCTCTTGTCTCCTTCATGACTTACGTTTGCATCTATATTATTTTCTTCCCCTGCCTCTGGTTACCAATGTCTTTTAGGTGACGTTCTTCCTCATCAATTTTTTTTTTCATTTTTTTATTCCAAGGTCTAGATCTCGACATTTTCTTTACTTGTTTAGGTGCAGATCTTGTTTTCACTGCCTTTCTTTTCACTGATGAATTATTTTGATCTAAACTGAGTGAACTAGATCTAGATCGAATGTTACTACTAACACTATCAATCACTTTCCTCGTTTTAGCAAGCCTTTCACTATCATTCACTTTCCTCGTTTTAGCAAGCCGTTCACTATCACTTTGCTCTAAATCTACATCAGTCTGATTCTGAACCAAACTACACATACTCTGAATCTGGGTAACCTTTATCTTCAGTGCCGTCGAGTATGTATAATATGTGTATGCCCTATTGAGTTAGGATTAGCTTTAGTGCAAACCTAACCCTAATTCTAAATGGTACGAAAATACACATATTATACATACTCGACGGCACTAAAGGTAAAAATTACGAGAATCTTACTAAAAAGAATCGTCAGAATCATTCAAGTTGAATAAATTCAACTCAAACAAGAATTTTCGTGCTTTTTTTACACCAGATGTTTATGGTTCGGCAGCGTCCATGTTTATGAACTTTTGCTTTTGTAAAACCGCTATTATCAGTTCTACCGTATTCGCTAGCAGTAAAATATTTTGTTCGTTTCAAGCTTAGTAGGCCAGATTTTTCAATGCTGAATCCGATTATGCCCAGCAATTGCCGATACGCTTATAAACAGAAGAGTTCTGGTGCTTTTAAAATATGACGTACGGCGTACGTCTTATAGGTGTATGGGAACGAAATATCACGCTACTTCCGTGACGTACTCCGTACGGCACAGCGACAAAATTTGTAAAGATTTATGCCGTACATCATATTGGTGCTGAAAGGGTTTATAATTAGGCGAAAAAACCCGTACAGACGTTTGTACGGGCCGTACACATCCAAAAACGCAAACGCCCCGTACAGATTATGGGTAAACCATAGCGTGTGGCATGTATGCATTAGAATTGGTAAAGTCAGCCTCATGTCACATGACTTCAAGCTTTGAAGCTGTCGTACTCTCCCTGCTTATCGTATGTCATCTGGTTTGGTCTTAATCAGCTCTGTATTCCTTCGCTATGCTAGACATTTTGTTTGTTTCATAATGTTTGTTGGTAATATAGACATTTACATAGGCCAGGTGGTTTCCTTTTTTTCCCTTTAATTTAAATTTACCTCAATAGATAGGTGTTTTTTTTTTCCTAATATGAAATATTCAAAATTGTTCATGTTAAAGGTAGAATTGTAATTGCTGATCTCATTATTATTATATTCTTGTTAAATCAATTTCTTAGATAAGGTCTGTTTGTTAAAAACAGTATTAACACTGTTATTTGCTGACACAGTTCACATAATTTTTGAGTATTAACACCATTATTTGCTGACACAGTATAGATAATGTTGAATATTAACACTTATTGCTGATACAGTACAGATAATGTTGAGTATTAACGCAAATTTCTATGCTGGTGCTATCAGAATGTTACCTAAACATCAGATACTATTTGTGGGCCAACAGGAAACGGGATCATGCAGTCAACATATTCATTTTTTCATCTGCACATGATGACACTTGCTACCACCTACTGCGTGCTTGCTTCCAAATTTGAAACCATTTTCTCAAGACTATTATAAGCACATCATTGCTAAATTTTTCTTATTACCTTTATTATGCTATTCACACTGAGTCATAAATGTATGACAAATGTATGTAACCGTACTATGACTAATGCATTTTGATTAACTGCACAGCTGTATCTTGTCATAACATTATTAATGGCACATTTTGCAGGGTGAGAACTAACAAGTTGCAAAGAAAATATTGTTCTAATGCACTAACAGTTATATTGTTTTTTCAGATGCACTTTAGTAGATTTAAAATATCATTATGTATCAGTCATGACCTTGTTTGCACTTGACTGTGCTCTCAGCTATTGCTTTAGGCCTGTATCTGGCTTGAGAAGAAAAAAAACCTGTTGCAAGCAGAGACTATTACTTTCCTCTGCTGACATATTATCTAATGTATCAAGAAACATTTTTAACTCAGTCTGTTAGCTAAATTTACTTCAGTCGCTGTTTTTTTATCATATAAAATGTCATTGCTTTTTTGTGTGCAATTTTTGCTTCTTCCCCCCGGGGCTTTGTTACAGCTTGCTTGTTTGTTTGCCAGCTTGTCCTCAGCATGTATAACCTGCATGATGGCATGTGCACTTGATCACCTGTGACTTTCCATGCCTAATCTGCATAGGGACAACCACCATAGTCATTCATGGATCATTATCTCAGCTAACACACAGATTTATTTATTTTTTTATTTATTTTTTTAAATCCAGATTTGAGCACTTTGCTTTTCAAATAAATTGTTAAAAACTAAAATATCTCATATAATTACTGGACATGTGATAATCAGATTAACGTACATTAATTATATTTACATTGGGGTTTCCATCTTGAATTTACTTAAAGTAACTGACAATTTCTGATTATTTATGGGAGAAGCTTCTGTGTAAGCTGTCTTCAAATATTGTCTTAGGATAAAAGTTTAGTGTTTGTTTGTGACAGCTTCATGGGAGAAAGATTCTCTAGAGCAGTGGTTCTCAAAGTGTGGTCAGCAGACCCCTGGGGTCCCCGAGACCCTTGCAGGGCATCAGCGAAGTCAAAACTATTTCCATAATAATCTCAGATGTTATTTGCCTTTTTCCCTCTCATTCTTGCACAGTATAACCCACATAAACACAATGTCTAAGGAGTCCTCAATAACTTTTAAGAGTGTAATGGGGTCTAGAGACCAAAAGGTTTGAGAAACACTGCTCCAGAGAAACATTGTATATGAAGTAAATGTACAGGAGAAAAGTTGAGTGGGCTGTCAGAAATATGAGTCTTAACTTAGAGAGGGAAAGTGCTGGCCTCACAATGTTGTCTATGCTGCATGCTAGTTGTAATTGTTAAGGATAACTTTGATATTATCATGTTATTATTCACAGTTGGTGGCATCCATCATTTGATGGATTTTCTGGATATTTCTAGTAACAGTATTGTATTTTAATTCTCAGGGGGTTTAACTAGCAAGTAGAATCTGACAACAAATTGTAGTTTAAAAAAAAAAAAAAGAAGCAGCGTAACTTCCTGGATTGATGCTCTTCCAATTTGTTATTAACTCCCATAAGCACTTTATATATTTGTTTCTTTGAAATTCTCCACGATATTGTTTTTTTTTATTTTCAGTGCTGATGACAATTAAAGCTATGTACACCTTAAGATTAATGGTATTTTAACATTAGCTAAGTTGTGGATAGAAATATCATCCCAGTCCAAAAAACATTTCCTGCATACCTAAGATCATGCAGTCATTCTAATGTGAGTCAGCAAATTGTGATGACATCACATCTATGTGTTGTTTCTTTCAGATCCGCGTGGTCAATGCCTTCCAGATGGATCTGGAGGCATGCTTGGATAGTTATGATAAACGCAGCAGACCATCTGTGATCAGCCTCCACTCCATGCAGGCACAGAAATCAGGAGTGTCCAGAAAGCCCAACCTGGCAAGCTCACCTGAGGCTGTCGAGACCACCAAGTCGCCGTGGTTTGGCCGTAGTGAGAGCATACCTTACGCTGATGAGTAATAAGTGTCTGTTTTTATCACATGTTATTCTCATTTGACAAAAATTCTTGTGTATAAATTATGGAATGGTTTTTAATTTGACTAATTTCTTGTCATGTTTGACTCATCGTGTGAATGTGCAGCATAGTAGGCTATTCTTTGTATTTTATATCTATTTTATCAGTAACTGGTCTGCAAATGTCATTCTGAGAGAGCTTCTCCCCCCTTCCATCCACTCTTGGTGGTTTTGTTAAATTTGTTTGACTGTTCTAGAATGTGTACCCATGTTCCTTATATTAGCAAACATTTTCTTCCTCTCTGACTTCATTTGTAATAAAAATGAATGAGCATAAGCAGATTATCACCATGAAAGCAAGTGTGATACATCCAGGCAGTGTAGCCAGCCAGAGAATTAGTAAACTAAGAAATGGTAAATATGTCAGCTTACAAAGGAGTGCTACAGTTGTCATAGGACTGTTTGTTGGCCACGTTAACAAACAAGAGACACAATAAAGATAAAACAAATGTACATGGTCTAATGACACAAGAAACAGTTACATGTAAATATATAAAACAAAATACAGATTCTTCTTCTTCAAGTACCATGCCTAGTGGTGTAGGAGATCATGTTTCTCCACAACTTCCTGTCTCCAATATGATTTATTAATTCTGTTGTTGACCTCCTTCCATACCACGATGTCGAACTGTCCAGTATTTGCTCTGTTTGTCTTCATCTATCTGTTTTTCCTTCAATCTTACCTGTTGTTACGATATAGAGATGGGCAATATCAAATAATCATAACCAGAAAGCAGATGAACCAGAGCTACCATAAATTGAAACAACTCAGATCTGACAAACAATGTTACTCATTGGTCACATGTCAGAGGTTTGTTATTATGGTTAATGACACATCCAGAGTTACTGTTGTGTTATTCCTGTTTAAGACTGACATATTTACCATTTATCTAACAAGTACCCACAATTTTCTTGAAGAAATATCCATTTTTTTTTTCTTCCTAGCCCTCTGTTTTTTGTTTGTTGACATTTTGAAGAATCTGAAGGAGGGGTCCACTTAAAGTAGATCTTAACCTTTTCCTGCTGGCACTTAAAAGCTCAGTTTCCCCAGGATTAAAATTACTTTTTTTTTTTTTTAAATGTTTCCACTCACAAGCTAGCTAATGAAAATTAGCTTTATTCATGAGCTGCATAAGATAGGAATGTGTTCTATTCTTTAAAGTGAAGTTAACATTGAGTCAAATATTTAGATTAAATTGCCCACCTTTCTGTTGATGGAGTTGTAGGTAGCAGATCTTCTAGCACAGAGAAAAGTTACATGTAGGCTAGGCTGATTCCAGATTCTCTGAAAACAGACATGATTTTATCCAGGTAGATCTTTAGAGAGGTTGGTGTTTCTAAAGTAGATCCCACAGATCCTGGGTTGCCTGTCAGTGCTGTAGTGTAATATCAGATACAGCAGAGATATCAAATACAACATAATAAAATATGCTCAGGCTGTTCTCTCAATGTGTACTGATTATATAAGCACTTTATTTTCTACATTACCTCGGTACTTCATTTTCATATCAGTCTTGTACCATCTTGGGTATTTCACCTCTAGGTTTAAGTAACTGAAGTGTAGAAGTTTAGTAGAAAAACATTTTTTTTCTCTTACAGTTTCATTTTGTTGTGTGATTATTTCTTCCCCCCTCCCCCCGCCATTTTTATACTTGTTGTTGCGATCTAAAAGTTTTATATCATTGAGCGATTCTGATGCAACAAATGTTTTGTGATGTATCAAGAATAATATTCTTGTGTGAGAATGGAAATAATATTTGGTTTAAAAACTGTAAATGAAATAACAGAGAATGGGTTCTGTATGTTATTTATTCATGAAAAACAAAATCACTGCAATTTATGTGTATTTTCTTGTTGTTATCTTCTGTGGTGTCATGTCTGAAGATTAGTGACTGTCTGCGTTGGTTTCCACATCCCTGACTTAACGTACATGTGGTTTTTAAATGTAAGTATATTTTGATGCTCTAGATAGTGTTGTAGCTTTTCAAAACATGTTAGGGAAGGCTGACCTTGTGTCTGTGAAATTATCAATTTTGATTTGTTATTGTTCAACCTCTCAGGAAGGGTGTTTAGGGGGCCTGGTTTTGAAATAAAATTTTGCTCCTTTCTCAACTTGGAACTGGATGTTCACCTGTCGTTTTTTGTTGACTTTTAAACCATTACAATCTTTCTTGTTTTTTCTTTCTTTTTTCTTTATTTGTTGATAATTTTTTATTCAGCCTGCGTTGCACATTATTTTCCTTTAAATATTTATTGGAAATAGCCGGCTTGGTTCATTGTATTGCTGTGAAGATTGGTCGGAAACAACCAGCTTGGCACATCATTTTTCTATGAAGATTTATAGGAAACGGCCAAAGTAGCACATCATTTTCCTGTGAAGATTTGAGACTGTCAAGTTGGCACATCATTTTTCTATGAAGACTGGTAGGAAATAGCCAATTTGGCATGTAATTTTTCCATGAAGTTTACTAGTAAAATAGCTGAGTTGGCACATTATTTTCCTATGATTTGTAGAAAACAGCCAAGTTAAGAACATACTTATTTGCTGAATATGCAGCTGGTGTTACTTTTGTTGTCCAGGTATTGACGACTTATAAAAGCTGAGTGCATTTTATTAATTTTTATTTTAAAAAAATAAGTAGTTAGAATGTGAGACATAGAAAGAACTGTGAAAATATTATTAGGTAATAGTGTCTTCCTGTTTGTCGAGTGCCATTCTGCTTTAAGGAAAAGAAAACTTTCTCACACCCGGAATCATTCAAAAAGCCCATAGTCTTGTGAATATACAAAAGTTGTTAGCAGTTATAATCATCTGATATAACTGGAATGGCCTAAACTCTCCAAGAATGACTGGTAATTTCAAAAGTTGAACTTGTGTAAACAAAGGTTGTGGAGAAACTGAACTTGGCTCTTGAGAACTACTTGTTAGAGATTACACATGATCCACAACACAGTATGCTTACAAAAATTACAACATAAAACCACAGTGTATGAGACTGTAGAATTAGTTATAGGCAACCTGTTTATGGGTTTAGTAAATTCTAGTACTAGGGTACTAAAAGTATGGTGAATTTGCTTTTCCATATTTTTAAGAAATAGGGGAATTAACATGGAATTTTTAATTCATGTGGTATTTCAAAATTATTTTCCATGTTTGGTTAACATAAAGAGGTATGAATTGGAACATTTTGTGCAGTGGGATTAATCAGTTCAGAATACCAATCCCAAATTGTCAGTGGCACCAGTACAGGTGGGGCCATTATGGGAAGTCATTTAAGAAACTCTGCTAGACTTAGGCTAAAAATTGTAAAACTTCAATTCAGTGTTTTGATGCAATAATTAGAAGAATGTGTTGCTCTGTCAAAATGTGGCTGACACTTGGGGAAATAATCAATTGGGTATAGCTGGAAAAATTATAAATTAGCTATGAGATGGTGGGAACAGATATGTGCCGGTGGTGCAAGAGATTATCTTCTTCTTCCTCGTTCGCCCTGAAAAGGACGGTGGTTGCGTTGTGTCTGTTTACGCCGTAGCTGTGATTTCTGCACCTTTCGGTCGACACATCCGACTTCAGCACGGCATTTTTTAGGGACCGGGTTTGCCTTCCCATTTCGATCCGTACTCGCTCAGCCAGACTGCACTGCTGCAGACTGTTTCCAGGACCACCACGTGGAGGTGGAGTACGGTCTTGACCAGCTCTGGTTCGCTGGTCCTGATGCAAGCAGTCAAGCTATGGGTCGCTGACTGCATTCACTATTGCTGCATCTTTGGGTCCCGCAAGAGATTATAAGATGCTGGCCATTGATAAAACATTCATTGAGGAAACCTGTTGATAGCGTTACAAGACAATCCTTGTTCTGGAATCCCTAGGATAAAGAGATAGAGGGAGACAACAACAACAACACAGAGAAGAGAACTGGTGACAGAAATAAAGGAATGAGGAAGACACGGAAGGACCTTGAGCTAATGGTAAGGGACATAATCCATAAGTTTTGTTGAGGAGTTAAAGGGCAGTGATGATGGCTGTGTGATATGACATGGGCAATAAGTATTGGCATCTAGGTACAGCAAAGTGGTACTAAACCAGCTGATACAGACATTAAAAAATACACAGACAAATTGTCAGCTCCCGTCATTGTTCTGCTAGAATATTATATAAACTACTTGCTTCCTTCATTTGTGCTTGCAATCTACGAGCAGTGACAAAATCTAGCATCCAAGACAGCACAGAGTTCTTCCATATTCATCAGATCTATCCAGTCAGCGGAGAAACGAGGGAGGTTTGTGCTGTTGAGATAAAAAAAACATTGTCTGTGCTGTTAGTTTTTTTTTTAACCATGATGTTGTCCTACAGTCTATCGGTTTCTGTTTGCTAAAGGAGAGCTATATCCAAGGCTGGTGCTAAAGAAAGGGTGGAACCGCAGTTAGGAGTCTCAAATTGTCGATCAAGATGTGTGACAAATTTTAACAAGCTTGCAAAACTTGGGTCATTTGTGAGACAGTTGTGTAGACATTATCTAGTCAACATCAGATTTGTTACAAAAATGCTGATGCTTCAATGGTTTTATTTTAGCTCAGAGGTAGCAGTCCTCTAGCACCATATTTGTCAAACTGTTTCACTAGCAAACTTGTCTCACTTCTGCAACCGTGTGTGGTATTCTAAGCAAATATTTCATTTTTCATAAACCATGATTTTAAACTTTAACAATCAATACCCTTCTAGCTCCCCAAGGAGCATAGGCCTTCAACAAACACATGTCCTCCTGTCCCGTGCCATCCGCTCAAGTTCTTTCCATGTTTTCCTCATCATTATCACCTCTGAAACTTTAACAAGTCTTTGTATTATTTCCCTTCTTACCAAGTTACTTAACTCTGCTGAAATGTTTACAACTGTTATGGATTTTGTGTGCCAATTCTCACTTTACTGTATATCTTTCAAACACTAAATAATAAGTTTGAACACGTGTTGGGCAAGTTAGACTTGTAGTTTTGTGAAGCAGTAAACAGAAAGTTATCCATCTTCACTAGTAGTCCGTCACATTTGATCAAGCTAGGCTAGGTACTTTTATTGCTCAGGCTGAAGCAATGCAGCAACTTTACTATTTTAATTGTCTTCATTTCGTTGCTGATGTACCTTTATAAAAGTTTTTGATACAGGAATTCTCAACAGCACAAAATTATTTTTTAGTTATTACAATTAACATTCATTCTACAATCCTGTAAAATCAATAAATTGTGTTATCAGTAGCCATGAATCTCATTTTAAGAAATCTTTATGATCTTTGCTTATTGAAGACGTAACATATAACATATGCTATATTTTGTTTTCAAAAACTATAATAGCCAGTATAGAATTAGTGATGTTTGTATGGAGTTAATGATGTTTGTATAGAATTAGTGATGTTTGTATGGATTATTTGAACATAATTGTCCATGTGCACCAGTTCAGCCCCCAGCCCTCATGTTTTTATCTTTTGTTCTGTTCAAGTTTATGCCTTCATGCACGCTGTTCATTACTCTTGTCAAATGAAAAATTATGTTTTCATTTTGTTTTTTAATGAAACTTATTGAAGCACAAGTTGTTAACTTTTGCTTAGTTTTACCTTTTGTGTGTCATGGGGTCATTCACAACTAAACTGTTACAAATGGGCTGTACTTTTTTCTTATGGACTGAAGAGAAAAAAATTCACATTACAAGATTTCAGAAAGAGATTGACAGGTTGTGTGAACTCATTCTTAGGAGTGAAATATTTCTGTCATGGAAATGTTTGTGCACACTAAAACCCTTCTCCATCTTTAATTAAAGAGTACATTTAGCTGTTATATCAATATATCAACCAAAAAAATGGTATTGGATCAGTTCTACAAATTAACAGTTCACAGGAAACAAGGGATGTTTCGGGTTTTACCCAATTATTACCTCTAATAATGCTTATTTATTTACTTACATTTAGCTTTTACTTGTCTTGTTAATAGTAAGAAAAATAAAATCTGAAATGTACAGAATGAGTTTCCAGTCTAAATATTTTTTATTTAAATACATTTTGCTTATGTTTTGTTGCCTAAGCTTTCAGTCTTTGAGTTAAATTATTGGGGGGGGGGGGGGGGTTTAATATATATATATGAGCCACAGGAATAAGGGCTAGCCAAGAAACTATAGCTGAATAAACTTCATTATTGTATTGGCTTAAGATCTTGCATTTAATTTAGTTCACATCAAGGCCAAATTTGCTTTCAGAGATAATCAGCTGTTTCACAAGGCAGCACGGTTGGATGATCAAAGCTAATGTTACATCCGGCCTACCCTCTGACTTGGAAGCCTAGCACATTGCAAAAAATATGACATCCAGATATCAGACCTTCACCAAAATGTCTTCCTCAAATATTTGTATCCATTCCCTGTATGTCCCAAGTTAATATGACTATGCTAATGTTATCTCCCTATGATAGATATAAATATTCATTCATTTTGTGTTCCCTATGAAGCAGGGAGCACCAGTGCAGGTGACCCCTTTACAGGAAGCCAGCACCAAAGCATTCATACGATCTTGCATAAATGTTGCCACAGTCGTATTAAGTAGGTAACACAAAGTGATTTTTCATTTTGTTTGTAGAGTGTCTTTGTTTGTAGATCTCTTCAAGCCATGACATTTCCTTTTTAAATTTTTAAAATCGGACATCAAACAACCGAGTTACAGCATTTCAAAATTTTCCGAACATCTTCACACCAAACAAATTGCCCGACTTTGTACAATCATAACTGCAGTCAACAAAGTCTAACCAAGTCAATAATGCTTTTTTTACAAAGTCATACAAGTCCAGTCCTTATTGCAGAAAAGAAACATGGAAAGTACAGCAAATCAATTAATTAAATGAATTATGGTCCATCAAAATTGACAAAAAATACAATTTCAAGTCTCATTGTGCTCACAAAGTGCAGATATGCATTTCATGCACTCATAAATCAAAAACTACACATAGGAAAGCTATAAGATTTCTTGACCTTAAAGAGAGCCTTATACTTGATGCTTCATTTTTTTGAGCCACATGAAATAGTGAATACTATAAAACTGCATTATGTGAAAATGGATCAAAGGCTAAATTTGCAGTTAGGAAGAAAAATCTCACGAAATTCCAAATTTTGTCATAAAATCATACAGATTGCAGCTATAGAGCTGAAAACTTCCATATTAATGTAAAATTTGAAAATTCAAATTGATGGTTATTTTCTTGATTGAAACAACCTTTACTGCTCAAAATTTGATTTTTTGTTTAACAAAGAAACATTACATATTAGTCCGTGTCCAAGTCACTGTTGGTCAGCAAAATCATTGTGTGACTTCTTCTGAGGTGGAGGTAAAGCTGAATCTTCATTAATATCTTGCAAAAGGGTTGAATACAGTATCCTGACTGAACCAGAGAGGTGAAGATGCTAAACATATGATCCGTAACTAGAATAAGATCTATCGAAAGGAGGTCAGCGACTTCACAAGTTGTTAGACCTTAAATATGATACTGAATGTTTAGAAAATGGTGATGGTCCAATAAAACAACTATTTGTTGCTTTAAAAAAAAATGAAAAACTTTCTGTCTATGTGTGGATCGAGCAGTCACATTTGGCTGTTCTTCTACTAATACATCCCCCCTCCATCACTTGCCATTGCTATATTGCAAATAAAC
This sequence comes from Oreohelix idahoensis, assembly GCA_024509875.1. Taxonomy (NCBI): domain Eukaryota; kingdom Metazoa; phylum Mollusca; class Gastropoda; order Stylommatophora; family Oreohelicidae; genus Oreohelix; species Oreohelix idahoensis. Next base: position 280,407 of record JAMPIV010019386.1, on the reverse strand, counting down.
AAAATAGGTCTGAAATGAATAGAAATAAAACAAAGTTAAAAACTTACTCAGAACACATATTGAATTGGGTCGACTTCCATTGGTGAAACTTTCAATTCAGCGCCTGAGTCATTTCGTGCTGGGTCCCATACAGCCGGCCCACCGTGACCGGGATTGTCAGATGGAACACCCGCCATTGTGTTTCCACGCCGAGACGTGTCGGAGGTGTTCTCTTATAACATTCGCTTGCTCTTTCCGCAAATAACCCTAATGTTTAAAACTTTGATAAGATTTTAGCAGAATGGTTGCTCGTTCGTTTGGTGCAACACAAGTGTAGGTAGGCCTCCCAGACGTGTATTAAAATCCAATTTTATTCGAATTCATTCGAATTTACTATATCTTCCTATAAGAAATCTGTGCCTTGTGTTACATGTGTGTAAACCTCAGTTTCCACTCTTCTCATTGGTCAAAACCGTGGGAATGTAGTCTGTTTACGGACCGAGCAGCACCGCAGTGAATGAGATAGGGGTCCATTCAGGGAATTTCGCACTCGTGAGCAGCGGGCAGTCAGCGCACAGTAAGAACATCTTTAATGGTGTTTTATTTTGTTGTCTTACTCAATTTCAATGACACGCTTATACTGGCCCAATGACTCAACACTAAACTCAAAGCTATATGGAGCTAAAGAGGAACTTCAAACAACAGTCGAATTCATCATGAGAACTCGTCTGACGGTGTAAACATCAAAGATGCGATCGTAAGAAGAATGACACGCAGAAAGTAACAATTGACATATTATGAAAGAAGAAAGATCAAGGAACCAGAGCATATAGTTTTTATTTAGAAAAGGCAAATTAATTACTAGGCAGAGCGAGGTTGAAAAGGGCCCAAACTGGGCCTCGCTTGCCCGTCACATAATTTTTCGGCCGTGGCGAAGCAGCACTTTGTGATGCCTATATTAAGTTGGATGATAAGTGTTGTTACCACAGTCGTACAAAGCAGAGAGCTAAGTATTACCATAATGATATTACTATGGTCATATTAAGCGGGAAGATAAGTATTACTGTAGTCATATTAAGTGGAGAGATAAATATTGCACAGAACTGATAAATTTGACCCAAAAGTAGAAATCAAAGGTGATGTACCTCTAAGAACAAGTTGGAACATGATGATGGCCTTTGTGTGAAACTCTGACAATGAACAACTATCTCCAGTAGGATACTGCATGAACATTTTTACTGATGATAAAAGTTGTTTTCATTGTTGTGGTTATTTCTTTGTCACTGGCATGTTAAGGAGAGAAAAATAAAAAAAACAAAATAGAGTTGTTATAATTAAAGAAGACCAGTGGCCCTCTAGAATTAGGCTGGCTGTGTCAGATACTAATTACATTTGTGGTCCATCCAGAATCTGTTCTTGGATTTAGTCTGTTCTATGAACTGTGTTTTATCTAGCCCAACATTAGATGCTGCTGTCCGTGTTATTTGATCATGCGTTGACAATAATTTTTTTTAAATGTATGACACCTGTAGTTGCCAATGTTCCCCTTGTGTAGTTTAGTTCAGCTGCTTGTTGACGTACCCTCTAGTGACATAGACATGTATGTGTGTGTTTGCGGTGAGTGCTTCTTTGATGGTGTTGATGTATATGTGTATTTTATCAAGGAGTACATGTTGAGAGCTGTGGCTGTTTCTGTCAGGCTGTTGTGTGTCTTGTTATCACATTGACATCCCCAACCTTGTAAGACAAAAGTCGAGTTTGAGACGTGACTTCACAATTTAAGTGACAACTTTTACCTATAAAAATATGACATTTGTCACCGACAGATATTTTGATGATGATGGAAGATGTCTATCTAATGCTGACCCAAGGTGCCAGTATTGAGTATTGGATCAAATCTCCATACAAACTGGACTCTATTTTCTTTTTAAACATCAAACACTGTTTGCTTTATTTTAGGTTGCATGGTACCTGTTTCAAACATTAGTCATTTAAAGACCAGATATTGAGGTGATCATAACATCCATTGTTTATTTTATCTACCAAACAACATAGAATAACACGATTTTATCTACCAAACTACACAGAATAACACATGATTTTATCTACCAAACTACACAGAATAACACGTATTTTATCTACCAAACTACACAGAATAACACATTTTTAGTATTATGAGCAACTCAAGTGTTACCTGGTTAGTATGTTATGTAATTCCACACTTATTCAGGCATTTATCCCATACACCATATTGTTTGACCGAGTAGTTAGTGCGTTAGTATTTTAAGGCAATGGGCTGGGAAAGAAGTGTTACGTCATGCTCAGCTGTAATAATGGAATCCTTGACTGCTCTTAAGGGAACTGGTCACGCCGCCTCATAAAGCTGAGACCAAATATAGCAAAGTCTGCAACACTTAACTACCCTATGGCAGTATATGCTAAAGGTCTACCTTCTGCTTTGAACTTAGACAATTGTCACATTGACAGTATCAGACTGATGGACGATTGTCATATTGACAGTGTCAGACTGATGGACGATTGTCACATTGACAGTGTCAGACTGATGGACGATTGTCACATTGACAGCGTCAGACTGTATTCATGTTGTCATCTACATCGGCCAGTAACTTCTTATGCCAGTCATACTTGGCTGTATCTGGGGGTCTCAAAAGATGGAAGTCACTGAGGCTGTGGAGTGAATGACCGACCGTTTGCCAACCCCAGATATTCCTTGAGCATTACCATAGACATAGTTGAAATGTGTTAATCTGTGTGTGTTTGCACATAAAACATGAGCAAAAGTATTTTTCAAATTAATTTTAGACATATAGATTAGTTGTCTTGACAGCTTTTTTTATTCCGTCAAGTTTTGTTTTAGTGAGACAAGTTGTACAAGGTCAGCAGATGTCCATGTATCATCAATTCATTGATACTTGTTTTCATGAAAGTTACCATGGGGAAGTTTGACATCTACAGCACAATGTTTTTATTTCACCATAACCAGAGATAACTGCATATTTTTTACCTCAGCATATTTTAAATGAATCCTGGTGTGAAGAGTTGTGACTGGTAACCTTGACCCCAATTTAATTCCCTGATCTCTGGCTGGTTTTTAAAGAATTGTTTTAGTTGTTCAGTATGTGAATTCAAGGTTTTAAGTTAAGAGGTTTAGCGAAATAATTATATTGTTGCTTAGTTTTTGCATAATTTTATCAATTAATGACGTCATAGGGTTATTTCTTTACATGTAGTGTTAATTAATTTGCATGGGACAGGAATGTGTAAGTGAGATTCCTGTTCAGCAATATGTGACTTCACAAAAAAAAAAACTATATAAATTACAATTTTCATTTGTTTTTTTTTATCAAACTTCTTGAATGAGTTGTCAGCTGGATCTAAACGTTTCAATTCCTGGTGTTTTACTATCAAGAGATCAAGTACAGCTGAAATATTTACGTGAATGTGCATAATTTTTATTGCTTCTACATTTCACAAGATATAACAATTATAACATCACAAAAGAACTCAACAGTATTTCACAACATTCTGCAGCCAATTTCCTAAAGTTTGATGTATAATACATATATCTACTAAATTAATATATGTGTCTACTGCCCATTTTTAAAACATCACTTGTAGAAAAAAAATGTCTGCATATTTGGTCCTGGGTAAAACCAAAAATATGCCTGGGTTAGAATGAGTTAAGAAGTTCTGACAGAATTGTTCAAATAAATTTTGTTTCATTGACATTTTGCCTGTGTGGTTGTACTAATAACAGATACAAGCAGACCAGTTTAGCCGTTTGGTTTTTGTATACAAAATAATTAGAAAATGGTGAAGCATGTCCTACCCAGTTTCCTTTGTTTTGTATATTTTTTAAATTCAGATAGCAAGTTTGCGTTTGTCTTTATTTCTAGTTTTCACTTTTATTCTCTCCTGGACTAAGGCAATACTCATGTTTCAATTTTTGTCAGTTTTCATGCTCCATAAATGCAAATGTTTTGGGAGTTTGTATCTTCTTTCTTATAAACAATCAAAGAGGTTTGATAACACACAAATGGAAACAGACGAATCAAGTAAAAGACCAGGAAAAGGTAAAACTCTACTTGAAACATAAATGACCATTTGTGGCTGAAGAAAGTGCACTGTACCCATGCTGATAGTAAATGTGACCCTGACTGAGAGCTGATGTCAAAGGTCCTCATATAAATTGTTTATGCTTCTTCAGATCTTTTCATTTGCATTTATTGTAATATACAAATATAACAAACTTTGATTTTAGTTCCAGTCCCTAATTTGTAATTAATAAAGTTTCTACTTTAAACATGATTATTTTTCTTGATTTTCTTATCTGTTGGTTTACTTTCTTTCTATCTTGCTAAGGCCTATGCTCCTTGAGTGACTGAAGGATGTCACCCAACTTGTCTATTGCCAAAAAGTAAGGATTTTTTTTTTTTTAATGTGCGACCACAATAACAAATAACTGCTATATGACTGCAGGACTTCGTTACATTGAGACTGGATTACACATCTCAACTCACACACAAAAATTTAATGGATAAATTCTTGACCTGCCATATAAAAATATTTGGTCCATTAAGGATTGGACAAGGTCTGAGTATTTCTTGTATACTACGTACAGCGAAAGAGCCATAAAGTGCACCTATTTATTTCAAAAATTAAAACCCCCTCATGCTTATATACTACTGTTAAAATGCTTCTACTGTTAAAACAAATGGCCTACATTGACATGTGGCCAATCTTCCCACTCGTTCTTACAAAAAAACTTTCTTATGTTCCTTTCCCTTTGTTAAAGAAAAGCAAACGAAATATTGTAATGATGCTCCCTTGAGGAAGTGCAGTAATACTAAAATATAACTGGGTAATTATACATGTGCACCATTGCGGTGATGACAGAACTCGCATTTCCTTGGAGAATCGTCTGATTTTTCAAATGGGTTGTCTGTCTCCCAATGGCCTAAATGTCCAGCATCACTTTGCTTGAATTCTAGTGGCTCTTCTTTATTTCTTCCGTCGTTGATTTTGCAATCTATCTTTTTATAGTATTGTTTCGTATCCTTTTTAATTGCCGCTATCTTATTCGTCACTTCCATTAGATGTTACCAGACTAGCGCTCTTCTGTTTTATTCCACGGATATTACTACTTAGATCAGGACTGGTTTTAGCAATTTTGTTAATTCCTTTTGCGTTTTGTTGATTATTTACTTTGTTTCAATATTTCTTTGATTTTCTTGCGTTATTATTGTTCTTTTTTCGCTCATCACCTGTGTTGTTTACTTTTTCATCTGCTTGAATTGCTTTTTTTTTTTGTACGTGTTTCTCATCCTCGTATGTGTTTGTAGTATATTTCTTTGACCTGTATGTAATTCTTGTCTTCATCTGTTTATTACTGGCTGACGAAGGGTGAAACCCGAAACGTCCCGTGTTTCCTGTGTACTGTTAACTTGTAAAACTGATTTCATACCATTTTATTTTTTTTTACTTTATATATTTGTTTCCTTACCAGTTTTACAGCAGCCTCCTCATTTATGAAATGTGATAACAGCAATCTAAGCACATGTAACACTGATGTAATAAACAAAATTACAAAACACAACTCACAGATGAGATGCAAATATTTTCCCATATTAGCAGATGTTTTTATTTCTGTTAAACATTATATCAATACAAGACATATGACAAGAAACTTTCAGAGTCAAAGATAAATATTACCTTAGTCATATCAATCAGTCACAAACAGAACTTAAGAACTGCATCTTGCATCCTATAAGCAAAACATACAACCTGAAGTCATTAACAGGCAATCCTTACACTCTAACCTGATCTTGGAAGGATTTGAACCTGTACATTCTTGAATATTAACAGTGAACACATTAAAAAAAAACATTTTTCTTGGAGCTTAATGGTAACAAGATGTGCTGAGTTTACCCATTACTGCCTAGATAACAGAAACTAGTCTCTCAGTTGAAACTGTGTAAGTGACATGGCTTCCTTGACCTGATCTTGCCGATACCATGAAATGAAGGTTAAGTGTTTTGCCTCTGTGTGCAAGTACTAGCCAGGCATTTTTCCCACAGAGGACACTAACTTAACCTCACAAGCACCATCACACGCAGCATGAAATTAAAAGTCAAGGTGAGAGCAGGTTGAGACACTTATTTTGTAGGCAACATGAAGATGAAAGTTCAGGCAGAATGTTCACAATTTTGTAGAAATCAAGTTATTTTTCTTCCGTTGTAATACTTTTGTCCATCACAAACACTCGTGGTAAATCAAGAGAACGCACATGGAGCCAGACATGCTGTGATAATACAAGTCTGACTATGCTAAATGCAAAATAAACTACACAACTTCTACCGTCCCTAAAACATGGTGACAACTACTTGTATAACATTAATCCAAAACTAATTTCTTAGTTTTCAACATTTGAAAAAAATTATCCAAAATATAAAGTTCAGAACCTGGTCTTGCCATTTCTGTAAATCTGTGAGAACTGATGGCAGAAAATGCTAGAAACTACAGGACAGAACTAAATGATGTCAACGATGGGCTATTTTGGGAGGCTGTACTTGACATAGGGCACTTCTACATCCTCTCCTTCCTCATCGTTGCAGCAAATCTCCAGCACTAGGGCCTGAACATGAGGAGCGATCTTTTTCCTGGACACTTTCTTTACCACTTCTGACAACCTGAGAAGACAAATATCTTAATCAATAACATAATGAACGAGTCAATAATATAAGTCAGACAAAAATATTATTTACAATGTGGAAGACATGATCAACTATGCTGCTTGGCTCACCACATGGTGTAACTGTGGAAGCTTATTATCAAGGTTTTTCAATCCTTTTTCTTTCAGCCCTTCGAGACATCCACATGACACATAGTCTTGCCTGACCAAAACACAACCCACATCTCTACTACTACTCTCTTTATTTTAACCAAGGCTTACTTCATGAAGCATCAGTGACACAGATAATTCTTGGCTATTGATACACAAGACGTAATACAGCCTGATGTGATGTCATATAATATTTCTATCAAGTTGTCCTTTATTCCATGTCAGGTGCAAGGTTCTGTGTTGCTGGCTAATTGGGACTCATGATCACAAAATTTCTCTCTCAAGCCATTCCTTCACTGGTGCTGGTGTGGATTTCATCATGTCACAGATTTCTTAATTTTTTGGTCTGGCCTTTTCCCATCTATCCACTTCTGTCAGGTATCTTCTTCTTCTTCCTCGTTCGTCCTGAAAAGGACGTTGGTTGCGTTGTGTCCATTAACAGCGAAGCTGCTGTATTTGCGCCTTTCGGCCGACACATCCAACTTCCGTACAGCATTTTTTGGGACCAGGTTTGCCTTCCGTCTTCGATCCCTACTCCTCAGCCAGACTGAGGTGATACAGCCTGTTTCCAGGACCACCACGTATGTCAGGTATCTGATTATATATATTCAACTATTCTCCTTTGTTCTCAAGTCTAAAACTGATACGCTGGTATCATGACTGTACTTCTCTGTTGTTCACTTGTAGTTATTTGGATGTCTGAACATTTCAAAATTGGCACATGCTGAATGTAACTTTACTGAAGTCTGATTTTAATGTCTGCCTAAAATATTCCTGACTGAAACACATGGACACACCAGATCATACACCACTAGAAATACAACAACAAGCAGCACACTTAATGTAGTACATACGGTAATCCTAATCTCTCCTCTCGTTTGGCAGGCTGCATGAAGAAGGAGTAAAGCATACAGACTCCCTGGGACAACATTGTTATCTCCAGCTTGTGTTTATTCTGAGAAAAAGTCAAGAGTTATTGGGGTTAGGCATCATTAGGGAATCAAGGGACCTAAAACTGGGAAGCAAAGAATAAAACCACTGTACCCTATAAAATACTAGAGAGGGTTGTGCTCGAGGCTGACGCCCACTACAGAAACCATTAAAATGACAGCACACACAAAAATGGCTTCACTGAAGCACGGTTCCTTGATCAAATTCATCACAACAGATTATTATATAAACAAACCAGACCACAAGGTTTTTTATATCTGGACATGCGCCCTAATGTAACCAACGCACAGTTGAATAGCACCTGTGTGTTACTGGGGAGCAAAGAATAGTAATACTTTACCCTAAGAGGCAAGTTGTAAAATGTGACTAAGGAGGGTTGGGCAGGGGGATGGTTACTCCATCCGTAAAAAACTTTTTACCACAAAAACAAACACTATGGATAAGTCAAATATGGAGTATAAATCAACTCAGCCACCCAAGACAGAAGAAGGTCCTCTGAAAAGGAGGCGCATGAAGCAACTCGGAGAAAGCCAGAAGGAGTCTGGGTTGCCGACTAACCTTTTTTCGTCTAGGAAAATCTCTAGGATTGGCACTTGGAATGTTCGGAAATATACGAACAAGGGAAAACTCCAGTAGCAGCAGAAATGAGGAACTACCAGATTGATATACTGGGTCTCTGTGAGACAAGGTGGAATGGCATAGAGAGGCATAAAAGAATACATAAAGCAACATGGATATCACCAGAGCTGAGAATCAGATCAATCATATATGCATAAATAAAAAGTTTAGGTCATCATTACATTATGTAAGGGTATATAGAGGAGCAGATGTGGTATCAGATCACTATCTTCTATTAGCCAAAAACAAATTAAAACTCAAGAAATTTACAACAGTACATAGCTATAGACAACAGTATAATGTGGGATATCTAAGAAATAAAAGAAAAATGTTCAAGTACTCGCAACAGCTGGAAGATAAGCAGATATGGAAGACCCCCTGGCAACAAGTAAAAAAATATATGGAACGACATGTGGAGAGGTACTGGGAAAAAGAGAACATCAGTACAAAGCATGGATAACAACAGAAACCATCAACAAGATAGAAGACAAGAAAGCAGATATAACACAGAAGCAAGACTAGAAGCTCCAAAACCAAAGCTCGTGAAGTGTACAGGCATTTGACAGTGTAGACAGAATCACTTTGGAAATTGATGAGGCATTATGGAGTTCCCATGAACATCATTAACTTAAAAAAGAACCAAAGACATGACATGCAGAGTTCTTCATGAAGGACAACTTACAGAACCGTAAGGGATTAGAATGGGAGTGTGACAGGGATGCCTCTTGTCTCCATTTCTTTTCTTACTAGCAACAGATTGGGTTATGAAAACATGGACATCACACAACAGAAGTGGAATCTGACTAAACAGCTTGATGATCTAGACAAGGGGTCCTCAACCTTTTTTTTTGCTCAGCGGACATATTTTAGATTTATAAAGAGGGTGGCAGGCACCAACCAAATACTGTGACTTATTAAAAAAAAAAAAAAAGATTCATGTTAACAAAGAAATATACTGTAAGGCTGAATAACCACAGTTAATGAAATAATAAATATTTAGGATTTAAAAAACTTCAAATGATTAGGCACTGCATGTCACTGGCCAACTTTTATAGTTAAGAGGTGCATGTCCCAGCACACAAACAATCATCCAGATGAGCATCAGTGAGCTGCAACCTGTACTCTGTTCAGTGGCATAACTAGGGTGATGCAGGTGGGGGTGCCATTTTAAGGTTCAAAAATGCAAAAATTCCACTTCTCATTTATGACAATCCCATTTATTCCACTTCACATTTGTGGGAAATTGTAGGTATGTGTAGTTGTAGGAAAGAGTAACAGCACCATTTGAGAGTTTGTTTGGAAAAGAGAGGTTGGAGGAAGTGTGCAGTTTCAAGTATGTAGGATTACATGTGTCAGCTAAAAAGAGGAATGGAAGTAAAGGTGAGGTGCAGATAAGATGTATGGAAGAGAGTTCTGGGAGTTTTAAACTGATGAGCAGGAAAAAACAGCACAGACCATACCACATGCGAGTGAGCATCTTGGTTTTTGATAAGACCATCACAGAAAGTCATTTTATCAGAAGCAACGAGAAAAGAAATGATTGGATTGGGTTTGAAGTATTTTCAAAATAGTGAAAGACCTTTCATTCCCACATAAAATCGAACAATGGATAAAAGATGATGTTTAAAAAGTTGGGAAATGAATATGAAGTTTGGCACTCCTGGCTTGTTTATTCTTCACAGAAGAAAAGGCAGTCTCAAACTGACAGTCTTCACTGGAGCAGGAAAATTACTGGAAACATCAGCAAGGTTTAGCACCCACGAAAATACCAAAAAATATATAAAAAATATTGATACTGTTTCGACCAATGGAAGGAAATCGAAAGAAATCTTTAGGAGAACAGAGGAATCATTGACTAGAGCTCCAAGCTCAAATTGCAACATAAAAACAAAGATGTTCTCCACAGACTTCTCCATTGCACACAATTTTTAGCAACTCATAACCTTGCATTGCGTGGTCACAAGGAATACCTTAGTCAGGAAGAGGAAAGTGACATTGGAAATTGCCTTGGGCTACTAAAGTTGTTGGAAAACTCTGATCCTATCATGAAAGAACATCCCAATGATGTGGTAAAGCACCCTGGAACAACATATTTATCTCCTTTAGTGCAGAATGAATTTATTCAGCTGATGGCTTCTACTGTTCGCCAGAAATTGTTACACTGCATCCACAAGGTCAAACATTTTGACCTCATGTTTTATTCTACTCCTGATCAGGAACATCGAGAGCAAATGTCACAAACCATTCGTTACTTTAATATTGATTTTCAGAGGAAAACACTTCATATAAAAAGTCTTTCCTTGAATTTATACAATTAAACCAAAGAATGCTAAAAGTATTGTGGAAGTGATTTTGGAACAACTGGAAAAAGACAAAATGCCATTAGAAGAATGTCAGTCTCATGGCTGTGACAATGATGCAGTTATGGCTAGTTATAAAAGTGGTGTTGAACAGAGGATTACTGGAACAAAATATAGGGTGTCCGAACGAGAACAGGTAGATTTTGTTTTTGAATAACTAGTCTAAAAGTGAAAAAAATTGTCAATTTTATGTTACGTATGTTTTATTTAGACCTGGCAGTTATGTGTGGAACACTACATCATTTAAATGGCCGCCTCTGCTAGCCATACAGATGCGCGCCCTTTGGAGCACATTTTGCATGACATTTTCGCATGTTTCAACTTGTATAGCGGTGATATCCTCTCGAATATTGACTTGCTCAATAGTCTGTGGCTTGTTGGTATGGACCTTCCCTTTAAAAAAACCCTATAAAAAAAGTCTAATGGAGTTAAATCTGGCGATCTTGGAGGCCAGTCGATGTCGCCAAATTTCGAAATTAATTTGTCTGGAAACATCCTATTCAAAATTTCTCTTGTGTCGCGTGCTATGTGCGACGTGGCACCATCTTGTTGAAACCACGTCACGTAGGTCCAAATCCTCCAATTGCGGAACGAAAAAGTTGTTAATCATGTCCCGATAGCGTTCGCCATTGACCGTAACAGCATTGCCATGAGCGTTCTCAAAAAAGTATGGACCAATCACACCTCCAGCCCACATAGCGCACCAGACTGTCACTCGCTGAGGATGTAGAGGCTTCTCGTGTATCTCTCGTGGATTTTTGCTTCCCCAAATATGGCTATTTTGATTGTTTACGAAGCCACTGAGGTGGAAGTGAGCCTCATCACTCATGATGATTTTCTTCCAAAATTCAGGGTCATTTTCAATGGTTTCTAATATCCAATTACTGTAACTACGACGCCGTTCGTGGTCTGCAGGTTGAAAAGCTTGCGTCAGCTGGATCTTATATGGGTGTAGGTGTAGATCTTTACGCAAAATTGTGTGTAAAGATGACTGAGATAGGCCAAGTTCTTGTGAACGGTGTCTGATGGAGGTGCCCGGCATTTCAGCTACACTTTCACGCACAGCAGCAATGTTTTTCAATGAACGAGCGCTCCGAGGTGCTGGAGGCCTTGAGCGATTCACCACCGAACCAGTTTCTTCAAATACCGCCACTAAACGCTGAATTGTGCATACTGCAGGTACATGATTACGACTCAAAATTTCACGTAATTTACGCTGAGTCACCGCAATTGAACACTGATTTTGATAATAAGTTTTAACTATTGAAACGCGTTGTTCATACGTGTACCTTTCCATAATGAATTTGCCACGTCTCTATTTGACGTCTGCCAAATATAAATTAAGACTGTATGAGAGCTGTGTACTTTCTGTGCTTCTCTGTGGTGCGGAATGTTGGAGAGTGGCAGAGAGGGAGGTGTCGAAACTGTCCTCCTTCCACACAATCTGCCTAGGGAGGGTTCTCCGGGTCTTTTGGCTGGGCGCCATCAGCAGCCAAGAACTACTTATTCGGAGTAACCAGGAGGACATGCACGCCATCATAGCTGGCAGACGCTGGAGTTGGGTTGGCCACATCCTCAGAAGGGACCCTGATACCATCACAAGAACAGCCGTGCTGTGGACCCGGGGGGGGAGGGGGGGGGGCGGCGAGAGAGAGGCCGACCGGAGACAACTTGGCGGAGAGCTGTGGAGGCTGGGATGCGGGGAGTGAACCACAGTTGGGGCACTGTACGAAGGATGGCCGCCGACCGAGCAGGGTGGAATCAATTTGTTGCTGCCCTACAAGACGCCACCAGGCGTGATGGCCGCTGACTGCTTTGACGGTTGGTGGTTATGGATCAAAGAAGAAGAAAGAAATATAAAGTGACAGAAACAAAATCCACAGAAATGGCAGGCAATTCAAATCTACCTGCTCTCGTTAGGACACCCTGTATAGCAAAGCTATTTTTGATAACTGATAATCCTTCAATTTGGCTGGAGTGCATGCTGCTACCTATGATGACTTTTTTTTGGTGTAATTGAGTCACTTTATTCATTCTTTTCATGTTCTTCTCTTCGTCGGCAAAAGCTGAAAGATGTCATACCATTAGTTGTCAAATCTAAGTCTGAAACTCGACTGAGTTCTAGAAAAGGCTGTGAAGCCAGTTCATGAATACTGTGATACTATAGTTAAAGTCTTGCAAAGCATGGTAGTTGATCAAAATGAGACTGCTGATACAAGAGATGATGCAAAGCAGGTGCTGAATCAAATTTTGACTTGATTTTTTGGCTTTGCTTGGATCTTGGAATAAAATTCTTGTTTGGATTGATCGTACCACGAACTTTCATGATGCTGTTTATGATTTAAAAGCCCCTACAAGATTATTTCTTGAGCAATCGAGAATCACTGGCTAGTGAATCACTTGAAGCAGTGCTGAAACTGTGATGAATGGGACATTCAAGTAGAAAGACACCCCAGAATGAAGAAACAAATGCTCGGTGAAAAGGCCAAGGACGTTGGGCTCACTGCAAAATTAGAAATGATGAGAATAATGAAAGAAACTTTTGATCGTCTCCATAATGAAAGAAAGAAACATTTGTCCGTCTCCATGACTTGCATTCAAAATTTGTTAAAGAACTATTATTTGACTCAAATGAAAGCAGCAGTAATCATGGCCTAAATATCTTCAAGAAAAGTTGTCTCAACCCGGGACAGTTTTATAGCACTGATATTGACGGTTTTCAGCTTTATGAAGAAATCCTGGATGCTCCTAAAAGGCCGCACAAATGTTCAGATTTCAAAAGAGGAGGAGCTCCTCAAGTTTATTGTTTAGTATAGAGATAACTGTTTTTTCCAACTTAAGAGCTGCTGATCAGATAATGCTCACTATTTCAATTTCCAGCTGTGAGAGATCATTTAGCACGTTCAAATTGATCTTATCATATATAAGAAGCAAGAGAGACTTTCTGTTTTAGCCTTGATCAGCACTGAACGTGAGGAAACTGAAATAACACATTTTGATTTTACTGATCAGTTTACATCAGCTAAAGTTGAAAAAATACATTTTTAGTTTGAAATTCCAAATCATTTTAAAATATCTAGTTAAATAAAATATTCTTTTGTTGTTTTCAGAATTTTTTTCAAAATACTTAGTCATTCCCCTTCTACCGTGAGGTATAGAGGTTTGGAAGAGAGAGCGCCAGACTATCCTATTGGCTGTTTTCCTCCTGGCTTGGTTCCATTCTAGTCCTCGGTCCTTCAAATATTGTCTAATGTTGTCCTCCCAGCGGACTCTGGGTCATCCTGGGGGTATAGATCCCTGGCTTTTTGTTTCCCATGCTTGTCGTGGTAGCCGATCTCCCATTCTGCAGACATGGCCAAACCATCTTAGTTGGGACTGTTCTACTTGGGTCTGCAGGGGGTGGGATTTTAGGCCTTGATGTATCGTCTGGTTGCGGACCATGTCTCTTCTTGTTACTTCAACCACCTTCCTCAGATACCTCATTTCTGAGGTTTGGATCTGGCTTTTGTGGGTTGTAGTCATTGCCCATGACTCGCATCCATATGTCAAGACTGGGACATAGGTGGAGCGGTATACAACCATCTTCGTTTTCTTACCAACCTCTCTCTTGCTGAGGAATCCTCGATTTATGGCCTGAAAAAGTCTCCCAGCTGCTGCTTTTCGAGTGGCCAACTCTTCTTTGATGCCTCCCTTTCGGTCTACATTTTTTTCAAAATACCAGTAACAATTTTTTGTATATTTGCACTGTTAGTTTTTGCAATTTCTAAAATGAAATGCATTGACAACGTGAGAAATAAGTACTTAGTTATAGTTATATATAAGTTACAATGTTTCATTTTTTAACAATCTCTCTCTCATTACCCTCAGCTCCCCAAGGAGCAGACTTTCAACAAACACATGCCAAGTCCTCCTGTCACGTGCCATCATCTCAAGTCCTTTCCACGTTCTCCACATCATTTTCCCCTCGTCTCCAGCTCTCTTCTCCATGTGCTTCTTGGTCTACCTCTGCCTCTCTTGCCCTGGGGGTTCCAGAACAAGGACTGCCTTGTAATGCTATCAACAGGTGTCCCTCAGTGTGTGTCTGTCATCAGTTCCACATTGGTAACCTTATCATACCATTTTAATCCTCCTATTCCATACAAGCACCCAAGATTGAAAGTCTAGCTTTTTGGTTGTACTTTGGGGAGCTAAACTGTGAACAAAATTACTCCAAAAATTCAGCTTTGGAAGAAGCAAAATGTGCAATGTCATGTGCCAATCATAAACCTGGCCAGGTAAAGGCCCTGTATGTATTACATGGAAATGTGACAGGAATGAAATATGAGATGAGAAATTACTTGGTAGAAAAATAAATTAAGTCCCAATTACAATGGTTTGGCCATGTCTGCAGAATGGGAGAAGATCGGCTACCATGAAAAATATGGGAAACAAAGAGCCAGGGATCCAGACCTCTAGGACAACTAAGAGTTTGCTGGGAGGACAACATTAGAAAATCCCTGAAGGACTGAGGACTAGACTGGAACCAGGTCAGGAGGAAGACAGTCGACAGGATAGTATGGTGCTCTCTCTGGCAAACCTCTATACCCAAGGGTAGAAGAGGAATGACTAAGAAAGAAAAATAAATGACATGAAGCACTTTAGACAAACAGAAATCTTTAAAAATATGGATGATCTAAACAATGGACGACTAGGTCAGCAATAAAAGAACCAAAAGAAGAATCTTGGAAAAATACATGTAGCTGATAAACCTCAACATCGAACCCTCAAAATAATCCAACTAAAGTGTTAAAATGAGGATGATGAAAGACGAAGGTTTTAACCCAATATTTGCCATTAATGACTGAAATGTACAATCAAATATTCAGTCAAAAAAAAAAAAAAAAGAAAGAAAAATAATCGTGGGTGAAGCACACACAAAAGGACAGAGATGGAGATAAATCTTATTTATAAGTAGCTGAAAACTTCCAAGACATCATAAAATACATGTCAACTTGGTGTGACACTACAATTTTCAGCACCAGACATTCAATGACAATGCCCCATGTGGTTCCCTGGTCCCTGAGGCCTACAGCTCTCTCATAAATGTCATAAGATGTAACTGGTATGAATGAGGTTGTGCATGGGGGGGTGGCACTCTCAATGTGTAAAGTAGACTTACAGAAACCACCACTGGAAAAAAAAAGCATATGAATACATTAGTGCAGGCTTCCTGCAAGGGGACCAGCTGTACTGATGGCTCCATGCTCCATGGGGAACAAAATGGGAAATGAATGAATTCAATGACCCTGTTTGTTGACTGGATATCTTATGATTACAACCAATCAAAATCTGTGACACACTTTCATCCACTGATGTCAAAAGTAAAAGCTGATGAATGTATGACAAAATGTGAAAGCACTTTACCTGGAAATAGTCCAAAAACTCTTTCAAGGTCATTTCTCCCTGCACCTCAAATCTGTCCCACAAGGTAAACTCATTACTATAATACTGAGGACAAAACAAAAATGTCATTGTTGAAAATATCACCTATCCATCAACTGCACTTCACATAGTGTTTTTCAACTAGTCGTGTATGTATAGTCTTGTGGTGGTACAAGAAGAAGTCAGCAAATAATACAATCTGAAATCTAGCTTTTACATTATATTGTAAAGAAGTTTATTTGTAAAATATATTTCACTAAACTGAGGAGAAAAAAAAAACATTTGCTCATCAATATGACATTTAGAAGTAAATGGAAACACATTCTGCAAAGCCTAGTCTTTGTCATTTAAAAGTAGGGGAAGCTTAAACATGGATAAGAAAACACAGTTCTCCCCTCTCTATGCGACTGGCTCACATTAAACCAAGTGATATCAATGTGTAACCCGATCTCACAAAGCTGGCAACATGTTGGCAATTTGATATCTCAAATATGAGATGAGAAATTACTTGGTAGAAAAATAAATTAAGTTCCAATTACAATGGTTTGGCCATGTCTGCAGAATGGGAGAAGATCGGCTACCATGAAAAATATGGGAAACAAAGAGCCAGGGATCCAGACCTCTAGGACAACTAAGAGTTTGCTGGGAGGACAACATTAGAAAATCCCTGAAGGACTGAGGACTAGACTGGAACCAGGCCAGGAGGAAGTAAAGTGTATGTGTGTGCGAGAGAAATAAGGCATGTGCACATGTACAAAAGTAAAGCACATTTGTCCCAGATCTCCCGAGAAAACTGGTTTAACAGCTGGTACCATATTGATTTTTCTGAATGGGTCAGAACTTTCTAATGCATATTAAATGCATTTCAGATTATTTTTTTAAAACTAAGGTAGCCTTTGCCATCTGGTAGTACAGAATCTGAAGCGTCATAAAATACAAATTTATCTAAACTGATCTTGTTTACCAAAGTAAAGTGTTTGTTTTTTGTGTGTTTATTCTAGACATCAGATTTGCCAACAAATTTTGCCAGAGTGCACCACATAGATAAGCAATGCAGAATGCCTTGATTGATGTGGATTATGGCCCTCGTCTGACATTACTGTGCTGACAGTAACACAACTGTGATGAGTGAAGAGTTTGGTCTACTCATTGCCATGATCTTTTGCGTCTTAATCATTTTAAACAAAATGATACATAATTAGTATAAACTGCTTACAAGTTTTTTTAAAAGTCTGTACTACTGTCAGCATATGGTGATATATGAGTATACATATCTTGTCTGAATGCAGCTCTTAAAACAATTCCTTGCAATTTTTATGTTTGTGAGTACCAGTAATGGTATAAAAAAGGAAAGCTACACATACCAACACCTACACTTTTCTTCCTGCCCTCTAAATTTAATACATTATGCTCAATTTTAATGACGTTCATTTTAATAAACAACCAAACAGACTTAATTTATCATCAAAACCGTTCACCTTCCTGTGAAGCACACAGGCCCTACTCACAAACATGCCAAGCCATCCCAGACAGACTTATTTGATCCCACAAAAACTGTCCCCACTTCAAAGAAATATCAACTAGCCTACTAACAACAAATTTCAAATGACTTGTTTTTATTCATGTACCACTAGAAAAACTCCACATACTATCGGTGGTATGTAAACCACTGGCTGAAAAGAAAGCTATAGCATTAAAGATTTTCAAGGACTCTTTCACAACTTAAAATACATTTAAATACATGTTCACAAACAAAGGGCCCTTCAGTTCAATTTATTCTTCCACAAACGCATTCAAACTTACAAAAGAATAATCGTAAATACAATCAAATAAACACTGAAAAGAAGCAGAGAAAAAAATGTGTGTACCTTGTTTTTGGCTGGTGCTAGTGGTTCAGAGAAGGCAAAGAATGGCAAAGCAAGATTTGCAAAACCATTTTTGTAAGATTGGATGTTTCTGTGTCCCTGGGCCAGCTGCAATAAAACAATACATTCACATTTGAACAATAACTATGCCATTTCAAAGCTGATGGTACAATTTTGTAGAAATCAAAAGTGAGGACAAAGAACCAGTCCACTGGTAACATAAGAAATATCTCACAGGATATTCACCATCCTCTCATTAAAAACATATTGCCACAGAAACTACCAATAGCAGACCCATGATACAAACAAGGACAAGTCAAGCAGCTAATGGGGAAACAATTCAAGAGTGGGAGCTAACTGTTATATTAGCAAACAGGTAAGCCCCACTAGTTCTCTGAGGAAACCAAGACAGAATAGGACTATTACTCCCTTAAGTATGTCACAAGAGGCGACCAGACATCCTGAGGCTGGCAACCTTCTCATTTCAAACAAAAATCTACATATACTACCACTGCAAGAGCACATGAATCTTGAAATCCCAAATTTTTTTTTTCAAGTGCCAAGACATTAGGAGTGGACAATAAGACATTAGGAGTGGAAAATAACACAAGGCTTTTTGGAGGTTTCTGCAGTAGAGGTAAGACAGCTGTCATAATTCAAACTGAAAATGATACAATAAACAGTGGAAAAATTGCCTACAGATGACTGAAAATGTGTCACAAACTTCCTGAAGCAGCATTAACCTGTAACGAAGCAAGAAATCACGTCTGATTATAAAACTGGCATGTAACGATGCAAGATATCAGGTCTGATTATAAAACTGGCATGTAACGATGCAAGAAATCAGGTCTGATTATAAAACTGGCATGTAACGATGCAAGAAATCAGGTCTGATTATAAAACTGGCGTTTCGATGGAAGAAATCAGGTATGATTATAAAACTGGCGTGTAATGATGCAAGAAATCAGGTCTGATTATAAAACTGGCGTTTATGCAAGAAATCATGTCTGATTATAAAATTATAGAAAGGCTGCTTGGACAAACAAAATCACTGCTCATGAGGCCAATGATACTGAAGACAAAAGAAACCAGCCAGCACTGCTGTCACCTCCAGACACAGTTACTCATCCACTCATGTCATTCTCTTATTAAAAACAATCTCTACAATGATGTGTCCTCTCCCAACCTCAAGTTTTTTAATGCCTGATGTAATAACAGCTATATTTAATGTTTAGTGTAACATGACAGTAGTCACTGGGGCAACCAAAATAACTTTATTTTATTCAACTTTTAGGCATTAACAAAGTGTACAATTTAGGTTTTCTAAAATCAGAAACCATTTTGTACCAAACATTTCAGATACGGCATACTAATTCTCTATGAGAAAAATGATAACAACCACAGTTAGAATGCACTGATGGGCACATTGGCAAAATAAACTGACCTTAATAAGTTCAATGCAGACTAGACCTACTACCATGCTAGTGGTTGTTGCAATAGCTGGAATGATGCGGCCAGCAATAAGCTTGCTCTGAAACAGAAACAGATCACGATCATATACATGTCAATTATTTCTTGGTCACTATCTTACTATATCTAGAGAATAACATATAAGTACACATTACCATGGGACGAAGGTTTACATCAACGTTTCTATTTTTGAAAAAAACTATTCAAACCAACTTGGATTCAAATCTTTCTGCCGCACGGCTGTTTTAATGTTTCACACAGGCACCAAAATGGATGACAATGTTTTAAAATAAGCAGTAAACATATAAGTCAATTAATTAAAAACCCTTTAGCTCCCAAGGAGCATAGGCTTCAACAAACACATGTCAAGTCCTCCAGCTCAAGTTCTTTCCAAATTTTCCTCATCATTTTCACTTCGGCAACCCAGACTCCTTTCAGCATTGGGTTGCTTCATGCGGCTCCTTTCCAGAGGAACACTTTCTGCCTTGAGTTGATTTAAATCCTTATTTTTGACTTATCCATAGCGTTTGTTAACGTTTTTGTGGTAACGTTTTTTTATAGTAACCAGTCCCTTGCCCAACCTTTAGTCGCTTTGATGTTACCAAACCATAGAGGTCATATACATAAAATTCTAATCTTGAATTCATTTAAAATCTGAAAGCAGTGACCTAATCTGAATAATCAGTAATGTACTTAACTGACAGCTCATTTTCTACAAATCAGATTTTCTAAAACACAATACATACTGGTCAAAGATTTGTAAATTTTCAATAAATTATATTTTAAATAAATTTATTACCCATGTTAACACCTCAGAACAACCTATACTGTTATTTATTAAAACCCAGACATATACTTGGTGTTTTTATATGTCCCAATTAATGATTTAGCCTCAGTATTTACTACCACATCCTTTTGTGAATGAATATTCCCGGTAGCAGAAGTTTGAAATCAGTTTTACTTCTAGATAGGGTATCAACCAAGGATCACGAGCCCTATCTGCATGAAGCGACTAGTGTTAAGGCGCCATTAACTGAGTGAAAACATTCTGCCTGGCTCAAACTGAACAGCATGTGAGGGCCAGAAGCTGGACTTGCTTGTCAGAGGATGTTTGAGACACATGCTGCAGGAGCATTTATCTGTAGTGGGGGCTTATCCCTACTCTAACTCCTGGATATGACAACCTTATAAGTAAGGAACCCGTTACACGCCCATTGAGGCATATTGAGAATATGGTGTTAGGCCCATATTATCTTGACCGTCGGCACACGAGGGGTGATGTGGTCGGCATCATGCCGGCCACCTTAACCTTCCCAGAGTTGCTCTGGTACCCATTTGGGGCTGGGTCGACCCAGGAGCCGTTTGTGGCCTAAAAATTTCCTGCCTCATCTGGGGATCGAACCATAGACCACTGCGCTAGGAAGCCAGTGCCCTAACCACTATGCTACCGCGGCTCCTAACCTTATAAGTAAAGCATTGTCAAAACTTCAAAGCATACAAGACGCATTTACTTGAAAGAAATGGATAAGATAATTTATGAAAAAGATAAGTTATGAAAATTAAATAATCTAGTAATCACAGATGACCAACCTTGTGTCTGTCTGCTTCAGGTATACTGTAGTTGTTAGCCCTGAGATTGGATGCGGCAACGATAAAGTCCATGTGAAAGTTGGTGTCATCATCTTTCTCAAACTCTAGAGGTGTGATCTTCAGATCAGGCAGGGATGAAGGAGATGGCAGTGATTTCTGCAGGTTGATCAAATCTTCAGATGCTGCAATACACAGATCACAAATACTGACTATCTGGTTCATACAAAAAGTCTGATAGAATTACTAAACAGTCTTGTATAAACATATACTCCTATTCCACACAAATTACACAACTGTACTGTTTTAATTCAAAATACCTGATCTAAAAGCTGCCAACAAAGACTCATGACTAAGACACTAAGATGAACTTCATTTCAGTATCTGCACAACACAGAACTAATATGAAATCATACAAAGAGACAAGTAAATACAAACCTGGTGTTTCTATGTTATTTGATGAACTAGCAGCCTCAGCTTCTGTTACTTCTATCTTGACTCCTGCTCTGGGTACAAACTCTTGTACCACAATTTTGTCTACAATGGTCTTGATTCTCTGCCTGTCTCTCACTTGTGGGATTCCGTAGACTGCTGCCTTTAAGTGTGCCACAGATTCAATGAAATCCAGATGTTGCTCCTGAAGCCAGATTAGAGAATACTCATTTTTATTAAGAATAACATCCCGTGGTTGCTATCATAAAGTTCAAAGCACTTAATTCTTTTAACTAAAGTTATTAAAACGGTTTGCCCGTATGGAAGACAATGAAAAGAACAAATAAAAGGACTAATTCACTTGATGTTCATTGGGTTGAAAATGTGGCTTATCTTTGTTGCCTTTTATACTGTGTTCTTTCATTCTTATATATGGAAGAATTAAAAGTATCAGCACATAATATTTGTAACTTCAGGCAGATAGAAGTACTCCCACTAGCAGTACTGTATCATGATCACAAGAAAAGTGCAGTTACATTGCTTTACACATTACAACTCAGAATTAACTTAATACACATAATTTACATCACACAAGAACTACATATCCTAGAACAGCGAGAGTGCAAAACTAGACTGTGTGGGCTATTGCACTTTCTAGACTGCTGAACTTTGGCAAATACTACAACCATGATCTAGAGCAGAAGTTCCCAAACTTTTTCTCTGGGACACATTTTCAGAATGAAAATTTGCTAGCGCCACACCAAATTTTTTAGTGATAAGAAATACCTTCAAAAACAAAAAATCAACTCCTAGCAGTGCTTTATTCATAACAAAGAACACAATACTTTATAAAATGATCATGAGACAACCAGAAAGTATAAAAACAAATTCATAAAATATTATTCATTCCCAAAATATACAAATTCAATGAGAGCTGCGAGCTTGTATTTGCATGGTAATCTCATTTATATTAGGTCTTATTTCAGACAAACTCTCATCTCCTCATCAACACAAATGCTTTTCTCTTTTCTGGTCTTTGACATTTGTCAGAGCTGAAAATTCTTTTTCACAACAATATGTCATGGAGATGTATCTAACTGATACAAAATAAATTATATTACTGAATAAAATCTGAAATATTCTATGGGTTTCTATAATGTTTTCCATATTATATCACATGTAACAAAATATATTTTTAAAATCACCATATTTATTTTTGGCATATGAATTTTTTTAAATTTCTCCAAATCCTTGATTGTCCTTGAATTTTTCGGCCACACCTGCTACCCTCTCGTGCCCACACTGTAAGCTAACCACTGATCCAGAGTGTTGTTGTATAAGGGTCTACTGATAAAAATATCCATCCTTTTTCTTTAGCTGTCATAACAGATTGAGCAACTTCATGCACTGACAGTTTATGTTAATCAAAACTTTAAAGGTAGCGAGTATGTGAAATCATAACATTTCTGTGCTTTCATAGTGATGCTCAGTGACATGCACCTCAATCTATATGCCAAATTTCCCATGCACCTCAATCCATATGTCAAATTTGTCACGCACCTCAATCTATATGTCAAATTTTTAAATCAATCTGCAAAATATTTATACATAATGATAGTTTATCATTGTTATTTTTATATACATGTTTTATACTGGCCTTGCTACTTTATTTTTAGATCACTGTCAGTTCCTCAAACTCGTGTCAGCCCCTCAAATTTGTTGGAGATGTTTCCCACTCTAAGCTATGGCTACTATAGTCAACGTCAATATGACACTTTTAAAAATCTTAAACAGAAGAAACGTTTAGTTATTTTGTATAAATATCTAAAAACATGACTAACTAACCTTAGATGAGTCAAACTCGATGGAAGTAGGGCAACGTTTGGGACCTGACCAGAATGGAGCACCAGTACTGGTTTTCTGTCAACAGATAAGATGGTTATATCAAATTGATTCTGTGTATCAGGTTATCTAAACAATTTATTATACTCCAAGTTGTTCAATGAGACCTTTTTACATGAGGAAGTTGCTCACACACAATCTCATTTAGCTTGGTCTTGTACGATGTGCCAGAGAGAGCTGTGATGGTCTTCTTTCTTTGCCTGCCCAGAACTACGCGGGGCATTAAAATTATTATTAGGGTTAAATGTATGCAAGCAGAATAGGTAACCATTAAATTTATACTCCCCCATACAAGATGTCACACCTCATAATCAATCTATCAGATTTTTTATTCATGAATGCTATTATTTCATGTATTGTCAAATCTTCACAAGGGACCCAAGACGCATCAAAAGTGAGGAATGCAGTAAGCTTGACTGCCTGCGTTAGGGTCAGCGAACCAGAGCTGACCAAGACCCTACTCCACCTCCACGTGGTGGTCCTGGAAACAGGCTGCATCACTGCAGTCTGGCTGAGGAATAGGGATCGAAGAGGGAAAGCAAACCCGGTCCCAAAAAATGCCATGCGGAAGTCGGATGTGTCGGCCGAAAGGCGCAAATACCGCAGCTTCGCTGTAAACGGACACAACGCAACCAACGTCCTTTTCAGGACGAACGAGGAAGAAGAAGAAATCTTCACAACAGTGAAAACAATTTGAAAATACAGCTATTGGGAAAAAAATTAAGCTTTATTTAACGGCTCCATCTGTAAAGAAATTATACAATCAAACTAATCAATCTAAAAATGATCTTATACTAAAGTCTATGAATAATCATACACAACAAATTGGCAAACTATGAAGTGTAACACTATTCAGTTCAGTCTAATATACATGATACAGTTGTCTACATCCAGTGGAACATTACTGGTTTTTTTATTACCATTTTGTTTAAACCTAATGACTTTCCCATAATAAAAACTAATAATCTTCCCTACCACTGACAGTAACTCCATGACTATGTGTAAATGTGTATACATGTATGTAAGAAAAGTGTTATGAACTACCACTTATAATATTTTATAAGGTGTTAATGAGCAAATATTGACATGTAGCTAGCTACCTGGTCTGGTGGAAAGTTGAACAAAAGCTGTTTGATTCTGTTAGTGTAGTTTTTGGCAAACATGTGACGGGCTAGTCTGACACAGTCCTCGAATGTTTTTGGCCTTTCATCAACAACAATTCGCTTTACAGTTTCAAGTATGTCCAGCTGAAATAGTTGTCAGAATATCAAGTCTAAATATTCACAGGCTAAGTGTTTTTCACATCACAATTATGGCAAAAAGGTATGCAGAAACACACAAGCTAATATTTAAAAAACAAAAGTTACACATCAGTGTGAACAAGGAAATTGAGAACTACAGACAAAATGATCCTATAAATACAAATGGCCAGATGAGTGAATGTTAATACCAGTTTTGCCACATTTTTGTGAGCCATGACCTATACAACCTAGGCACATATGACATTTCAGTCTCTGGATCTATGGTGTTGCTACATGAAAACTGAAGCAGTACAAAGCTTGACCTATCTGGAAAGCAATATCAACAAAAACTGAGAAACAAATCAGGATGTCAATGCCATTCTTCATGCCACTCCAACCAAAATGGAACTCTTGAGATACTCCCAGGACAATAAAAAATATGCTGTCTGACAAGTGTAAATTCTTTCCAGCTCAACGGTTCATAAATGTATGCCACAAACAGTATTACTTCCAAACTTCAGATCTTTACTAAGAGATGCCTCTGTCACATCCCTCCTATCAGATAGCCACTGAAACAGAATCGAACAATAGCCAATATAGCTGGAGATTATAAGTAAGCTAAGACAGGAAACAACCAACCTGTAAATCAGGTATGCCCTCTAATGAAGCTTTCACTGAAGAGTTGGAAGGTTGAGAAAATCGAAGAAAAATAGAAGAAACCAAAGCAAACGGAACGTCATCAGCAGATTCATCTAGTCCATAACATATCACAGGAGACCAACAATACAGCCCCAAGATATTCCACACAGACAAAACAAGGATTGATGACCCATTTGTGATTAACCTTTAGCACGCTACGGTAGCAACGTTGCGCCAGAGGTACTATATGTTCTGCCGGCTGCGGGCACAATGCTGCTACTTTCGGATAGAGTTTGTTTCCTGCCATATAACATGTGTACACGTCATATTACCCCCGGATGTTTAGTTTTAATCTTATTTTGCGAAAGAGTTCACTTCCTATTCTGATCTATATTTGTGACGGGTGTGTTGGCGTTTATTTTCTGTGCATTTTTCAAATCGAAATCAATCGGCATGGAACAAGCTGCCATTTTCGCTGAAATTTTCATGGATTCTGACTCCGATGACGATGAGTTTGTTGGCTTTACTAGCCCTGATATCGGTTCTCAGAATATGGGTGATGGCGGAGATGGGGACGACAGTAGTATGTCTAGCGTTGCTGACGACGATTTCGATGAAGTTGATATTCCCAGGGCCCCTTCTGGATACAACCACGACTGGTTCCGCAACTTTGACGAAGTTGTGGGACCTGTGGGCGTTGCCGATGACATCTCTGAGGTAGATGTATTCCGTCTGTTCATCACAGATGATGTTGTGAACACGTTAGTAACGGAAACTAATCGTTACGCCAGTCAGGTTAGTGAACAGAAAGGGCAAGATGCGGGTGCCTCATCCTGTGTGACGTTGCGGACGAATGTCACTGCTGACGAGATGAGGGCGTTTGTTGCTTTGCTACTGATGATGGGTGTAACGAAAAGATCGTCATTTGATTTGTATTGGTCAAATGACTGTTTCATTGAGATGCCAGGGTTCAGGAATGTGATGAGCAGGGACAGGTTTCTGTCTATCTTATCATTTCTACACCTCGTAGACAATACAACTGCAGCACCACGAGGGCACCCTGACCACAGCAAATCTTTCCATTCCTCTCTTCCTATCACATCTAACATGTACACCAACAAAACGTATATCATCAGATTCATCATTCATTTATTTATATACATTCCAAAAATTATAGCAATTGACCAAGAAACAAACTATAGACGTTACAAGTCACCGACTATAAAATATATTTTTTCGTGTGAGGTTTATGTCTATCTCTCTCTTACACATGTATGCACACACACATTATAAATGTAAGTTAATCTTGTGGCCTAGAACTGCTGAAATGATTGCAGCAAACAATCAGATTTTCTAATGTTAATATTTCAGATATGATGTCAGATATGCATAATGTGTCAGTGGATTTGTGCAATGTTAACTGTTCCCTGCTGCTGCTGCTAATAAATGCCTTGATGTTGTCTTTATGCAAGGGGACAGTTACAGTGATGGTTCCATGCTCCACTTGCAGCAAACAGGGACATAAATGATGAATGACAGTATATTTGTCACATCATCCGAGACATCTGTCACAAAAATAGTATAGTATATGAGATATCTGTCACAAAAACAGTATAGTATTTGAGACATCTGTCACAAAAACAGTATAGCATTTGAGACATCTATCACAAAAACTATAGTATTTGAGGCATCTATCACAAAAATAGTGTAGTATTTGAGACATCTGTCACAGATATAGCACATCATGGGATATGAGAACTTTGAAGGTAAGGATGTAAAATATACCCAACATGAAAGCAGTTATCTCAGTTTAAATATGAATCAACTAAAGTACCTGCAAAGTGTGCTCAATAGCATTGGGGAAATTTTTCACTGTACAGGAAGGTATACTCTTCTCTGGTGGGTCTTGAGACGAAGAATAGGATTCTGTCACATGAGGTATCACCACCTAACAAACAAACACAGATTTTATACTCAACACTTCTGGAGGAAAAAAAAAACATGTCATCCATGCTTGCACACTCTCGCCACATTTATTCATCACAAATATTCCATACATTATTTTGTGTTAGCTTGCCACCATTACAGTTGGCCCATATTCAGAAAGCCTACATCACAACACTTTACATGCTCCTACAGTTGTAGTTTCTCTAGCCCTCTGTTTTACATGATGAGGCCGTTAGTTCCATGCACACCATTATGTCATCTTATTTGCTTCCTGCGAGATTATTAAGGAAGCATTGGTATAATTCTGTTTTTTTTTTTTTTTTTTTTAAGAATCCTGCAAACAAATTTTTTAGATTGTATATCTTAGCTTTGGTGGTGAGCAACACAGAAGAACAACCTGATGACTTGGAAACCTTCTTGCTTAAATTCAAGGACATCATAAAGACAGCTGCTGCAGAAGCATGTGGTGAAGTCCGACTTGGGAACAAGAGAAAGAGGACACCTTGGTGGACAGAGGAAGTCAAAGAGAAAATAAGAGAGAAGAAAATGGCATGGAAACAATACTTAGGAGCTAAAAACACAGCAGGACAAATACAGAAATATAGAGAATATGTGATACTCAGAACAGAAGCAAAGAACAAGGTGCTAGCAACAAAACAGAAGTCCTGGGAAGAATTTAGAGAAAATCTAGAAAAAGATGCGCAAGAAAACCAGACACTGTTCTATAAGACCCTAACGAACATGAGGAAGGAAAAACAATGCCCTCTCAAATTTATAAAGGACAAGCAAGGCAAATTGCTTACTGCCCCGAATGAAGTAATGGAAAGAATATTTCTCAGAACTCCTTGATGGTGAGCAAGGTCAAGCATCAGAAATGATAACAACTAGCAGAGAAGAGAAAACCAATGGTGATGAAGATGACAAAGATGGAAGAACTGAAGGCAGCACTGGAGAAAATCAATATGGGCAAAGCAGCAGGCCATGATGGTATAACACCAGAAATGATTAAGTACATGGGAGCATCAGGCGACCTATTACTCTTAAGGATCCTACAGGCAGCATGGTGCAACAAGACCATACCAAAGGATTGGGAGATTGCCATCATAACACCAATTTTCAAAAAGGGTGACAATCGACAATGTGGAAACCATAGAGGCATATCCCTTCTCAGTGTCCCTGGTAAAATCTACTCTAGAATCCTAGAGCAGAGACTCCGACGCCTAGCTGAGCCACAATTGGATGAAGTCCAGTGCGGATTCCGAGCAAACCGAAGTACTCAAGACCTATTCTTCACACTCAGACAGCTGAGTGAAAAAGCCCTCGAGTAAAAGAGTGAGATCCATCTTTGTTTCATAGATCTAGAAAAGGCGTTTGACAGGGTCCCATGGAGCAAACTTTGGGACTGTTTGGCAAGGAAGAACATTCCAGCACCTCTGATTCATGCTATACAGAGCTTCTACAAGTCTTGCAGAAATTATGTGAGGACAGCAAACCATAAGTCAGAAGAGTTCAGAACCACCACTGGTGTAAGACAAGGTGATATCCTGTCACCTTATCTTTTCATACTCCTCATGGACAATGTCATCAAGGCATGTAAGGAGAGAACAAGAAAGTATTCAGTGGGGTACTGGAAGATGAGACAGGTCTTTATTTCAGAGCTGGCATTTGCTGATGATGTTGCCCTGATTGCTAAATCAGAGGCACATCTCCAATCCAACCTGCAAGTCTGGAAGGAAGAGCTGGAGAAAAGAGGGATGGTCATAAGCAGCTCTAAAACAAAATCCATGGTGATATCACAAGAAGAAAGAAGACATCAGATTAAGCTGGGAGAACAGGTCCTGGAGCAGGTCGACCACTTTAAATACCTCGAAGCTATTATAAACTGAAAGGGAGGCATCAAAGAAGAGTTGGCCACTCGAAAAGCAGCAGCTGGAAGACTTTTTCAGGCCATAAATCGAGGATTCCTCAGCAAGAGAGAGGTTGGTAAGAAAACGAAGATGGCTGTATACCGCTCCACATATGTCCCAGTCTTGACATATGGATGCGAGTCATGGGCAATGACTACAACCCATAAAAGCCAGATCCAAACCTCATAAATGAGGTATCTGAGGAAGGTGGTTGAAGTAACAAGAAGAGACATGGTCTGCAACCAGACGATACGTCAAGACCTAAAATCCCACCCGCTGCAGACCCAAATAGAACAGTCCCAACTAAGATGGTTTGGCCATGTCTGCAGAATGGGAGAAGATCGGCTACCACGACAAGCATGAGAAACAAAGAGCCAGGGATCCAGACCTCCAGGACGACCCAGAGTCCGCTGGGAGGACAACATTAGACAATCTTTGAAGGACCGAGGACTAGAATGGAACCAGGCCAGGAAGAAGACAGCTGATAGAATAGTCTGGCGCTCTCTCTTCCAAACTTCTACACCTCACGGTAGAAGGGGAACGACTAAGTAAGTAAGTAAGAGAAGATCGGCTACCACGACAAGCATGGAAAACAAACAGCCAGGGATTCAGACCCCCAGGACGACCCAGAGTCTGCTGGGAGGACAACATTAGACAATCTTTGAAGGACCGAGGACTAGAATGGAACCAGGCCAGGAGGAAGACAGCCGATAGGATAGTCTGGTGCTCTCTCTTCCAAACCTCTACATCTCACGGTAGAAGGGGAACAACTAAGTAAGTATATCTTAGCTTTGTCCTCCTTGCCTTTATCTTCTCTGCTGATTATTTTCTCAGAATATAAAGATAGCAATTGTATGTACTGTGTACAAACGAATGTTTTTATATATAGAATAAATATGTAACTTTACAACACTTGTTTTAAAGCCATAATATATTTATGCACAAGTTGGATATAACTTTTCTGGGAACAAATCATGTACCCAAGAGGCATTTCAGACTTTTTTTTTTAAATTTTCGAGCTCCTTTGTTGTACATGCCAAAAAAAAAAAAAAAAAAACTATCAAAAGTTATTTGTAATGATGCAATGGCTGCTGTGATCTTACAATAAACATGGACTGAAGCATCAAACATCACATCAAGTAAGCATCAAACATCACATCAAGTATGACGAACTTGGGAGAAGCAGAGTAATCAGAAGGATGATACTTAAAGTGTATGAAAGACCAGAATCTGGATACTCAGAAGATGCAACAATGTACTGGAGGGTTTTCTTAAATCTCTAAGCAGCGTCTGCCTTATTAACAATGTTTAATGCAATAGCAGCATCTCCTTAATTTTTAGACCCGATATTTGTTTTGTTGTAAATTCACACTGACCCAGTTGTTTAATAAGTGTGTCACTTATTTTCACCATGTCACTTTTTCCACTGAGATTATATAATTTTCACATTCATTTGTATAATTACAATCATTATGACTCTGAACCATTGCAGCTGTTTCACCATTAGTCACTAAGTGGAAAAACTGGAGAACTGTTGTCAGTGTTAAACACTTTTTTTTTTCTATGTAATCTTCTACAGGGTTCACTACATCAGATGGCATACCTGTTGTAAAAATAAGCAGATATAATCTTGATTTCACTTATCGCAACATATTCACTTGGTAATGTTTTTTCATAACCATCACGGAATAATTCAGGATGGCAAATTTGCTGCCTTTCAGTTTCTTTAGAAAATGTCCATGCTCCCACCATTGATCACTGATACCAACATGATACACTAAAACATGATCAAGAAGACTTTACATGTGGTCTTCAACAAAACAAAACAAATACCTGTCATATGGCTGAATTCTTCATGTGATTTTCTGGGAAAGTAGAGGCTATTCAAATTACCCATGACTAGAAGTTAACTCTGGATTCTGAATGTTCTGTTAAGGGATATTCAATCTGTAATAATCTTAACTGAACTGACTCACTCAAATTACCTGAACATTGCCCTTTGTACCCAATGTACCAGATTCCAGCAGTGGCTTACAGTAGTACACACATCTTCTGTCCATGTACATTCCTAAAACAGGAAACAAAGAGAACATTTAGGCTTAATTTTTTAAAAAGCTAAGAACAACATTTTCAAAGTACCTGTTTAGCACTACTGGCTTCTTGCCCTGAGTATTTCACAGGGGACACTGTGGAGTCAATGAAGAATAGAAGCTTACTCCCTCTGGAATTGCATGCAAGCTAGCAACCTCATCATGTAAAACAATTTGCTACAGAAACCACTGGTTGCAAGAATGCTTTGGTACAGTCTTCCTGGTACCAGATGTAGTGGTGCTTTCATGCTCCATTAGGAGCTAAAATAAATAAGAAAGAACTATTACAAGAACCAAAAATTATATATATATATATAAAACAGCTGCAGAACTGTGAGAAAATAATACTTAGCAGGTGTAATCAAAGATAACAATTCCAATAAACTGAGACAAGAACAGATATGGAAACACATCATGATACAGGTCTCTACAAATAGTTAACATTATTAACAAGTCACCACACAGTTTTTATTTTTATTTTTATCATACGCCCGCTATTACTCGAGGCAAAATCTCAGGTTAGTATGTCTAACCTGAGACTGATTTTACGTGAGTATCCTATTTTCCCTGTACGCAGACAGGTGTCTGTAACTGTACTTTTCTCTTGTTGAGGTGATCACTGGCCCAAGACAGTATACATGTTGTTAGGTGTGTAGTGCGAGCGGATGATGAACTGAGTGTGGGTGCGAATGAAGGCGCGAATGTGTTTAGGCTCGTATGTATGTAGACCCTGCAACCCATACACTCACATGCAGTAGTCAAGGATGCTTGGACACTGCAGACACGTTTCAAAACATTTATTGACGAGAACACACATGGTATCAACAGGAACAGTCATTGTAAACAAGGTCATGCTGACCGGAAATCGATAGGTATACATTAGGCATTCAGCAAGCTGGTAAACATTTGAATATTCGTGCATGGTCAATACAATGTTCTTCAATAAGGACAGTTCGTGGCGTCGCCCTGGGATTACTGACTAAACGCGTCAAATACCTTAATCACTTTGACACATAGGTGCAACTTGGCATTCCCCGCCAATTGCACATTATCAGGCTGTAGTATAATAGCCGAAAAACACAGGCCTCGTTCTGACGTCGGCTGTGTACTTCTGATAAGCAGGTTACCATCAACCCTGCAGTAATGCTTATTGTAGACATAAATTCCGCCAATCTGCGGTTCCCACAATATATCTTCGTCACTGGATTTCTGGACAATATAAAGACTAATAGTCTTGGATGGCTACCTCGAGCACAAAATATAAGTTCTGAAATGGAGGACCGGTGAGCTGCAGTTCACAGACTAGGCAATCTTCTAACATGTTCTGCTACCGAAAGCATAGTAATGGAAAAAGTCGGTATTACCTGTAACCGAGTCCACAGAACTTAACAAGGAACTCTGCTGTCATTCCAACGCACAGAGATTCACTGGGGAAAACTGCCAGTGCAGTCACTTCGAAGATTCTCCCCGAAAAACACAATGGACTCTCGTCCCTTCAGAAACCAGGACACTTCCCGGCTTGCCGGAAGTCTAACTCAACTCCCGCTTAAAAAAACCTGCCCATGGGCATACGCCCGAACTGTCTACCTTTGACCCTAAAGGTCAAACACAATGAATGAATAAACAAGGGAAGACAACCCCTAATCAACCTGACATCGCAGGTAAAGACACAATTATTCTTATGATAAAAACATAAGCAAATAACTTGACAGATGACTCCGTCAAAAATGACAGCAACATATTACTACAACCCCCCTGTAAAAAAAAATGAAATTTTTTTTTTATAATATGTCCATGAGCAAGATTGCACAAGTATCATTTATGTGCTCATGAAAAAATGAACCTAATATCAGGTACAATAGACGCATAAACAAAGCGTCTGAAGAGGATACAAATCATCTCCCAACATAGGAGAAAATATTTCCTTTAAGCCAAACAAACTAAGGGGGTACCATTAAAGAAACCTAAGTTGCTGGCAATACCAATTATATATCAAACATTACCAAATACTATAATTATAGCAATATACAAATGTCATGAATTACAATGCTATATTAGCAACATATCACTGATGGATGGACAAAATGAAATTTGTTAAATTATCTAAACATCATCCAAATACATTTGTATTACAACATATTAGGATATTAAGGACAGACCTAAGTCCGAAAGTGTATCAGGAAAAACTAGGACACAAGATTTAACTGGAATCATGTGGGCATCTGGACAATATATCCGCCATCACATTATCCGAACCACGGATAGCTCGCACCGTGAAATGGAAAGGCTGAAGAGCAATAGCATAACGAGTAGATCTCGAGCTCTTCAAATCCTTACTTTGCATAGCCGTAAGATCTTTTTGGTCGGTTTCCATAAAGAAATGCGCGCCCAGAAGGAACCTTTGTAGCTTAAGAATGGACCAAACCATAGCCAACAATTCACGGTCTAAAACCGAGTAATTCCTTTCTGCCGCATTTAGCTTCCTAGAAATATACATTACAGGATGCAGAGTTCCTGAATATTCCTGCATTAGCGCCGCTCCAATCCCAGTGGAAGAGGCATCACTACGAAGAACAAAAGTCTTATCAATCGTTGGTAGTCTTAAGATAGGATGAGATGAGAACAAATTCTTAACCTGATCCAATGAAGATTGGCATTCCTGGGACCAACGCACCATATTAGGAGAACCTTTTTTCAATAACGATGAAAGTGGTGCCATAATGGAGGACAGATTCTCAATGAATCTTCCATAGAATTGTATCAATCCCAAGAGACTACGCACTTGCTTTTTTGTCTTCGGAACCGAGATATTTAATATCTTCTAAATGTTTTGGTCCTCTGTCTTCAACAGACCATGACCAACTCGATGACCTAGGAAGGAAATTTCACTAAACCCAACAAAAGCTTTAGAGGGTTTTGCAGTCAAACTATGCTCACGTAGAGTAGATAGCAATTCCTTTAGACCCAAATAGTGTTCTTCCCAAGTATCGCTGAAAAGACAGATGTCGTCTAAATATGCGATGACATCTGCACGATCTGATAGAATTCGTCGCATCATGCGCACGAAAGTCGCTGGGGCGTTCATAAGCCCGAAAGGCATAAAATTCCATTGAAACAGACCCCTAGGTGTCGAAAAAGCAGTGAGAGGTTTGGCGTGTTCCGTCAGTGGGACTTGCCAATAACCTTTCGACAAGTCTAGTTTAGTAAAGAATTTAGCTTTAGAAAGTCTAATAAGTAGATCATCTAATAATGGCATAGGTTCAGCATCGAACTTCGTAACTTGATTTAATTTGCGATAGTCAACGCAAAGACGTATGTTATTGTCTTTCTTTCGAACAATAACTATCGACGAAGAATAAACTGAAGTGGATGGTTCAATTATTTGCAGTTGAATCATTTCATCCAATTCTTTCTCGACTTGTGCTTGAAAATGAATAGGTATTGGGTATGGTCTTACTCTGATCGGATTACGATCAGTAAGTATGATGTCATGTTCTATGACATCTGTGTGTCCAGGAATGTCGGTAAGGACATCCTGATATGATTGTAGCGTAGAGGATACTTGTCGTTGCTCCTCAAAAGACAAGTTCGAAGAGATTGTAACGTTTTTCCATGATTCCGTAGAAGTAAGTGGAATCGCAGGAAGAGGTAAGTTAACGTCCGAAAAAAATAGTTTCCTCATCCTGTATAACGGACAGGGATGAGATGTGACCATGTTGGACTGGAGAGTCGTCCGTCGCCTGGAAAATAGGCTGCAAATAGTCTGGACGTTCAATAAACTCTGTTAGCATATTTATATGGAAGGTTTTATGCCTTCCATCCACATCGACGATATAGTCGACATCGGAAATTTTGGAGACTATAGTGTATGGACCTTTCCATGAAATGAGAAGTCTATTCTCTCTTGAGGGAAGTAAGACATATGCTTTGTCTCCAGGACAAAGTTGACGTAGGCGTCTTTTCTTGTTAGCAAATCGCCTAGCTTTTTCTTTCGCAAATTCGGAAGATGAAGTTGCTAACCTGCACGATTCGATAATCTTTTCTCTAAGAGCAATGACATATTCATATGACGATTGTGTATCATCGTCAATATTATCAGAAGTTATCAAATCGTGTAACAAGGACATCGGACCGCGCGGTTGCGCACCAAAGACAAGTTCGAAAGGAGAAAACTCTGTATGCTCGTTGGGAACTTCTCTATAGGCAAAGAGGACTGCAGGTAAAACCCTGTCCCAATCCTCCAGATGATCCTCCGTTATCTTGCCAAGTAAGTTCTTTAGTGTCCTGTTAAGACGTTCTACCAATCCATTGGACATTGGATGATAAATACTACTGAGAGACCTTTTAATGTCTAGCGTAGCCATTACCTGAGACATAACGTCCGAAATTAACTGAGTGCCGTGGTCCGACAGTATTTCTCCGGGGAACCCCAGACGAGAAAATATGAGCCAAAGAGCATCAGCGATATCGACAGTTGATATGCTCTTCAGAGGAATAGCCTCTGGCCAACGCGTGCACATGTCCACGCAAGTGAGGATAAATTGGTGTCCTCTGGCTGACTTAATCTTGAACGGACCAATGATGTCTATAGCCATTTTCTGAAACGGCCGAATCGGAATATCTGCAGCCTGAATAGGAGCAGCATGTCTCGACCTCTAGACTTGACCTCTTGACAAATTTTGCAAGATCGGCAATAAATTCGGATGTCTTTATTCACGAATGGCCAAAAGAAAGACGCAAGGACTCTAGTTTTAGTTCTGGAAAAACCCATATGTCCAGCACACTGAGAATCGTGTGCATGCTGAAGAATTAAGGCTCTCATACACTTAGGCACAAGAATTTGCGAGTGCATAGACTTGTCCGAGTGTTGTACCATCCGTACCAATATACCATTCTTCATACCATCCGTACCAATATACCATTCTTCATAGTAATATACGATTTGTGATTAGTATTTTGATTGGGATCCCCTTTCTTTGCAAGAAGGAAGAATCTCCTCAAAGAAGGATCCTCTTCTTGACGTTTAACAAACGAGTCATGGGAAATCACCAAGTGCTCGTCTTGGCTATCAACTTCATTACTATTATCCGATGAAGTTGGGGGATTAAGAGCTTGAGCTCTTATCACCACTGCATTGACCGTTTGAATGTTTTTTTCCTCCCAACTAGAAATTTGTTGCGGGGTGCATTCCTTAACCCCATGAATACGACCGATTATAAGATCCGCAATAGGATTAGGAAGAAGACATGCATGGACATCTCCTGTGAAGAAGGGAGTGTCAATCCTAATAATAGCAGTAGGATAACTTTCCATAGTACCACCAAATGTAACACATTTGATTGTTTTTCCAGTGGCACAGCAAGGATCTATCAGAGACTCCCTAACCCTGACGGTAGTACATCCCGAATCGAAAAGTACTGAGACTAGCCTATCATTTATTAGACCTTTATGTAAGATGAGAGATCCTCTCCCATCATGCGCAACTGTAGCAGGTAGAGCAGGAAGAGGGTGACCACAACTTAGAGTAGATACAGTCGATGAGTCGAACAATGTTAAGCATTGGGGGCATTCAGTTGCTCTCCCAAAATCGAAAGCACAACCAGTGATAGCCCTAGAGTTACCACTATCATTTACTGTATTACAGGCTCCATCAAACTCTTGTTGTGCAGAGTTTGCCTGTTGGAAAGGTCTTTTTTTTGTTAAATCTAGGTCTGCCTCGATTATCATTTCCCCTGTAATTATTTCGACTATCATTTCCCCTGTAATTGTTATCATATTGCCTATTGTAATCATCATTCCGGTTTGAATCCCGGTTTCTAAATTCACCATCGTCATAATCTTGACGTCGAGAATGGTTATCTCGAAAGCTCGAATGGTTATTATTACGATAACCCTTGCGAAAGTGTCTAAGATTATTCCCATTAAAATTACGAGAACTACCATCTTGTCTCCAATTCATAGACGAAGAACCATCATGTGTTGGATTACTCCGCTTCTGAGTGTAATTCTGATTACTTCCCCAATTCCAGTTTTGTTGAGCACCCTGAAATTTTTTTTTGAAATTATGGCCATATGGTGTTGCCGAAGCAGCTGGCAACCCTTCTTTCACTTTAGAATTGCTAACTGTAGCATGGGGATGCGCGGTGGCATACTGACAACAGTATTCCTCCATATCTTTTAAGTTTTTAGGCTTACGCTCATGAAGGAATGCAAGAAAAGAATCATTAACAGATGACAAAACCTTATCTCGCAATAATAAGTCCATTAGACCTTCATATGTTTTCTCAGTCTGAGACAACTCAACCCATCGTCTAAATGTACGACGTATTTTTTGTAACAAAATCAGAGAAATCTACTCCATTTTCTGGCAACATTGTCCTAAAACGAAGACGATAGTCTTCTTCTTTTAGTTGGTATTTTTTTTAGCAATGCTGCTCTGACAACATCATAATTAGTCCTGTCATGTTCGTCTATTGTCATAAGAGTAGTCACTGTGTCACCTGTAAAAAATTCCATCAGTTGTTCAACATATTTTTCCTTTTTTATGTTATGCGTATCGCATAAAAATTGGAATCTATCTAGATAATCTGCTACGTCATCCTTTAAAGGATTGAAATGAGGTAGTTTGATCCTATTAACAAACTCCTTTGTCGTACTCGAAGTTGTTTGCTGAGCACCCGTACTCGCCAATTTCAGTTTCTCTAACTCCAAAGTTGCGAGTCTTTCATCAAGTTCCATCTTCTGTTTTCTTTCCTCATGTTCCATTTTTCTAATTTCAGCCTCAGCAGCAGCTTGAAGTTTTCTCTCCTCTGCAGCAGCTTGAGCTTGAGCTTGAATTTTTCTCTCCTCTGCAGCAGCTTGAAGTTTTTTGTCTTCCATTTCCATCTTGAATTTTCTTTCATCAGCAGCAGCTTGAGCTTTCCTCTCCTCAGCAGCAGCTTGAGCTTTTCTCTCCTCTGCAGCAGCTTGAAGTTTTCTCTCCTCTGCAGCAGCTTCTCTTTGATACCTTTTCTCTTCAAGTTCTAATCTTCTATTCTCAGCATCTAGCTTCTTTAGTTCAGCTTCTGCTTTCAATTTAATTTCCTCTTTTTGTTTCTTTTCATCTGACTTTAATGCAATGGCGAATTGAGCAGATGAATATTCTTCCAATTCTTTACCAGACTTACCAAGGGTCAACCCTTGCTGGATGAAGAAATCCAATGTAGACATTCTGTCTAATGAGATCAGTAACCTGAAAAAATTAAATAAATTACCTTATCCCACTTCAATGGGAGACAAGTCTGAAATGCTAGACTTGTATACTCACTTCAATTTATTTGACTCTCTTAGTCTTAGACAAAGACCTTGTATGGTCCTCTTGTTTATAATGTAACAAAAAATCACTTGAGTACCTGTGGAAAATAATTCCTTTATATCCCACTCACTATGGGCACAAGTCTTTTTTTTTTTTTTTTTAAAGAACTTGAATATGTATTTCACCTTGTCTTAATCTTTGAAGAAAACAAGTCTTTTATCAAAGAACTTGTATAAATATCTTATATAATAATATTTTATTAACAATCTCTATATGAAGAGTGTACCTTATCAATAACAATAATAATACATGACCAAGTGTATGTATGTAGACTGTGTATGACAATAATGTAGTACAATCATAAATACAAAGACAAAAATACAGAACAATGACCAAAAACGTTCGCGGAAGTCAAATAAACAATACAGCATAAAGTAAAGAAAATGTTACACAAATCTTTATGATGACCGCAAAAAATAAACAAGACAAATGGCAACACTGTTATAAACAAAAAGGTGTAAAGAAATAAATGGAAGGAATGAGAGAAGAACAGATACAAACAAAATTAATCGAAAATCAAAGAACGGAAAAGTAACGAAAACAACACTAACTGATGTCGTCACAGCTAAAAAAAAAAATAGCAACAAAAGTCGCTAGCAAATTTCAATTAAGAAAATTGCAATCCCTACAGAACGCTTACAGTAACCCTCGATTAAGTGGCATATTTACTGTAAAACCCACCAACCGAAAACCCGCAGAAAAACACAAGAAAAATACACAACAATAGTACAATTAACATAAATAGCAATCAATTCAATGTGTTGCAAAATAAAGCTTAGTCACACATGATATTAAAGTAACTAACTTGCTCCTTGCGAACACAGAAACAAAATGTCAAGCGCGCACTGAATGTCAAATCCACTGTAGCATAAAGTGGTATTCACGAACAAAAGTTACTATGACCTTCTCGACTTAGGACTTGCACATTGAATGTTTACAATTTCCACGTACTGTTTACAAACAGGAACTTGACCTCGAACAATGTAGCTTGAATGCTCGGGCGTAGAAAAGTCTGTTGTTGCCTGAAACGTGTAAACGACCAGCGGTACTGTTTACAAAAAGGGACTCGACTTGCAGTTGTGGTCCACGTAGCAAATGCCTAGATGTTAACTTCAGTACTTGTCCTGTTGTTGTTCAAGCAGCATTATAACATAAATGCTAGCACTGTTTATCTGGGTCAACAGTTGATGACCTATTTCTGTCCTGTTGTAGCCAAAACTTGCAAGTGTAGAATTAGC
Source organism: Oreohelix idahoensis (assembly GCA_024509875.1). Lineage (NCBI taxonomy): Eukaryota > Metazoa > Mollusca > Gastropoda > Stylommatophora > Oreohelicidae > Oreohelix > Oreohelix idahoensis. The sequence goes on along the minus strand of JAMPIV010019386.1, from coordinate 240,544 downwards.
GATGTGTGTTACAGCTGTCCAGTGTGTAGCTTAGACCCACAGATCAGAAATGTAATGTGTACTTGTCATTCTCACGCAAATAGCCCCATGAAATGTGAATTTCTGGACCACATTAATGTCATCAATAATGTTAATTGCTCGCTCTGTCCACAAGAAATGTATCAGAAGAATCCCCACACTGGCCACCAAAAATGTAACTGTACTTTTCTCTTGTTGAGGTGATCACTGGCCCAAGACAGTATACATGTTGTTAGGTGTGTAGTGCGAGCGGATGATGAACTGAGTGTGGGTGCGAATGAAGGCGCGAATGTGTTTAGGCTCGTATGTATGTAGACCCTGCAACCCATACACTCACATGCAGTAGTCAAGGATGCTTGGACACTGCAGACACGTTTCAAAACATTTATTGACGAGAACACACATGGTATCAACAGGAACAGTCATTGTAAACAAGGTCATGCTGACCGGAAATCGATAGGTATACATTAGGCATTCAGCAAGCTGGTAAACATTTGAATATTCGTGCATGGTCAATACAATGTTCTTCAATAAGGACAGTTCGTGGCGTCGCCCTGGGATTACTGACTAAACGCGTCAAATACCTTAATCACTTTGACACATAGGTGCAACTTGGCATTCCCCGCCAATTGCACATTATCAGGCTGTAGTATAATAGCCGAAAAACACAGGCCTCGTTCTGACGTCGGCTGTGTACTTCTGATAAGCAGGTTACCATCAACCCTGCAGTAATGCTTATTGTAGACATAAATTCCGCCAATCTGCGGTTCCCACAATATATCTTCGTCACTGGATTTCTGGACAATATAAAGACTAATAGTCTTGGATGGCTACCTCGAGCACAAAATATAAGTTCTGAAATGGAGGACCGGTGAGCTGCAGTTCACAGACTAGGCAATCTTCTAACATGTTCTGCTACCGAAAGCATAGTAATGGAAAAAGTCGGTATTACCTGTAACCGAGTCCACAGAACTTAACAAGGAACTCTGCTGTCATTCCAACGCACAGAGATTCACTGGGGAAAACTGCCAGTGCAGTCACTTCGAAGATTCTCCCCGAAAAACACAATGGACTCTCGTCCCTTCAGAAACCAGGACACTTCCCGGCTTGCCGGAAGTCTAACTCAACTCCCGCTTAAAAAAACCTGCCCATGGGCATACGCCCGAACTGTCTACCTTTGACCCTAAAGGTCAAACACAATGAATGAATAAACAAGGGAAGACAACCCCTAATCAACCTGACATCGCAGGTAAAGACACAATTATTCTTATGATAAAAACATAAGCAAATAACTTGACAGATGACTCCGTCAAAAATGACAGCAACAGTGTCCCCTTGCCATTCAGGCAGATACTCGCCGTCTTCGGAGGGACCACACAGTTAACATTATTAACCTTTAGCACGCTGCAGTCGACATATGTCGACCGAGGTATAGCACGCTGTTGTCGACATATGTCGACCCCAGCGTGCTACGTTTGTTAGCATTAGAATGTGTGTACACGTGATCTCACCCCCGGATGTTAAGTTTTAAACTTATCTGAGAGAGAGTTAGCTTCCGTTTCCGATCTTTTTTAGTAATGGGTGCATTAGCTTTTATTTTCTGTGAATTTTTTTAATCGAAATAAATCGGCATCAAACACGCGGCCATTTTCGCTCTAATTTTATTGTATTCTAACGCCATGCGGTGGGGATTAGATTTTTGTCATTATAAGTGCTAATATCGGTTCTCAGAATATGGTTGATGACAGAGATGGAAACAAAAGTAGAATGTCATTGCTAGTATGTAAAAGTTTAGGGGTTAGGATTAGATTTATCGGAAAGATTTAGGGTTACGGCCGAATGTCACTTCTGACATGGGCGTTTGTTGCTTTGCTACTGATGGGTGTAACGAAAAGATCGTCATTTGATTTGTATTGGTCAAATGACTTTCATTGAGATGCAAGAGATAACTGAGATATGGACACTTCGTTTGTTGGTTATTTTATTTTATTTTTTTTTAATTTTAAAATTTAAAAAAAAAAAATTTTTTTATTTTTTATTTTTTTTTATCGTTTTTTTTTTCATCTTTCCTTTCCTCTCTTCCTATCACATCTAACATGTACACAAACAAATTTTATATCATCAGATTCACCATTCATTTATTTATATAAATTCCAAAAATTATAGCAATTGACCAAGAAACACAAAAACTATAGACATTACAAGTCACCCACTATAAAAACGGGGCATAGTGAAAAAGAATGCAGCTGCAGGGCAAGTTCTCAGGAAGAGAATGCAGCGTGCTAAAGGTTAACAAGTCACCACACAGTTAACATTATTAACAAGTCACCACATATAATTAACATTATTAAATGTTTCAGCTGGGAGCCGCGCTGGTGTAATGGCTTCGGCGTATTACTGGCGACCAGGTGTTCATGGTTCAAACCCGGGCGTTAGCGTTTGAAGGAATGTTTACGACCGGAAATTTGACTGAATAACCTGAACGGCTCCTGTGATAAACCCTCTGTGGATGGGAAGGAGCGAAGCTCCTGACCGGGTTGGAAGGAAAGTCCTCAGGTTCCCCAGCCTCGCAATGACATGTCATTGGGCCGAAGGGCTGAAAGCCCAAGTGCCGCTGGTTAAGAAAAAAAAAAAAAAAAAAAAAAAAATGTTTCAGCTGCTTGGCAAAGAACAGTACAGCCTGGGCTCGGCTAGGCTGAACTAAGTCAGTAAGAGACATACAGCAGGGCAGGCTAAATATTTTGTCAAAACTGGCCAGTGTAGATTTAATTTTAATGGGCTACTTCTGCTATTGTAGGTTTCTTCTATGTTATACAATCTCACAGTGCCTATTTTTTTACTTTTCTATTGTATGGTATTATATTGTGTGTCCATGTGCTTACGATCCACAGATCCAGCATTGTGTCTGTATGCTGGTTAGTGTGTATGAGAGCCCACACAGTTTCAGAAAAAAGTTCATAATCTCACAGCTACCTACTTGCATCTATGTTGTCAAGAGCATTAGCGACACCATCCAGACCCTCAAAAAACTGATCAGTGAAAATGTTCTCTGTGTCAGGACCAACTCTGTCTTCACGTGCATCTATCTTGATACTAGGATTCATCACTCGTGCTGCCCTAGCTGCTGTAGATGACTTGGGTTTCTGTGCAAGAATTGACAATTATTCATTAAAACTCGGGTAAGAATGCACAATTATTAACACAAAGGCAGCTGACAAAATAAAGCCAAAATGGAATATGCTGAAGCATGTGTCACCCCTGCAGTTGGTTCCCTTGCAAAATAGCCAGGGCCAAAGTTCTTCACTTGCTTTTGCAGAATTGGTTTCAGAACCAGTTTGTTTTACATAATGAAGCTGTCAGTGCCTTGCACAACCACACAAGTCACTTCTTATGACATTGCCTTAGAGAGCAGTGGGTCCATATTTTATGTCTAATCATGATTTAATGCAGTAGCTGGTTCAACAATCTTGACCGATTTATGACAACGTTGTAAATAAATATTTTACAGTTCAAAGTTTCACAAAGTTATGTTAGTGGCAATTAAAACAATAACAACAAATTACTAAACACAGATCTATGAGGTTTCTCCTTACCACTAGCACATGTCCTTGAAGTAAGCAAGCACATGCAATTTCTTTAAAAGCAAACATTTTTAGACATGTAAGTGAAAGTTATGATAGAGAAACATGTTAAATGGAATGAGTAACATACCTCAACGTCAGAAGGTCTAAAGAGAAACTGTCGGTTTAGATTTGACTTCTCAATGTGATCCATGTCTGTAATAAAAACCTGGCCTCGTTCACCAGTTCCAATACCCATCATGGCCCAATTTTTCAACATCTCACAGCCTATGGCACCAGCACCAACCAAAAATAAGCGCAAATTCTGCAGCACATCTTGAAAATGGTCACCAAACACAACAATCTGGCCATCATACCGTGAATTTTTCTGCAGAGGAAAAAAAATGTGGAATAAAAAGTTATTTATTTAAACTGATTTTACATCTCAAAGTTGGACACACATGCAACAAATGTTTCAAATGATGACAAAATAACAAATCAGAAAGAACAATTCCTTTTTTGATCCAGAAAGTTGTTGAGGCACTATTTTGAACCGAGTACGTCCATTCTCTATGCCTTGGCCACTTGCTAATTTTTTATGTCCATACTTTCAGGGCATGACCATCTATAATATACAGGTGACGTTGGTCACAGCCCTGTTAGTCATATACCTCATGACACCATTTGCCAGTCTGCAGATTTAGGCATGATCACTCAATAAACAAATTCCAAAATTTAGTTGTCTAATATGAGAACAATAAGTCTAGTAGCATGCTCCCTGTGAAAAGTGGCATTTAAGCTGTGATAAAATTAACCGTGATACAACGTTAAAATATCTCCAAATATAAAATGTAGGGATAAAAATAATGCGTAAGCTACTAGAAGACATGATCGCCCATGCCGCGGGTCACCACCCGCCATGGAAACTAACTTGTTGGACGTGAAGGCAAAACGTTTACCCTTGTAGACGGGATGAGAACGGAGATCAAAAAGAAAAATATGACTGAACACGTGCTTGAAACTAGCAAGGCTAAAAAGACGCAATTGGTGGGGAAAGGAAAAAAATTCACGTCCCCAAGTTGACACAAGGTAAAGAAATGGACAAAAGGGACCTTAGCTATTATACGCAACAGTCATTTCTTGGGCGCTTTTGCGATACTTAGTCCTTTTATTTGAATTCAGCGGCAAACGCATTACAGAAGATGCTCGAACATATTTCAAAAAAACAACTAACCTTGAAAAGTAACTTTTTCTTAATAATAATGTTAGGAATATAAAACCTAGCTGGCCTGATGGCCCATCTTGAGCAGAGAAATAATATGCTTTCATTTATACAGACGGATAGATAATAATGAAGATTTTGACAAAAGACTGTGTTGTTCATATCAGCGAGCGACTGCATTGAAACAAAAAAATGTCACTAATTTTCAAAAAATTGCGGCCTTGAGACTCAGTGCTAAAATCTAGCTAGAATGAAAGAGAGGGGGAATTAGTGGAAAGTTGTGGCTAAAAATAACTCTAGAGGCAGATTCGTGTAGGAAATGCATGTATAAACAAGTGTGTTTTTGTAAAAAACGCAAGTAGAGACAGACGGACCAACAGACAATAATACATACTTGACTGAGGTATGACTGAATTGACTTTTGGTAGGAGGTTTGAAATTTGAAAAGGGGGAAAGGCGGTGATTGGCCACAGATAATCATATTATCGGCGCTCAGACACGCATTTTTGCCATTCATCATAAATTGTCCAGTAGTAGACACAGTAATTCTTCAGTGGTGTAATTCCCAGAAGCTAATTGCAATATTTAGAGGGACGCCATACTAGAGCCAGCAGCTCAGCTGAGTTTTGCTAGCATATAACTGTGTTCTCTGTTCATAATTCTGGTAAGACTGAAAGTATTTCTTTGTATATTTTAATATGGTTTAATGTTTCGAGTGAATTGATACTGCCATATCATAATCTATCCCTTACAACAAGTAAGGATTCGCTCTAGATCCCCAGCCCCAGTTCAGGGTCTAGAGACAAACAAAATACATAAACGCCAGCAAGGATTATGAAGGGCGGATCAAGTGTTGAGATCAGTGGAACATATCACCTATCCTATTCAATGGCAGGAAGCTAATGAACATATTTCAGAATATGTAGTCTTGGGGAACTTATACTATGTGAAACCAACTTGGTAAGATGTGCTGTATGGTCAGAGAGATCTGACCCCGTCTATGTGGTGTTGTTGTGTAGTGTTGTGTGTAGAAGTGGCTCAGGAGGTAGAGTTCTGACACATGACCCAATACTTTTATTTCAGAACTGTGAGTTTTTTTATTTGGCACCAAAGTGGTGTCAAATGCTGTGTTGTAAAATACAAGTGAGGACCCAAGCAGTATAGTATTTTGGCAGAGCAGCCTTATATTGCCCCCAAGCACGGAGAGGTGGGGCCACCAGATTCCAGCACCAGAACTACTCAGTCAAGATACGTCAGCGTCTGGCCTGCTGGACATTCACCAACTTATTTTCTAACTAACACACCAACTATATTCCTATCAACTAGAACATACCATGTTGGGAAATAAACTTGTATTCCTCCCATCAGTAAATGGACAATGTTTGGTAGTCATAGACTGGGAGTGATGAAGCCACCCCAACAGCACATCCATTAATCGTTCTCCCAGATAAATTACAAATATAAACAGTAGTAATATTAACTAGTCTTGTAAAATACATATGTACACACCTTTCATTTATTATGCCATATATTCATGCATTTCATTCATAATTTCAAAACCTTTCATATGTTCTGACCAAAATAAAACCTTGGTTCAGAACAAATAAACTTAAAGAAAATTTAATATCAAAATTTTAAACAGCTTGAGTTAGTTCAGTGTGTTATAAATTTTATTAATATTATTAGACTTATTAAATATCTGTGTGTGTGTGTGTATGTAATCTACCACAACACATTCCATATCAGTACCCTAGATTTTTAACGTAGCCACATTCATTAGAAAAAAAGATATGTGTGAGGTCGTAAGTGGTAGCAAGAAGGGCCTTCTGTAAATTCACAGCTACATTTATCTCAGGAGCCTTCACAGCTGACCTCATGCATCACACTAGATAATATCACAACCATACAGTACCATCAAACCCACTACATAAGCAAAAAGGAATGAACTAGACAAAGTAACCAAGAGAAACCTAAAAAAAAAAAAAAATAGAGCAATTCATAAAAGATGATTTGCTCCTATTTCAGGACCAGATGGATCAACTAAAGTAATTTTTTTTTAATGAAATCAACTTTTAAAACCTTACAACAAGCACACTTTAGAAAAAAAGATGCTGTTATGAGGATCAAGTACAATAAACAATGATCAAGGTAGCTGGAAGCTTCCATGAAACCATCATTTACAGAGAAGAGAGAATAATGTTGCCATCAATGGTACCTATACCTTGTAGCAGTATGGCAGCTTGCGTACCCTGACAATCCCCAGAGCTATGCTAGTGGGAGTTTTACTCCTGGTAGGTTCAACCAAGCTGGACTGGTCTGTGTGGGTAGGGGTCAGACAAAAGCTGGTACCCTGGTCCTCCAGGTTGGGGGTTTTAGCATAGGGCTGACACCTCTGTCTGTGTAAAAAAAAACAACGAAGTTACGGAAACAACAATAAATGAACAAACTTTGCTGCGGGATGGACATTCGGAGTCTGTGGCTTGTATGACTGTCAGTGGTGAAAGCCGAAAGGAAGCCACTGACATGAAAACGGATGTCCTGACCGCAAAACAGGATACAAGAAAAGGTTTTTGGAATGTCAGGACAATGTACAAGACAGGTAAACTAAGACAGGTCACGGCAGAAATGATACATCAACATCAGAATGAATAAGGCAAGAATAGCCTTCTTTAGCCTAAACAACATCTGGAAGTCCTCCCAATACAGCACAAGCACAAAATTAAGATTATATCAGAGCTGTGTGCTTTCTGTGCTTCTCTGTGGTGCAGAATGCTGGAGAGTTACAGAGAAGGAAATGTCGAAATTGTCCTCTTTTCACACAACATGCCTAAGAAAAAATTCACCAAATCTTTTGGCCAAATACCATCACTAACCAAGATCTGCTTACTCGTAGCAAGCAAGAGGACATGCACACCATCATAGCTGGCAGACGCTGGAGCTGGGTTTGTCATGTCTTCAGAAGAGACCCCGATGCCATCACAAGAACAGCTATGCTTTGGACCCCTGAAGGAAAATGAAAAAGAGGCCGACCAAAAACAACCTGGCGGAGGACTGTGGAGGCTGAGATGCAAAGAATGAACCAGAGTTGGGGCACTGTACGAAGGATGGCCACCGACCGAGCAAAGTGGAATCAATTTGTTGTTGCCCTACAAGACGCCACTAGGCGTGATGGCCACTGACTGCTTTGACGGTCGGTGGCTAAGGATCAAAGAAGAAGAAGAAGAAATCTAGTTTGGAAACAAACAGCCAATGAAAACACTTCAGTACAAAATCATATATGATGTTTCATGCTTAGTTTTAAATAGCATTAATTCTAAATACTTCCTCAGAGAGAGAGATTGGTAAGAAAACAAAGATGGCTGTATACGGCTCCACCCCTGTCCCAGTCTTGACATATGGATGCGAGTCATGGGCAATGACTACAACCTGCAAAAGCCAGATACATGCCTCAGAAATGAGGTATGAGGAAGGTGGTTGAAGTAAAAAGAAGAGATATGGTCCGCAACCAGACGTTATACCAAGGCCTAAAATCCCACCCCCTGCAGACCCAAGTAGAACAGTCCCAACTAAGATGGTGTGGCCATGTCTGCAGAATGACAGAAGATTGGCAACCGCGACAAGCATGGGAAACAAAGAGCCAGGGATCCAGACCCCCAGGATGACCCAGAGTTTGCTGGGAGGACATTAGACAATCTTTGAAGGACTAGAATGGCACCAGGCCAGGAGGAAGACAGCCGATAGGATAGTCTGGCACTCTCTCTTCCAAACCTCTACACCTCACGGTAGAAGAGGAACGACTAAGTTAAAGTAAGTAAGTAAGTATTAATTCTAAATACTATAATGAAAGCAGACTACAGTAAACAATACCATAATGCAACACTTACCTGTGCACAAGCTTCCTCTGTGAGCACAGTTTTGTCTTTAGGCAGACACTCAAGAGCATCAAAGTACAAATGCTGATACAAGGGAGAAAATTTACCACTGCATGCCTGCAACAAAACAAATAACCACACTGTAAGCTGCCCTCAAATATTACAACATTATGAACTGCTTCATCTTCATTTCATCTCCAAAAAGTAAATACAGCACTATTTAAACTGAACATGCATCATCTATTCATGAATAGACAGGCCACCTTAATTACAACTGATTATAAACTGGTAAAGTCAAGTCCTTGTGTCCACATAGCAAGGCTATCTTTAACCTTTTGAACCCGAGGTCCCAAAATTTCGGTCCATGCGTAAATAATCCGTACCCCAAGCGACCGCTTTTTCGGTCTGACACACCTTGCTTAGCAATACGGGGCAGGAATGGAAATGTGTGAAAAATAATGACGTCAGGAAGTACACGTCTTGTGGAATGTTAAACTAAAATGGCGGCGCCCACGAAGTGATAATATTTTGCAATTTTTTAATTGTTTTCATAATGAAAAGGAGTGTTGAAAATCCAGGAAATAGCTGTTGTAAAAGGCTAACAATGGAACAAGCTGTTGAACTTGTGCTCAATGATTCGGAGGATGATGAATTAGATTTAGATGGTGATTATTCTGAAAGTGACATCGAAATTGAATCGAGTGACGAAACTTGTGAATCAGATTATGATCAAGCTAGTTCTAACCCTGTTCCTGGCCCCTCAGGGGATCGGGCTATGGTGCAGGGGCGTGGAAAGGGGCGTATCCCCCAAAGGAAGGGTCTACATGCTGGGAGGACTGGCACAATAAGCAGGAATATTGGAGATGATCAGGTCAGTCAATTTGAGATAGAATACACCAATACCTCGACTTTCGACTTTCGTCACTTCGCTCTTTCATCAGTTTTCAATTCTAACCACGTTTCCAAATTTCGTTGCTCGCTTCGCTCTTTCGTCGCATTTGGTCACAACTGCGCGTCATCTTGATTCTTTCGTCGTTCAGTCTTTGAACAGAAATCGTTCGGTGTGCACTGTTTTTTTTTAAGTTGTCCGCATTGAATCTCTTATATTTGTCATTAAACATATTAATACTACTTATTTTTGTGATTAAAATAACAAAACTATTCATACTATATTATTTTTGTGATTATACTGTAAACAGTTCATAGTTATTTTAGTGATAACAGTCTAATGACAGTGTTCATATCGTGATTATATGACACGTGTACAGTTTTCATACTGTACTTTTTTGTGTGATTAGGCCTTTTACAGTACTACTTATTTTTCTGCTTTAATATATTCATAATGGGTCCTAAGTGTAGTGACAAAGTTAAAAGAACCCATAAGGTTCTCAATTTGCAAGACAAGCTTAAGCTAATCAAGCTTAATGAACAAGGCATGTTAAATGCTGAAATAGGCCGCAGGCTAGGTGTACCAAGCACTACAGTTAGCACAATTGTAAAGAACAGAGCTAAAGTGTTAGAGGAAATTAAAAACGCTACGCCAGTGCATACCAAACTTATTAGAAAGTGGCACAATTTAATTGGTGAGATGGAGAAAGTGTTAAATGTGTGGATTGAGACCAAGTCAGCCACAACGTTCCTCTAAGCCAAGATCTTATCCAGGCTAAAGCACAAACTTTATTTAATGCAATGAAGGCTGAACAAGGAGAGACATCAGCTGAAGAGACATTTGGAGCTAGCAGGGGCTGGTTTGAGAAATTTAAGAAAAGGTCAAATTTGCATAATATAGCAGCGAAGGGAGAATCAGCTAGCGCAGATACCTCAGCTGCAGGAGCTTTTCAAGTGGAGCTTGAAACAATTATAGAAGAAGTTGGCTACACAAAGCAGCAGATCTTCAACGTAGAATAAATTTCGACAGAAGTTCAAAAGTAAATAGTGGGCTAGAACACCAAATACCCTGTTACAGAGAACTTCTTAGGGAAAGGAAGAAGACATCAATGAGGTAAACGTCTTTGCTCTCCTTTTTCAAGATGCAACCGCCACAACCAACTTCAGTCATCCCTCCCTCTAACCCTTCAGATTCCGAGCCATCAACATCAGCCCCAGCCCCAGTTAGATCTCCTTCAAAGTGCCCTTCTCCTAAAAGAATTAAATTGAAATCCTCCAGTTCTGAAGATGAGCCACCTCAATTTTCTCCATCTGGTTTTCTAAGTCTAGAATCCCCCTAAATTACCAACATTCAAAACTGTACATACTGTATATATTCATCGTCTACTTGCTCAAGAATGATTTTAAGGTAAGATGCTACTTGCATATTTTTTATTTATTACTGTATTTTCTTTACTCTTATGTTTATTTCTGTTTATCTAGGTGTTGCACGCATTCGCAAGTGTTATATAGTTAGTTATTTTCGTTTTTTGGCGGCTCTAATGCATTTGTAAGCTAAATAAAGGCTATGCTTCGACTTTCGTCGATTTTCGACTTTCGTCATAGCTCTGGTCCCTAACCTGTCGAAAGAGCGAGGTATTGGTGTAGTTAAAACTGACCATATGGTTTTGTCACAGTAACTAGTTTTGCTTATGTGTCTTTTTTGTGCATGTTTTGCTCAGGAGCCCAGGGGAATGGGATTTTACAGGCTGGGTGGCCAGGGTTCAAAGGGTTAACTCAAAGGATGATAGGCCAATTTTTGAGGCCGATATTTCTATGTGTTGAAGACGGAAGGCCATTTTTCAGGGCCGGGAGATTTGAACTAAGTTTTTGTTTCATTTCGTCCCAGTAAGAATTTTTGGATGACAGAGAAGCTGAAGTACAGCCTTTTGTTGTTATTATACACAAGTGGGAAAGCCAGTATGCTATTTTTTTAAATGTTTAACCTTTAGCACGCTGCATTCTTTGGCGAAAATTTTCGCCTCCAGCTGCATTCTTTTTCACAGCGTCCCGTTTCTATAGTGGGTGACCCTTAATGTCTATAGTTTTTGTGTTTCTTGGTCAATTGCTATCATGTTTGGAATTTATATAAATAAATGAATGGTGAATCTGATGATATAAAATTTGTTTGTGTACATATTAGATGTGATAGGAAGAGAGGAAAGGAAAGATGAAAAAAACGAAAAAAAAATTTTAAATAATAAAAAAATATTTTTTTTTTTTATTTTAAAATTTAAAAAAAAATTTAAAAAAATAACCAGCAAACGAAGGGTCCATATCCCTTGCATCTCAATGAAAGTCATTTGACCAATAGACCAATACAAATCAAATGACGATCTTTTCGTTACACCCATCATCAGTAGCAAAGCAACAAACGCTCTCGTCAGCTGTGACATTCGGCCGAAATTCTAAAATCTTTCCGATATTCCTAGTCCTAACCCCTAACATTATACATACTTGAAAGGCCATTTTACTTTCGTTTCCATCTCAGCCATCAAACATATTCTGAGAACCGATATCAGCGCTTATAAAGACAAAAATCTCATCCCCACCGCATGGCGTCAGAATCCAATAAAATTAGAGCAAAAATGGCTGTGTGTTGATGCAGATTCATTTCGATTTAAAAAAATTTACAAAAAATAAATGCGGATACACCCATCGCTTTTTTAAGATCGGAAACGGAAGCTAACTCTCTTGCAAATAACATTACAACTTAACATACGGGGCTGAAATCACGTGTACACAAGTCCTCATGCTAGAAACGGTGATATCCGTAAGGCGACACATGGCAGCTCCAGCGTGCAGAGCATAGGTTATCTTCGGCGACATGTGTCGCCCGCAGCGTGCTAAAGGTTAAAACATGATAACTTCTACTACCTCGCAGTAAGTTTTATAAAATGTGTTATCTATTTTTAATGGTATCTAGTTCATCTTCACGCAAACGACCTGCTCGTCTTAGTATGCAACAGGCTCTTAGTCTGATAGAAGATGAAGTGAAGATGAGGACGGGTGCAGCAGTAGTGACTTTAGTGTTAGTTCTAGGTCTAGTTCAGCTTCTAGTGATGTGGATTCTGAGAATGAAGGTGTTATGTCAAGAAGAGTGGGCGAGCTTCCATCACCTACCACTGATTCTTCAACATTACACCCAGTAAGACAATTCAGTTTTACAAGAGGGGAAAGGTGAAATCAGGAGTGTGTCAGCAATGTAGAATGGCACGAGGCAAATGTGGGTGCATTAACAAGGAATAGTTTTAGATTTCAACCCAAAGATGGAAAAGCAGCAAATAAGAATGCATCATCTACCCCAAATCCAGTGTTTTGAAAGCCTTGTTACATCAGCTGCAGGGGAGGAAATTTTTTTAAAAGCATAAACTGTTTTGCAGAAACATACACCTTCATTGAAATGGTCAAGATATACTTGGCGGAACCCAATAACTCTATGAGCTGCTAAAAGGTTTTGCTCTGCTTCAAGCAATGGGTGTCGACAAAAGGCTAAGTGTAAAAGATTATTTCTCATCACAAAAGCCAATGTTTCACACTCCATTTTATTCCCAAGTGATGGATAGACAGATTGTTGCCTATATTTCAAACTATGTGACATATTTGTGAGCCTCTTGCCGAAGGGAGAAGCAAGATAGAGCCCTTCGTTCAAATGTTATGCTCAAAATTTTTTGAGGCATCACTCTGAACCAAGATGTAGCTTTTGAGGAGATGATCATAGGGTGGAAAGGCCGGGGAAATATAAGCAATTTAAAGCAAAAAAGTCACAAATACCACATTAAAAGTTTTGGTCTTGCTGACAGTGAAACAGGTTATGTGCTGAACTTACTGACATTTTTTGGATCAGATACCTCATATGATCCTTCAGTCAAAAGGGACTCTGCTGGTGCCAATTCTGTTAACATTTTTGGAATGCTTTTGTCTTGTCTGGGAACCGGCTATCACATGTGCTTACAGATGGTATATTACAAAATTTTTAGTGAAATGATTAAATTGAAGCAGTATTACACTGGAACACTTCAAGCAAACAGAGTTGGCTTCCCCCAGCATCTGAGGTCTTTGAACCTCAAGCATATGGAGACTAAGTATTATATAGATTGGGAGCAAAGGATGCTAGTTGCTGCTTGGAAGGACAAAAAAGCCATACAAAAAATGTCACAATTATTATGACAAATAGTAATGCTGTTTGTCACGGTGAAAGGGAAGGAGAAAACCCCGTCATTCATGAATATAACCATAAAATGAATGGTTGCGACAAGGCTGATCAGATGATATGGTATTATGGCTTTTTCAACAGAAAATTCTTGAAGTGGTGGAAGAAGATTTTCCTTAAAAATAGCTACCTGTATCGCATACATTTTATACAAATTGACAAGACCAGATGTAGTTGGAAAGTCGCAGCTTTCGCTAAAGCTGTTCAAACAGACACTGATCAGAGAATTATGTGCTTCGGCTGCATCCTCAATGCCTGAAATCAGCCTCATGTTTAAATCCTCCAAGGCTAAATAAATTATCAGATAACCCATTGGAAAAATATATAATCCAAAGAAACACTAATTTCAGTAGGTGTAAAGTTTGCAGCAAACCTGACTACAGGAATAGGATAAACATTGTGCAGGATGCCCTGGCCACTCCCATCTGCACAGAGATGAATGTTTTCTGAAATGGCACACTAAAGTTAAATCTCTCTAATTGTGTGAGTAAGTAGTGTTATTTGTGAGTACAGTTCAGCATACAGCACCTTCTGCATTCTTTTATAAGTATTTGTAAATTTGTGACAATAGTATTTTCTTTCCTGGATGCTAAATGAAACGTAGTATAATCTTGAACCATGTGTGGTTTCTTTCCAACATGGATGTAGTTTACAATGATTTGTATCTTGGATAACACAATTGATGGATTAGATGTCTTCAGTCTGTTTTTGTTTGTTGTTAATTTTTTCTTCCTCATCTATAGCTACTTCATACTCATTAAAAAAAAAACAAAAAAAAAAACACATTTATAACCTGAACATATTCAGAATCCTCATACAATTTCCTGTCCATATATATATATATATATATAGGGTGGTCATAAAGTCTTTCCCTGATTTCAAATTTTTACGAGATCCTCCAGATGTTAAAAGCATCAAGGCTTGGTATATAAAGTTTACAGACACTGGCAGCATCTGTGACATGCCCAGAGCAGGTAGGCCTCGTGTATGTGAAGAAACTGTGGACGCAGTGCGCACGGCGTTTCAACGCAGTCCTCAGAAATCAACCTATCGTGCCTCAAGAGAACTTGCAATCCCTCGAATATTAGTGTTGAAAATCGCAAATGTTGAAATCTACAAATAGCATAAAAAAGCTGTTTTAGTTCTGGAATAATTTCCAAAAGACCAAGTGTCTCTGCATAGAATACTTTTTTTTTTTTTTTTGAAATCAGGGAAAGACTTTATGACCACCCTGTATGTGTGTGTATATATATATATATCATTTGAAAAAAAAAACTTAATTAGTAACACTATATGAAAAACTGAGTGGCAGAAAATTCTTTGCGTAAAACATGGGAAAACCCTTTCGTCCTCAAAGAGTTACAAAAAATAATATCCCTAGACATCAATTACACAATATGTAGTAAGGTTATCTTTTCATAAACCAGCAATGACTAATGACATCAATAATCTCCCATCTCCACCTTGTGCATAAATTAAAAGAACATTCAAGAAACAATCAAAATTCTTCATGTCCTAAGTTGTTTAAATGCTAATTATACAGGCATGAAATACAATTAGAATCTTGATGATAGATCACAGGGGTGGATCTGTAATTATACAGGGAGAAAACATTGTACTGGAAGAAACACCATTACAAGATGCAGAATTATGCACATATCTTGGCACCAATATAGCTGTAGGGACAGACAATAATATCAAAAAAAGAATGCAAAAGGCTAGAGAAGGTTTCATTGCATTGGGAAATATATGGAGATCAAAAGAAATCAGGTCAGAAAATTCAGTCCTATTGTAAGGTAAAGGTAGTCCCATTGCTGATACTACCATAGGGAGTGAAGTGTTACAGACTTCATCATACTTGGTCCAACATCGAGAGATGGGGCGACCAGTTCCCCTTCTCGCTGCCTTTTCCTTCCCCAACTAAAAAAGCAGAGAGGAACCCATTTACAGCTGAGTTGATGCATGGAGGCATATCTCGAGTCATCCTTATATGACCACTAGCTATGCACAATGCTACAGTATGTATATTTGGATGTGAACCTCTGTCTGTGAGGCTAATTACACCCTCAGACTCTTGAAATCATCCACACACTTCCATTGATTCCTCCTGTGGTGAAACATGTTGAGAACCCAGCACTGCACATTAAGTTTCGAGGAGTCACTGGAGCCCCAGACGTAACTCTTGCTTTAACTGGTTGCCTGCATGCAGAATTATCTCACTTTGGACCCCATGATAGGCAGGTGGAGCTGAGAAGTGGCACACACTTCTTCCTCCTAGCTTAGGACCAGATGTGATAATCCTTTAAAAGCAAGCCAAGCTGGAGAGACTGGAGCTCATGACTTCAACTCAGCATGTTTCAAGATGGCAGACAAGCCACAAGAAAAGCCTAGATCTACAGTGTAGATAATATCAAGGACTCTTCAACTTGGTATAGGCTGAAAAAGAGCAAAAAGCTCACCAGCCCTAAAACAACAACAGCTGGGTAGACTGGAGCACCTTCGCCAGAGAGACCAGCACTCTAACCACTCTGTCAATAGGACACTAGTCCTATTGTATAGCTCCGAAACATGGAGAACAATAAAAACAACAACCAAATAGCTACAGACTTTCATAAATGGATGCCTGCATAGATTAAAGTGGTATGACAAGTTCAGTAACGTGAAGATGATGATTGGAACAAGACATCAGAAGAATTAGCTGCCAAAAGGATAGGACACACATTGAGAAAACCTGTTGATAGCATTACCAGCCAGTCCTTGTTCTGGAATCCCAGGGTAAGAGAGGTAGAGTAAGACCAATGAACACATGGAGAAGACAACTGGAGTCAGGAATGAAGGGGATGAGGTAGACATGGAAAGACTTTGAACTGATGGCAAGGGACAGAAGGCCTATGCTCCCTGGGGAGCTGAAAGATGAAAGAAGATGCAGGAATGTTTGATGCTGGTATTATTTTTCTATTCAAATTTATGAAAATAATCAAATCCATGTACACTCATTTGTGTTTTGACTGCTTTCATAGTGCTGGTTCACAGAACACATTTCAATAGTTAGCCACAAATAAATTTGAGAGGTTAACCCTTTACCGTTTAAATCAGCGAAAACCGCCCGTGCAAAAAGTCTAAGGTACCGACCAAAACGGTCGATACCGCCCGCGAATCAAATCCATGTACACTCATTTGTGTTTTGACTGCTTTCATAGTGCTGGTTCACAGAACACATTTCAATAGTTAGCCACAAATAAATTTGAGAGGTTAACCCTTTACCGTTTAAATCAGCGAAAACCGCCCGTGCAAAAAGTCTATGGTACCGACCAAAACGGTCGATACCGCCCGCGAAACGTTGTCATTCATTGCTATAGTTCAACGAGATCTCGCTATAAACGAGACCTGAGTTATACGGAGATTTTCGGTAATAAGCACAGCTTCCGTTTTCTGAAATTATTTTAGAAATCAATCAATATTTGGATATTTTTTTTTTTTTAATATAAAGCCATGGCTTTACGGGCGTGGAATTTTTGCTTCGGAAACCGAGAGATGACATTGTTTTTCTTTTATCGAAACGATCAGGCTGCCGCTGAATCAGATGTGGATTTTGAATATGAACCTGATTTAGATTCGCGGCAGTGACGAAATTAAATCTAGTTAAAGTAGTAATGATACTGACAACAGATCGAACGAAATAGACTTGTCAACAAAGCACACATCAGTTGAATTGTGTGTCTTAGTAGGAAACTTTGGACATAAACACACTCCAGATCTAGATGCTGCATCTAATGATTACTTCAGTTTTTATTATTTTTAAAAATACCGCAGATGGTACATGATTCAATTGTGTGTATTTAAAATTAATAAACATAATTTTAACACAGTTAGTTTGTTTTTAATTAATTTTATTAGACGGTCACTGTGTTAGATAATGGAGTTGCTCCCCTTGCCTTGGACGTTAAGATAAAGATGTAGTAAACTGGGCTGGGTAAAGGGTTCATTAAAATTCAGAGAAATATATGCTTATTAATTCAACAGGTGCAGTTCCCAGGGACTCTGAGGAGACAAGAAAAGAATAAGATTGCTGCTCCGTCGGGCATGTTTGTATGACGCAATTAATATGAGGTGTGTTGGGCTGGCATGGTAAAATTTACCTTTAGTGTCACAGTTCGTCCTGATATAAAGAGTGACTTCCCTTTAATATGTGCAAATAAGACTAATGTTGACAAAACAATTTTTACTTTAAAGTGAGGAGTTTTCTGGCTTTGAAAAGGGAAATGATGGTGATTATGAATTCAAAACAAGACACACTGAAACCACATATTTTAAAATGTTTTTCTTCTGTGCTCTTTTTTCCTCTCACCATCCACAGTACTCACATTAAAAATGACACCTGAAATTATGAGCTTTTCTGAATTCCTCGGCTCTAACAATACCACTTTTGTTTTTTGGCAACCGATAACATGACTTAATGCTGTGGAGGACAACTTTCTGAGCTGCACTGATATCATAATCTACTTTTTTTTATTTTACAGACCACAAAATGTCAAAATTATGACCTGTTTATAGAGACAAGAAATGCACTTTAACAGGAACGAGAATATTTCAGAAAAAAATAGTGTCCCTTTGTGAAGACCAACCAAGTTTTTTATTGTTTTTATCTTTAGATTAAAATATTTATTAAACACTTACTTACTTAGTCGTTCCCCTTCTACCGTGAGGTGTAGAGGTTTGGAAGAGAGAGCGCCAGACTATCCTATCAGCTGTCTTCCTCCTGGCCTGGTTCCATTCTAGTCCTCGATCCTTCAAAGATTGTCTAATGTTGTCCTCCCAGCGGACTCTGGGTCGTCCTCGGGGTCTGGATCCCTGGCTCTTTGTTTCCCATGCTTGTCGTGGTATCCGATCTTCTCCCATTCTGCAGACATGGCCAAACCATCTTAATTGGGACTGTTCTACTTGGGTCTGCCGGGGGTAGGATTTAAGGCCTTGACGTATCGTCTGGTTGCGTACCATGTCTCTTCTTGTTACTTCAACCACCTTCCTCAGATACCTCATTTCTGAGGTTTGGATCTGGCTTTTATGGGTTGTAGTCATTGCCCATGACTCGCATCCGTATGTCAAGACTGGGACATAGGTGGAGCGGTATACAGCCATCTTCGTTTTCTTACCAACCTCTCTCTTGCTGAGGAATCCTCGATTTATGGCCTGAAAAAGTCTCCCAGCTGCTGCTTTTTGAGTGGCCAACTCTTCTTTGATGCCTCCCTTTCGGTCTATAATAGCTCCGAGGTATTTAAAGTGGTCGATCTGCTCCAGGACCTGTTCTCCCAGCTTAATCTGATGTTTTCTTTCTTCTCGTGATATCACCATGGATTTTGTTTTAGAGCTGCTTATGACCATCCCTCTCTTCTCCAGCTCTTCCTTCCAGACTTGCAGGTTGGATTGGAGATGTGCCTCTGATTTAGCAATCAGGGCAACATCATCAGCAAATGCCAGCTCCGAAATAGACCTGTCTCATCTTCCAGTTCCCAATGAATACTTTCTTGTTCTCTCCTTACATGCCTTGATGACATCGTCCATAAGGAGTATGAAGAGGTAAGGTGATAGGATATTACCTTGTCTTACACCAGTGGTGGTCCTGAACTCTTCTGACTTATGGTTTGCTGTCCTCACATAATTTCTGCAAGACTTGTAGAAGCTCTGTATAGCATGAATCAGAGTTTATTAAACACACACACACAAATACTCAACACTCCATTTGGCCTAGTTCCATTTGTGCGAATTAGAATATCTTTTATACCCTTATTTCTTGTACCTGAACTAAGTTTGATCGGTATTCATATGTAAAACTTGATTTCTAAATTGTTTTCTTAAAAACTATTTTTTTTTAAATATTGTGCAAATGGAATGAATGCGCTGTCTTTTCAAGTACATGAAGCATAAATACTAAGGAATTTATTGTATTCCTTCCATTGCACTGGTGCACAGCACTTTCCAAAATTTAATAATAATACAAAATTGTTCATTCAATAAGTGGCCAGACAAAAAATCTGCCAGTGTGAGGGTCAGAACAGAGTTGATTTTTCGCTGATATTCTAGTGTCTGCACTCGTTGCAGGTCGTCATAAAATAGTGTTGAGGACACTCACAAAGCTGTCTTTGTTGGTGTGATGGAAATGTTCAGTGTGTAATGCATTCACTGATTTCTTATTGGAAAGATGCTAATACACCAATAAATGTGTAAAGCATCTGTGTTTAATACAAGCTAACGATGGATAATAATACAGTATCTGCCTCAGCATGATTGTTCTATAATATTTGTATAACTTGTTATAACTCGTGCACATCGGATGTTGAGTGTACACAAAACAAAAGTAAGATTACAAATATAATCACAGGCAATTACCTTCATAACTTCTTGAGCAGCTACTCCACCAATAAAAGCTTGGACAGGACAAAGATTTCCTAATGCTGAATAAGCAAACTCATGTAATAGCTCATCGTTGAAGTCATCTACCTTGGCCTTGGATTGTTGATTCACTTCTTTGAAGACACGAACAAAAGCTTCAGCATCAGCCTGGGCAGGACAGAAGATAATTCACTAAAAGAACTAATACTAGAAACATGCCATTTAAAAAATAATAAAAAAACTTTTGAAAAGACAGGTCATCCGGTAGTGCTAACCTTCAAACTTCAGTTTTCAGAAATACATTCTGACCCTGTATCTTTTGGGTAGCTCTCAAAATGATGTTGAATTAATACAAGTTAGATAGTCCAATCCAATGTACATTATTACCTTGCAGCGAGGTTTAGGTAGCCGACCATACTTCTTTGCAAAATGGTGCAATGCCTGAAAGGCAATGTGTAAGACGGCAGGCCTGTCAAACTTTGCAAAGTCTGTCAACACAAAATCTCGCTCCTCCAAAGAATTTCTGATGGATTTCTGAAAAATAAAACAAAGTCTGAATGTATACATTTCATATTATGAAGTTGGGAAAATAAACTGCAACGTTATTCATCAATATGACAGGTGTCATAAATGATTGAGTTATGTATGCAACATTAAAATATGCTGGATATATAACACACTTAACACGATGTATTGGATATATAAACACACCTAACACGATGTGTTGGATAAATAAACATACCTAACAACCTGCTGAAAACTATAACAGAAGGAAGAGTTAATGGTAAATTGGCAAGTGGACATCTTAAGTGGGGGAGACAACATGTACAGATGGACATGAAAATGGAGATCCCTTCCAGCCAACCTTTAATGCAGAGATAGTATCTGATCTGGCCTGTTATACACTGTAGTACTGATAATCATTTCTCTCCACAGATGCCTCTCAGCATTACAGTACTTTACATACTAATGTTTATTCAGCCATCTTCTCATGCCACATCTTCCTTGCTTGTCTACTCTGTCTATTTCACCCTCAACACCAGACAAAGATTTTAGCCAATGAAGTTGCCTGTCAACTTGGTACGTGCAGAACTTAACACATTAACTACAACGAGCCACTGAGGCCGGCTCATGAAATATAATCATTTTGGCCTCGATCTATGTTTAATAATAAAACTAATGAAAAATGTACCAAAAAACTTTCTGATCTGGTTCAAGATTTTAACTACAGGAAAACAAAATCCGTAAGCATGGGTACACGTCCGACTCTGGAAAATTGATATTATTTTTATATGTTTCGAACGTTTCAGGTTAGTTACCAAATCGTTAAACTGTTTACCATGGCAACGAGTGATAGGGCCACAAAAAAACACTAGTACGCCTCGTCCAACTGCTGAACAGGCTAGAAACTTGTTTCAACAACTGATTGATAGATCTAGTGACGAGGACGACAGTGAAAACAATGTGGACATTGATTCAAATGGTGATTTTGATAGCAGTGATAACAATATTAGCGACGACTGCAGCAGTGATAATAACAAAAATATTGCAAATCCTGGGCCATCAAAGACCTCGGTTAGAGCTACAAATAGTGCAGGAAATAATTAACTAAAGAAAGCAAATAACAGCAAGTTAGTAAGGATGAAACAACAAATAGTTTTAGTTTCAGCCCAACTCGTGAACCAGGCCTGCATGCAAACTTTAGACTTTTGGAAGTGGTGTAGGGTGATGGTGCAAGTTACAATAGTGTAAATATTAGTATGTGTGTTCTTGGGCTTGTTTTCCTTGTCATTGAATATATTATATGATAATCACCAAGAGAAAAGCATTAACTGCCTTAGGAACAAGCAATATGTTGGTAAGTTGATGATTTAACAAACAAATTTGAAACGTTTTGTGTGTCAATCATTTTATATTATTAATAATATCTATCATACCAGGTAAACATCTTTTTTTCAGCTTGATGTAATAGTAAATTCATTTATCTTTAAAATGACGTACAAGTCATAAAAATCTGTTAACATTCAAGAAAACTCTAGCTTAATTTCTGCATTCACCTATAGGGTGAAAATGGGAACAAAATGTAATTACGACACAGTGCGTTTTTCAATTTGGTAGTTAAGGTGTTAAGCAACGCAAATTATTTTTTAAAAAACATCACATAAGTTTTTAATATGGTAATACGTACAAAGTTGAAAGTTTTGGGCATTTTGACTTGAGTGACCACTCCACCCCGAACATATTCTGAAAATTTTGTTGTATCTCCAATACTGAATGTGTATGGACCTGAAATGAAAAAAGCATGTTATCAGTCTGTCTACGTGACAAATGCAGGTAGAAGAAGTATGTTCCATAAATATTTTAGATTCTCCCCCCCCCCCCCAGATTAGAACACAATAATCATTATGTCTTTTTTTATTTCCGATCAAAGTATATAGCGTAGCTGCAATCATTGCTCCCCACTGATTTCTATTTTAGGCTGTTATCTTCAGCTCTGTCCATGAGGCTCTGGTTGGTTTGGCTTCCTCTTCTAACATTCTACAGGTTCTCTTTGGCCTCTCACTTTTATTCTTCCAGTGGGTTCCTGCTGAGGGCATGTCAGGTTATCATGACTGGTAATTTCTTGAGGGTATATCCCGTCTATTGCCAACTTCTTTAATCTCTAGCTGTATTGACTGTTGTCTAGTTCTCTAAATCAGAAAACAACAGCTGCTTTCAGTGAACATTTGTAAAACCTGACTACAAGATAACAGCACAAACTGCATCATGTATTAATAATTCAGAGTAACACTGTAAACTTTAAGTAAGAATTTAACTTCACATACTATATTAAAATTATAGTACTGGATTAAATGTATAATAAATGATAAGTCATAAATTGCTTAGTCTGATTTGTGCTGAAGATAAAACCCAGAAACAGACCTATAACTTTGATTTTGATGGGTTCACAGCCATTTAGTTCAACCATGCCCTGAACTTCTGTGAATGTGACATAATCACCATCATTGAATCCATGTCGGTTTTCATCAAGGCAGGCCACCACACCTTGTTCATTCTGATTTTAAAAAATATTTGTAAAATTAGTTATTCGTTATTAAAAAAAATAAGTCATGTTTAATTAATAATAACTATCTCTTCTGAGCCTAATTTTTCCCTCCTCCAGCAAATTCTATTTCACCAACTGCATCCCCTGGCATTTCACTTATATTACAAAAACTGACAGACTGCTTCACATCTGTGGATAAAGCAACAATGTCAAATCATGGCATATTTTGTGCACAAATATATATAAGCAACATCTCCAGAGAAGTTAAAAAAAAAAAACAAAAACAATTTACTAAGAAGGCGTCAACTGTTAAAAGGCTATAAAATTCTGCTTACCCTTTCAATATCGGCAATCATGCAGGACAGGGGCTGCTCTCCATCTGTATCCGTTACCACAAAGCCTTCACCAAAGTCGCAAAATATGTGTCTATGGAAACAAATATTGTATAATCCCATTTCAACAAATGTTTACAAATGAAAAACAATGGGGGGAAAAAATGCAGTATTTACCTCTAGAACACCTGATACACTAGAACTGCAGTAAAGGGAATTATACTTCTTTTTAAGATGAGACGGAGGTTCCAAAATAAATTTTGTTATAAATTATCTGCCATTGTTTCATTTTGAAGAATAAATAAAGGAGCTACTCACCCAAACAGACCATACGTCGATGCTGAGATAAATTTTATGTTGTTGCTGTGACAGAATTCTCCAAAACGTATTTGATCATCCAGAGTAGCATTGGTTAACACCACAACCTGAAACTTCCTGAGAAAGTCTTCTGTTAGTGGCTCTGTGTGGCAAGACACTAGCACATATCTGTTCAGTTCTGACAACCGAGGAAGGGTGACTTCTGCTCTGTTTTTACCCACATCCTCTTCCCTCAAGAAAAACTAGGATACAAATTTGAATACATCAAATGTTTTAAATTAATAAAGCACCGCTAGGGTAACGTTGCTGATCATTTAAAACACTAACAGAGCCTTGCAAGATACTGACACATCTAAATATGTGTTAATTGTATGAAAAGTGGATATACACATGAAAACCTAAAATGCCCATAAAACTTCATGGCTCAGAGACTTAATTCTTAGTATACACACTTAAAAATGAGCTCATTTTAGCAAATTTTCAGACATGACTGCCGTTACTGACTTTGCCATAATTAATTTATTTATAATGATAAGATAATGTTTTATATATTAAAATGTGCACAAATGAAAGTTCTATTAGCCAAACACAGTTAAACAGTTCAGTGGTTTAAAAAAATGTATATAACATATACAATAATTAATACAGAAAAATAAACTATTACAAACATTCTAAATATTGTTTGGATTGACCATAACATTTCCAGCATAAAATAAAAACTAATAAAAACAGTTTCATTTTAGACTACATTCATTTTTACACTATGTAGGAAAGTTTTGATTGTTTCTGATCATAAACAAAAATTTATGACAATCTGAAATGTGCTGTCACAAGCCAAATACATTTGGAGTTGAACACTGATCAACTTCATTCCACCCAGCCTCTGGTTCAATAATATTAGCCAAAAGCACTATTTTATAAGATGATGTTCCTGGTTTAAGTTGTTACCTGAATCTATCTTCTGTTTCTTTTACAGGGCCTTTCCGTTGTCATTTTCTCACTTCCCTTCCCCTTCTTCAGCTAGATGAAACTCCCCCTTAGAATCTGTTCATTTACCCTCTAAATTCTTCTTAATCAGCAGAGAATCGATGCTCAATAACTTATCATTGTCATTTCCAATCCTCAAATGAATAAGCTGCAATTCATGTTCAGCTGAAAAAGCCATTTAAGCCAGAAACT
This sequence comes from Oreohelix idahoensis, assembly GCA_024509875.1. Taxonomy (NCBI): domain Eukaryota; kingdom Metazoa; phylum Mollusca; class Gastropoda; order Stylommatophora; family Oreohelicidae; genus Oreohelix; species Oreohelix idahoensis. The sequence goes on along the minus strand of JAMPIV010019386.1, from coordinate 215,467 downwards.
GTTTCCAATAAGTAGCTGTTGTTTACTGTATTAAAAAATATCACAGATTTTAAAAAGCTAACATGTAAACATGGGAGTTATGGACAGACATTAGAAATACTGAATTGGAAGAAATGACAGTAAATTTTGTCAAAGCTTTAATTACAGAGACTTCACTATTATGAGCCAATTCAAGTAGCTTGCCGTATTCTTGGGCTGAACAGTAAGCCACTTGAAGGGGTGTGCTGTATACTGAGTTAAAATGAACCACGATTTGAACAGACTTTGGGTAGGATTTTAAAAATGAACAGAGGTTTGTGGCAAAGAAGTTTACGAACTTGGAAAGATGATCGTGGTAAAGTAAAAATTTGATGTTGTTTTCCACTCTTTAAATCATCTCACCTGAGAGGAAAGATCCAGAAACGTTACATTCTTTGTGTCATGTATGGTCACAGATTTGACACCCCCAAGGACAACATTCTTAGCAATTTCCACTCCAAGACCTCCAAGCCCTGAGATGAAGATGTTTGAGTGGGCCATCTTACGCATAGCTTCATGGCCAAGCACATACCTAAGGAGGCCGAAATAAAAACATAATATAAACTCAACATATTCTACGTTGTTGACCTGGGTCTCTGACAGCATTAAGGGGTTTCCCTACAGTGAAAACTAACTTTTGTTCTAATAACATTTTCAAACTTTTTATGTGCTCAATAGACACAGTGTATGTCCATGAACCAAATTCTACAGTTTATTTTGTTAAAAAACATGTAGTTTCCATGGTAACCAAAAAAAAAACCGCCATATTGGATTTTCACCACTTTTCGAGAGCTAAAAACTTATGTTTCCCATTGACCAAACTTTACCAAATTGCACAGACATGTTGTGACTGACAATTAAAACAATTTATCAGGGGCTTTTTTTGATAAGTTAAAAATTCTATTTTTAATGATTTTTTAAAAAAAATACACTATATTTGTATGAAAAACAATGAAAAAAAAATATTTAAAAAATATATCAAAGCAAATTACCAAAATATCAAAAATAGCCCCTGTCATTTTAAAGGTATATATGTGTCTTACATGCATGCCAAATTTCAGACTGATCTATTAGATAGTTTGTAAAAAATAACATTTTTTGTTAATAAAATGTTAGTTTTGAGAAAAATGCATTTTAGTCACCGAATGACTTGTCTTGTCCAATATACTCCATTCTGGGGGGCTGAATGTGTTTAAAATTGTCCAGCACTATATGCTGCACCTCCTTCAGCTTCCTGCAGCTGCTCCTCTTGCCTTTATCTTGCCTAATTTTTCTTCTTTCCTTCTACATGGTAACCAAAAAAAAAAAACAACCGCCATATTGGGTTTTACACCAATTTTCAAGAGCAAAAATCTTATGTTTACCATTGACCAAACTTTATCAAATTGCATACACATGTTGTGACTGACAATTAAAACAATTTGTCTAGGGCTTTTTTTGATAAGATAAAAATTCTATTTTTAATGACTTTTTTTAAAAAATACACTATATTTGTATGAAAAACAATGAAAAAAATATATTAAAAAAAATATATCAAAGCAAATTACCAAAATATCAAACAAAGCCCCTGTCAATTTAAAGGTATATATGTGTCCTATATGCATGCCAAATTTCAGACTGATCTATTGGATAGTTTGTAAAAAAAAAAACATTTTTTGTTAATAAAATGTTAGTTTTGAGAAAAATGCATTTTAGTCATCGAGTGACTTGTCTTGTCCAATATACTCCATTCTGGGGGGCTGAATGTGTTTAAAATTGTCCAGCACTATATGCTGCCCCTCCTTCAGCTTCCTGCAGCTTCTCCTCTCGCCTTTGTCTTGCCTAATTTTTCTTCTTTCCTTCTACCCTGGTAACCAAAAAAAAAAACAACCGCTATATTGGGTTTTTCACCAATTTTCAAGAACAAAAATCTTGTTTCCCATTGACCAAACTTTATCAAATTGCACCCACATGTTGTGACTGAAAATTAAAACAATTTTACTCATGATTATTTTAATAAGTTTAAAATTCTATTTTTAATGATTTAAAAAAAAAAAACTATTTGTATGAAAAAATATTTTTTTTAAATATTTTTTTTTAATTTATAAAAGAAAATTACCAAAATATCAAAAATGCAGATGTGTTACTTTAAAGATATAGATGTGTACTACTCATGATTATTTTTATAAGTTTTAAATTATATTTTTAATGATTTAAAAAAAAAAAAACTATATTTGTGTGAACAAATATTTTTTTAAATATTTTTAAAAAATTTATAAAAGAAAATTACCAAAATATCAAAAATGCAGATGTGTTTTTTTTAAAGATATAGATGTGTACTACATGCATGCCAAATTTGAGACTCCTCTGTTTGATAGTTTTAGTGAGAAATCGTGCATTTTCGGCACAAATTTGAAAATCATAGCATGGGGGTGGTGCCGACAATATGCTTTTTGATACATCAAATGCATTTTTTATGTTATAAAACCTTGCTCAATCGATTCCTCGATGATTATTTAATAAAATAAGCTCAAAAGTAAAAAATCTATATTTTGTACGTAAAATCCAGTTTTCATAGTAGTGGACCTCCTTAATAAGGAAAACGACTACTGATCCCACCAGGCATGACACTAGAGGCAAGAGGCAGGAAAAGTGAGGTTGTTATGTTGATGACACAAGAGGCAGGAAAAGTGAGGTTGTTATGTTGATGACACAAGAGACAGGAAAAGTGAGGTTGTTATGTTGATGACACAAGAGACAGGAAAAGTGAGGTTGTTATGTTGATGACACAAGAGACAGGAAAAGTGAGGTTGTTATGTTGATGACACAAGAGACAGGAAAAGTGAGGTTGTTATGTTGACACAAGAGGCAGGAAAAGTGAGGTTGTTATGTTGATGACACAAGAGACAGGAAAAGTGAGGTTGTTATGTTGATGACACTGGCAAAACCACTAGAACAAACTGATACAGAAACCATCACTGTATGAGTACAGAAAGTGTTCTGGCACCGACTTCCTGCATGGGAGTGAACTGCTGTAGTGGCACTAAATCATTTATTTCTTCGTTCATTCACTCACAATCCTGTAATAATAATAGCCCCTTCAGTCATAACTCTCTATGGGAATGCGCCCCTGAGGTGACAGCCCTCAGCTGCTTATTTTCCTGGTGCTCCTTTCGACGTTTTCTCCCCTCCTCTGCTTGTTGTGTGAGCCTCTTTTTGCCCAATCTGAGGTGGCGCCGTAAATAGCATCGCCACTTAGTGCGATTGGCAGCTTCATCCTCCCATGTTGCTGGATCCATGTCCAGTGCCCTCATATCTCTCTTGCACACATCTTTGAACCTCAGCTGTGGTCGCCCAACTGTTCTCTTGCCATCTGCTAATTGTCCGTAGAAGATATCTTTTGGGATGCGACCATCTTCCATGCGGCGAACATGGCCAAGCCAGCGAAGTCTGCACTGTCTAAGCAGTGTATACATACTTTGAAGGCCAGCACGTGACAACACCTCGACATTTGTCACTTTATCTTTCCACGAAATGCCGAGGATGCGACGTAGACACCGTAAATGGAAGGTATTGAGCCTTCTTTCTTGCTTAGCATAGGTTGTCCAGGTCTCGCTGCCATATAGGAGTGTGCTGGCAACGCAGGCATTATATACCGCAGCTTTGGTCTTCATTGTGAGTTTGGAGTTTCCCCAAACACGCGATGTGAGGCGGGCAAAGGTAGCTGCAGCTTTGCCAATGCAGCTGTCGATTTCTGTGTCCAGTGAGAGTTTGTCATTGATGGTAGACCCTAGGTATGTGAAGTGGTGCACCACTGCCAATTCATAGTTATCGATAGTGATAACTGGTGCAGCACCTACATCCTGACTCAGCACATTCGTTTTCTTTAGACTTATTGTGAGGCCAAAGTCCTTGCATGCTTTAGTGAAGCGATTCATCAAGTTCTGAAGCTCCTGTTGGCTTTGAGTGACGACTGCAGCATCATCAGCAAACAAGTCTCTTATAGTGACCCTTCTGATTTTTGTTATTGCCTTCAGCCTTGAAAGATTAAACAGACGGCCATCTGACCTAGTGTGAAGGCATATTCCTTCAGTTGCATCACTCACAATCCTGTAACTTATTTATCTATACCCCATCTATTAGATCATAAAGCAGACGTTGAAGGAACATGAACAAATGGCAGAAGGCAGGAAGACTTGACATCAAAATGACAATGCCTATGCTCCACAGGCAGCTGAAGGGTAGTGAATGAATGAAAACCCATTAGATAACATACTATATCCCACATGAGTTTGGTGGAAAAACGAATGAAAGCATAGGGACAAGTGTAATAAAGACTTCATATACTTACAACTGTCTGTTGTACAGGCTTTCATCAATATCATCACTGCTTCCATTTGTAATTCCTTCCATCTGGTGATAAAAATAAATGACCAAAGAACTCATAAAACCTCCCTCAAATTTTACGCATGTACAGTTAGGCAGATTCTTTAAAATTAAGAGTATAAACAATGCTAACATAAAAATATAATATCACAAGCTATACAACTAGATCAATAGATTGGGTTATGAAAACATCGATATCACACAACAGAAATGGAATCCGTTGGAATCTGACTAAACAGCTTAATGATCTGGATTTTGCAGATGACGGCTCTTCAGTCCCATAACCATAATCAGATGCAAGACAAAATAAAAATACTCTATGAGAGGTCACAACAAGTGGGTCTGAAAATACACAGGGAAAAGATCAAAGACAATGAGTATAATTGCAAGAAATGATAACAAGGTTGAACTTGAAGAAGCACCACTAAAAGATGTAGAATCGTACACATATCTTGGCAGTAATATAGACAGAGTTGGAGGGACAGACAATGATATTAAAATAAGAATTCAAAAAGCAAAAGGAGCTTTCATTGCATTGGTAAACATACGGAGAACTAGAGAAATCAAGTCCAACACGAAAATAAGAATTTCAACTCAAATATCAAGTCAGTCCTATTGTATTGCTCTGAGACATGGAGAGCAATAAAAACAACAACCAAAAAGCTACAGACTTTTATAAACGGGTGCTTGCGTAGAATAGAAGGACTGAAATGGTATGGCAAAGTCACAGATGTGGAATTGATGACAAGAACCAGACAAGTACCAGTGGAACAAGAGTTGAGAAGATGCTGGCGATGGATAGGACACACATTGAGGAGACCTGTTGATACATTACAAGGCAGTCCTTGTTCTGGAATCCACAGGGAAAGAGAGGCAGAGGTAGACCAAAAAAACACATGGAGAAGAGAACTGGATACAGAGCTTGAGTGGATGGCACATGACATGAAGACTTGGCATGTGTTTGTTGAAGGCCTATGCTCCTCGGGGAGCTAAAGGGTATTGATTGATTGATACAACTAGATGAGTGCGCTTTAGGTAATTTAAGAACTTAATGACTCACATATACCATCTGTAAGGAAGTGACATGATGACATACATGTGCTGTCTTTAAAGAAGTGACGACTCATATACTGTCTTTAACAGTCATTTATCCCAGAAAGGAGTTAAAACTTCCAAGAATAAAAACCACACTCACGGATAGAACACTAACAAGAGACACGAACCCAACAATACTTAACCTTTAGCACGCTGCCGTCGACATATGTCGACGAAGGCAACCTATGTTCTCCCAGCTGTTGTCGACATATGTCGACAGCGTTTATCATCGTTTTCTAGCACATGACTTGTGTACACGTGATTTTCAGCCCCGGATGTTAAGTTGTAATTTTATTTGCAAGAGAGTTAGCTTCCATTTCCGATCTTACAAAAGTGATGGGTGTATCCGCTTTTATTTTTTGTAAATTTTTATAATCGAAATGAATCGGCATCAAACACGCGGCCATTTTCGCTCTAATTTTTATTGGATTCTAACGCCATGCGGTAGGGATGAGATTTTTGTCTTTATAAGCGCTGATATCGGTTCTCAGAATATGTTTGATGGCCGAGATGGAAACGAAAGTAGATTGTCATTGCTAGTGTGTATAATTTTATGGCTTAGGATTAGGTTTATCGGAAAAATTTAGGATTACGGCAGAATGTCACTGCTGACGAGGGCTTTGCTACTGATGATGGGTGTAATGAAAAGATCGTCATTTGATTTGTATTGGTCTATTGGTCAAATGACTTTCATTGAGATGGAAGGGATATGGACTCTTCGTGTGTTGGTTATTTTTTTTTAATTTTAAAAATTTAAAAAAAAATTTTTTTTATTATTTTAATTTTTTTTCCGTTTTTTTCATCTTTCCTTTCCTCTCTTCCTATCACATCTAACATGTACACAAACAAATTTTATATCATCAGATTCATCATTCATTTATTTATATAAATTCCAAAAATGATAGCAATTGACCAAGAAACACAAAAACTATAGACATTCCTAGTCACCCACTATCATTGTGAAAAAGAATGCAGCTGCAGGAGCATAGTTTTGGGAAAAGAATGCAGCGTGCTAAAGGTTAAAACAGCTTCTTTAGAGACTATAGACAGCTACCCTCACACTGCAATACATGCATAATACACAGATGGCTCAGCATTCAAGGCCACCATAAATACTGGACTTGGAGCGTATGTGAAATACCTAAATGACAGCACACTTAAATATATGAACCATGTGGAGAATTCTGTACTAATTACCAAGCAGAGATTACAGCAATAAACACCACCCTCACAGCATTAGACAGCCAATTCAAACAAGAAATCTATATGCCCTCCGATATCATAATCTTCACTGATTCAAAATTAATACTTCAGGCTTTAGAAAAATACCCCCAAACTGAAAAACAAAGAAATAATACAGCTGGCCGAAACAAATGACAACCCGTTAACAAAATACAACATCAGAGTCACTCCCCAGTGGATACCAGGGCACACAGACATTCCAGGCAAAGATAAAGCAGACAGACTAGCAAAACTAGGAGCAAGTATGGTTCAAACAAATACCCCAGCAAACATGCAGACAGCTAAACGAATACTCCAAAACAACTTCAAAGAGGAATGGCTGAACCGATGGGCAAAAGGGTCTCCTGGACGCGCCTTGTATAAAGAAATGGCCCATCCCAACAAAAATGACAACATTAATAACCTACAGCGTGTAGAGCAGAGCACAATCTTCCAACTAAGAACAGAACACACCAGACTCAAGCACTTAAACAAATGAAACTCCACACTTGAGCCTAATTGCTGAAACTGTACCCATCCATATGAGACAGTTCAGCATGTGCTGCTCACTTGCCCAGGACTCTCCACAGAAAGACAACAGCTATTGCCGGGCTCCCCAACAATCACAAACACTCTATACAGCACCACTCAACAGCTACAGAACACATGCAAATTCTTCAGCTTGGCATTGACTGCTAAAGAGCGACGAGCTTAGCAGCCCTAGTTAATCAACAACAATACTGTCTTTAAAGAAGTGACTACTCATCATTCATTGTCTGTTGTGCTCCTTATTGAGCACAGCACCACTACTGTAGTTGGTCCCCTTGCAGGGAGCTTGCACCAAACATTCACATGCTCTTGCAGCAGCTGCTTTTGTGGCAATTTGTTTGACATGATGAGGTTGCCAGCCTCATACACAACCTCGTATTAGCCCCACATACGACATATGACATACGACATGCCTGAGTGTGCAGTAGTCATATTCTTCCTTTGTCACTTCAGAAAGACACCCCCCCCCCCCCAGGAACTTCACGGGGCAACGACTCACACACCGTCTTTAAAAACATGATACAAATATTCACAAGCATTATAGAAGTAAAATAATTATTAATTAAACAGTCTTCAAAACATTTTCAGCTAGTTCTAATTATATTACACAATAAGTCTTACCATTTCAACGTCACTAGTAAAAATGTTATCCTGTGAAGTATTATCAATACTGTTGTTGTCTTTACGGGCTCGTTTCACAGGAGGAGACCTGCTACTACAGGACATCTGTCAAGAGATTCAAGATTTACTGTATTTAATTATATAGTTTTAAAAAATCCATCATTAAAAACTGCTCTGACTATAATAAACATTTGTTAAGAAGATATAACTTCCCTTCCAAACCCTCCATTGGGCATCTGTGCAACTAATGTTTGCATCTCTCTACAGGAAAGGTTAAGATTCATCACCAACTTCTTTTCATGCTCTACCCTGCCGCTGGCTTCACAACAGAAAGACTGATTCATAGCATCTCAGGTAATTTTGCAGTCGGTGTTTCTGTAGCAATTTGTGTTATATGAGGAAATATCCTGTCTCATGCACAATTTCAATTCTATCGGGTTTCAACATGCCCGAGGAAGCAGCTCTAGTCATTGTCTCCTGAGAGACCACAGGAAAGCATACAGGGTTAGTGTTAATTTAAAGCTGCCAGTTGTTTACATCCACTTTAAATAAAATCAAAGAAAGACAATATGATTTCAATAGTTACCAACTAACACTGAAAATGCAGCTCAAGCACAGACCATCATCTCAATCATGAACATTTTAACACAGAATGGGTTCATAATTCACCGATGAATGCCATATTCTAAATTAAGATTTCCAATAATACTGACTAGTGCAAAAACTAAAATAAGGACTTGGAATGTAACAATATAAGGAAAATGAAAAACAAGCTGAAGAGGCCATTGAAAAAAACCTTTGGGACTCGCTGAAACAAGAAAGATTGACGGACAGGAGTTCTCAAAGTGGTCTGCGGACACTTGGGTGTCCCCGAGACCCTTTCAGGGAGTTCACAAATATTTTCATAACAATCTAGATATTTGCTTTTGTCACTCTCATTTTCTAATGAGAGTACAGAAGCAGATATAATCCAGGTTGTCTTCTATTAAGCACAATTGTAAAACAATGTCACTCTTTGCACTAATTTGTGTGGGTTTTTCTTTGTTCTGGAAAATATAGTTATTTTTTATATATAAAACCAGTTATTTATGTCAACATGCAATGGGTTTACTATTGCCATTTTTTACAAAATAATATTTAAAACTTTTTCAGTTTTAACTTCCAATACGTTAAATATCGACAGGCATAACCCACATAAACAAAAGCTCTTTGGGGTCTTCACAAATGTTTAAGAGTTAAAAGGGGTCCTGAGACCAAAAGGTTTGAGAAACGCTGTAGGAGACCATACTAACTACACAAGGAAATATCACCCTATCAGGACATAAGAAAGAAGACTGTGCACAAAGTGAGTTACCTATATGGAAGGCACTAATAATATGGCAACAAATAAAGATAGTCCCACAGCAGATATTGCTATAGGTGAGTAATGTGTTAGAGATTTCACCACACTGGGTCTCTGCTTTATGAGGTGGAAATGAAAAACCGTGCACCATGTTCTTTAATGCCATCCAAATAAGTAAGTCATCCACATCAAATGGGTTAGGATTAAGGGTTTATGATTCCTAAACTTAACCCCTCAGTACTGCATCTCTATATTCTCTTTTGAGGTTGTATCAAACATACGGCCCTCTGTTCATTTTAACCACCTAACCCTTACCCCTTATTACTGCATCACTGAATTTTTTTATAAGGCCGTATCAAACACAGGGCTCACTGTTTGTCATTTCAACCAAGCAAGCTTCCAGAAAATAAAATATAGGGGCCTACTAGCAATGAAATTAAGAAATAAAATGTTGCAGTCTTATCTGGAAGCAATATTTTTAAATCTATGTGAATCATGGACGATTACAAAAAAAATAAACTACAATAAGACACCCTGAGAAGAAAGCTATGTATACAATGGACATCTGAGAAATTAAATGGGGAAGAATTAGGCCTAGAGGAAAACAATATTACATAGCCTAATCAATCCCACAAAAGTAAAAAAAAACCACATGCAAAAAAAGCTGCAAATCAAGATTGGAGGAAAGGGAGAGAGAAAAACACAGGACTGGCATGACATAACTGTTCACAATGTTACTAGGCACGACGTCAGATGATTATTTTACACAATGTGAGTGACTCACAACCCCTACTCAGTTCAAACAATGCTTGTAGTGGGGGGCAGTGGGAAATGGATCATCTTTGGGATTTGTTTCATTTAGCCTACAACTTTTAATATTGAAATCAGTCCGCCTATGTTTCTGTAATAGTCGAAATATTGACTTCAAAATTTGAGAAAACGAAATCGACTTTCCCCAGACTCACACTGTGAAACTCCTATGATTACTGGAGGACTCAAAGCTCATACATTTTCAGCTTCAAGAAACGCCAACCTTAACTAAAGTTCACATGTCTCAACAAAAATGGCAAATCTTTACCTTCTTATTACAAAGAAACCAGTATACAAATAAATACGTAAAACAACCTGAGAAATATAAAACAACGACGAGAGATTCTTCGTCGCACTCAACAAAGCAAACAGTATTGAAGCAGCAAGATGGCGATCATCCGAGAGGAACTGGAAGCAAGTTTCCGGTGATGTTTTTTTAAACAGTAAATAAAATGGGTTACTGGAATCCGGGAACCAAGTACTGCCGTCAACAAGGAAATTATAATGCGGCCTGTATTATAAAGTTTTTTACATTCTGAATGGCACGTTACATCAAACTGAATTTCTTTAATTATAAAAAACACTACAAAGATTTTTGTCATCTCGTCAAATTATCATTTCGCATCATATAATGAACTCACCAAACGGTCAAAATTTATCCCAACACCGGACAGCGTCTGCTACCGAAATCCTGACAAATCAAAATATATTCGACTCCTATTAAATGATGCTCCCCTCAGTTTGTTTCTTTATTCACAATAAATAGCCAGCTATTTCACCTGTGTCAAATCAAATGTGTTACCTATGATTCATGAACTAATATTATGTATTTCTTATGCAATGCGCATGTCGGATACAAGATGCTTGGCGCTAACTATTTTGATCGACGGTTCTAGGCTGACGAACTTCCTCTTGTCACCCACGACAACAAAGACGCAGAGACGTTGCATTATGGGATACCGAGCGTTAATCAGACACTATAAATAAACTTTTTTTGCTTATGTCATGGAAATGGGGAAAGACGTGGCTTTCACTTCCCAGATCTCTCTCTAGGACACGTCAGTCACACATTACTAGAGCCGAAGTGTCTTTTAATTTTTAAGTGCCGTAAACCATTAGACACGGGGATCCCGTATTTTAAAAAACACGAATGGGAATGCCCGATATTATTTCAGTCGCCCAATAGCGTACACATTCCAGAAATATGTCTGAAGTTCAGACTCTGAACTATTCTGTATTTTATGTGTTCCATTGATCCTATATGACCCGTGCCAAACTAAGGTCAACACGTTTGCTACTGGGGGAAGATGTTAGTTGTTTTAGCTCAACATTATTGAATGTGATCAATTTTCTGTAACTTTGTAAGCTGTTGTTAGCGGTCACCATCCATGTTTTATTACTCATTAAGCCACATGAGTATCATGGACAGTTTTTGTAGTTTTGAGATTGATAATCTAGTCAGATTCACATGGAGCCTATATGGGTTTCTCATTTATTTGTTTTTAAATATTTTTAGGGGCATGTAAACAATCAGTTATTTAAATAACTCTGAGTGTACTTAATGAAAAAATATGGTGAAATTTGAAGTGAACATTCAACAAGATTATTTTTAAATGTCTGCTTTAGTTTTTACTCATTCTGTTGCCAGCGCCCTCACATGACGTGTTTGTGTACAAGAATGAATCCATATATGTTATGTTTAGAGTGAGGTGACTACATGTCATCAGTGACATGTCTGTAAGTAAACAAAGAAAGCTTGAGTTTTGTTATTGTCGTGAAATGACGTCTGTATCACATCACGAATTCTAAATATTCTGACCATACCGCGCGCCATACATGGTAGAAAGATAAAATACACTGACCAATGAAAACGCTTTCTTGGTCCTGTGTTTACTACAGCTAGGAAATTAAAGATGGCAAGGCCCTATCTGTGTAACCTGATTAACTTCGGAATTTTACTACAGCATTTTAGAAGAAGTACCATTTGAAAGAGGGTATCAACACAATATTAGGGATGTTACTCTACCCATAAGTAGTAATACTTTTACTAATAATATTATAGGACGGGAGAAATCTTAGGTTAAATGCATTCGAAGCTTCAGGTTGGCCTAAATTTAGCAGTTTAAACTATGCATAACAGAAAATGCAAGTAGTAACCAAAAAAATTATTACCTAGATATGTAAAGCCTAATTCTAAGTATAATGTAAGCTTTAAATGACTAAAATCGCATCAGGAATAACGGAGATATTTAAAAAAGCAGTTTTCCTACATTGTACGATAGGCTAAAAGGTACTCACATTTTCTGATTTTGATTACATTCCTAGGGAGTTCCATCTCGTACGTCCGAGGTCAAACTATAAATAGACTGGCCTAATGAACTAGGTTTAGTCACTATTATTTGAAAGCACAGAAAGCGGGGAAAAGCAGTGCATATGTTAATGCCAGCGTTTGCCTTCTGCACTTGTTAGCAGACCTTAATCAACCATTGAGGGCTAGTCTGTGTATGCCTGAGGGTAAGAACGAATCTATATATATAAATATGTATATATTTCCCAACGGGCTGATCACCCGTTTGCCAGTCACTTTGATTACGGAAACAACAACAAACGGATTGATTTGTCGTTGCCCTAAAGACGCCATTAGGCGTGATGGGAACAACGGCAAAGAAAATTTATTCGCTGTTGCCCTTAAGACGCCACTAGGCGTAGTGGCCACTGACTGCTTTGCCGGTCGTTGGCTAAGGACGGAAGAAGAAGAAGAAGAATGTATATATTTATGTGGAATTATATTGATTAATCCATCACGTGTATAAGATGTGTTAGGAATGGACAGTGTGTACTGATGAAACTTACAGGCTCATGTGTAATTTTAGAGGAAAGTCCGCCTTCGGAAATATTTAAAATATTGAGAATGATGGCCAAAGTACGACTGTAAGTTTGATAAAGTATTTGAAGAAGTATTTCTTGAATGGAATGAGACACATACCAGGAACATAAGGAAAGATGAAAGGGATTGTAGTACTGTATAATTTGAACTATTTAATAGTTTTATTCGCAACCAAATTATTGTATGGAGGCGAATAATGGGAAATTAATGATGATTAAGAAGGTAGAAGAAAACTATGATCACATTGAATTAAAATGATTGTTGCTACTATACTATACCTTGTGCATCTGCTAGCACGCTAATCTGAAACTGTCTATCGTCCCCATCTATGTCATAGAGGGATATGGATAGACAAATACAGGGATTGCGTTTGACTTTGTTTCAGGTTTAATCATATAACTTGAAAACCTACAACAAATAAGAAGAGGCATCTCTTAATGAAGCTGCAACGAATGCAGTGCCAGTCTATGGAAAAGTGCCAGCCATTTCGTGTGTAGCAGAGGGAAGATTCTCATCGAAAGATTCCATCCAGCATTTTGAGGGAGCCATCTGCAGTGACTCAGTTAAGTTGCTCTCAGGGCAACTGTGTAGCATATGCCGGTTCACCAAACAAATAACCGCATCCAGTTCATGATGCAAATAACAGTTTATAGCTCAATTAGATTGTAAAGATAACACTAATAATTCTTAATTGAAAGATCAAGCAAGTTAGACTGTCTACCAAGAGATAGACATCTTACACAAGAGAAAGACATTTTTGTTAAACTGTTCTTATTTATTTAATGTTGTAAAATATTTGATTTTAATGTTTTTCCAAACAGAAAAGAGTAACTGTTTAATTAAATTGTAAATATTCACCAGCAGACTGTCTTAAATTCTTTAAGTTGAATTACAGTTCTTGTTGGTGAATTTAGTTATATAAATTACCCCTAGCAGAGTCAGAAACAATATTAAATACAATAATCACAGAGGCGGATCAGGAGAGGTAGCAGTTAGGGACTCGGAGTACTACATCATCATCTTCTCTGGGAACTTACATAGCTTGACCCTACCTTTGTGTCTATACACCCTTACTCTCTTCAGAGAAGAGGGTATTACTACTAATACCAGACTCTTATCTGGCACTATTGACATAATGAGGCATAATGTACAAAGTCATATTAGTTGCCTAAGGGAATAGTAGACATATTTTTTCCGTGTCTCGCCAGAAACCCATGAGAACTACACACGACCAGCACAGGTTCTAGATATTAAATGTATAAACAAACAATGAAGTACAGCCTTACACACACTGGACAGTAATGTGTATTAGGGAATCAGGTGATCATTGGTTGGCTCTTTTTTTTTTTGTGTGTTATTTTTTTGTTTGTAAGAATGCTTTAGCGTCCGATCGACAAAGTGTTTAGAGCACCTGTCTCACGCCGAAAAAGGTGCTGTGTTTAATTCACAGTATCAACACGCTCCAGTCTACCCACCTGTAAATGGGTATCTGACTTTGCTCTTGAGTTAGGGAAGAAAAAGGCAGCAAAGAAGATAACTGGTCACTCCAGATCTCAATACTGGACCTTTTGAAAAGGCTTTTGAAAAAAAATGGACCTAGTATAGTGAGCCTTTATCACTTCACTCCCATACGGCAGTATCTCCTATGTGGCTACTTTTTTTAAAGTAATGCTTAAAATAGAAAAGCTTCAAAAACGATTTCATCTGGTCATTCCATTATATTGGTGATCCCACATTTATCATGATCAAGGCTTTTTTTGTTTAACTTTTGTGACTGTCAGATTTTACTGTATACTTATAATGAAGGTTTACTGGAGTGGGATGCTTAACATATTTGTATGTTGGCACAAGGAACACATTTGTGGCAGACTTGGCTAGGTGGCAGTGTATTTTCACTGAGTATGTGACCCAGTAATTCTTAAAAGTATTACGTGAAAGACACTTTTACATGTAGCACGTATTTGAAACAATGGTCTGTTGTAAAAGTTGTCTCACGTTAAACCAAATATTCTGATAAACCATAATTTCAGACCTATTATCTTTAGGTTCATATTACCCATCATAAGATCAAGATTATTTGAATGTTATTGTCACCGCTGCGAAGATCTTTAAAAATGGTCTTTCTGTGATCACAAATTGTAATCTGAATAACCTGCCAACATTTTGCTGATATCGTATTGTTTTGTCACATAAAAATATCTCTGCTTGTGTGTACACATGCTTACATACATGTGTGAATGTGTATACTCACACAAACGTGTTTTACGGGTTACTGGCTTGTATTGGTGTGATGCTGACTATATCACCACTAGTGTGCTGTATGGTCAAGAAATATAGGCCTGACATCAAATTCCCAATATTCCTCAATGGGCAGGTAACAGGATTTCTCCCCCCCCCCCCCTTTTTGTGTTGTTGCTTGTTTTATTATAGATATTGTGGGTATTATTATAAAGAGAAGACGGCTTGCCAGGGTAATAAATGTGGATGATATTGTATTCCTTGCTTAAATCATAACTGAAACACTGCCAACCATAACAGATAGAATACTTGATGTCTTGAAGGATAAATAATAACCGGGAGATGTTCAGTATTTGTGAGTTAGCTCATTTCCATGTGTAAGATCATCATTGTGTCAATATTTATGAGTTTTTCTTTATACACTCTCAGGCGTCTATTTGAATGTTTTCAAAGAAAGCAGTAGTCAGCTTCAGGCTATTTGCATCTTGTTAAGTCATGTTTTCGAGTGGGAGTTAAGTGTTTGGGATTCATGCGTACGGGTCTGATTTTTTATAGACACGCTAGTAAGCACGTTTAAAGTTATGAGATGATTTTTTTATTTGGGTGCTTTGTGTACGATATTTTTGGAACATAGCTCAACTGAGTATGTGTTAGTTTTTTGTTTTTTAAATAAAGAAAGTGTTCAAATGTTCTTAGTAGTAGTTGGGGGAGAGATACGGGTGAGCTGGCCTCACATGTCAAGCAGTTAGTTCGCGCTTGAGCGAAGATTTACTGAGTTGTACTGAGAAACTATAATCTCGGTCATTAGGTTTCTGGCAGAGCTTCGAGACGGGGATAGTCTCGCTAATGTGTCCAGAGTGTTATTTAAGGGAAGAGATTCAATAGATTATTACAATGCCATGGATTATATCGGCTATGACTATTTATGACGAATTGCTATTTACGCAACCAATTCCATATGGATTATTTCTGCTATTTCAATGTATGATGAATCGCTGTTTATGTGATCAGATTCATTCTGGATTATTAGCACATGTGTGCCATTGTAACGTTTTCAACAAGTCAAGTCATAATGGATTATTAGCACATGTTTGCCATTGTAACGTTTTCAACAATTGACTGTTCCTTGATTCGCTATTCATGCGATCTGATTCATTTTATAACCTGTGACAATGTACTGTCCGTGATGTCAATGTTGCTGTGATCAATAAACGGTGTATGCGTTGGAAAAACCTTATTCGTCTTACCCGTTGGTGGATTTCCTGACCTTACGTTACTGTTGTGTGGGTGATAACAGAATATAGACCAACCTAAAGAACTCATGACATTCGCCCATTATATTTACACACATGTCGGCCACTAACAGTAAGCCCGACCTTACTGACATCGTCCTTGTCAGTGGTACTACACAACAACACCCACCACAAACATTCAACAATAACAGAAACACTAACAGAACAGCTTGTAACGAATTACAACAGTAACACATCTCCGTAGCACTTTTCCACGAATGATACTGGTGACGGACATATGCGCTTTTTCTGTTCCACATATGTTGGGCATCACCCGTGTGTTACCGGGTGTCGTGTATGATTTATCACATAGGTAATAGATGTTTATAGCCCTGTCTGAGCAGAGGTGATAGTGATGACAATGTGAAAGTAAGGGGGTAAGATATAGTTTTTTTTTTTTCACGAGGGTGATCGTGTAAGAGAAAGGACAGTCTCTGGATAGAATAATTTATCTAATCCAACCTATCTGGACGACGATATTTAAATTAGACGCACTTTCTCTCCTTGTACGAAAATACAAGTTACACTGCACTCACATGCACACAATTCTGTGACAGATACGCACGAACGTGAAAACAAACTATTCTCCCCTCTGGTAAAGGAAAAGAAAGGACGATCCCAACAGAGGTTAATTAACCCAAAAGATCAAAAAGGTTAACAATAAGTTATGAAATAGTCAGTATGGGAAAGAATAGGTTCCTAATGTAAACTATCCCGTGACTAATCAGATTATTGAGATAAAAAAAAAAGAAAGAAGAAACCATATAAGTATATGATGTTAACAAAAGACATAAGTTTCTTTCTCTGTTCATTCAATTCACATACACGCAGTGGCCACTTTCAGATACACTTACCCCAGTAGTTGTCGCAGACATTCCAAGGAAATACACTAATAAGTAATATATATTTAGTGTCAAATTTAAGTTTGCCAAATCCAGCCCTAGACTCTCCGTAGTTGCTGACTGCAAATTTCACAGGAGTCGCTAGAGTCGGTGTTAAATTTGTACTGGATACAATAAGTTATCTATGCCTTCAGTTGGTTGGAGTAAGGTTCATGCGTGGTGATCGCCGATGTAGAATAAATAAGGAGGACTGTTCGAAGTAAGTGTGTACTGGTGCATTCATTCATCACAGCAAAACACATAGGAATCATGGATCGTTGAACTACCGTTTACGTTTCATGAACAGTTTATTCACATATCAACATAGACGACGACATAGACGAAATACAGCATAAAGTACAAATCATCGAGTAAATTAATTCATGAAGCTCCAACACCCCACAGAGCTCCATTACAGCGCACACCGGCGCACTTCTCATATAAGGTACACATTAACACTGTTCCTTAATAAACTGCATTCACCGCAGTTATAAATACGGCCTCATACATATGGCCTCATCCAGAAAGACTGCTCATATCGCAGTACTATTAAATTCATCAAAATACTGGCCTTCTCATGTTTTCTCCATAGAGCTCAATTATAGCATAATGGTGCACTTCTCATAGAAGATGACCATAACGATTTTCCTCAAAAAAGACTATATCTCCCCTTCTCAGCAAAGGCTGCTCCACGGCAGTTGAATAATCATCGTCAGCGCTATCTCTTCTTAGAGCTCAATTATAGCATAGTGGTGCACTTCTCATAGAAGATGCCCACCCACAATATTCCTCAAAGGACTGCGTACCCAGCAGTCTGCAGTAATATAGCCTGCACAATATATGGCCTACTAATCTCCTTCACAAAAATGTCTATGGCCTACAAAGTAATGTCTTTAAATCTCAGACTCTCCATAGCGCCTAATTGTAGATTAGTGGTGCACTTCTCTTAGAACGTGCACAATAACAAAATCTCTCACACGACTGCATCCACTGCAGTTATATATATATATATATATATATATATATATATATATATATATATATATATATATATATATATATATATATATATATATATATATATATATATTAAAGTAAATTCGTCACATAATCTAACACATGAAGGAACATTCAAATATGAAAGAATATTCAATACAGGAAAGAATATTCAATACAGGAAAGAATATTCAATACAGGCCTGTTCAAAAGTCTCCACCGAGACACACATTGTGAAAAACACTCTAGAGAAAACACCCAGGGTTGACTACCACAGTCAAAACGCCTAGAACACAGTTCGAAACACTAGGCTTGACCGCATCGGTCCACACCCAAAAACAGACTGCGCAGCAGTCACAAAATCTCCCGCACAAACAGTCACGAGACTTCGCTGTTCACACAGCACAGTCCCTTCACGGACTAGCCGTGAGCTATTCACAGCTGTCCAATACAGAACTTCATCTCCCCACTCGAAGTGAATAGTGCTCACATCGCTCTTTTTTTTCTGACTTACAAGTGTGGTGAAGTGGGATGTTATAAATATTTATAGGGGACTTAGTGTACTGACTGAGATCAGCTGTGAAGGTATCTATATCTATTAAGAGTAGTGTATTATAGATAACCTTACTTGCTACCACATATCTATATATCTCAGTCAGAATTATTCTGGAATAGTGTGATGACTACGTTATGTGTCTAGGGTATGGGTATGATGAAGTGTAAGTCACACCAACCGACATATAAACAATTTAATTTAATCCACTACTCTTGACAACACTGTGACACTCACATACATATAACACTCTATGAGAATATCTTAAGGAGTCACTGATAACTTTTCAAATAACAATATGTATTCATTTCTGTTATGAATGAATATGTGTCCTGATTCAATTACAAAGGAACCAGGAATCACAATCAATTTTAATTACAAGTATATGTACAGACTTTATCAATATGAATAATGTAGTGACATATATTATTAAAAATATCCTATGTGTGTCAGTTGTGTAGTGGTAATATGAGGTAATACTGGTTTTGTTTTGTTCAAGCTCTGTTGGTATTTGTCATCATGACTTCAATAGTTTGTCTTTTGGGACTAGTATTGGAGATGTTCTCAGTTCCTGATATTAAGACAATTAAATTCCCCTCTGAATGTTATTTTTACAAAGTCATTTCAAGATGAGGGGATATAATGTTGAGCTCAGCTGGCCAATCAGCTTATCTTGAGTGATGGCGGCAGGAAAGGACTCCTCTGCTCGAATTCTCCTCTGGGCTCTGGAGACACCTCACTGATAGCTAAATGGACCAAGGAGTATGCTGTCCGACTCTGGATTCAGCAAAGCTCTGACCAGGTGCAGCTCAATACCATCAAGACCACGGTCCCTGAAAACAAGAAGGATGTACCTTCTACTTCATAACTAATTGATACTCTAGTTCTACACGGAGCACAATACAACACAAACATTGAGTTCAGAGCGTTAGGCCAACTGTCAGCTTCATCTGAAATACTTTATACCAGTATTTACCTCCTTAATGGTTACCACGCCTCTGCACTTCCAGCATTATTTCTGTCTAATCAATCATCCAGGTGTCAGTGTACTATTTGGCCATTCCATGCCGTTTTACTTCCCTCCGACACCCTCTGTTCAGGCTGGAGCATTATAGGCTTTATCTCTTGTTTGCCACTGAACTACACATATATATACAGGCATAAATTAACAATTTACATTCAATTTTCATTAAAAGATACTGAATGGTTCAAGCTTACCACAATTTCATGGAAATAAACACAGATACGTTGATTAGCAATGAATTCTGGCACAATTACTGGCACAAATTCCCATCTGCTTATGTTCCAGGCTTTTATTTTAGCAAAAATGTGAGCTGGCTTCAACGCACTGTCGCTTTATCAAGCTTATTTGCACTAGTGGTCTCGAACTAACGCTCCTAAGTGAGTATATCAGCGAGTCTAGCCAATGAGGCCACGTTTCGACAAGTGTTTGAAAAAATGTTACCTTTCTACGTCTCCCTAACAACCAAGATAGTATTTATAGCCCGACCAATCGTGGTTAGTTTTTCATTTGTTGCGCTCCAATCAATTTGGAGTTTACATGGTAGGCTATTTATGTAACGTAAGGTTTTTTTCAAACACGTTATAAAAAATTTTATGAGCAGAAATGATTTTGTGTTGTCAGGCATCCCCACTATTTTATTTTGGTTATAATTTATTAATTCCTGGACTATTTGCGTAACGTTTTACATATTCTTTGGCAGCAAGCCCTAAGGAACCCAAATATCCAAATTTAAAAGAGCTACGTGGCTGCGTTCAAAATATGTATTTTCTACCTCCTGTTTCGAAGATGTGCTGTCTGGGTACTGTTATGTTTTCAACCGTAAACCCATCTATTGTTATCTTTCCTAATAAGCGTTTTTTATGATTTTAAAACCTAACTCTGGGAAGGGTAGTGAATTTATCACTGTCCGTCTGAAAAAAAAATTAGTGCATGTAGTCTTACACGCGTGATGGCAGCATTTGTGTATCGCGCGAAGCGTGTTGCATGCGTTCCTGATTTTCAGCCCTCCCTCTCTCTTTATCCTTTTGTCCATCTGTTCGTTCGTTTTGGTAACATAGTGTAGAAAAAGACATGAATGGAATTTAAAATTTAGGTCAACTTGCATATTTCAAGGTTTTTCTTAGAAAGGCAGCACATTTTATCGTGTGTTTGGGAAACGCGTGTATGTTGCAGAAGGCCTTTAATATCAACGTGAAACGTTACAATTTGCATACGCAGTAGAAAACAAGGGGATTTCGAGTACAGTCATTGTGACAGCACTGTTATTTACCATTGCTCTTTTCTTTATTTATTATATGTATTTATTAGGCTTTGTATTTACTTGATAATTTATATATGTGGATTAGAATATTCCACGACACCTCCCCTCTTAAAACAGACATTATATGTCAGTCCTTTATTCTATATACACATAGAGAAATTTATTATTAGTTCTGGGGTTTACGGTGATTCTCATCACACGGATGGCGGCTTAAAAAATCCGCTCCCAAATTGGTTTTTCCAGATATATACTCAATGCTAAAATTATATGGAGCCAAAAGTAAAGACCATCGGAGTAACCTGGAGTTCTCATGCCTAGCCTGTGCTAGAAACGATAACGGTTTGTGGTCTGTTTGCAACTTAAATGCCTTCCCATATAGATAAATATTGAATTTCTTTATCGCCCATATTACTGCAAGACATTCTTTTTCGCTAGTTGAGTAGTTGATTTCAGCTTTATTCAACTTTCTGCTAGCATATGCCACTGGGCTTAATTCCCCATCCAATGCATCTGATTTCTGTAGTAGAGTTGCACCTAACCCAATATTACTTGCATCCGTCCTTACTATGAATTCTTGACTTAAGTCAGGTAATTTCAAAATAGGTTTACTTGTGAGCTTTTCCTTCAATTCTTGGTAAGTCATTTCACATTGTGGTGTCCATGTAATGCGATCTGGATGTCCTTTACGAGTCAATTCAGTTAACGGTGCACATATGGAATTAAAGTTTTTGATATACTTCTGGTAGAAACCACATAATGAGACAAAGGATCTCACGTCCTTCTTGGTTTGTGGTCTCGGGGCGTTCTGTAGTTTCTCTAAATTCTTTGGGTCAGGGGTCATGTTTCCCTGATAAACTGTGTGTCCCAAAAATTCCAATTCTTTACATCCAACGCAACATTTGGTTGGTCGGGCTGTTAAATTTGCCTCCCTAAATCGATCAAACAGCATGTTCAGAGAGTCAATGTGTTCCTCAAATGTTTCTGTTGCTATAAGGATATCATCCATAAAATTTGTTATACAGGGATTATTCAGAGGATCCAATAATTTTCTCATCATTCTAGAGAAGACACTAGGCGCATTCTTCAATCCAAATGGCAATCTATTAAACTCATAGTGTCCTTCTGAGGTACTAAAAGCTAGGTAGGGTCTAACCTCAGGCTTTACTGGAATCTGATAATATCCTTTACTCAGATCCACTTTGGAGAAATATTTAGCTTTATTTAGTCTGGCAAACAGCTGATTTGTATCCGGCAATGGATCCACCTGTCCTTCTGTAATAGCATTCAGTCTCCTGTAATCTATACAGAGTCTATGTTCTCCAGAGGGCTTCCTTAAGAGTACAACACCGGAACTATACGAAGACTCACTGTGCGAAATAATTCCTTCCTTCAACAGATAGTCTATCTCTTCCTTCAAAGCTTTCTCCTTAGCAAACGGAATCGAATATGGTTTCATACAGACAGGTGTGGAGTCTATTAGTTTCATATCATATTCCAATAGGTTTGTATGCCCTGGTCGGTCTGTTAACACCTCTGCATGATTATTTAGAACCTGTTGCACTCTCTCTTTCTGAGTTTTCGTTAAATGTGTACTGATTTTCACCTGTGCTGCTGTCTCACAGGGGTGTAATGGATATTCAAATGAGGAAAGTGGTTCCTTTTTCATCTCCATGGCGATGGACAAGGTCAACAAGTGTGTCTCTTCCTGATGTTCTCTTTCCAAATATTTCTTCAGGAGATTCACATGATAGATTTTTTCTTTCCCCTTCTTATCTATCTTATAATTTGTTCTAGATACCTTCTCTAAAACTGTATATGGACCCTGCCATCCAATTTGTAACTTATTCTGACTCCCGGGCAAAAGAAGCAGTACTTTCTCTCCCACAGCCAAATTTCTGTCTTTCGCCTTCCTGTTATAATAGGCAGCATGTTTCTTCCTGGCTTGTTTCAAATTTTCATTGGCAAGTTTCCAGCCAGTTTTTAACCGAGTGGTCAGCTCATTCACATATTGGTATGAAGATGTAATGTTTTCCTCTGCCTTTTCATCAGTCCACGTTCTTAGCAAAGCTACATATGGACCTTTAATTGTGTGGACCTATTTGTCCATGCACCGGTATGGTCTCTTCCACTCGAAGCTTTATAGTGATGATTTTTCCTCCCAGAATTATCATTCACAAAACGACCGCTACCAATTTTTCTTTTGGGGCTGTCTCCCCTCTTAAAATTCTTGATGAGAGATTTCCTCTCTACATCCTCTTCCTCCAGTTTGTGTAAGTCCGATTGAGGGATTTTCGGCTTATCCTGGGGTAAGACATCTGTTTGCACTCTCCGCATAGTGGCCATTGTAAAACAGTTAAGTGAAGCTTGTCCGTGAAAAGGGGCTTCCCATTCCATTTGGTCCACTTTATCAAATCTATTTCTCTTTTTATTATCAGGCCTAATTTTGCCCCGTGGCGTGTCCAGGTCCTGATCCATGTTCCCACTTGTGGGTGTTCCCTCATGTGCTATGCTACACCTTTCTACAAAATTCTCAATGTCCCATCTTGCTTTGGGCCAATAATAATTGTGAGCCACCTTTTGAATGATGGTACCTATCTTCTCATGGTCCCCATCTGGTTTCACATGTAGGCTCCTTATTAAGTCTGCCCTATATCTTTTAGGAAGTACCAGCTGTCCTTGACCTTTGGATCTAGCTCCAGTCTTCCTATACATCAACTTGTTTTTCATGTAAAATTCTCCCTTGCCTGGAGTTGTATGACAAGTTGACAATTTTCTGAAACAAGGCTTGAGTGTTTTATCCCCAGCCTGTGCCTTCCTCATCTCTTCTGGAGTGGTATCCAACATAATATCCTCCTCCTGTCTTGAGGTCGACCTGACCTGAAGGGTTGCCATATACACAGGTTTCCTTCTGCAACGGTCAGTGTCATGATTGTCCATCTGACAATTCTTACACCACCTTTTTCCTTGGTTGAAAGATTTTCTTTCATTATATTTCCTTTCATCGAATTGTGGGAATTTATTTTTATTGTCATACCGTGGCCTATCAAACTGGTGCTTACCTTTATTTTGATCTCTAGGATCAAATTTATTAAAGTTCTGTGGTGCCCTAAAGTTATCCACTTGTTTCTTTTTATTACCTGTTACCTCTGCTTGAGCTGCTTGATACCTTTCAGCAACATTTAGCAACTCACCCAGCCTCTCTGCACCTTGTTCCATGAGAAACTTTCTCAGGTCTGGAGCCATGGACTCTCTTAGTTGCTCTATAAGGACCATTTCCTTAAGATCTTGGGTTTTCCCCAGAGAAGTCCATTTCTCCAAGTATGTCTCTATTCGTGCAGAGAACTGGTGATAGGTTTCACCTGACAGTAGTTTAGCATTCCTAAATTTTTTCCTGTAAAACTCTGCATTCTTTTCATACCTTAACAAAAGAGCCTGCTTTAGCATGTCATAATTTTCCTGATCACCTCTGCTCATTTTTGCAAAAACTTCATAAGCTGCCCCACGAAGTCCCTGAGATAACTTTAAGCTCCACCTTTCTCTCTCTAACCCATATGTGGTAGCTAATAGTTCATACCGATTTATATAGCTCTCAATATCATCGTCTTTCTCAACAAAATGATCTAAATGAAAATTCATAGCTGAGGTTGAGGCTCCCTGAATAACCGTAGCATCAGAGGCAAAGGGACTGGCACCATTTTCATGAGCATGGCCTTGAAACTCAAACTCCCTTAGTCGTAATTCATGTTCCCTTTGTAATCTTTTCTCCTCCTTTTCTGCTTCCCTCTCTGCAGCTAATCTCTTCTCTTCTCTTTCTGCAGCTAATTTCTTCTCTTCTCTTTCTGCAGCTAATCTTTTCTCTTCTCTTTCTGCAGCTAATCTTTTGTCTTCTCTTTCTGCTTCCAATTTCTTAGCCTCAGCCTCAGCTTGCAACCTCTTAGTCTCAGCCTCTAACTTTCTTTCGGCCTCTTTTTCTAATCTTCTTTCTTCGCGTTCAATAAATTTGTCACATTCCGTGGTGACATAGGCAACCATAACTTGCCCATCTAATCCTAACTCTTTTGCAGTCTGTACAGCAGCAGATCGAAACTTGGCCAGGTCCGCCATTGTCTATCAGGTAAATTTCTACAATGTCTAACCAACAATTCAAATTCTAAATATATATAATGGACAACACAGGCACCGTGAGCTCAACCTTATTTAATTCCACCCAAGGATACCTTTTAATTCTTATATTCCCTGAAGTGAATTACCCCCAATATTTTTAATAGGGAAAGATTCAAAATCCCGGACGAGCCCCCAATATATGTGGTGAAGTGGGATGTTATAAATATTTATAGGGGACTTAGTGTACTGACTGAGATCAGCTGTGAAGGTATCTATATCTATTAAGAGTAGTGTATTATAGATAACCTTACTTGCTACCACATATCTATATATCTCAGTCAGAATTATTCTGGAATAGTGTGATGACTACGTTATGTGTCTAGGGTATGGGTATGATGAAGTGTAAGTCACAACAACCGACATATAAACAATTTAATTTAATCCACTACTCTTGACAACACTGTGACACTCACATACATATAACACTCTATGAGAATATCTTAAGGAGTCACTGATAACTTTTCAAATAACAATATGTATTCATTTCTGTTATGAATGAATATGTGTCCTGATTCAATTACAAAGGAACCAGGAATCACAATCAATTTTAATTACAAGTATATGTACAGACTTTATCAATATGAATAATGTAGTGACATATATTATTAAAAATATCCTATGTGTGTCAGTTGTGTAGTGGTAATATGAGGTAATACTGGTTTTGTTTTGTTCAAGCTCTGTTGGTATTTGTCATCATGACTTCAATAGTTTGTCTTTTGGGACTAGTATTGGAGATGTTCTCAGTTCCTGATATTAAGACAATTAAATTCCCCTCTGAATGTTATTTTTACAAAGTCATTTCAAGATGAGGGGATATAATGTTGAGCTCAGCTGGCCAATCAGCTTATCTTGAGTGATGGCGGCAGGAAAGGACTCCTCTGCTCGAATTCTCCTCTGGGCTCTGGAGACACCTCACTGATAGCTAAATGGACCAAGGAGTATGCTGTCCGACTCTGGATTCAGCAAAGCTCTGACCAGGTGCTGCTCAATACCATCAAGACCACGGTCCCTGAAAACAAGAAGGATGTACCTTCTACTTCATAACTAATTGATACTCTAGTTCTACACGGAGCACAATACAACACAAACATTGAGTTCAGAGCGTTAGGCCAACTGTCAGCTTCATCTGAAATACTTTATACCAGTATTTACCTCCTTAATGGTTACCACGCCTCTGCACTTCCAGCATTATTTCTGTCTAATCAATCATCCAGGTGTCAGTGTACTATTTGGCCATTCCATGCCGTTTTACTTCCCTCCGACACCCTCTGTTCAGGCTGGAGCATTATAGGCTTTATCTCTTGTTTGCCACTGAACTACACATATATATACAGGCATAAATTAACAATTTACATTCAATTTTCATTAAAAGATACTGAATGGTTCAAGCTTACCACAATTTCATGGAAATAAACACAGATACGTTGATTAGCAATGAATTCTGGCACAATTACTGGCACAAATTCCCATCTGCTTATGTTCCAGGCTTTTATTTTAGCAAAAATGTGAGCTGGCTTCAACGCACTGTCGCTTTATCAAGCTTATTTGCACTAGTGGTCTCGAACTAACGCTCCTAAGTGAGTATATCAGCGAGTCTAGCCAATGAGGCCACGTTTCGACAAGTGTTTGAAAAAATGTTACCTTTCTACGTCTCCCTAACAACCAAGATAGTATTTATAGCCCGACCAATCGTGGTTAGTTTTTCATTTGTTGCGCTCCAATCAATTTGGAGTTTACATGGTAGGCTATTTATGTAACGTAAGGTTTTTTTTCAAACACGTTATAAAAAATTTTATGAGCAGAAATGATTTTGTGTTGTCAGGCATCCCCACTATTTTATTTTGGTTATAATTTATTAATTCCTGGACTATTTGCGTAACGTTTTACATATTCTTTGGCAGCAAGCCCTAAGGAACCCAAATATCCAAATTTAAAAGAGCTACGTGGCTGCGTTCAAAATATGTATTTTCTACCTCCTGTTTCGAAGATGTGCTGTCTGGGTACTGTTATGTTTTCAACCGTAAACCCATCTATTGTTATCTTTCCTAATAAGCGTTTTTTATGATTTTAAAACCTAACTCTGGGAAGGGTAGTGAATTTATCACTGTCCGTCTGAAAAAAAATTAGTGCATGTAGTCTTACACGCGTGATGGCAGCATTTGTGTATCGCGCGAAGCGTGTTGCATGCGTTCCTGATTTTCAGCCCTCCCTCTCTCTTTATCCTTTTGTCCATCTGTTCGTTCGTTTTGGTAACATAGTGTAGAAAAAGACATGAATGGAATTTAAAATTTAGGTCAACTTGCATATTTCAAGGTTTTTCTTAGAAAGGCAGCACATTTTATCGTGTGTTTGGGAAACGCGTGTATGTTGCAGAAGGCCTTTAATATCAACGTGAAACGTTACAATTTGCATACGCAGTAGAAAACAAGGGGATTTCGAGTACAGTCATTGTGACAGCACTGTTATTTACCATTGCTCTTTTCTTTATTTATTATATGTATTTATTAGGCTTTGTATTTACTTGATAATTTATATATGTGGATTAGAATATTCCACGACAACAAGACTTCTCGAACATACGAGGAAATTTCTTAAAGAATTCAGTCATCTAATACATAACACGTGCCACAGGCGACGCAACTCTAAATTCACTCTGACCAACTTAGCATACTAAGGATCACTTCCCTTTTTGACCTTAACACCTATATTTTAGGAAAAGAACATATAAACATTTAATCAAATTATCAATATCATATCTAACACGTGTTAAAAATAGGACCTCTACACCACTCTATTATAAATTAGATTTAAAACACACGTGTCTAGCGTATCCTATCATTCTGTTAACGCGTGATATGAACACTAGTAATTTTAAAAAATTACATAAAATGGATAGAAGTAAATAATATATGCCGTCAGTAGACAGTTATTTAATGTATGTACTAGTCAATTTAAAACATCTCTGACTGGAAAAATAGCGAGTAATTAAATTTACTTTACGGCTGGAAAGTTAGCTATAAGTTATTTAATTAGCACAGAAAAAATCTCAGTGAAATATATATTGAAAACTTTAAACACACTAAATCACTTCAAATCTAGTATATAAATTACCGCAATCAGAAAAATGAAACACTCCACGGAATCTATTAATTTTCACTCTGTACAAGAAATCTTAAGATAACGAGCTAGTGAATTCAGATGGATTTCTGGCAACTGATCATGGCTATCGGAGAGACATGGTATATATTGATATGTTCCGTACTATCGTTCTTTAATGCGAAAGTCACACCACTGCCAGACCCGAGCCAATGTGCCGTTCGATTTCTTGAATCAAAGGTAGTTTTACCCCCTCTTGACTTTCATCATCTCCGCCTTGCCGAAAATCAGCTACGCAATTTTCACCTGAAAGTTTTACAATCCAAGGTCCGTCTCACTGAATATCGTGTGTTCCCCTGATCAAAGAATCTATAACGCCATGCTCCGCGCTTCGCTCTCTGTTTCACATAGGGCTTGATTGCCAGATGGCCAACGTGTTAATTAAACTGGTGAATCCTTCGTTCATGTAGCAAAAGTATACTCTAGATGGGGAGGGGCAAAAGTGGATGATTACTGCTGCACTATTTTCATCTGTGACACCGGGGCCCGAAAGGGGAGCAAAGAATAGTAACACTGTTCCCTGCCAAGCATGTCGTAGAAAGCGACTAAAGAGGGTTGGGAATGGGGCCGGTTACCCCATCCTGTAAAAAATTTAAACCACAAAAACTTCAACAAACATGGACAAGTCAATTAAAGAAAATAAAACACAGCCATCCAAGACAGGGGAAGGTCCTCTCGCAGGGAGGCGTATGATGCAACACAGAGAAAGCCGAAAGGAGTCTGTGTTACTGACTAACCTTCTTTCTTCTAGGAGAACTTCCAGATTTGGCACCTGGAATGTTCGGACATTAAACGAACAAGGGAAAGTGGCACAAGTAGCGGCAGAGATGAGGGAATATAAAATCGAGGTTCTGGGACTGTGTGAAACAAAGTGGAAGGGGGTAGACAGGAAGAAACTCATCACAGGTGAATTGGTGCTGTCCTCAGGACATGAAGACGAAAGTTCACACCACAGTGAAGGGGTAGCTTTTATGTTACCTAAAGAAGCACAGAAAGCACTCATTTAATGGGAAGCCGTTGGATCCAGAATAATAACAGCAACCTTTAAAACAGCTACAAAGAAAATAAAAGTAAATGTCATCCAATGTTATGCACCAACTAATGACAAAGAAGAGTCTATGAAAGAAGCATTTTATGCTAGATTACAGGAAATTGGGGAAAAAGTAAAAAGAAGAGACATCACAATTTTGATGGGTGACATGAATGCAAAGATAGATACAGTCAACACCGGCTTTGAAGAAGTCATGGGAAAACAGGAGCTAGGAATAATGAATAAAAATGGGGAACTATTCTCAAACTTCTGTGCTTCAAATCAACTGGCTATAGGAGGAAGCATGTTTCCACATAAGAGAATACACAAGGCAACATGGATATCACCAGACCATAGAACAGAAAATCAGGTTGATCATATATGCATAAACAAGAAGTTTAGATCATCATTGCAGGATGTAAAGGTATATAGAGGAGCAGATGTGGCATCAGATCACCACCTTCTGATAGCCAAAGTAAAAATGAAACTCAAGAGATATGCAACAATGCAAAATTATAGACAACAATTTAATGTAGGACATCTAAGGAAACAAGAGACAAATTTGCGGTCACAGTATCCAACAAATTCCAAGTGCTCCAACAGCTGGAAGATAAGAGAATACAGAAGACTATTGGCAGCAAATCAAAACGGTATGGAATGAGACATGTGAAGAAATACTGGGGAAAAGGGAACGACAACAAAAAGCATGGATAACAACAGAAACCATCAATAAAATAAAAGACAGAAAAAACAAGAAAGCAGATTTAAACACAAGCAAAACCAGAAGTTCCAAAGCCAAGGCTCAATAAGTGGACACAGAAGCAAACAAAGAAGTAAAAAGAAGTATCAAAAGAGATAAGAGGAAGTATATTGAGCAGTTGGCAAGAGAGGCAGAAGATGCTGCAGCCAAAGGAAATATGAGAGAACTGTATAACAGCACAAAGAAGCTGACAGGGAAATACAAGCAAACAAGTTGCCTCATAAAAGACAAGAATGGACAACTGCTCAGCAATATACAAGAGCAAATGAAGAGGTGGACAGAATATTTTGAGGACCTTCTCAATAGACCAGCTCCACAAAACCCCTCGGACATCCAGCCAGCAGAAGAAGAGCTACAAATTAACGGTGAAAGACCAACGAAGGAAGAAATAAAGAAAGCCATAAAGCTTCTAAGAGATGGAAAAGCGTCTGGACCTGATGGCATTCCAGCAGAGGCCATCAAAGCAGATATCGACACGGCTACAGAGATGTTATATAAATTACTTGGCAAAGTCTGGGAAAATGAAGAAATACCAGCAAAATGGAAGGAAGGATATCTGGTTAAGTTGCCTAAGAAAGGAAATTTACAAGAGTGCACAAATTATAGAGGAATAATGTTACTATCAGTGCCAGGAAAAGTATTAAATAGGATTATCCTTGAGAGATTAAAAGAGTCCATAGACAAGAGACTGAGAGATGAACAAGCAGGTTTTCGACAAAACAGATCCTGTACAGACCAGATAGCCATTTTGAGAATAATAGTTGAACAAAGTCTGGAATGGAATTCACCATTATACATCGGATTTGTGGACTACGAAAAGGCATTTGACAGTGTAGACAGAGAATCACTTTGGAAATTGATGAGGCATTATGGAGTTCCCCTGAAGATCATTAATTTCATTAAGAAAACATATGAAGACATGACATGCAGAGTTCTTCATGAAGGACAGCTTACAGAACCATTTGGGATAAGAACAGGAGTGCGACAGGGATGCCTCTTGTCTCCATTTCTTTTCTTATTAGCAATAGACTGGGTTATGAGAACATTAAAAACACACAACAGAAATGGAATCCACTGAACTCTGACTAAGCAGTTGGATGATCTGGATTGTGCTGATGATTTGGCTCTTCTGTCCCATAACCGTAATCAGATGCAGGACAAATTGAAAACACTAAATGAGAGGTCACAGCAATTGGGTCTGAAAATACACAGGGAAAAGACAAAGATAATGAGAATAAATGCAGGTAATGAAAACAGGGTTGAACTTGAAGAAGCACCTCTTCTTCTTCTTCTTCGTTCGCCCTGAAAAGGACGGTGGTTGCGTTGTGTCTGTTTACAACGTAGCTGTGATATCTGCACCTTTCGGTCGACACATCCGACTTCTGCACGGCATTTTTTAGGACCGGGTTTGCCTTCCCATTTCGATCCACACTCGCTCAGCCAGCCTGCACAGCTGCAGACTGTTTCCAGGACCACCACGTGGAGGTGGAGTGCGGTCTTGACCAGCTCTGGTTCGCTGGTCCTGACGCAGGCAGTCAAGCTATGAGTCGCTGACTGCGGTCTCTATTGCTGCGTCTTGAGGTCCCTGAAGAAGCACCAATACAAGATGTAGAATCGTACACATATCTTGGCAACAATATAGACAAAGTTGGAGGGACAGACAGTGATATCAAAATAAGAATACAAAAGGCAAGAGGAGCTTTCATTGCATTGGAAAATATATGGAGATCAAGAGAAATCGGATCCAACACGAAAATAAGAAATCTTCAACTCAAATGTGAATTCAGTCCTATTGTATGGCTCTGAGACATGGAGAACAACAAAGACAACAACCAAAAAGCTACAGACTTTCATAAATGGGTGCTTGCGTAGAATTCTTCTTCTTCTTTGATCCTTAGCCGCCGACCGTCAAAGCAGTCAGTGGCCATTACGCCTGGTGGCGTCTTGTAGGGCAACAACAAATTGATTCTACTTTGCTCGGTCGGCGGCCATCCTTCGTACAGTGCCCCAACTCTGGTTCATTCTTTGCATCTCAGCCTCCACAGTCCTCCGCCAAGTTGTTTTTGGTCGGCCTCTCTTTCGTTTTCCTTCAGGGGTCCATAGCATAGCTGTTCTTGTGATGGCATCGGGGTCTCTTCTGAGGACATGGCCAACCCAGCTCCAGCGTCTGCCAGCTATGATGGTGGGCATGTCCTCTTGCTTGCTCCGAGTAAGCAGATCTTGGTTGGTGATGGTATTCGGCCAAAAGATTCGGAGAATTTTTCTTAGGCATGTTGTGTGAAAAGAGGACAATTTCGACATTTCCTTCTCTGTAACTCTCCAGCTCTCCGCGCCATAGAGAAGCACAGAAAGCACACAGCTCTGATATAATCCTAATTTTGTGCTTGTGCTGTGCTGAGAGGACTTCCAGATGTTGTTTAGACTTAAAAAGGCTGTTCTTGCTTTGTTCATTCTGTTGTTGATATCTCTGCTTGCTCCGCCGTCTGGTGTTACTATGCATCCTAGGTATGTGAAGGCATCTGTCTGTTCCAGTTGCTGATTCCTTACTGATATGGGCTCAGGGTTGCTCACATTGAGCGTTATGACCTCTGTCTTCTTTAGGTTGATGTTCAAGCCCACCTGCTGGCTATACTTATTAAGTCTATCCGTTTTTTCCTGGATGTGTTGATGTGAATGTGCTAGCAGTGCAATGTCATCTGCATATTCCAGATCTTCCAATGTAGAAAATGTAGTCCATCTTATTCCTCTTGGATTGCCCTCTGTTGTCTGGCGCATCACCCAGTCTATGACTGCGTAGAATAAAAGGATTAAAATGGTATGACAAGGTTACCAACGTGGAACTGATGACAAGAACTAGACAAGTGCCAGTGGAACAAGAGATGAGAAGAAGGCGATGGATTTGACACACACTGAGGAAACCTGTTGATAGCATTACAAGGCAGTCCTTGTTCTGGAACCCCCAGGGCAAGAGAGGCAGAGGTAGACCAAGAAGCACGTGGAGAAGAGAGCTGGAAACAGAGACGAAAATGATAAGGAGAAAGTGGAAGGAACTTGAGATGATGGCATGTGACAGGAGGACTTGGCATGTGTTTGTTGAAGGCCTATGCTCCTTTGGGAGTGGAGGGTTATGATGATGATGATGATTGATCCTATTGTCGTAGATTTGTGATAGGTGATTAAGACTTAGTTTGGTCCCTTCTGAATAGACATAGAAATAAGTGATAGCTCAGTGGGAGGTGATAAAATAGAAATAGATCTCACGAGTGAGGTGGAGGAAATATAGTAGATTCTGTCTCTGACACTCGAGAAGCTTCTCTCAGTCAGCCTGTCATCTACAACAGAGTTAGATTAGTCAGACAAATCTAATATAATATATATTAATATATATAGGTTCCTCACATACCCACACACATAAGTGACGACAATAGACGCACATATGTGAACTATGACAATGAAAATATATAGATATTTTGGAACGAGCTGACCCGACACGCTGATTAAGTTTAATGAATTTTAATTATCAGAATAAAATTCCATCACAACACATAAAATTACACCCAGTATATACAAATAGTCATAAAGTCAATGAATTGCTACAAGAATGATAGACCCACTGGTATGATCTTTCCCCTCGATGAATAGCCCATAGTCCTGTTAGAAGAAAAGTGATAGCCCCAAAGAGTCACGGATACATATGATTTAGTCTAAGATTTCCCTTTAAAGGTATGAACAGACTTTGATACTCTGATCTATCCTAAGGAAAATATTGTTAGCAACAACACTTGCATAAAGAAATTTAAGACAGCAAAAAAATGGGTGCCAAAATACAACAATAAAAGAATCGCTCAGTCCTGCATTCACTCTGTTCAGTCAGCCGTGATCACTAGCTTTCGTTCGTACTTACAGCTTTGGTAGCAACTTCTGGACAAACAATTTTTAGGACATGCACATTCAGAATCTCCAGGGTTAGACATTGGCCAAGGGAACCCCAGCTCCAAAAAGATAGGTTGAATTCGCTTCTTCAGGGAACGTTTCCTTGGTATTTCTTATTTAGGGATATCTGGTTCTGTCACATTAAAATTGTCCAGGTACGAACGTTAACAGCGAGCAAAGTGTCAATAGCTTAGATTTCTAGTAACTAGGAATGTCAGGTAACTGCCTTCTCTCAGTATAGGATTTTATTCGGTCACACCACATACTAGTCACAACTCCGTCGGAATGTTTATTGATTGTAATATTTTACTTGCCACAAGGGCTGAAATGTACTTGAGGTTTCTCTCAGGAAGAATTAAATCTGGCGCGATAGGCCCGTTACTTTATTTAAATCTTAAAGTTTATGGAATGGGTACTCTGTCGTTCTGGATGCCAATGCAATGCCAGACAGGTTTTACTTTATACACCCAAGTCTTTAAGAAAAAATGTTTTTGTTCTTCACATATATTTCTCCGTACAAAACGCTGGCAAAGTTGGGTCACCCCAGTTTTCACTGAATAAAGAAAAACAACATATAAAATACTTATACATACTATGTCCTCGGTTATAACTTACATTATAAACTGTTAGTGGAGAGCTTGACTTACCGTTTAAAACTCCCGTGAAATAAGGTATAATTCATAAAATCAATCATCATGAACTAGAAATACATACGTATTTCGTCAATACTCAATGATGAATCAGTGCAGTTATAAGTTAGTTAAAATATTCTCGACTGATTATAATTATAAAAATTATTATAGAAATGTTAGAGAAAGAAAAAAAAAATTTTTTTTTTGTTAGCCAGTGTTATTCGCAGTTTAATTTAATTCATTTACAGCTGCATGAGTTTAAGCTAGAAATTATAATATATTCTGCTTTCCACTGTAACATTTCGACTAGCGAATATAACAGACTTAATATTAATTTCTTCTGCACAGAAATCTAACTAGTAAAATGAAAATAAGCGATTTATCACTAGATCACTCAACACAATAGATATTACATATTACATACAAACAGAACTACGGGTGATCGCACAAACTTAGAATGATACGCTTATATTTATTGGTAGTCTAGAAGCTCGGCAAAATTTCCGAAACAAACTCAGACTTCGCTATACAGCTTATTCTCTTTAGCACGAAACAACCTGTCTACTGCAAATTTGGAGAACAGAATGAAGTCACGTTTAAACTCCTGCTAGGATATATGAAACAGACAAAGCATCCCACGTTATTTCGAAATCCGAAATAGCGCCGGTATCTCCCCCTCTCCTAACACTTCACATTAACTCAGAAGCCTGCCATAACCTGTCAATACGCGTCTTAACGCCTTCTCCGACATACGGCTATTCTGGGCGATGTATGTCTGGCGCTTTCCCCACCTCAGGCCGAAAACTGGCCGAAGAACGCCGTGTCAGATGGAAATGTTAGACGATATGTCTGCAATCCCATGTCTATCGAGACGAATTTCACACTATTCGCTCACATGCAGAGACTGACATCTGACGTAATAAAATGCGTTCTCAGTAAGAGAAAAGAAACAGGTAAACGTTAGAATGGGAAAATATATATAGTCGCAAACGAACGAATGCGAAAAACAGGAAAAGGATAAAAAAGCGATAATAAAGTAGAGGACACGGGTAGAAAAAGAAAAGAATATAGACAATTTATTGATCATAAATCTTTATGCGACACCTATATACGCGTATACGGGGCGATAAAAATGTCGCAGTATCCGTGCTCAGTGGTTCAAGAAATGTGCACACCTACGTGCACAACATATGAATCAGACATATTAACTCCAGCTTAAAATACTTCAGTATAATTCGCCACATACCTGCTTTTTTCAATGGATGATGCAATCAGAATAAGATTAATCATCATCAGTACCTTTCAGGCCCCCCTTTTTCCCCGTGAAGTCCAGGTCTTCAACAACACATGCCAAGCCCTCCTGTCTTGTGCCATGCCCTCAAGGTCTTTCCATGACCTCTTTATCCAATTCGTTTGTCTCCAGCTTTCTTCTACGCGCGTGTGTGTGTGGTTTTTTTTTTTGGGGGGGGGGGGGGGGCCTCCCTCTAATCCACTTATCACCGGAATTTCTTAATGTGTGTCCTTTTCAATACCAGCGTCTTCTCTTCACTCCAATTCCGCTGGTGTTTATCTGGCTCTTACCCATCAGTTCCAGGGTTGTGATCTTGTCATGCTGCGCCAGTAGGCTTTTTCTGTTCTGCATTCGCGTCCATTTATTACAGTATGTATAATCATCCTAACGAGGTGTAGTCCAGGGCTGCTGGCGCCTTGGGCAAAGCTAAGCTTTGGCACCTCTATAACATATTAGAAACATATTAAATAAGGGAGCGGGGGGGGGGGATGCTGAAAAGCTGTAAATAAATAAATATGACACACATAAAGGTCACGTGTTTCAGGCACTCGTGAGAAAAAAAGAAGTAGAAAACTAGACAACAGAAAAATAGCAGACGTGAGTGGCTTACCGGATAATCGAACCCAGGACCTTCCGAACAGCACCACCGCCTAGCTATGGAAGCTAATCACACTATCCTCTCTGCCAACTAGGCACCACAAAATAGTGCTTCGTAGACAGGGGTCATAAGCGCGATTTGCAACACGGAACACCGGATATGTACCTAGGGCGATCAAGCCCAAATAATGACGCAATCACTTCCTTTGTCCCTCTATTATAAAGTATAGGTCAGATTACACAAGACAAAAACCTTAATAATGTGTCTAGTAAATTATAGAACTCCGCCTAGGCCGGTCTTAAGCCCGCCTGAAAAAGGATGAGGGCGGCCTGCATGGAGGCGTAAGGAGGCAGCCCCTCCATCATGCAAAGGCACAACAGGCCAATCACCTGTTTGTCTTAAAAACCAGATTACGAGAAACATAAGAGAGAAACCGGACTTATTCTAAAGGCGACGAACTGGAACGGACTACGACTTACGGAACATGGAACACAAGAAGTATAAATGGGAAGGAAGAGGAGCTGGTGGAAGGGATGCGGAAAGCCAAATTAGAAATCCTGGCTTTAACAGAAACAAAGAAAAAAGGACAAGGAGTTATGGATCTCGATGGCGACACGCTGCTCTTCAGTGGTGTACCCACATCTGAAAGAGCTAAAGGGGGCGTGGGTTGTATTGTGGCCAAAAACCAAAGGGATAGTATCAAGGGGTGGAACTTTGTCTCGGAACGCATTATGGTCCTAAAACTAAAAGAAGGAGAAACCATATCAACCTTGTCATTGTGTATGGGCCGAATGAAGATGAGCGAGCAGAGGTCAAGGAGGAATTCTTCGAGCTGCTTCAAAGGACAGTGGACGACTGCCTGGATGAAGTAATCCTGCTCGGAGATTTCAATGCCAGAGTTGGAAATGACCATGCTAGATGGGGTGGAGTTATCGGAAGATATGGAGAAGATACTCTCAATGACAATGGAAAGCGACTCCTTAGATTCTACACTGGGCAGAATCTGATCATTACAAACACAAAGTTCCCCACATAAGCGCATACATATATACACTAGGTGTGAACCAACAAAGAATTAGAAGTCAGTGATCGACCATGCCATAGTAAGGAAGAGCTCATTCAAGTATGTCCGGGATGCTAGAGTGTGGAGGGGGCCAGAGATTGGAAGTGACCACTACTTGTTAACAATAAAAAGAACAACTGAAAGAGTTACTCGGCCTAGGAACTGCCCAACATCACGCAGGGAGCTAAGTAAACGAACAGGGAAAACAAGCATTAAGACCTACAAGCTGAGAGAGCCAGAAATGAAGACCAGATACCAGGGGCTTATTGCTACAGCAGTGAGAAACACATAACAACAACATGATGACCTGAAAACACTCTGGATGAAATTCAAGGACATCATAAAGACAGCTGCAGCAGAAGCATGTGGTGAAGTCCGACTTGGGAACAAGAGAAAGAGGACACCTTGGTGGATAGAAGAGGTGAAAGAGACAATAAAGAGAAGAAAAAGGCATGGAAACAATATTTAGGAGCTAAAACACACCAGGAAAAACAGAGAAATACAGATAATATATGATACTCAGAACAGAAGCAAAGAACAAGGTGCTAGCAGCTAGACAGAAGTCCTGGGAAGAATTTGGAGAAAAGCTAGAAAGCGATGCGCAAGAAAACCAGAAATTGTTCTATAAGACCCTAAAGAATATGAGGAAGGAAAAACAGTGCCCTCTTAAATTTATAAAGGACAAGAAAGGCACATTGCTTACTGCCCCAAAAGAAGTAATGTAAAGAAGTAAAGAATATTTTTCAGAGCTCCTGGATGGTGAGCAAGGTGAAGCATCAGAAATGATAACCACTGACACAGAAGGGGAAACCAATAGTGATGAAAATGACATAAAGATGAAAGAACTGAAGGCAGCACTGGAGAAAATCAAGATGGGCAAAGCAGCAGGACATGATGGCATAACACCAGAAATGGTTAAGTACATGGGAGCAGCAGGCGACCTATTACTCCTAAGGGTCCTACAGACAGCTTGGTACAACAAGACCATACCAATGGATTGGGAGATTGCCATAATAACACCGATTTTCAAATAGGGTGACAACCGACAATGTGGAAACCATAAAGTCATATCCCTTCTCAGTGTCCCTGGTAAAATCTACTCTAGAATACTGGAGCAGAGACTCCGACGCCTAGCTGAGCCACAAATGGATGAGGTCCAGTGTGGCTTCCGAGCAAATCGAAGTACTCAAGACCTAATCTTCACACTCAGACAGTTGAGTGAAAAGGCTCTTGAGTATAAGAGTGAGATCCATCTTTGCTTCTTAGATCTGGAAAAGGCATTTGACAGGGTCCCCTGGAACAAACTCTGGGACTGTTTGGGAAGGAGGAACATTCCAACACCTCTGATTCATGCTTTACAGAGTTTCTACAAGTCTTGCAGAAATTATGTGAGGACAGCAAACCATAAGTCAGAAGAATTCAGCACCACCACTGGTGTAAGACAAGGTGATATCCTGTCACCTTACCTCTTCATACTCCTTATGGACGATGTCATCAAGGCATGTAAGGAGAGAACAAGAAAGTATTCAGTGGGGTACTGGAAGATGAGACAGGTCTATATTTCGGAGCTGGCATTTGCTGATGATGTTGCCCTGATTTAGCAATCAGGGCACGTGTCCAATCCAACCTGCAAGTCTGGAAGGAAGAGCTGGAGAAGAGAGGGATGGTCAAAAGCAGCTCTAAAACAAAATCCATGGTAATATCACGAGAGGAAAGAAGACATCAGGTTAAGCTGGGAGAACAGGTCCTGGAGCAGGTCTTACTTACTTACTTAGTCGTTCCCCTTCTACCGTGAGGTGTAGAGGTTTGGAAGAGAGAGCGCCAGACTATCATATCGGCTGTCTTCCTCCTGGCCTGGTTCCATTCTAGTCCTCGGTCCTTCAAAGATTGTCTAATGTTGTCCTCCCAGCGGACTCTGGGTCGTCTTGAGGGTCTGGATCCCTGGCTCTTTGTTTCCCATGCTTGTCGTGGTAGCCGATCTTCTCCCATTCTGCAGACATGGCCAAACCATCTTAGTTGGGACTGTTCTACTTGGGTCTGCAGGGGGGTGGGATTTTAGGCCTTGACGTATCGTCTGATTGCGGACCATGTCTCTTCTTGTTACTTCAACCACCTTCCTCAGATACCTCATTTCTGAGGTTTGGATCTGGCTTTTGTGGGTTGTAGTCATTGCCCATGACTCGCATCCAAGACTGGGACATAGGTGGAGCGGTATACAGCCATCTTCGTTTTCTTACCAACCTCTCTCTTGCTGAGGAATCCTCGATTTATGGCCTGAAAAAGTCTCCCAGCTGCTGTTTTTCGAGTGGCCAACTCTTTTTTGATGACTCCCTTTTGGTCTATAATAACTCCGAGGTATTTAAAGTGGTCGACCTGCTCCAGGACCTGTTCTCCCAGCTTAATCTGATGTCTTCTTTCTTCTCGTGATATCACCATGGATTTTGTTTTAGAGCTGCTTATGACCATCCCTCTCTTCTCCAGCTCTTCCTTCCAGACTTGCAGGTTGGATTGGAGATGTGCCTCTGATTTAGCAATCAGGGCAACATCATCAGCAAATGCCAGCTCTGAAATACAGACCTGTCTCATCTTCCAGTACCCCACTGAATACTTTCTTGTTCTCTCCTTACATGCCTTGATGACATCGTCCATGAGGAGTATGAAAAGATAAGGTGACAGGATATCACCTAGTCTTTCACCAGTGGTGGTCCTGAACTCTTCTGACTTAAGGTTTGCTGTCTTCACATAATTTCTGCAAGACTTGTAGAAGCTCTGTATAGCATGAATCAGAGGTGCTGGAATGTTCTTCCTTGCCAAACAGTCCAAAAGTTTGCTCATGGGGACTCTGTCAAACGCCTTTTCCAGATCTATGAAACAAAGATGGATCTCACTCTTATACTCAAGGGCCTTTTCACTCAGCTGTCTGAGTGTGAAGATTAGGTCTTGAGTACTTCGGTTTGCTCGGAATCCGCACTGGACCTCATCCAATTGTGGCTCAGCTAGGCGTCGGAGTCTCTGCTCTAGGATTCTAGAGTAAATTTTACCAGGGCTGGAGTAGGTCGACCACTTTAAATACCTTGGAGCTGTCATAGACAGAAGTGAGGCATCAAAGAAGAGTTGCTACCCGAAGAGCAGCAGCTGGGAGACTTTTTAAAGTCATAAATCGAGGATTCCTCAGCAAAAGAGAAGTTGGAAAGAAGACGAAGATGGCCGTATACCGCTCCACCTATGTCCCAGTCTTGACATATGGATGTGAGTCATGGGCATTGACTACAACCCACAAAAGCCAGATCCAAACCTCAGAAATGAGGTATCTGAGGAAGGTGGTTGAAGTATCAAGAAGAGACATGGTCCGCAACCAGACGATATGTCAAGGCCTAAAATCCCAACCCCTGCAGACCCAAGTAGAACAGTCCCATCTCAGATGGTTTGGCCATGTCTGCATAATGGGAGAAGATCGGCTAACACGGCAAGCATGGGAAACAAAGAGCCAGGGATCCAGACCTCCAGGACGACCCAAAGTCCGCTGGGAGGACAACATTAGACAATTTTTGAAGGACCGAGGACTAGAATGGAACCAAGCCAGGAGAAAGACATCCGATAGAATAGTATGGCGCTCTCTCTTACAAACCTCTACACCTCACGGTAGAAGATGAACGACTAAGTAAGTAAGTAAATGATAGAAGAATGAGAACAGTACAGGACAGATGGTAGGTTTGGTATTGTATAAGCATTTAAACAAATAAAGAGGGGAAACCTGAGTCCTGTTTAGATACTGTAAAACTGATAAGAAGCACATTATTCTGGATTTGCACCACGAAATCAAAAATAAATAATAAAATCATAACCAGTCGGATTTATAGTTGAATGGTGATTGATAATAACGTAAATGAAACTGACTAACCAAATTTATTGATGTGTGTACAAAGACATTATGGAAACATCAAATAATTATTTGCTTAGCAATATAATCTGTAAGCCAACTTAGTGTGATATTTAATGAGTGCTCACCAACAGACATTCTGTTACATTCATGGTTACAGAAGTGAATCAAGAACTTAACAGAATGCGTTTTTAAGCAAAACAATAAACAAAATCAAAAGGATGCATTCATTTGTACAGAATCGAAACAACGGGAAAAGCATACTATATTCAGTCAAGTTCATAACAATATGGTGGTCCATAATTCAATCCCCAGTTGAGGTGGAATTTTTTAGGCCGCATACGGCTCCGGGGTCGACCTAGCCTATGAATTGGGTACCAGAGCAACTCTGGGAAGGTTAAGGCGGCTGGCGTGATGCTGACCACATCACCCCTAGTGTGCCGATGGTCAAGAAAATATGGGCCTAACACCATATGCCTCAGTGAGCGTGTAACCGGATCCTTTAACCCCCTCCTTTCATAACAATATATAATGTTGAAAACTGTGTTAATAACAATATTGTAATCATTTAAAAAGAAATATGTACTGTACAAGATAACAAGCTAAAGAAAAATATTATTTAGACCAGTTAAAACAATTTTTTTTTTTTTCACGTCAGAAATGCAAATGTTTTCATACTTTGTACGAGCAGTAGTCCACAACGGGCTGATCACCCGTTTGCCAGTCACTTCGATTACGGAAACAACAGCAAATGGGTTGATTTGCCGTTGCCCTAAAGACGCCACTAGACGTGATGGGAAACAATGGCAAAGAAAACCTATCTGCTGTTGCCCTAAGACGCCACTAGGCGTAATGGCCACTGACTGCTTTGACGGTCGGTGGCTAAGGACGGAAGAAGAAGAAGAACGAGCAGTAGCGCTTGGCGCCCTCTAGCATTTGGCACCCTGGGCCATAGCCTTAGCCCTAGTTACCGGTAACTAAATCCAGCCCTGAATTACAATAAGATAATCATCATTATAATCATTATTAATGTTCTTATAATATATAACATTGTTGGTGCTTTTGCCTTCAACAACTTCACACTGTTCATTGCCGATTTATGTTTTTATTTTACCTCTCACTCTTCTCATGACTTTTTGGTCACATGACTCATAGAACTAGTTGTGCTGCGGTCACTGCATTCGGTGGCTCTAGTTTTTTTTTTTTTTTTCTCCTGGTGGGGTAGGGGAAAGCTATGAATGTGGATTTTAACAGATTATCAGGAAAGTACACACTGTTAGTCGTGTCACTGCAAAGTTTCATATCACATCTATTCCAAATGATCCAACAGCCTCACTTTCCTCTTCTGTTATACAATCTGATCCAGGGGCCTTGACTTTTCATGTGGCG
Organism: Oreohelix idahoensis; assembly: GCA_024509875.1. Lineage (NCBI taxonomy): Eukaryota > Metazoa > Mollusca > Gastropoda > Stylommatophora > Oreohelicidae > Oreohelix > Oreohelix idahoensis. The sequence continues at coordinate 172,418 of JAMPIV010019386.1, read as the reverse complement.
TATGATGTCCTCAACTTCTGCCACAAGTATTGGTGGTCCTTCACAGTTGTCTTTAATATTTATTTACGGTCTTATGTCACCATAGAGATCCTTTATGTATTATGTTCATCTTTTTATCACGCTCTCTTGACATAATAATATTGTTCCTTCTTATGATTTCAAATAGTTAATGGCTGTCTGTTTTCTTCTGGCTACTAACGCGTATTTACTTGTACATAGATTTTGAGTCTTTTCTTTGCTGCACTTCGAGCTATCTTCACCTCTGATGTTAAGTCTTCTTTAGCTGCCTTACGTTTGTTTACTATATCTTAATTTAATCCTTCGTGTTCCCGTTTGCTTGTTTGTTTTGTTTTTTTTCACGTCCATCAATTGTAAAATTGCACCTGTCATAAATTTCTTCTTTGCCGTCGTTTTTTAATTTGCTGGTATGATTTCTTCTTTTGATGTTTGATATACTGATTCTTAACATTTCGAGTTGTTTATATTCGCTTTGTGTTTTTTTTTTAATACCAGTATATCATTGTTTAGCAGTTAGGCTAAATCTAGATACAAATTTAATGAAACCCTCTTCACTTTCTAACTTTTCCTATTAATTACAGGACTATTGTCACTGCTGCAGTCTATTCACGTCCTAGTTTTCACATATAACAAAATGTCTAGAAATCTCCCGTGTTTCAGTATGTAGTCAGTTTGGTTACGAACATTGTTTCCTGGGCTCTTCCACTCCAATGGCGTTTAGGATTTAAACCAGCTGGTTCCTGTTACCAGATCACGTGTTCTTGTCTGACCCGTTTAGTTCCCGTGTCAGTTTGACACTGATAGCAAAGAGTTTATAAGATTATCCTATATATCAGCTATTTTTTCTTTAATATACTGAAAATATGCTGTTTGCATAGTTGTGGCAGTTGGTTAGTCATTGCATTGGCTTTTTGACATCTAGTTCTAATTTGCTGCCAAGTTTTCCGTTTTCTGTAAAAATGCGTCCTATGTATTTTAACTCTGGAACCTGTTTAATCTTGATGTTGAGTGCATGTTAAGTGGGCCTGGTGATCTGCTGATCTTCACATTTCCTGTCTTTGATTTATTGATTTTCATGTTGTATCTTCCACAGATTGAACTAGGTGCATTTATATAATTTTGCAAGTTGTTTTCATCTTCATAAATATACCTGTTAGTCATCTTCAAAAAGTAACTCGTTCAGTGGGTTGTATTCTTCACTTTCTGGGTTTACTTCATCTTCTGGGTTTGCTTCTAGGTTTTGCTTCAGTGTTTGATTTTGGTCCATATAATGTTGAACAGTAGTGGTGATAGCACACAGCTTTGTGGTTATTTCAAATGCATCCGTGAGGCAATCAGTTGTTCTTACTATACTTTTGCAGGTATGGTACAGAGATCTTGCGTTACCCAATACCTGCCCCATGTATCCTGTATTCTTCAAATACTGACCAAAGTTTTGCACCACCCATTCTATCGATGGCCTATTTTCGGGTCTATAAATACTATATTTAGTTGACTGTCCAAGCGAAAGAATGGCTGGGGGTTTTCAGAAAGAAGATGTTAGCGAAGACGGGTTGCCAACAACCAACACAGAGATGAGTAGCAACATTATTTTCCAGAATAAAAAGTGTTTTATATTTGGGCCTGTGCCTTAATATAATCAATTACCCGTGTGTCTAGGCTGAACGAAGCGCGCCTCGCCTATAAGAGGCAAAACTTCTAAACGACAAGCAACAATGAGTTTCATTTCTCACCCGCTTGCGATTGATGGAACCAAGGAAAGGAATCATCTTTCGGCTTTCTGACTGCGATGTTCTGATGGTTCTAAAGTCAGTCTTCAAGATGGCTACAAAATGAAAAAAGTGTCTATATATATATATGTGTGTGTGTGTGTGTGTGTGTGTGTGTGTGTGTGTGTGTATGTGTGTGTGCGTGCGTCTCTCTGTGTGTGTATGTAGCTGGGATTGATTACAAAAATCTTAATAGATTAAACGAATTTCATTAATCGATCAGTTTTTAATCTTTTTTTTTAATTTTTTTTTTTTTTAAGGACTATTTATTTTACTTGTTATAAGGCAACAATATAACGAAAATACTGAAAAGTTAAAACCAAATAATTGATTATTATTGGCCATACATGCCAAATTCCCTATCACAAACCTCTAACATAGCAAATGCGCTCGCATTTTAGCAAAAAACATTGCTATAAATGGAATAATCGATTAAAATTTATTGAATCAGCTAAACGAGATTTTTTTTTAATGTAGGCAATTAATCGATTAACTAATTTTTAAAGATCCCAGTTCCCACCCACCCACACACACACACACACACACACACACACATATATATATATATACACACAATGGCGGATCTACATTTTGGGGACCCTGAAGCTTAAACTTTTGGAGGGGCCCCTTAAAAAGTGTTGAAGGATGGGAAAGAAACGTATTATAGAGAAAATTGGACTTGGGGACCCTGAAGCTCGAGCTTCATAGCAGATCCGCCTCTTATATATATATATATATATATATAATACACGTGGTTGTAGGTGTTGTTTTTTTATTTACACGAATGCTCTGATTGTGTGTATGTGGGTTTAGAGATAGACGGACAGAACTCAGAAATACTGTTTCATCAAGTGAAGAAATAATCGCAAACAGTAAAGTAAATGTAGAAGGGGAAGCATTAAAGCAACCATTTATTCTGTGCCCTACAGCTCCCCATGGAACAAAGGTCTCAACAAATGGGCGCCAAGCTGTCCAATCCTGTACTATCCATTCAAAGTCGTTCCATTTTGGCAACCTCATTCGTTCAATAATTACCTTTCAACTTCTGGTGAGTCACATGTCTTCAAAAATATTCTCTAAGCTTTCCAGTCCTACGCTATCATCATCATCAGCTGCCATCTCCACAACGAAGGTTGGCTGTAAAGGATCTCCAACATCTTCTGTCTCTTGTCTTGGTGGTGCACTCTGATAGGCTCTTCCCTGTCCATCTCTTGATGTTATCTTCCCACTTATAGCGATACTTTCACGGTATTTCTTGGCCTCCTTTACCCCTTCATTTCTATTTCAAATTACGTTCTCCGTGTTTTTTTTCCTTACCTCTATTTCACTTGTCTTTGATCCACCACCGCTGAGCGTTAGCTCTTGGTGATTTTGATGAGACAGTGTGAAACTGCTGTTCTGATTGGTTGTTCAGGTGTGCTGAATGTGGTATTTTCAATTGTTGGGTTATTTGGTAGAAGTCGTCTTGTCTCTTGCAGTTCTGGGCAAAGCAGCATGTGATGTTCCACTGTTCCATATGGGTGTTGGCAGTGTCTACAGTTTGGACTGTTTTTTTAGGTCAGTTCTATTTCTGTGAGAGTAAAGTAAGCAGTGTCCTTTTCGTAGTCTGAACATTTATGTTTGATGTTTACGTCTAAGATGATTTATAGCATCTTTCTTAGATGTTTAGGCATTGCCCTGCCCTGGTGTTCAGCCCGTTCCCTTTACAGTTGTTTTTAACTATTTCCATTTCTCTTACCCCGAGGACACCAGAACAAGGACTAACTTGTAGTGCTGGCAGCTGGTTGTATTTTTCAGGTTGTCGTCGACAGCATGACACGGGAATAAGTTGAAAATAACAGCTGATTCAATACAATATAACAGGGGTCCCCAACCTGGGTTACGCGTTCCCCCATCCCCCCTGGGGAGGGGTGCAAGAAGCCTGTCAAAGGGGTACGGGGAATATGTGTTAAATAACTGTTTTATCTTATTCAAATATTCATACAGTGGCACTGTTACTGAAGAAAGTTGTGGACTGGACAGAAGAAAGTTGTGGATTGGATAGAAGAAAGTTGTGGCTTGGACAGAAGAAAGTTGTGGATTGGGCAGAAGAAAATTGTGGATTGGACAGAAGAAAGTTGTGGATTGGACAGAAGAAAGTTGTGGATTGGATAGAAGAAAGTTGTGGCTTGGACAGAAGAAAGTTGTGGATTGAACAGAAGAAAATTGTGGATTGGACAGAAGAAAGTTGTGGATTGGACAGAAGAAAGTTGTGGATTGGATAGAAGAAAGTTGTGGCTTGGACAGAAGAAAGTTGGGGATTGGACAGAAGAAAGTTGTGGATTGGACAGAAGAAAGTTGTGGATTGGATAGAAGAAAGTTGTGGCTTGGACAGAAGAAAGTTGGGGATTGGACAGAAGAAAGTTGTGGATTGGACAGAAGAAAGTTGTGGATTGGATAGAAGAAAGTTGTGGCTTGGACAGAAGAAAGTTGTGGATTGGGCAGAAGAAAATTGTGGATTGGACAGAAGAAAGTTGTGGATTGGACAGAAGAAAGTTGTGGATTGGATAGAAGAAAGTTGTGGCTTGGACAGAAGAAAGTTGTGGATTGGACAGAAGAAAATTGTGGATTGGACAGAAGAAAGTTGTGGATTGGACAGAAGAAAGTTGTGGATTGGACAGAAGAAAGTTGTGGCTTGGACAGAAGAAAGTTGGGGATTGGACAGAAGAAAGTTGTGGATTGGACAGAAGAAAGTTGTGGATTGGATAGAAGAAAGTTGTGGCTTGGACAGAAGAAAGTTGGGGATTGGACAGAAGAAAGTTGTGGATTGGACAGAAGAAAGTTGTGGATTGGACAGAAAACGGCGAGTCCTGTTCTCAGTCAAATCCAAAGCAAGCAACAAAATGAAGGTTGAACATAATATGTGGGCATCTCTTACAAAAACGGTACCAAGAATAAAACTGTTGGTTGACAAGAAACAGAATCAAGGGTCTCACTGACTTCTTTGACTATGTTCTGATAAACAACTAAGAACTTTATTATAATAAAAGTGTTTTTATGTTTTGAATAAAGTTTTCATTATTAAAAACCAATAAATCTGTTATTTTCTTATGTGAATATGCGTGATAAACTTTATAGAGTTAATTTCCTCTCATGTTGAATATGGGCTACAGGAAGATTTACTAAAAACCAAGGGGGTACGGGGATCGAAAAAGGTTTGGAACACAAGCACTGAGAAAAGAAAAAAACATACCTTCCCATCCACCCACCTACCTACCTACCAGTATACCTGTCCGTCTGTCTGTCAGTGGAAAGAAATGCCAAAATGTATCGGGGTATCTTCACCACAAACACAAATTGTGCTCGGAGGTCTTGCAGAAGACGAAGAAAGAATGTAACCACTGCTCTCTCAGGCATATAGTAAGTGGCATATAGTAAGTGGCATGTAGTAAGTGGCATGTAGTAAGTGGCATATAGTAAGTAGCATGTAGTTAGATTTAGCACGGAACTGGCACTCTGTGTAGTGGATTTTGATGGTACTGTATGGTTGTGATATTACCTAGTGTGATGCATGAGGTCAGCTGTGAAGGCTCCTGAGATAAATGTAGCTGTGAATTTACAGAAGGCCCTTCTTGCTACCACTTACGACCTCACACATATCTTTTTTTACTAATGAATGTGGCTACGTTAAAAATCTAGGGTACTGATATGGAAGGTGTTGTATTAGTATATACAAACACACACACAGATATTTAATAAGTCTAATGATATTAATAAAAATTTATAACACACTGAACTAACTCAAGCTGTTTAAAATTTTGATATTAAATTTTCTTTAAGTTTATTTGTTCTGAACCAAGGTTTTATTTTGGTCAGAACATATGAAAGGTTTTGAAATTATGAATGAAATGCATGAATATATGGCATAATAAATGAAAGGTGTGTACATATGAATTTTACAAGACTAGTTAATATTACTACTGTTTATATTTGTAATTTATCTGGGAGAACGATTAATGGATGTGCTGTTGGGGTGGCTTCATCACTCCCAGTCTATGACTACCAAACATTGTCCATTTACTGCTGGGAGGAATACAAGTTTATTTCCCAACATGGTATGTTCTAGTTGATGGGAATATAGTTGGTGTTAGTTATTAAATAAGTTGGTGAATGTCCAGCAGGCCAGACGCTCACGTATCTTTGACTGAGTAGTTCTGGTGCTGGAATCTGGTGGCCCCACCTCTCCGTGCTTGGGGGCAATATAGGCTGCTCTGCCAAAATACTCGACTGCACGGGTCCACACTTGTATTTTTCAACAAAGCATTTGACACCACTTTGGTGCCAAATAAAAAAACTCACAGTTCAGAATTATGAATAGAGAACACAGTTATATGCTAGCAAAACTCAGCTGAGCTGCTGGCTCTAGTATGGCGTCCCTCTAAATATTGCAATTAGCTTCTGGGAATTACACCACTGAAGAATTACTGTGTCTACTACTGGACAATTTATGATGAATGGCAAAAATGCGCGTCTGAGCGCCGATAATATGTTTATCTGTGGCCAATCACCGCCTTTTTTTCCTTTTCAAATTTCAAACCTCCTACCAAAAGTCAATTCAGTCATACCTCAGTCAAGTATGTATTATTGTCTGTTGGTCCGTCTGTCTCTACTTGCGTTTTTTACAAAAACACACTTGTTTATACATGCATTTCCTACACGAATCTGCCTCTAGAGTTATTTTTAGCCACAACTTTCCACTAATTCCCCCTCTCTTTCATTCTGGCTAGATGTTAGCACTTGAGTCTCAAGGCCGCAATTTTTTGAAAATTAGTGACATGTTTTTGTTTCAATGCAGTCGCTCGCTGATATGAACAACAGTCTTTTGTCAATATCTTCATTATTATCTATCCGTCTGTATAAATGAAAGCATATTATTTCTCTGCTCAAGATGGGCCATCAGGCCAGCTAGGTTTTATATTCCTAACATTATTATTAAGAAAAAGTTACTTTTCAAGGTTAGTTGTTTTTTTTTTTTTTGAAATATGTTCGAGCATCTTCTGTAATGCGTTTGCCGCTGAATTCAAATAAAAGGACTAAGTATCGCAAAAGCGTCCAAGAAATGACTGTTGCGTATAATAGCTAAGGTCCCTTTTGTCAATTTCTTTACCTTGTGTCAACTTGGGGACGTGAATTTTTTTCCTTTCCCCACCAATTGCGTCTTTTTAGCCTTGCTAGTTTCAAGCACGTGTTCAGTCATATTTTTCTTTTTGATCTCCGTTCTCATCCCGTCTACAAGGGTAAACGTTTTGCCTTCACGTCTAACAAGTTAATTTTCATGGCGGGTAGTGACCCGCGGCATGGGCGATCATGTCTTCTAGTAGCTTACGCATTATTTTTTTTTATCCCTACATTTTATCTTTGGAGATATTTTAACGTTGTATCACGGTTAATTTTATCACACATCTCCCCACTTGAAAACATGCCTACGGCAAGTTCCAAAACCAGTGATACACATAGATAAAATTACTCCTCACGCCTGCCACTACTCTAATTTTGATCACAGGGGTGCCGACTGAGGAAATCTGCACCGACATTCAATTTGCCTGGGATATATTGGATACTAAACTGATAAGGTTGAAGCAATAAAGACCACCTCAGCAATCTTGCGTTTTCATGCTTAGCCTGAGATAAGAATACGAGGGGCTGATGATCCGTCTGGACCACAAAAGTCCTACCATACAGATAGATTTGAAACTTCTTTATTGCCCAGATTAACGCTAAACATTCTTTTTCGCTTGTGGAATATCCTTGCTCCGCTTTATTCAATTTGCGGCTTGCATAAGCGACTGGGTTCAGTTCCCCATCAGGTGAAGATGATCTTTGCAACAAAGCCGCCCCGAGTCCTATATTGCTTGCATCTGTTCTTACGACAAAGTCCTGTGTCAAATCAGGCAGTTTGAGAATAGGCTTGCTAGTGAGTTTTTCCTTTAAGTCTTGGAACGCTAATTCACTTTGCGCAGTCCAAATAATTTTATCTGGAAGTCCCTTGCGAGTCAGATCAGTCAGAGGAGCACAAATAGAGTTAAAATCTTTGATGTATTTTTTGATAAAATCCGCATAGCGACACGAATGATCGCACGTCCTTTTTTGTTTGTGGTCTAGGTGCTCTCTGCAGTTTTTCCAAGTTCTTGGGATCAGGGGTCATGTTACCCTGATATACAGTGTGTCCCAAGAATTCCAACTCTTTGCATCCAATACAACATTTTGTTGGCCTAGCAGTTAAGTTCGCCTCCCTAAGCCTATTAAATAACATTTTTAGAGCGTCAATGTGTTCTTCAAATGTCTCTGTGGCGACGAGAATATCATCCATGAAATTCGTGATACATGGGTTATTCAGGGGATCCAACAATTTGCGCATCATCCTTGAAAATACACTCGGAGCATTTTTCAGTCCGAATGGTAGCATGTTGAATTCATAATGTCCATCCGAAGTGCTAAAAGCCAAATAAGGTCTCACTTCAGGCTTCACTGGAATCTGGTAATAGCCTTTACTAAGATCCACCTTTGAAAAGTATTTTGCCTTGTTTAATCTGGCAAATAATTGTTTTGTGTCTGGTAATGGATCCACTTGTCCTTCTGTGACAGCATTCAGTTTCCTGTAATCTATGCACAGTCTGTGTTCCCCAGACGGTTTCCTCAACAAAACGACACTGGAGCTAAAAGATGATTCACTGTGTGAAATAATCCCCTCCTTCAACAAATAATCTATTTCTTCCTTCAATGCCTTCTCCTTCGCGAACGGAATAGAATAGGCTCTCATACAGATTGGGTTTGAGTCTACCAGTTTCATGTCATACTGTAGCAAATTTGTATGGCCTGGTTTATCTGTTAATACATCTGTATGTTCCTCCAGAACCTGTTGAACTCTCTCCCTCTGGTTTTTTTTAGTCAGGTGCTTACTGACTTTTACCTGTGCTGCTGTTTCACAAGGATGTAATGGGTATTCATGTGAGGTGAGTGGTTCCTTTTGCATTTGAGTTGCGATAGCCAAGGTCAGTAAGGGGGTGCTTTCCTGGAGTGGTCTGTCCAGATACTTCTTTAACAGGTTTACATGATAAACTTTCTCCTTCCCCTTTTTGTCAATTTTATAGTTTGTTCTAGACACCTTCTCTAGAACCGTATATGGACCTTGCCATCCAATTTGTAATTTATTCTGGCTACCGGGTAGTAGAAACAGCACCTTCTCTCCCACAGCTAGTTCTCTGTCCTTTGCCTTCCTATTAAAATATGCTGCATGTTTCTTCCTGGCTTGTTTCAAATTATCATTTGCCAGTTTCCATCAAGCTTTCAAACGAGTGGTCAGTTCGTTCACGTATTGATAAGATGAGGTAACAGTCTCTTCCGCCTTCTCATCTGTCCAGGTCCTTAATAGTGCTACATCTGGACCTTTAATTTATCATACTTATTTTTCATGGAACCCGTCGGGTCCCTTCCATTAGAAGCACTATAGTGAGGACTTTTCTTCCTAGAATCATCACTCACAAATCGACCACTACCAATTTTTTTCTTGGGTTTGTCTCCCCACTTTAGATTGCTTATGAGAGATCTTCGCTCTCTTTTCTGTTCTTCCAGTTTATATAAGTCTGACCGAGGGATTGTCATCTTATCCTGGGTAAAATTTACTCTTTGTACTCGTCGCATAGTGGCCATGTTAATCCATTCAAGTGAAGACTGGGTGTGAAAAGGGGGCTCCCATTTTCCTTTGTCTACTTGAGTATAATTAGTTTTCCTTCCAGGCCTAATTTTGCCCCGTGGCGTTTCTAGGTCCTGCACATATTTTCCCTTTGTGGGTGTTCCCTCATGAAATATGCCACATGCTTCTACAAAGTTTTCAATATCGGCATTTACGTCGGGCCAATAGTATTTGCGAGCAACTTTTTGGCAGATGGTACCGACTTTTTCATGGTCCCCATCTTTTCCAACATGTAAGCTCCTTATTAAATTTGCCCTATATACCTTGGGAAGAACCAACTGTCCGTGACCAGTGGATCTAGTTCCTGTCTTCCTATATAATAGTTTGTTCTTCATAAAATATTCCCCCTTGCTCGGAGGTGTGTGGCATTTGGGCAATTTTTTAAAACATGGCTTGAGTGTCCTATCCTCAGCCTGCGCCTTCCTCATCTCCTCTGGATGAGCATTTATAGGTTCACCTTCTTCCTCCTTCTTCTGTGACCTGGTCTGCACTGTCGCCATGATCACAGGTCTCTCGGGATTTCCCAAGAAGACGTATCTACACCCCAATATCAGAGGGTAGATTGGTTCATCTATCACTGCTGCTCTGATTTCTCCTTCCACATAGCGAGTTTTCACCGTTATCCTTGCGATGGGAAGTGTCATGAGTGGTATGTCCTTAGTTGCCCCTTGTATTTCCACTGTTTCTGTGGTATACTGACTTGGGTCCACTAGGCTAGACTTCACAACTGAATCATAATTCAAACCTGTATCATAAAGGCACCTTATGGTGACCCCATTACAAATAACATCCTCACAAACTGGGGGTGATAAGGTTCCTGCTGTCCATTAGAATTAACCTTTAATCTTTGAGTCCCCGACTTCATTGCAGCAATGTTTGAAGGTTTCCTTCTACAAAATTCGGTGTTATGGTTATCTTTCTTGCACCATTTACACCATCTTTTTCCTTGGTTAAACGGTTTTCTTTCATTGTATTTTTGGTCATTGAACTGTGAGTTTCTGTCTCGATAGTCATTTCTTGGCCGTTCAAAGTTTGTCCTGCCCTTATTACCCTGTTCTCTATTTTCAAATTTATTAAATGGCTGTGGAGCTTTAAAAGTTTCTATGTGCTTCTTTTTAGAGCCACTTACCTCTGCCTGGGCTGCCTGATACCTCTCAGCGACATTTAAAACCTCCCCCAACTTCTCTGCACCTTGTTCCATGAGAAATTTTCTCATGTCTGGAGCCATGGACTCTCTCAATTGCTCTATCATGATCATCTCCTTAAGATCTTGGGTCTTCCCCAGAGCAGTCCATTTCTCCAAATAGGTTTCCAGTCTGGCAGAGAATTGGTGGTATGTCTCCCCAGACAACAGTTTGGCATTTCTAAATTTCTTACGATAAAATTCACCATTTTTTTCGTACCTCAATAACAAAGCCTGCTTTAACATGTCATAATTGTCTTGGTCTTCTCTGTTCATTTTTGCGAAGACTTCATAAGAAGTACCTCTCAGTCCCTGTGATAACTTTAAACTCCACCTCTCTCTCTCTCTCTAACCCATATGTAGTAGCTAATAACTCAAAACGTCCTAGGTACCCCTCGATGTCATCGTCTTTTTCAACAAAGTGGTCTAAATGAAACCCCATAGCTGATGTTGAGGCTCCCAGACTGGGCGTAGCATCTGAGGCAAAAGGGCTGGCACCATTTTCAGGAGCCTGGCCTTGTAACTCCAGCTCCCTTAGTCGTAATTCGTGCTCCCTTTGCAACCTTCTATCTTCTGCCTCCCTTTGCTGTCGTTTTTCTTCTGCCTCTAATGCTTTAGCCTCTTTGTCAGCCTCAATCTGCAGCCTCTTAAGTTCTCTATCAGCCTCAATTTGTAACCTCTTCTCTTCAGCTACCTTCCTATCTTAACTTTCAATATACTTATCACATTCAGCCGTTACATATTGAATTAAAACCTGACCATCCATTCCCATATCCCTCGCCGTTAGCACAGCAGCTGATCTGAACTTTGCCAGCTCCGCCATACTTTTTAGACAATTTAGCAATGAGCAAGATAAATCTCTAACCACTAAAGTAATTCTAATTACTATAGTCTAAAGTAATTCTAATTAGCCAGTTAACTAATTAATTACCACTGGCTGTGAAGATTCACCAACTTTTATTTTCACTTTTAATTTTAAGGGACACTTTTAATTTTTATAATTTGTTCCCCTAATTTTAATTCTCCCACCAGGAGATCCTAATATTATTGATAGGCTAATTATCCCGGGACAAGAGACCCCAATATATGTAGTGGATTTTGATGGTACTGTATGGTTGTGATATTACCTAGTGTGATGCATGAGGTCAGCTGTGAAGGCTCCTGAGATAAATGTAGCTGTGAATTTACAGAAGGCCCTTCTTGCTACCACTTACGACCTCACACATATCTTTTTTTACTAATGAATGTGGCTACGTTAAAAATCTAGGGTACTGATATGGAAGGTGTTGTATTAGTATATACAAACACACACACAGATATTTAATAAGTCTAATGATATTAATAAAAATTTATAACACACTGAACTAACTCAAGCTGTTTAAAATTTTGATATTAAATTTTCTTTAAGTTTATTTGTTCTGAACCAAGGTTTTATTTTGGTCAGAACATATGAAAGGTTTTGAAATTATGAATGAAATGCATGAATATATGGCATAATAAATGAAAGGTGTGTACATATGAATTTTACAAGACTAGTTAATATTACTACTGTTTATATTTGTAATTTATCTGGGAGAACGATTAATGGATGTGCTGTTGGGGTGGCTTCATCACTCCCAGTCTATGACTACCAAACATTGTCCATTTACTGCTGGGAGGAATACAAGTTTATTTCCCAACATGGTATGTTCTAGTTGATGGGAATATAGTTGGTGTTAGTTATTAAATAAGTTGGTGAATGTCCAGCAGGCCAGACGCTCACGTATCTTTGACTGAGTAGTTCTGGTGCTGGAATCTGGTGGCCCCACCTCTCCGTGCTTGGGGGCAATATAGGCTGCTCTGCCAAAATACTCGACTGCACGGGTCCACACTTGTATTTTTCAACAAAGCATTTGACACCACTTTGGTGCCAAATAAAAAAACTCACAGTTCAGAATTATGAATAGAGAACACAGTTATATGCTAGCAAAACTCAGCTGAGCTGCTGGCTCTAGTATGGCGTCCCTCTAAATATTGCAATTAGCTTCTGGGAATTACACCACTGAAGAATTACTGTGTCTACTACTGGACAATTTATGATGAATGGCAAAAATGCGCGTCTGAGCGCCGATAATATGTTTATCTGTGGCCAATCACCGCCTTTTTTCCTTTTCAAATTTCAAACCTCCTACCAAAAGTCAATTCAGTCATACCTCAGTCAAGTATGTATTATTGTCTGTTGGTCCGTCTGTCTCTACTTGCGTTTTTTACAAAAACACACTTGTTTATACATGCATTTCCTACACGAATCTGCCTCTAGAGTTATTTTTAGCCACAACTTTCCACTAATTCCCCCTCTCTTTCATTCTAGCTAGATGTTAGCACTTGAGTCTCAAGGCCGCAATTTCTTGAAAATTAGTGACATGTTTTTGTTTCAATGCAGTCGCTCGCTGATATGAACAACAGTCTTTTGTCAATATCTTCATTATTATCTATCCGTCTGTATAAATGAAAGCATATTATTTCTCTGCTCAAGATGGGCCATCAGGCCAGCTAGGTTTTATATTCCTAACATTATTACTTTTCAAGGTAAGTTGTTTTTTTTTTTTAAATATGTTCGAGCATCTTCTGTAATGCGTTTGCCACTGAATTCAAATAAAAGGACTAAGTATCGCAAAAGCGTCCAAGAAATGACTGTTGCGTATAATAGCTAAGGTCCTTTTTGTCAATTTCTTTACCTTGTGTCAACTTGGGGACGTGAATTTTTTTCCTTTCCCCACCAATTGCGTCTTTTTAGCCTTGCTAGTTTCAAGCACGTGTTCAGTCATATTTTTCTTTTTGATCTCCGTTCTCATCCCGTCTACAAGGGTAAACGTTTTGCCTTCACGTCTAACAAGTTAATTTTCATGGCGGGTAGTGACCCGCGGAATGGGCGATCATGTCTTCTTGTAGCTTACGCATTATTTTTTTATCCCTACATTTTATCTTTGGAGATATTTTAACGTTGTATCACGGTTAATTTTATCACACTCTGATCGAGTAAGACAAAATGCTACAGAAAGAACCACTATAATAGCCTATGACTACAAAGAATCAATTGATAAATACAGCACTTATACCAACATTGGGCTTCTAATGACAGATCTAAACACTAACTAAAGAGTCAGAAAGAACCACTATAATAGCCTATGACTACAAAGAATCAATTGATAAATACAGCACTTATACCAACATTGGGCTTCTAATGACAGATCTGAACACTAACTAAACAGCCAGAAAGAACCACTATAATAGCCAATGACTGCAAAGAATCAATTGATAAATACAGCACTTATACCAACATTGGGCTTCTAATGACAGATCTAAACACTAACTAAAGAACCAGAAAGAACAATCAACACCTGCGTAAAGAGATATCTGAGAAAATCAATCATTTATCAATACCTTCCAGTTTCCCCATGGAGCATAGGTCCTCAATACAACATGCCAAACCCTCCAGTCTGGTGCCATCCGTTCAAGGGATTTCCATGTCGCCTGTCTCCAGTTCTCTCCTTTGTGTGTGTTTTGGTCTCCCACTATTTCTCTCACCATGGGTATTCTAAAACAGGGATTACCTCGCAATGCCGTGAGCTAGTTTCCTTAAAGTGTGTCCTATAGGCTTCGTGAGATCAAGAACACAGAACCATTACTGGAACAACAGCCGTGAAGGAATATTCTTAGAAACAAAGACTAAATTAATGAGGACACCTCGTAATGATGAATCCTAATCAACACAGATGTACTTGTCTATTGGTACAGTTAAACTTTAACGTTGTCGCCAGGGGCTCCAGCAGCTGTTACGACTACGACATGTTTGTCATTAAGGTACACCTACTGTTTTCATAGCGGAAAGCTACGTGGAAATAGCATAACTGTCGTCAAAGGGAAATGATGACGTGCTTACTTACTTTCTTGTTTGGTGTCGTTTGATTTCATCAATTATACTTTATTTTATTCTAAGGCGAACATTTATTGAATACACATTCATCAAAGACACTAACGAAACCAAAATCTAACAATACATTTTATTTAAATTAAAAATTAAACTTTTACGTAAAAAAATTACACAGTTAAAAAAACGCGACATAAAAAAAAAAAAAAAACGTTTGCTAGTGACAACCAACGTATACAAAAATGTAATCAATTTTCAGGATCGTTATCTGTAACTAGACAATGAGTTAACCCAAATTCAGCAAAACAAAATAAGGTTTTTTTCAATACAGTACTTTAAACTAAATGAGCGTATCAAGTGATCAAATAATGGGCACACCATATGTGCACACGCCTATTCCAGAAGACAAAAGACGTGAAGTGAATTACGACCAGCCATCAGTCGGAGCGTGCACCTGCCGAACAAAGGTGATTTCCCTTCACATAATAGTACGTGCAGCTATCTTGTTTATAATCAGCATAAGGGGATTTTTTTTTTTTAAAACGCGAAAAGCACGTTGCAAAATATTCTTCCCCCCCCCCCCCCCCCCCCCCCCCCCACCCCCACCACCACCAAAGCCAGGCTATTGAAGTATCAAGTCTATTGTAAGCGTTGCATTAAACGGCCACCTATTCAGGTAAAGGACATTTTTTGAAAAGGAGTTTTGACGAGGCATATATCCCGTTCAACCTAGACACAAGGTCGGTCGGTTATATTAGGGCGCGTGTTCAAAGATAAAAGTCCTTGTTTAACTTTAGTTGTATTCGTTGGACAATGCCATAGAGTGAATGAATAAACGCATATCCTGTTTCTTAAAATGGGAACAAAAAGGGGGGGGGGGGAGAAGAACCATCTTCCTACGCCAATGCACATCACGTACTATTACTATTGTAGCAGTGTTTTCAGTAGCAGATTCTTTTACCTGATGATGTTGGTAACAACGTTGTACAGCCTCACCTTAACGGTTTTTTTTTTTCAATGTGCCTTGTTGAAGAATCGGTCCTATAATGTGCTTCCTCGGCAGAGCTGAATTATGGAAGACTCACAAGTGAATTGCTATTGCATATCATGAAATAGTCAAGGTCGCTCAGCTCCCCAAGTAGCACAAACCTTCAACAAACACATGTCATGTCCTCCTGTCACGTGCCATCAGGTCAAGGTCGCTCAGCTCCCCAAGTAGTACAAACCTTCAACAAACACATGTCATGTCCTCCTGTCACGTGCTATCAGGTCAAGGTCTTTCTATGCCTTCCTCAACATTGTCATTTCTGTCTCTGGCCCCCTTCTCCATGTGTTCTTCAGCCTATATCTACATCTCTTACCCTGGGGATTCAAGAACAAGGACTGCCTGGTAATTATATCAAGAGGTTACATCAGTGTGTAGCTAATCCATCGCCTGCGTTGTCTTCTCATTTCTTGTTCAACTGGCACTTGTCTGGTTCTTGTCATCATTTCCATATCGGCGACCTTGTCGTACCATTTCAATCCTTCTATTTTACGCAGTCACCTTTTTATGAAAGTCTACAACTTTTTGGTTTTTGTTATCCTCCATCTTTCAGAGCCATACAATAGGACTGACTTGACATTTGTGTTGAAGATTCTTATTTTAGTGTTGGACTTGACATTTGTGTTGAAGATTCTTATTTTAGTGTTGGACTTGACATTTGTGTTGAAGATTCTTATTTTAGTGTTGGACTTGAGATTTGTGTTGAAGATTCTTATTTTAGTGTTGGACTTGAGATTTTTTGTGATTTTCAGATATTGGGTAACTGAAAATTCATTGTGTATGTGTGTGTGGTTTTTCTTTTGTTGGTCCTAAAATAGTAATAGTCACTTTAAAAGCACACAAAAGAAGCCGTTGTAACATTAATTTTAACATTGTTTTTTTTTTTAAATTAAAATTAATTTTTAAATTAAATTAAAATTTGTTGACATGTTTTGTCATTGATTTATTTCAATTGTTTCACCTTTTATGATCATTCTTCATTTCTTGTCATTCCTTTTGTTGTTTCATATTTAGCACATCATGTCTCTTTACTTTTCATCTTTTGTTTGCATTAGCTGTTCTATTTTTTTAAGGGGGGAGAGGTAAAGAAAGCTTGAGCTACGTGTATTAATATTTAACTTTGATATTCGAGCGTCCAATCGGAGTACGGTAGTAGTTATAGAGAGTTTGTTTTTCGAGGCAAAGTTACCAACTTCGAGATCTGGTAACCTCACGTTCCATGTCTACTCAGCTGTAAATTGGATTCTAACTATCTTCTAGAGTTAGGGAAAGCAAACGCAGCGACACTTCCTCCCCCTACTGCAGTGTCAGCTATGAGAATGCCTTCAGCTGACATTAGTAATATGTATTATTAGATCTTTATTATAATGTTGCAATCTTATTGTACTTTTACAAAATATTATGTGTTAATTTTTGTTCTTGAGAGGTTTATTATAATCTGTCATACTTATTATGCCTTTATTAAATATTACATATTAATTTTTGTGATAGTTAAACACTATTTGATTGTATAATAGTTTTTGTTTTTGTGGGGGTTTTTTGGGGCTTTTGTGTGTGTGTGTTTTTTTGTTTATTTACATGCACACAAATTTGATAATTTTGGTTTGTCCAATTTGCAATGATTGGACAAGAGATGTGATAGAAGAACCTTACTGTGCAGGATGTCCTCAAGACAATAATATAGAAAATTTGTAGTTCAAATGTAAGAGGTATAAACAAATGGTAAAAAAAAAGGTAAATGATCCCGTTACTTACCCATTGGGGCATATTGGGAATATGGTGTTAGGCCCATATTTTCTTGACCATCGGCACACTAGGGGTGATGTGGTCAGCATCACGCCGGCCGCCTTACCCTTCCCAGAGTTGCTCTGGTACCCACTTCATGAGGCTATGAACAAATGAGAATCCCAATATTAGATTATTTACAGGCATCAAATTTACCTATAAATATAGAAGAATAGACAGACCTAGGGAACTGCATAAGTTAGTCAAGCAGTATTTAACAAAAACAAAAGTTAATATATAGCGATTGGGAAGGTGGTGGTCTTCTTCTTCTTCTTCTGCGTTCGTCCTGAAAAGGACGTTGGTTGCGTTGTATCGCCGTTTACAGCAAAGCTACGATATCTGCGCCTTTCGGCCCAACACATCCGACTTCGGCACGGCATTTTTTAGGACCGGGTTTGCCTTCCCAATTCGATCCCTACTCTCTCAGCCAGACTGCAGTGATGCAGCCTGTTTCCAGGACCACCACTTGGAGATCTGATAATGTTCTTACAATACATATGACTTACGTCAAGTGAAAGTCAATTATATATTTAATTGGAAACACCATACCGTTACACCCCTCCCCCTGAATATTATTTTTGTTTGATGTCTTTGTTTTGTTTAGTTTTATCTCGTTTTTGTTTGTTTGGGGTTTTTTTTTTTTTTAAGATATGCAAAATTGGTAATTTTAACTTGCCCTATTTACAATGATTTGACAGATGTGATGCCACTTTCCCGTATCGGCAGTTATTTATATTATTTGGAATTGAAAACAATATATATCCTAATTATAACCCATCAGAGGTTGAACGGGATATTTCTCATCGTCAGAATACTAAAAATTAAAAAAAGAGATGTGATGCCACTTTTCCGTATCAGCAGTTATGCATATTATCTGGAACAATATATATCCTAATTATAACCCGTCACAGGCTGAACAGGATATTTCTCAATATCAAATGAAAAAAAAACTATATTATATAACAATAATAAAAATTAATATATTAGTAAAATTAATATGTTAGTTAGTATAAAAACGTAATGTAAAATTCGAATACGCTATGCACTCGAAGGAGTCAAATGCATTGATTGATTTATGTAAAGCTTAAAAAGAAAGTTATAACTTGCAGTATGTGCTTACAGATGAAAGACTCTTTCAATGCGCCTGGTGTGGAACCCCAGATGGATGAGATGGAATAAGGGCGCACAGTCTATAGGTCTACTGTACTAATGTTCCCTTCAGTAAGAAGACACCGTGTACACGTGACAAGCAACCAGTACTATGGGGTTGTGTGCAAAACTGTGCGGATAAGTAATTAAAATAAAAACATGTTTCAGTGTGAGGATGCGCAACTTTTCTTTTTAAAACCGGGGTTTTTTAATTGAAGAAAACACCAGTTATCGCTCTCTGTATGGAGGGTCTGATGATCTTGTTTTTCATTTTAATATACCTTACTTCTTAATTGTAATCAGATACTGTAAATGTATGCTTTTATACTACTTATAATGTTGCATCGCCGTTGAACTTTTTTTTTTTTTTTTGTACGCCCGCTAATACTCGAGGCGAAATCTCAGGTTATTATTAATTTCTAACCTGACATTGATTTTACGTGAGTATCTCTTTTTTCTTGTACAGAGACAGGTGTCCCTCGCCATTCAGGCAGATACTCGCCGATTTCGGAGGTGCCGTTGAACTAATACCTTAAGTATGTTGGAGAATGTCTGGATACCTAGCAATAAAGATGAGTAAGAGGAAGGGCAAAATGCAAGACGGGCCTATATGTACGATTCTCATCTATCAGTCAATACCCTTTCCCTCCCTAAGGAGCATAGGTCATAAAACTGGATCTCCTGTAGAGGAGGCGTCGACAATTCACTCCCTGTGGCAGTATCTGCTTGGGACTCAAAGTTGCTCACCTGTGAGAACATTTTCCGCATGCGCTGACAACACATGAAGTCCCAGCTAATTCAGCAGATTTCCAAAATGTCACGAGTTCTTATTATATGCCACCATTATCTGATTACGTTTCAAATTATGTCTTATTTACTGTATGAATGGTTTAGATTGTGTTTGTTAGTTTTTTTTTGTTTTTTGTTTTAATAATTTTTTTTTAAGGTATTAATTTTTATTAATGTATTTTAATTAATAATTCCACCCCCCATTAAATTTGATTATGTCTGGATGTTACAAATGTATGTTATTATTTTACCTCGATAATGTTGTATGCTTAAATAATGCTAAAAATACATGTGCTATTGAAAGGATACGGTATGAAAGGTGAGCGAAAGGAAGGGCAGAATGTTAGACGGGCCTGCGTGCCCAATTCTCAACCCTTTGAAAATAAAGTTCATTCGTTCGTTCGTTCGTTCTCTCTCTCTCTCTCTCTCTCTCTCTCTCTCCCCCCCCCCCCCCGGACAATTGGAAATTTGCGTTCTTCTTCTGTGAAGTAAAGGCAAGACTACAAGTTAACTCTGTCACATAAGGAAGGTGTGAGGAGTTAATGTGATTGCATTTGCAACAGGCCCCTTGTGTCTCTTAGCCTGGCATTTAATTACGGCTTTGGGTAGGAGTTTTTGTAGTATTTACGTTTTTCTAGGAAAGAGTACGGTGGGATTTTTTTTATCTTATTCGTTTTTTTTTTTTTTTTTTGTGTCTCTTTGTATAATAAGGGTGTTTGGACTTTTTGCGTAGATTAAGAATTACGTTTTTCTAGAAGAGATGGTAGTTTTAACTTCTAGACTGGCACCAGTGCGCTTTTTCATTAAAGAATTCGTTCGTGTAGGAATTTATATTGTAAACATAATGGCAGAGCATTTTTGGTTCTTCCTCAGTGAGCGCACCGTAATTATTAGGAAGGGTAATTTTAGAGGGCAGGAAGTTCACGCAACAGTTGGGGGTAGTGGGAGATTAAGCGCGTGGAAACAGGACAGCAATGGAATTTTTCCAGAGATTGACCCGCTTAAGAACAAAGCCAGGGAGTGACGCACGCTTAGCGTGGTCGCCGGCCTCGGGGCTTGTAATAAAAACGCGTGGTTCCCTGGCAGAAGTCTCTCAGATTTTTAGAACTTCTACGCCTTGGAAAGAACTGCCTGTATTTCATATACAGAGCCGATTTGCTCTTTCGAGAGAAATTCGTTGCTGGTAAATATGCAGTTAATTAAGCTTTAATAGTTATAAGATTTTTGCAGAGTTTGTTTCTAGGAGTTAAAGTTAATTCATAGAAGTAGAGCCATCAATGCTAAATTTTTAATTGAATAACTGACAGCGCAATTAGGTATTTGGTGAAAAGGTAGTAGGGAATTTTGAGAGTTTCCTCAGAGTAGCTGTTTGTATAAATTGGAGTATTACTGTTATTGTCAGAAGACAGGGGTATTTATTTTTCCTGGATTTGTGAATTTTAAATGGTGCAGCGTAAAACACGCTTGTGAAATTAATTTTAGTTCGTAACGGACATGCCATGAGTTACCCTCTTATCTAAATAATTATCAGAGTGCATTCACTCTTTTTGTGAGATAAGGAAAGCTTAAAGATTTGAGATGCTAAATATCCAAATTTTGAGATACGATGCACGAAATTTCATTGTGATTTTCGAGGATTTGGAAAAAGGGGCTACCTGAACACGTGCTGTGTATCTTTTTCTAGAGGGGTGAATCTGATAACGGAAGGAGAGGGGAGATAGCGGGGCATGCATTGTAAGATAGGATTTCAGTTCCTTTGGGGATCTAACTATGTATATCTTTATCGGAATCGGGTGTAAATAATATTCCCGACACGTGGGTGAAGATTTCCCAATATTTGATTTATAATGTTGGCAGAGTATATACGCTAGGTATTTGGGTGTGTATTTAAGTGTTCTTTAAGTGTGTGTAAATTACCAGCGGACCATTTTGGGTAACGCTGTGGTTAAGAATGAGTGACTTTACCAGTTATGTTAGAGCATGGGAAGTTGTGTATTTTTCTCTGTGTGGGTAAAACCTACATTTTGAAGTCAGCAGTTACGGGTCTAGTTGGGATTTTTAATTAGTCCATATCCAATAGACATATGTTTATAATGGTGAATTCATGGATACGGGAGATTATTGTCTCGGGGGAAGTCTATTGTAATGGGGTTTAGCGAGGTAACACCTCGATCACTGTTAAATAGTAGGGCCAGGAATTTTACCGGCAACCGGTTCATTCAGTAGTGGCAATGTTATGACGGGTGGGGGTAGGCATGTTTACTAATCGCTGAAGCGATACTAGAGCATGGGAGCTGTATTGAAGATTTGAAACTTAAGTGTTAGAGATTTGAGACTTAAGTGGTTGAAGAGTTGGGATTTAAGTGTTAAAGATTGAGAGTTAAGGGAGTTAAGTGTTAAGGATATGGGAAATTTGTTGTGCGATATATATTTGTTATTGTTTTGTCCACAGCAGATATTTTCCAGGCGTGGCAGCTAGGGTTCAGTAGTCCTTCAGCTGGCTAGAAGTTCGCCGGTCTTCTCAGGCGAAAAAGAGTCGGCAGAGCCAGAAAAGAAAGTGGAGTGGTGACAAGGTGGTTACTGGTGCAAAAGTCTTTGTACCCAAGAGAGGGCAGGGAGCTGGAAGCACAGACTTCTTCAGCAAGAACAGATGTTCTTACCAAAGTCGGAGCTATTTACGCTCATATTAAGCACACACTGAACCTAGGCGCAGGGCCTAAAAGGTGTCGTGAATTTCGGGCATAATAATCCCGACAGCCCTGAACCCAAGAGAGGGGTATCCTGGCTACTGCAAAGTAAAAATTCGTCTATTTGGAAGCAGCAATAGAACACGTACCGAATTTATTTTACCAAGCAAGTCAGCAGCTACAACAGGCGGAGAAGAGGGGAAAGTGTTACAATCCCTCTTAACTACACCAGACAGAGAGAGAAGGAGAGTAGTGGAGGAGTTTTCTCAGTAGAAACTAGGAGTGTCAGACAGACACTGAACAGAAATAGAACTTAGCAATTCATCGTCAAGTTGTGTAGGAGATGATAGAAGAGTTCTTTTGTGGACACTGTGTTAGCATAGAAGGGTAGTTAGCCTACAGAGAAGCTGGGTGGCCACGTCATTTGTTTAGGAGAAACCGTCTGCAGACAGACGGACAGTAGAAGTTAGATTGTGGTTACATGATATTTAGTAGATTCAGAGTAAGGCGGATCTAAATGTTAGAGATCCCACTTCACAAGTTGATGTATTTCTTACCTTTCTTATTTTCAGGTTTGAGGGTGAGGGCGATTTGTGGGGTAACTTACCAAATCACGTTAATTGATTATTGTGTTCTTTTTCCAGGTGTGTGAACACGCATTTGTTTAAATTCTATTTTGTAGTATGTTACATGATTTTTTTTGTGTGGTGTAAATAAAATCTATTGTAAAAATTTCGGCTGGAGCAGTCACTTACGTCAACCTTTATGTTGTCTGTATAGTGGTGTCTGTGGTGTTAAGTTACTTAAACCTTATCCCAGTCTTGGTAGTTAGAGGTAGTGAGGTTATCGAAAAACATTACGTCACTTAGTGGCAAGGGAGAGTAATTTAGGTTCTCGACCCTTGACGCCAATAGCCTCATCTCCCACAGTCACTGTAATTTTTCTTCTGAAATCTATCTTCTTAGTCTTTCTTTTCACTAGAGTCTTGTCACTATATGTAGGCAGCCTCTAGTCTTAAATCTTCGTGACAGAAGGGAAACCCGAGGGTTTCCCTTCCTTATGTGTTATATATGTTTATACAATACCAAACCTACCCTCTGTCCTGTTCTCACTGTTCTAAGTCTACTATTATACTGGACACAGTATTTAGGTCTTTGTCTTGTTGGACTGACCAATACTGATATATAAGGGAACAACAGAAGTGATTGCGTCATTAATAGGTTGAACTGCCCATGGTAAAACTTCCGGTGTTATGCATAGAGGTTCGCACTATTGACCTGTCGTCGAAACATCATTTATTTTGGTGATGTGTAGATGGCAGGGAGGATAGTGTGGTTCACTTGCATAGCTAGGTGGGGTTGTCGCACGGAAGGTCCAGGGTTCAAATCCTGGGTAAGCCACTCATGTCTGTTGTTTTTCTGTTGTCTGGTGTTCTACTTCTTTGTTTCTTACGAGTGCCTGATAACATACCTTTATATTTGTTTCATATTAACTCTGTCACATGCAGTTTTTAGATTTATGCAGGCACCAAACTGCACTTTTAAAAAAAAAATAAAGTATCCCGTTCAACCCTTCTCTTCTTTCTTCTTCTTTGATCCTTAGCCGCCGACCGTCAAAGCAGTCAGTGGCCATTACGCCTGGTGGCGTCTTGTAGGGCAACAAGAAATTGATTCCACTTTGCTCGGTCGGCGGCCATCCTTCGTACAGTGCCCCAACTCTGGTTCATTCTTTGCATCTCAGCCTCCACAGTCCTCCGCCAAGTTGTTTTTGGTTGGCCTCTCTTTCGTTTTCCTTCAGGGGTCCATAGCATAGCTGTTCTTGTGATGGCATCGGGGTCTCTTCTGAGGACATGGCCAACCCAGCTCCAGCGTCTGCCAGCTATGATGGTGTGCATGTCCTCTTGCTTGCTCCGAGTAAGCAGATCTTGGTTGGTGATGATATTCGGCCAAAAGATTCGAAGAATTTTTCTTAGGCATGGGTTATAATTAGGACATATGGTGTACTAATTCAAGAAAATAAAGTCAGATTTCCAATATCCAAATATAGTTCCTTCTCTCCCCCCCCCCCCCCCCCCCCCCCCCCCCCCCCCCCCCGCCCTTTCCACTCAGTCCAAATAGAACAAATAAAAACTAAATTTATGTGAATGTTTTTGTGTGTGATCTCTCCTTTCCAAGAAACAAACAAACACTAAAAAAACAAACCAATCAAACAAACAAACAACTAAAATGAAGTCTCTCATAACTGCACATATTCTTTTCTCCACAGCTGACATTTAAAAACAAGCAGGAAACACAGTGACGGTTTTAGCTTTTTCGGACAGGGAAGGGCATACACGCACATTCACACAGTTTTAAACTATTGATTTACTCTATTTGGACTAGTGGAGGGGTGAAATAATACCATATTTAGATACAGAAAATCAAAATTATTATCTTGAATTAGATACACTATATATTTTAATTATAACCCATCTTGGGTTGACCGGGATGTTTTTTCTCTTAAAAAAAATGTTAACTTGCCAGGCCCCTTTTAAATAAATTCCTGGTTTATCGACAAGCGGGTAATACATTTGTGCGCGTGATCTAAAAGCGGGAGGCCCTTGGTAAAAGCCTAGTTTACCCCTAGAACTGCCATTGAGTCAACATACACAAAGGGGTCATCCACATATGACGTCACGCAATGAAAAAAGGGAGAGAGGTCACAATTTTGTGACGATAAGGGGAGAGGGTTTGAAAAAATGTGACGTCACATAAACATTAAAGAATCATACTCACTTCTTACGCAAATTATTAACTTTTATCCGCAGTTGTTAACTTTTATCTGCATTAGTTAATTTTTAGTCGTAATAGATAACAACACCATCGTGAACGACTTATATACACTATATATTTAATGCTCTCAGGCGTACCATCACAGACGTCAGTCAAAACCTTTTCCCATCAAAGTTGCAGTCTGGAAATTATATAAAAAATTGCGCTTCTAGCCTTTGCACTAAACTGCACGACGTTTAATGAAACGCACATTCTCCAACTGCAGTGTCAGCTATGAGACTGTCCTCAGCTGACATTAGTAACATGTATTATTAAATCTTTATTACAATTGTCATTCTTATTATACTTTTACTAAATATTATGTATTAATTTTTAAAATTGCTCCATTTACTTTGATAGTGCGTTCTGGGGAAGCCATTTTCTTTGAGACGACCATTACTTCTGTCTATTTGCTATTAAGGCCGAGGCCTTTATTTTCACTTTATGTCACTGTTGTATCGAACATTTCCTGCAGCTCCTTTTCACTTGTTGCTATTAAGACTGTATCATCAGCGTATCTCAAGTTGTTTGCATTATGTGCCCCAACAAATATTCATGATATGTCCTCCAGTGATCTCATTGTACTTTCACTGTACAGATTGAACAGATTCGGTGACAGCACACCGACAGCACGCCTGACACAGATTCGGTGACAGCACGCCTGACACCTTCTGTTAACTTGCTGAAACGTTCCTATTTGGCTGCTAACTCTTACAGTTGCTGTTTGTTGACAGTAAAGAAATGTATCGAGATTAAAAGACCAACAAAACAACCAGAATCAATTCAAATGTCAAGTTAGTCCTTGTCGTACGGTAGGTTAATTGGTTTATTGAGCCCTGTCTAAGTAAAGAGTAAAGGTTGACTGATGTACGAGAATGTATAGAAATATATTTCACAGGTGGTAGGTTGAGGGAAAGATATGTCTCTGGAGTGAGTAGGTTTCTCTCATCCAGCATATCCGTACTACTGTACTTTGTTCTAAGACAGTCTTGGCCTCCCTTATCTAATGAAATAACACGTTACTCTACACACACACAACAATATGTGACACCAATGACACACAAACGTGAAAAACTAAGGATAAATGGGTATGGGTCTGACCAACACACAAAGTTAAGTTTTCTTGTTGTTTATTATCACTAAACTGTTTTACAACATCAAGTTACCCAAAGAATATCAAGAAAAGCATTTACATATAGAGGAAAATAAAGAAGGATGGTGCGCCTTCACCGTATAAAGGAAAATATAACCCAAAGAAAATATTTACCCAAAGGTTGAAGGTTAGCACTAGGTTTACAGATAACAATGTTGGTACAATAAAACACCAAGTAAAGTAAACAGAATCAAATCAAACCACCAAAGATTAATAGATAATTTCCAGCAACAATAAAGTTAACACACGCTCTCTCATTCATGGGGCCACCTCTCACACTCTTACCTAATTTGTATTTCTTCCCTTGGGTATGTGTTATCCCTTGGTACATTTATTCCATGAACATAATCCCTACTGGTTCTGTTGACTAATGTATCATCCCAGCTGTCGAGGATACAAATTGGCCACAGTTCATCCCACAAAAAAACTAATGAGGTGAACGCCGAATAAGTTTACTTCCACGATAAATCCTGGTGACGATATGAGTCATAAAGGGGTTTCTTCACTGTTCTAAAAAAAAAACCTAGCACTGTTTCTCCAATGGGTGCACAGGGGAATGTGATTCTAGATACATGAACTACAACTGAATAATTTCGTTGCGACAACTCTTGCAGTGTTGAGGGCGGGCGGGGAAAACAGTCCTGTTTCCCGCTCGGCTGGAACGTCTATTTGTATATATATACTGTTCAAAAAAAGAAACGCAACTTTTTTGGTGTTACTTTTATAAAAGATATTTGTTGATTGGACATCAGTCAACCTATCGACTGTGTCCACCTGGTCAATAACTTCTCGTGGTTACCTGAATTGTACTCACCTCATGATTCGTGAGGTCATGAAAGAGGTCAAGGTCAAAACAACATTTTTGACAATAACTCGTGATAGGTTCATGAAAATCCCGTGAAACGTACTGAACACAAAACTCTCTGACCATATTATTGAATGCCTATAAAAGATTGACGCTCCTCGAATAAATTCAGTTGAAATTCAATGCGCAAGTATGGCTCATCTCACTATAGAACAACGACTCATCATCATTGGACGTTTACAGACTGGACAGTCACAAAGTGTAGTGGCCAGACAATTTAATGTGGTTAGAAGCACCATTAGTCGCCTTTGGAGGCGATTTCAAGAAACTGGCTCAGTGGCAGACCGGCCGCGCAGTGGAAGACCCAGAGTCACAACTCCTGCCAAAGACCGCTTCATATGGCTGCGTCACCTCAGGAATCGACTTGCATCTGCGTCCTCCACAGTCCAGTCAATGTCAGCAGCTCATCGAATTTCAGATCAAACGGTCAGGAACCGGCTGCACGACTCTGGTCTTTGGGCTAGAAGACCCTGCAGAGGTCCTGTTCTTACGGACCAGCATCGCCAGAACCGACTGCAGTGGGCGAACCAGCATTGTCAATGGACCGTTGGGAATGACTGGAGACGGGTTTGGTTTAGTGATGAATCCTTTTTTGTGCTCCAGCGACATGATAGACGGAGAAGAGTTTACCGCAGAGTCCATGAGCGCTACGCCCAGAACAGCGTTGATGAAGCTCCTCCACATGGTGGTGGAGGTGTACTGATGTGGGGGGCGATCAACTTCATGCGAAGAAGTGACCTGGTGCAAATTGAAGGACGCCTGAATGCCCAACGACACGTCGCTGAAATTCTTCGTCCTCACGTCCTTCCACTTCTGGCTGCACGAGGGTCAATTTTTCAGCAGGATAACGCTCGACCTCATGTGGTCACCACCCAGTTCTTCGCTGACAACAACGTCCAGACCATTCCGTGGCCAGCCATGTCATCAGACACGAACCCCATAGAACACTTATGGGATGAACTCGACAGACGACTCCGCCAGCGAGACGTGGCTCCAGCCAATCTCCAACAGTTGTCTCTTGCACTGCGGGAAGAGTGGGCAGCCATCCCACAACAACAGATCTAACGGCTAATCGGATCCATGTCAAGGAGATATCGTTCTCTGATAGGGGCCAGAGGAGGCCAGACACCTTACTGAAACGGAGGCTTCAGTCGCAAAGAATAAAAGTCCAAACCAAATTTAATGAACATCATTTCATTGTTAAAGTCTGAAAGTTTCTTCATTCCAAGATTGAAACATTAATTCCGTAAAATAAAATTTTGGTACAAGTTTGAAATTTAGTGTCCATTACCACTGCAATAATGTTGAGTTTCTTTTTTTGAACAGTATATATATATATATATATATATATATAGGGTTTACTACAAATATTGAATATGTGAGGGTCCTTGGTGTTTATCGTTTTAAGAGAGGGGAACACTTCTAGAAAATCTGGAAAAATCCGGTTGTTACAAACGATGATGATGGATTTTCTATCGGCCGACTCTTTGTCAGAGTGCCAGTCCCTGCACAGCGTATATTTTAGTACTCCACTTGGATTACAACTGTCAGGTGTTGAGGAAAAGTAATAATAATGTTTCAGGTATACGCCACTGTTAGCTAATAAAATAATATCCTGGATTTGGTAAGTCCAGTAATATAAGTTACAGTCGTACAGTATCTCTGCTTGTACACGCTTAACCATGGAAATGGAAAAGGAAACGAAAAGAAAGACCGCTGGTTCGTCTACTTTGATCAGGTCTGCTAAAAATATAAGAAACATTTTATGGGAAAATGCTACCACTCTATGTAAATATAAATATGTATAGACGGGGACACGATAGTCTCTCCTCCGCTCTGTCAAATCCTGACGAATTTAAAAGATACTCTGTGTTTTTCCCTACGCCTTACACACAGACACCGCTGGCCGCGGAAGTGGGTCCGACTGAGCCGATGAAGACTCTTCCGCCCCTTCTCGTGGCTGGCTGGGGTCACACACACAGTGTGTTATTTATAATTTATTTCTCACAATGCGCCACGTACAAATTATCACTTAGTAGCTAGTAAATTGTCGGTATCTGTTAATTTGTCGAATGTGTCACGAAATGGATTTAAGTTTATAGAGTTTGCCTGAATGAATGCAAGACCCTAGTGTGAGAAAGTCTGAGAAGAAAGAATTTAGATAAAAAATTACAGTACAGCATCACAGTAGGGCATTACAAAAAATAATAGAAGCTATAATAACAATAATTATAAAATTTCCAGAATAAAAATCTCCACGAATCACTTTTTAACCAGTAATCCAAAAGAAATGGTTTAAGGCTGCGCGCTAGATTCTTCTCAAATTCTGAGTGACAACTGATAGATGGGTTATAGAAACAGTAGTATATATATATATCATTAAATTTATCTTGATCTCTAATGCGTTATTTTCGCGCTCTTGTGTGAGACAAAATTTCAGAAGCTAGAGGTATCAAGATGAGAGACTTCGTGTTTCTGTCTTCCAGGGTTTCTCGTCTGGAGCTTTGACCGACATCATAGGACTTTCTGTTCACTAGCGGTTTCCTTGCAGGATGCCCGTGTTCCCAGATCAAAGGGTATTGGGGATTTTGACTTTCCCTGAGTAAAACTACAAAGGATCTGTGCCGTCGCTCTCTCACGTGCTGTCTGTCTGTCAGGCATTATGATTGACAGATGAGCTTGCGTGAGTAGAACGAAGTAAACAAAGCCTGATTTGTTTCCTGTTATGACTGACGTCTGTGGCCTAATGGATATGAACGCAGTTTCTTAATCCAGATATACCCGGTTCGAAACCTGCTGCAGGCGGTTTGGTAGCAGATCGCTTTGTGTGGATTTTTAACAATGGTATAAGCGCCGTACCGTTAAGAAAGCAATGGCAAACTACTGAATGAAAAAAAATTGCCTAGAAAAATCACAAACAGCCAATAAAAGCTGGGGTTGATTGCCACGTCCTATAAAGGATAAGCAACTAACTTTATGACTGACAGGTCAACGAAGATGGTAAACACAGCGTTGGCTAGTGTTTAAAGAAAAGAGGGCGGGGACAAAATGGTACATTGCAAAAATAGACAGTTGGTATAATGCATGTTTAGCTAGCAAATCAGAGAGCAGCTAGAAGGTTACAATAAGCTGTCAGATTACTGTAGGCTCTTTTCCAGTCCACGTCACAGTCCTATTGTATGACTCTGAAGATGAAGAACAACAAATATAACAACTAAAAAGTGTCAGACTTTCGCAAATGGGTAAATACATAGCAGGTACTGCCGTAGGGGAGTGAAGTGTTCGAGATTTCACAATGCTAGATAAAGCTTCGAGAGGTGAAGTAACCACTTCCCCTCCCCTTGTCTTTGCTGATCCAAGAGTAGAGTCAAGTATCCATTTACAGCTGATAGACTAGCATGAAACTGTAGTCTTTCCAACAAGCTACCTTTGCCACGAGAGGCCTGGGCTCTAACCACAGACGCTCTCATAAATGGGTGCTTGCTTAAATAGAAGGAATGTAGTTGTATGACACGAACGAGACAAGTGCCAGAAGAACCAGACATGAAGGGGATGAAGATGATATGGAAAGACCTTGAGCTGATGTCACGTGACAGGAAGACTTGTCATAAAGCGTCGATGTGTTTTAAAGAATTCTTTTTTAAATGTTAGACTTAAGCAGATAAACAGCGTCTTGTTTTGTTTTGTTTTTTTTGTCAAAAAATAATTAAAATTAAGATAAAAAAATGAGCGATGATGAAGGTACGCTAGGCAGTTGTAGCAGTATGACGACACACACGCAACCGCATAAAAAAGTGAAGCCATGGTATCAGGAGGCTTTTTGTGAGGAATGGTTAATAGACAGCGAACTGAAGGATTGGATAAAGCCGGACTCTGACAATCGCTATACTGCGATTTGTACGGTCTGTTCCTGTACATTAACTAATCCCAACAACACAGCTTTATTGACACATAAAGGCACACTTAAAGACATTAAAAACTTCGAAGCCAAAAGTGAAACTCTGAACATTAACAAGTTTTTCATCAAACCAAAAGAGCCCTGTCTCCAAGACAAAATTGCTAAAGCGGAGATACTGTTGTCGGCTTTCATGGCAGAACATAATACTTCGTTTTCGCAAGATGATCATTTGATTGAATGTTGCAAGCAGATGTTTCCAGACAGCACAATTGCTAAAAAAAATGTCACTGAAGCGCACCAAGGCTGCCTATGTGATATATTGGGGTGTTAATAAAATCATTTTTATATAATTGTGAATTTTTGGTAATAAAAAATAAAATAAAAATGAAGAAATAAATAACATTTGGTAGCATACAGCCTATTTGTGCTAAAGTTGCACTAAAAGATTGTGTAAGCATCGTCTATCCCCGTGTATTTGATGCATAAAATTATCTAGGTATTTCTGGGTTTTTTAAAGAAGAAAATCTAGGTTTATCTCTAGAACTTGAGTGGCAACCTTGATCGACACACTAGGGGTGATGTGGTCAGCATCACGCCGGCGGCCTTAACCTTCCCAGAGTTGTCCTGGTACCCAATTCATGAGGGTGGGTCGATCCCGGAGCCGTTTGCGGTCTAAAAAATCCCACCTCAACTGGGGATCGAACCATGGACCACCGAGCTAGGAAGCCAGTGCACTAACCACTGCACTACAGCGCCTCCAGGGAGCATATACCTTCAACTAATTCATGCCAAGTCCTCAAGCCATGTGTCTTCCACTCAGACCTGTCAATGTCTAACTAATCACTTTAATATTCTGTCTTCAATTATATTTTTCAGGTGTTCTTGCCTCAACCTATCTCACACCAGGAACTTCAGAACAAGGAGATAACAACAGGTCTCCTCAACATGTATCCCGCGTCCACACCGCGTCTGCTTCTTATATCCTGTTCTACTGCCACCTTTCTGGTTCTTGCCACCAGTTCCACATTGGTGATCCTGCCACACCATCCCAATCCCTCTACTCCATGCAAGCACCCAGCTATGAAAGTCTGCAACTTCTCCGCTTGTTGAAAAGATTGCCCGTTTTCTTGCAATTTACATTGCATTCTATGAAAATATAGTGTTAGTGGCATGACACAGTTACCTGTCTTTATCTGTGCATGTTATAGGACTTTTGTCCTATATTCTTCCTGGGGCTTCTAAGCAAAGAACGAATGTTGATTCTTCCAGGTTGAAAAGTCTCTGGTGTTCGTTATACTGTTTCACCCTGTGACG
The DNA here is from genome assembly GCA_024509875.1 of Oreohelix idahoensis. Classification (NCBI taxonomy): domain Eukaryota; kingdom Metazoa; phylum Mollusca; class Gastropoda; order Stylommatophora; family Oreohelicidae; genus Oreohelix; species Oreohelix idahoensis. The sequence goes on along the minus strand of JAMPIV010019386.1, from coordinate 140,311 downwards.
TACGTCTAGTTCGACAAGTGAATTTTCCCTGATATGATGGATGATTTAAAGGGACTTTTAGCTTTTCATAACATTAGAACCCCTGAACATTTGTTGTAACTTTTCGTTTCGCCAGAGCGAACCGTTTCCACCGGGACTCACTTAGTATGCGGCACGAGATCAAAGACACTGAGACGATCCCCGAGCAGAGAAGCTAGTTTCTCGCTGGTATTTATCATCTCCGCGCGAACTCAACCGCTCGCAAGATGGACCAGAGCAATCAGAAGAAAGACACTGGTGGAGATCGCAGGAAGGACGGGCGGCATGCTAACAAAGACAGTAGTGGTCCCTGAAACGATTTCGCATCTCGGTGTTAAGCACGAAACCGATCGCAGCCAGAGCGAACGTTGAAAGCTGACGCAATCAGCGAGCGAAGATACGAGAGGCAAGGGGCGGCTTCTCTCTTTGGATTTGGCGGTCAGATCCCCCAAAGTTCATGAGATCAAAAAAGCTGTCAAAGTTCTCATGTCCCACTCATCTTGCATTCCAGTTGTAGATATACAGATCACGTAGAAATACACTTCATCATTCGCTGGCCAGAACTTGATAGAAGCACTAGCGATATTTGAAATCTTGCTAGATTATCCCATGGATTTTCATTTTATTTGCAGTGAATTCTATTTCTGTGCAAAGCGGTAATATATATATTGTGTAAAGTGATCAGTGGTCGAGTTCATTCATTATATTTCATTGGATTTTGTGTTAATTTAAACCTATTAAATTAAACCGTCTCAATAGTTCCAGTTGTAAATGTAACGATATACCTGCTATACTATTTCCAAAAGATAATAGATGTTAATGCTTAAATTAACTTTTAAAGTCGCGAAGGAATTTATAATTAATAAATTTAGTTAAGTCCTATATTTATAGATGTGTGATTTAACCACTAGAACTCGCGCAGTGTTTATTAAATACGCGAGCGTATATATAAAATAGTCTTAACGGGAAATTTATCGCGCGCTTAGAAGATTATTTGATTTTTAAAGTATGATTATGTTGTTATGGGTTTTCTATCTTTTTCTCTAGATTGATCACCTTTTGCAATCCCAGCAATAACGAAATCTTTCAGAGTTTCCATACTCGGTTCTTAAACTTCCAGACAGTTTGATGAGACATTTTTTTAAAGTAAATCTTGTGATGGTCCGGTGCGGCCTAGCTAACATAATTACATGAAAGAAAGCCTACCCAAGATCGTTTGATTATTATCATCAAATTTAACTTACAATCTGTAAGATAAACTGGAAGATGAACAGTGCCAGTAGCGAAAGTTTATATACTGCTCTATTGTGAGAGATTACCGAATTACCTGACTGTGACTGAGCCTAGTTTTTCCTCACTGGATTAAAAAAAACTTTACTGGTCAGTTGCTGTCATCACGCAGTGAAGGAATATTGCCATCACCTCATTTTTCACCCCTGTGTTGAATTGTGTCAGTGCTATCCCATAGACTCCTTTTATATAATAAAACACAAGAACTCTTAGAACTTCAAGTCCGGCGATAAGCGGGAATATTTGCTCTCAGTAAAAACTCGCAATATCTGGGGCGGGGCATAGAAGTGCTAGATAGTTACACGTGTCAAGAGTTTAATCAGTGTATTTATCATTCTATGGATTGACTGATGCTGCAACTCGGTAAGTGTGTGGTGTATATGAGTGTGGATCCGCACAGTGTGTATGAATGACAGGAGATTTAATTTTTTTTTGCAACAAACCATTTGTTAACTTGCCTACCGGGTAATACGTTTTCTGTATACCCGGCGTTGTTCCTTTAGTGGGATAATTTGTTAACTCTGTTTCATCCCCCCCCCCCTTTTTTTTTTCTTTGCTTAGTAAAGGGAAGACACCAGTTGGGATAACAGTATTTTTTTTGTCTACCACCATAACTAATATTGTAACACCTCTTTCAGAGTAATTAAATTCACTGTTGGGTTACTTTCCTATGCTCCTGATAACTATCTATCTTGAGACTGGGTTTATCTTTGTCTAATACAAGCGGGAAGGGCTTAGTCGATACCAATCTTCTTCACCCCCTCCCTACCTTGATATTTGCATTTTTCTGTACTTATGATAATTTTATGTAACACTTGATATTGTTTTTTTGTGATTTGATCTTTACGGTAAATAAACATCATAAACTTATATCGGACTGTGTTGGAATACCCAAAAGCCCAAACATCCCCTATTTGTTTAATATAGCTGTATCCACGTCGTCTGAGTGTTTGAAGCAACAAATCGGTGTGAGCGCAGACGGGTGTCTGGAAAACTGGCAAATAATTGTTTGACCAGGAGAGTGGAAGAGAAGATTGAGAGAAGCGATTTGTCGTAAATAAGTCTGTCTTTACTCTCCTCCAGCACTCTGTGGAGCATCATATTTAATCTATACATTTCTATCACTGAGTTTTCATCATCATTCTACACTCTAAACCGGACCACTATTTCTAGACTCTTTCTCTCAAAATAAATTTACGACACACCCCCTCCCCCTTTTTTCACACTGCCAATATATTTCCCTTTACATTTTATTGTGTTCAAGGGATTTGTTGACTTTGGTTTACTGCATTTTTGTTAGGTTTAGTATTTTTTTAAATTTTTTAAATTAATGAAGAAAAATATCCCGTTCAACCTCTGATGGGTTATAATTAGGATATATATTGTTTTCAATTCCAAATAATATGAACAACTGCCGATATGAGGAAATGGCATCACATTTGTCCAATAATTGTAAATACGGACAATCACAATTATGCATATACGTTAAATAAATAAAATAACAAAAATTAATAATAAAAAAATAAATAAAAAGATAAAATAAAAAAATAATTTAAAAAAAACGAACAAAATCAAGAAGACACTCTGAACAAGAATAATATTAAAGTGGAGGGGTGTAAAGGTCTGGTGGTTCCAGTTATATAACTGACTTTAACAGATATTTAATTGACTTTCATCTGTTAAAAGTCATATGATATGTTAAACTGATATGTTTAACCTATCAGCCCTATTGTATGGGTCTGAAACATGGAGAACAACAAAAACATTAACCAAAAAGGTATGGACTTTCATAAATGGGTGCTTGCGCAAAACAGAAGGATTGAGGTGGAACAAGAAGGTCGCCAATATGGAACCGATGACAAGAACCAGACAAGTGCCACTTGAACAAGAAACGAGGAAAATGCTGGTGATGGAATAGATACATACTGATGTAACCTCTTGCTAGAATTACCAGGCAGTCCTTGTTCTGGAACCCCCAGAGTAAGAGAGGTAGGGGGTGACAAAAGATTGTTTTCTTTTAATAAAAAACGTTCCGTTCAACCCTTGATGGATTATAATAAGGATATATAGTGTGGTTAATTCAAGATAATCATTCTTATATCATCTGCCCACTCCACTCAGTCCACAGAGAGTAAATTAAAAATGTAAAATTATGTGAATATATGTGTATATTTAAAAAAAAAACCAAACAAACAAAAAATACGTTCTGAGACCAAGGAACACATGGAGAAGGGAACTGGAGAGAGACATGTAAAAACCTTGAGCTGATGGCACGGGACAGGAAGTCTTGGCATAAGTTTGTGAAAGGCCTATGGTTCTTGTGGAGCTGAAGGGTGATGATGATGTTTAACCTAGTTTTTAAAATGAAATTTTCTTGGCATTAATATTTGATAAATGTCTTTGTTCATCCGTTATCATTCTAATTTCTTCTTGTAGCTGTTACATGCTCATAATTGTTTAAGTAATATACAGTTGTGCTATATTGTGTAGCTCTCTAGGTAGGTGAGTTTTTAACAGTTTCTAGTGATGCTGGCGAGTTTTATGCCAGTTGTCTTATTTTTCATTACCCTACCGTTACTGAATATCACTGGACTATTTTTTTTTTTTTACTTTGTATTTAACTGGAAGCTCCACTCCGTCATCCATTCTGGAACCTTATTTTTTGAACCAATAGAACTTTATGTACTCTCAGGAGGTTTTTCCTGGTCCTCCAGATAGCTGGCTGCATCATTTGCAGATTGTCACATGAATTCCTCTCCTAGGTCATTAAACATTATAGCAATTAATGTCAGTGATAGTACAGGAATCCTAGACATTTCAGTCTTTGGTGAATTTTGATTTAATTTCTTCTGTATGTCTTGTCAAATCATGCAATCCTTCCTCAATTATTTTGTGCTTTTATTTTTACTATTTCTTCTAGACGGATAAGAACATTTGACATAAATCCTAGAGGAATATAATTGCTTTCGTGTTTGTCTCCAAGTGGATGTAAAATACTATAACTGCTTTTATTATTAATGATGTTATTAGTCATATTCTTATCTGTTCTCTTTGACCTTTTTAATTATTCATATCAAAACAAAAAAACAAGAGATGTCACACTGAAGTAGTAAATGTTAACTTTATATCACAGTTGTGTTAAACAAACTTAGCAGCTTAATTTTATTACTAATTATGTTACTGTTTATGAATCCCCTATTAATCTTCAGTTTTTTAACATTAATTTCTTGTTGATTTTATTTTTTAAGTGCTTAATTAATAGTCATCTAATGTATAAAGATGAAAACGAATTGCAAAAACAACATAAAGTTGCACTTAATTCAACCTGTGGCAGATATAAAATGAAAATCAACACATAAAAAAACAGAAACTATGAAGATTAGATGATCACCAAGCCCACTTAACATATCAACGACATCAGGTTTAAGCAGGTTCCAAGGCCTAGGAAGCATATTTACTGAAAATGGAAAACTTGACACAGAAATTGAAACAAGATGTCAAGAAGTCAGTGCAGTGACTTACCAACTGTCAACACTGCTCAAAAATCAGTATGGACACTAAACAACAGCTGATAAACAGTATATTCTTACCAACTCTTTACTATCAGTGTCAAACATGGTCCCTGACCAAAACACAGGAGAAGAAAATCACATGCTGTGAGATGAGGTGTTTAAGAAAAGCCATTAATGTTTACCAGGAGAGACAGACATCAGAAATGATGACATCAGAAATGATGACATCAGAAATGATGACATCAGAAACATTGTCGGAACTACATCCTGCATCAAGTATATAGACAGACAATTAAGTGGTTTGGCCATCTCATGAGAATGAAGGCCGATAAATTACCACTACACGCCGACAAAACAAGAAGATCAGGGTTCAGAGCACGGAGAAGACCAAGAAGCAGATGGACAGACAACTTTTCAGACATCCTACAACAACACAAGCTCACAGCAGCCATGGTGACACACTTGACTCAGGAACACAAACTTCAGCTACACACTTCGCTTCCCGGCAACAGTGGAAGGAAAAAGTAAAGTAATTCATACTCAGAAACAATAACAAGAAACCACTTATTTAGTGTCAATAAGTATTTTATACAACCTAACCTGAACGCAAGTAACAGCTGGAGTCAGCAAGTACTTGAAAATTACTAATTTTGAAGAAATTACAGAAGAGAAGCATCTTCTTCTTCTTCCGTCCTTAGCCACCGACCGTCAAAGCAGTCAGTGGCCATTACGCCTAGTGGCGTCTTAGGGCAACAGCAGATAGGTTTTCTTTGCCATTGTTTCCCATCATGCCTATTGGCGTCTTTAGGGCAATGGCAAATCAATCCATTTGCTGTTGTTTCCGTAATCGAAGTGACTGGCAAACGGAGTTAAATGGAGTTAATCCGATCATCAGAAGTTAAACCACTGTTGCAAAAGCATGAGAACACGGTGAAGGCTTCCCGCTAGAGAACCAACTGTAGTTGTGGCTCCAAAGGGAGCGAATAGGAAAATGAATAGCCCCTAGAATGGTCATTCAGGCATTTTGTTTTTTTACTAGTTGCTTTATGGGTATTTTATTTTGGTAGAATAAAAAGTAAAGTAGACAGCGAAATCCAGGAAGAACAGTTTGGTTTTAGACGGAACAGTGGAACAAGAGAGGCAATATTTTGCCTAAGAATATTAGCAGAAAAATATACAGAGGTCCAAAAAAGTATGTATATGTGCTTCATTGACTATAAGAAGGCTTTTGACAGAGTCCATCATGAGAAAATAATTGAATGCCTCAAAGACATAGGTATTGATGGAAAAGATATAAGAATACTCAGTAACCTTTATTGGGAGCAAACTGCCACAGTAAGATCTGGAAGGAATTATTCACCATACATAGACATAAAAAGAGGTGTCAGACAAGGTTGTGTGCTGTCCCCCTGCCTATTTAATTTATACACCGAAAAAATTTTCAGACAGATACAGGAAATACCAGGACTGAACATCAGTGGAAGGTCAATAAGCAACCTTAGATATGCAGATGATACCGTGTTGTTAGCTAAAAGCGAACAGGAGTTACAAGAACTAGTGAAGCAAGTGAACAGTATAAGTCATGAATATGGACTCGACATTAATATTGAGAAAACAAAAACTATGATAATTAGCAAAACAGACGATAAACCCACATTAAAGATAAGCGTAAATGGGGAAATCCTGGAACAAGTCAAGAGCTACGTATATCTCGGTCATATAATAACAGAAGATGGCAGATGTGAAACAGAAATCAAGAAGAGAATAGGAATGGCCAAAGCTACATTCAACAACATGAAACATATACTGACATCCAAACAGTTATCTCACAAATTAAAACTGAGAATCATAAAGTGTTATATATATTCTGCATTTCTGTATGGCGCAGAAACATGGACGATGAATAAGCAGTTGGAAGAAAGAATTGAGGCTCTTAAAATGTGGATATATAGAAGAATGGGGCGTATCTCATGGAAAGAGATGAAAACAAATAAGGAGGTCCTAGAAAATCTAGGTATGAAAAGAGAACTAATGAGGGAGGTCAAAGTTCGACAGCTAAAATACTTTGGCCACATAAAAAGGCATAACACCTTGCAGAAGACCATAACAGAAGGGAGAGTTGAAGGCAAACGTGCAAGGGGAAGACAGCGCTATAAGTGGGAAGACAACATCAAGAGATGGACAGGAAAGAGTCTATCAGAGTGCACCATCAAGACAAGAGACAGAAGACGTTGGAGATCCATTACAGCCAACCTTCGTTGTGGAGATGGCAACTGATGATGATGATGATTTTTGTATACTTTCCAAAACAAAATTAAAACAATTTTCCTTCCAATCACTCTTTCCTTCCATTATTAACCTAAGTCAGCGATTTTCAACCTGTGCGCCGCAGCGCCCTGACTGATGGTCAGGGGCGCTGCAGATTTTTTTCGTATTTAACTGTAAAGAAAACATAGAGCTGTGGGAAATTTCATTTTTGGTGTTTGTCAACCCACGTGACCCCGGAGAAATTTAACTTTTGATGTTGGCCAGCCTTTGAAGTCCCGCTCCCCCGACCCGCTGTTACGTGCAGTCTTTGATATCTTACAATATAATACATTTGTATGCTTGTTATGTTCGCAAATATTTTGTAAACAAAATAGATACTTTTTAGTGCTTAAGGAAAAGTCATTATTGAGTTACTTCCCTTGAAAGGAGTGTCGTCACTTTCGATCGAACTCCGCGGATGAATCCAGTTTTACTGCGATTTATTCTTTGTTTGGGTAGAAATAGGTTGTTCTTGCTTCAGTGTATCTATGGCCTGAATTTATGTGTATTGTTTGTCTGGGTAGGACGAGTCTGTCTTATATCTGAATATCTTTGCATGTCTAAGTCGAACTATATGGTCTTTTGTCGCTTGAAAGGTCAAAGGGCTGTTCGGCGGATGTGTCGCTAGAGAGGTGTGATTTGGCTTCGCCCTGATGATGGGGCTGTGGTTTTTTGAATCGGCTTGTCGCCGGAAAAAGTGATCGATATATGTGTAGGGGAAAGTGATAGACGTTTAGACCTATCCTGTATGCTTTACCCCAGTGTTTATTCTTATTGCCAAGGAATGGCAGAATCATATTTCTGATACCAAGGTAACAAAAGCACTTCTTATGAACTCTTGCTAAGCCACCGTTTCTCGATAGACACGATTTGTACGTCTGAGGGAATATTTAACTAGATGAAGATGACATTCATTTCTAGCAGCACTATATTTTGTATGATGAAGTCAATTGTATCATGATAGAATCTACGGAGCAATGAGAACATTTAATGAATGACTAACTTTAATACAGATTCATTATCTGTATCCAAACGTGAGTGACAGCTCGCGAGAGAAGCCATCTTGTATCCAAATATTTTGTGACTTTCAAGAAGAGAAAGGGATGCCCCGTATTATCGCTTGATGAGTCCAGAGATCACTGCTACACATGAGAACCCATTACTAGCGGTTCAATATGATTATATGAAAAATATGTGCTGAACATTATTTAAAGGAATCTTCGCTAGACGAGGTTAGGTCTAGAAGCCATCTTGAATGTTGTTTATAATCCGACGTGCTTTGGTCAGTAAACTCAGATGATATATATATATATGGGCAATACTGAGTGCTTGTCTACTGACAGTCCATTATGCTATTATTCTACATGAGTGCCCATATATCATTGCGAGACCATTTATCCACTGTACCATGATGTATTATGTCAACCTGTGATTTGTCACTATCCGTGCTGTCGAGTGTGTACGTCCAATTAAACTGTAGCAAAGGTACACAGTCGTTGGTGTCGATGACTTCCAGCCATACATGAGTGTAAGAAAAAGACCATTTGTCAACACCACGAACTCTTCTTATCATTCGCATATTATACTCTCAATCTATGTCTACACACCACTGCGTAGGTCGAGTTGACATTCCATACTCAAACCACGAGTTACACAACAACACAGCATTTAACTCTGGTGATGTTCTAGTCGTTTTACCGAGTGCTATTGATATGGTGTCCATTATGGTTGGAGAGTCCGTGGGAAAACAGCTTTTGCCCATTCATTTGTCGGACAGTACAATCAGCCATCAAATTCAAGATTTAGGAGAAGATCTTAATGAACAGATTATAGAAAAAATGAGGGGGAAGGACTTTGCTTTGCAGCTTGATGAGGCCACTGATAGCAATAGAGATTTGACATTGTGGACAACTTCATGGCGGAAAATAAAATAAACTAGGCTCATTGTGTTGGTGTGTGTACCGATGGTGCTCGTTCAATGTCGGGCTGTTACAGTGGCCTACAAGCCCTCATCCGCGGCAAAGCTCCTGAGGCTGTTTGGACCCATTGTATCATACATAGGGAAGCACTTGCTTCACAGTATTTGAGTGTTGATTTGAATGAAGTCCTGCAAACTGTCATAAATATGGTGAACTTTATTAAAACTCATAGATCTAGATTTTTCAGTAAAATGTGTCACGATATGGGGGCGAAGCATACGTCTCTCTTATTTTATAGCAGCACTCGATGGCTTTCCATAGGAAATGTATTATCGCGCATTTTTGAACTTAGGCGGGAACTCTATTCTTATCTTGAAGAAGAAAACCGTGTCAGTGCTAAGGGCTTTCTGGACACTGACTTGCGGTTAAAAGTTGCATATCTCTGTGATCTTTTTGAAAAGTTGAACTCCTGCACGGAAGTGAAACTCATTTGATTCAACTTATGGACAAAGTTTCGGCCTTCAAAAAGAAGCTGAGAAAAATCAATGAAGGAGGAAAAATGGACTACTTCCCAGGTTTGCAGCTGTTCATTACAGACAATGAAATAGATTTTAGTGCAGATATTGTTTCTATAATTCAAGGACACTTATCTCAACTCAGTGTTCATTCTGAAAAATACTTTCCTGAAAACTGTGACAGGTTTCCGTGGGTTCAGAATCCCTCCAGTAGTGATGCTCCTTCGGACTTCAGTACTGCAGAAGAGGAAGCACTGATAGAACTTTCATCAGACTCTTCACTACAAGCGACGTTTCCATCCATGGCAATTCCAAAATTTTGGTATTCAGTAAAACTGGAGTTCCCAAGCTTGAGCAAGAGAGGACTGAAGGTATTAATTCATTTTGCAACCTCCTATCTCTGCGAGACTGGGTTTTCAGCAGTGGCTATCATAAAAACCAAGTTCAGATCAAGACTTGATGTGGAGAAGGAAATGAGGGTAGCTGTATCTCAATTGGTGCCAAGATTTTACAAGCTGTGTAACAACAAGCAAGCTCAAGTTTCACACTGAGGTTACAGGTACTTTATTCATCATATTTTTTTTTTAGTTTTACTGTACAAGTTTTTTGTTATGGAGATTCAATCATGAGTGCAGTATATCAGTGAATAATTTTCAGATAAAAATTTAAAAAATGTTAGAAAGAAACTACTTTATCTGTGCTGTTTTCTTTTTTTATAGTAAAGGTTTTCAAAGTGCCCTTTGTGTATATTTTTTCTTGTACATGTAATTTTTTCACAGATTGTCCAATTGCATTTTTTTTTAAATTACATTTTAAAATTACATTGTTTAAAAGCCTTTCCAAAGCTCTCCTGCTCAAAAAAAGTTAGGCTAAATGTCGAAATATTGCTAGAGTTTTTACCAGTTATCCCACAGGGGAGCCATGGACTCAAAAAGGTTGAAAACTGCTGACCTAAGTAGTTACTGGAATACCACAATCAGCTGAATGAATTACTGTTACCCCAACATTTGTCTGTCTTGTGCCAGTGCAATGGTCTTACCTATCCATTTCTATGTAGTCTGCTAAGCATTTCTTTTCTTTGATCTTCACCCCCTCAATCCTTTTAAAACCTTTTTTAAATTTTTCTCAAGGACTGTCCCATTAAGGTCCTGCAGCTGTCGTGTGTGACATGATCTATGTATGATCATATATGATACTCCACTGACCTTTCTAAAACATATTTTTTGTCCACCTGTATGTAATTTCATTCTAGTTCAACTTTTTGACTTCTACGTTTCACATACACACACATGTATTATGTAAGGAATCTTTCTGTGAATGTCTTACATCAGGCACAGCTGCAAATGACTTACATAGCACAATATATCAGTCTTGTAAGGAAATTTTATTTCAGTATATAATATAAAAATAAAATTCAACCACTTGCACAAAATTTTGTTGTAATAGATTCAGTCACTGGAAACCACAGTGAAAAGCAAACAGTTTGAATCAAACATTCCTCAAAACTTGCAGGTTGGTTATTTAAAAAAAAATAAAGTTTTTGCCACAACACATAATTTTCTGAGAGACATTTTACAATAAAAACAGTTGTGAAAACAAATACCCCAATGGCTTAATTACTGAGGTATTATCGTCAGGGTTATGCTTGTATGATAAACAATGCATACAGTAAATTTTGGCTATTTTAAAGCTGTATTCATGCAATGTATATGTTTGATACACACAGTCCTGTCTGAATAAATTAAAAGCTCTTCAAAACCATTGGTTAAAAAAAGAAAAAAAAAAGAAAATCAATTATCACACAATCAAAAGGTAAAACAATATTCCGCTTAAATTGTGTCCATTAAGAATGCTGCCAGGTGAATGTACATAAATGTATGTAATGACACAGCAAAATGATAAGTTACTGTTAATTTTTATAATGAGTGTAACATATACGTACCATGCTATCTCATCATATATGTCCTAATCAGGTGCAGCATTTAATATATCACTGTTATTTTAGAATATGGTCTTGAACTATGTATAGGCCTATCTATATTGTCATATACAGGATTTGTGCTAAGGCAGAGACATATAAGGCACATAACTTGAACAATAAGTGTGTTAGATAAAAGGCATATTTCTAAAATTTAAAAACAGATTTTGTGCAAAAGGGGGGGGGGGGGGAAGAGAAGAAGAAGAGAGAAAAGTAAATTATTCAACAAACTTTGTGCATAGTGCGGAGATATACTTCATGCTCACTTCAGTTCTATATGTGTATACTGCTGACTTGCAAAGTCTGTGGCAGTTTGGTTTCTGGCAGGGGTGAACCCTGGTCTACCACATGAAAAGTGGGTATGCTAACAACTACTCTGATGTGTATATTTATGTCTCAGGGGTCTCTGCGGAGGTAAAGAAAAAACAGCTACTGCTTCATCATAATAATGTTAGGCTGTGCATGAGGCTGGCGACAATCTGACCATGTAAACCTCAAGTGTTATAGACACAAGAACATGTGTTTGATGTAGACAACCTCAAGTGTTATAGACACAAGAACATGTGTTTGACGTAGACAACCTCAAGTGTTATAGAAACAAGAACATGTGTTTGATGTAAACAACCTCATGTGTTATAGACACAAGAACATGTGTTTGACGTAGACAACCTCAAGTGTTATAGAAACAAGAACATGTGTTTGACGTAAACAACCTCAAGTGTTATAGACACAAGAACATGTGTTTGACGTAGACAACCTCAAGTGTTATAGACACAAGAACATGTGTTTGACGTAGACAACCTCAAGTGTTATAGACACAAGAACATGTGTTTGACGTAGACAACCTCAAGTGTTATAGGCACAAGAACATGTGTTTGACGTAGACAACCTCAAGTGTTATAGAAACAAGAACATGTGTTTGACGTAGACAACCTCAAGTGTTATAGACACAAGAACATGTGTTTGACGTAGACAACCTCAAGTGTTATAGACACAAGAACATGTGTTTGAAGTAGACAACCTCAAGTGTTATAGACACAAGAACATGTGTTTGATGTAGACAACCTCAAGTGTTATAGACACAAGAACATGTGTTTGACGTAGACAACCTCAAGTGTTATAGAAACAAGAACATGTGTTTGATGTAGACAACCTCAAGTGTTATAGACACAAGAACATGTGTTTGATGTAGACAACCTCAAGTGTTATAGACATAAGAACATGTGTTTGACGTAGACAACCTCAAGTGTTATAGAAACAAGAACATGTGTTTGACGTAGACAACCTCAAGTGTTATAGAAACAAGAACATGTGTTTGACGTAGACAACCTCAAGTGTTATAGACACAAGAACATGTGTTTGACGTAGACAACCTCAAGTGTTATAGAAACAAGAACATGTGTTTGACGTAGACAACCTCAAGTGTTATAGAAACAAGAACATGTGTTTGACGTAGACAACCTCAAGTGTTATAGAAACAAGAACATGTGTTTTGACGTAGACAACCTCAAGTGTTATAGAAACAAGAACATGTGTTTGACGTAGACAACCTCAAGTGTTATAGAAACAAGAACATGTGTTTGACGTAGACAACCTCAAGTGTTATAGAAACAAGAACATGTGTTTGACGTAGACAACCTCAAGTGTTATAGAAACAAGAACATGTGTTTGACGTAGACAACCTCAAGTGGTATAGAAACAAGAACATGTGTTTGACGTAGGCAACCTCAAGTGTTATAGAAACAAGAACATATGTTTGACGTAGACAACCTCAATTGTTATAGAAACAAGAACATGTGTTTGATGTAGACAACCTCAAGTGTTATAGAAACAAGAACATGTGTTTGACGTAGACAACCTCAAGTGTTATAGAAACAAGAACATGTGTTTGACGTAGACAACCTCAAGTGTTATAGAAACAAGAACATGTGTTTGACGTAGACAACCTCAAGTGTTATAGAAACAAGAACATGTGTTTGACGTAGACAACCTCAAGTGTTATAGATACAAGAACATGTGTTTGACGTAGACAACCTCAAGTGGGGCATGTGAATGATAGCTTCATACTCCATAAGGCCTGAAACAGGAGAGGATGTTGACAACAACTACTCAGCCTGAAGGCAAATTTTACTGAATGACCTGATCTTGCATCAAAGGCTGGCATATTACAAAATATTGTGCCAAACTGAAAATATGTTATACATGGTACAGTTGACATTCAAAAATCCGGCCATCGATAATCCGGTTCGTTCAGATTTCCGGCATGGATTTCGGAGCGCATTTTTAAATTTACCGCGTTGGCTCGCCACTGTTTTCTGGAGCAGTTTATGTTTTGATGCAGCTGTTGGGTCTTGCTTGCACGTGTTAACAGGCATTCCTGCTCATTCCTTCTCATTTTATCATTTATTTGCTGCTGTTTAGCCCCATTATGGATTCAGCAAATAAAAGAAGTGGTGTAAAACGTAAACATCGTGCATTGTCGATCGCAGATAAAGTAGTACAGGTAGTCATTTTCTGTTAAATATATACAGAATATATAACCATAAAAAATCCGGCATTTTCAAAAATCCGGCACTCCTCAGATCCGGAGGTTGCCGGATTTTTGAATGTCTACTGTAGTAGCTAAGGAAGTGAATACTACAGTCTGGTAATACTGCATAAGCTCCAGTAATACAACAGTAGCTTGGGAAGAGAATAATATGGTCTGGTAATACTGCACATCAAATGTGAAGTCAGTCCTATTGTATGGCTCAGAGACATGGAGAACAACAAAGACAACAACCAAAAAGCTACAGACTTTCATAAATGGGTGCTTGCGTAGAATAGAGGGATTAAAATGGTATGACAAAGTTACCAACGTGGAACTAATGACAAGAACTAGACAAATGCCAGTGGAACAAGAAATGAGAAGAAGACGATGGCAATGGATAGGACACACACTGAGGAAACCTGTTGATAGCATTACAAGGCAGTCCTTGTTCTGGAACCCCCAGGGCAAGAGAGGCAGAGGAAGACCAAGAAGTACATGGAGAAGAGAGTTGAAAACAGAGGTGAAAATGATGAGGAAAACATGGAAAGAACTTGAGATGATGGCACGTGACAGGAGGACTTGGCATGTGTTTGTTGAAGGCCTATGCTCCTATGGGAGTGGAGGGTTATGACAATACTGCACATGCTCCAGTAATATAATAGTAGCTTGGGAAGTGAATTACACAGACATAATACTGCAAACGCCATATCTGGAAATACTGCAAATGCCCTAGAAAAACAACCATGCATATTACTGATTAAAAAAAAATAAAAAAACAACCATTGTGAAATACCCTTTGAACTCTTTCTCTCCCATGTGTCACATATACGCTAGTAGTGGATCCACTTTTTATCTGTACACTGTACTACATAGAATTCACAACAATAGATTTCATGTTCACATTTTGTTAATATCAAATCTGATGTAATCTTTTAACTACTCAACCACTATTCCTCAAGTCTCTGTCAACAACCATAATTAAACTTAGTGTATGGTTGAAAACATGGCTAGATGAAAATAACATTTGTTGTGTAGCCTGGAAAAAATCCTATAAGACCACAGTTTTACACAATGTCACAACCCCCTGTCTAATGCCAACAGAAACAATTTTCAGACCGCTGACTGAAATACTATCTATCCATCTATCGAACAAATTAAAATTTGGACAAACGAGTTCGTGAATATGGTGGGCAACAAAAGCAAACTGTCGATCATGTCCTACAATAATTTTGTTTCTATGATAGAAACAGACTGGCATCATGGCTGTCACCAACCCCCTGAAGGAGAAACTGTGTGGCAGTGATAAAATCCTGAGACAGCCCCTTTTATGCAGGACAGCAAAAGAGGAAAAGATGAAGAAAACCGATGATGATAGTATTGTCCCGTTTAGTTCGGTGGTCATAGTATTGTCCTGTTTAGTTCGGTGGTTTCTGAGAGGACAAGAAAGAACAGGGCTACAGCTCCTTCAAGCATGTTGGTGACTAATATGAGGTCAAAGACATTTCTACAGAAACCTCAGCTGGAAAGGCAACATAAATGTTTTGGTACATGCTTCCTGGAAGGTGAGCAAGTGGTGGATCCATGCTCTATAAGGCCTGGTGCAGACGAGTGTTTCTTGCTGCGCGTTTCTCACGCGTGATGAATGAAAGAGTAGGGATTTACAGACAGTCTTGCTCGGCTGCGCAGCATGTAAATCCCTACTCTTTCATTAGTCACCCGCGAGAAACGCGCAGCAAGAAACGCTCGTCTGTAAAGAGCCCCAAGGAACAAAAATGGAAAAGAAGAAGAAGAATAGTCAGCATGACCTTATACTTAACCAAACCGTATGTCTTCATGTCTATTGTCCAATTTCATAAAAAAGTTTATCACAATGCATACATATCTTCTTCAAGTACCATGCCTAGTGGCGTAGGAGATCATGTCTCTCCACAACTTCCTTACATATTTTACATGAACTATTAAGCTCATGATTACTGCTGACTAATGGGCAACATTTTTATTGTCTTTCTTGTTTTTTTTCCAGCTCTACCATTTTTTTTTTTTGGTTTCTTTTAAATCCTTCACATGCACACAAATGTATTTTTCATTGCAGGGGAAGATTTTCTCCCCTCCTCACTGAAAGAAAAAAAAAAACCCCCAAAAGCTAAATCTTTTTGATAAAAAATGACTTTTGCCATGTTTATTATCATTTATAAAAAAACTATTCCAAAACTTTAAAAAAAAAAAAAAAGTATACTTAGAAAGAAACATATATCACTTATAAAACACAGATGGCTATAATATAGATCAAATAATGCAAACAAACTTGGCCCTTTCTTTAAGTAAAAGTCAGTTCCCCACAGCAGTATTATAATGCACACTCCACACATGAAAGCTATAAAGAGTTAGGTATCATAATGACAATACTAGCCGTCAGAAAGCAGGCAATAATGCAAATTTCATGGTGACACATATTATCATGCTACAGATGATAATTAGTAGTCTGGAAAAAACAGTGATAGAAGGCATGGTCCCTGGAAAAAGGGGAAGGGATCGACCTAGACGACGGTGGACCCAGGACATCACAGAGAGTCTGAACTTGTCTTTGGCTGATGCAGGTCGACTTGCCCAGAATCGTGATGCGTTCAGAGCAGCTGTAATAGAGACAACGTTCTGGAAAGAATACGTCACATGATGATGATGACAGATGAATATGAAAACCACGAAGGCATATTGCCATTATGTAGCCAAGAGGACCTGAGGAAGGTCTGCTTTGCCAGGGTTAGCATTCTTTTCTTGAGATCAATCCAATTTCTTCTGTGTTACATCTTGCTTTCATTAGTTTTATATTAATTACACTGACAAACAACATTTTTCTTTCTTATATAAGAATAAGTGTTCTTAGGTCAGTTTCTTGCGCTGATTTCAAATCTGAAATCCGTTTATCTCTATCACGTCGGGTTCTTAAGATATTTGTGATTAAATATATTTTTGGGAAACCGTTATTTGCTCCTTTCATTTTTACTATATAACTTATTAAAAATTAATAAAATGCAAAATAATTCTACTTTTTATACCGCTAAAAGATGCATGACATATGTTACAATATGTTTCAAATAGTTACTGTATTTTGAAATAATTCTGAGCGAAATATGGCTTCTAGAAGTTGTAGAAATTCGGCTGATCTGTTCTGTTACGTGTGTGGATATTTTACCGATCGTGTTCACCAGAAAAACTTTACACCATTACTAAAGAAAGCATATGAACTTTATTTCGATTCGAAAGTTGATGATGCAAATAAATCTTAGAAGCCAAATGCTGTTTGTTTGACTTGTGCAAATACATTGGCAGGTTGGTTACGAAAATCGCCGAAGCATAAGTCGATGCCTTTAAGAGTGCCAGTAATATGGCGTAAACCGACAAATCACGCTACTGATTGTTACTTCTGCTTGACAAATATCCATGGTTTCACTTTTAAAACTAGAAAGTCTGTGGTTTATCCAAATATTGAATCGGTTTCGAAACCAGTGCCTCATGATCCAATCACGTGTCCGATCCCAGTTCCACCAGAACAACATCCTTTGGACGTGAATGAACCATCAGAAAGTGATAGTTTACCTGCTTTAGAAACTAATTCTGACTCGGATTATATACCGGTGAATGATGGTGTTCACTTAATTAACCATTCAGAATTTTCAGATCTAATACGTGATATCGCTCTTACCAAAGGACAAGCGGAATTACTCGGTTCGCGACTCAAAGAATGGAATCTTTTAGCGCCCAATACTCCGATATCTAAATTTCGTCATAGACACAGAGAACTTGTTCAATACTTTGAGATGGATGATGACATTGCTATTGCAAAGATGTAAACGGTCTAATGGTGCACCTCGGTCATGAGCACATAGTCAACGAATGGCGACTTTTCATCGACTCTTCCAAGACTAGTCTAAAAGCCGTGTTATTGCATAACGGACATTTATTTTCATCAATTCCAGTCGCCCACTCTGTTCATATGGAAGAAACTTATGACAATATGGCTATACTTTTGGCAAAAATAAAGTACAATGACTACCAATGGCGGATTTGTGGAGACCTAAAGGTCATTGCAATTCTCACGGGCATGCAGACTGGGTATACTAAATTTTGTTGCTTCCTATGTGAATGGGACAGCCGCAACAGACAGAACATTATGCAAGAAAGGTGTGGCCTATCAGGGATCGTATGCAACTCGGGCATAAAAATGTAATACACGAGCCATTAGTTAACAAAGACAGCATCATTTTACCACCGTTACATATAAAGTTGGGGCTCATGAAGAATTTCGTAAAAGCGTTAGATAAAACGAGCAAAGCTTTCACTTATCTTCGAGAAAAGTTTCCGCAAGTTAGCGGTGCAAAGATAAAGGAAGGTATCTTTGTAGGACCTCAGATTAGGAAAGTTATTGCAGACAAACAATTCGAGAACTTGTTACATGGTAGTGAACTTCGCGCATGGATGGCATTCAAATCGATCGTCGATAACTTTCTGGGAAATCACAAATCTGTCGACTATGTGCATATTGTTAAGCAGTGCATAGATGCATACAGAATTATGGGCTGTAACATGTCCCTCAAAATCCATTTGCTCGATTCGCATCTTGACTTTTTCCCTGACAACCTTGGCGAAGTCAGCGATGAACATGGAGAACGATTCCATCAAGATATCGCCGTAATGGAGTCACGTTATCAAGGACGGTGGAGTGTGACCATGCTTGCCGATTATTGTTGGATGCTTCATCGCGATGTACCACATGCCATTCACCGACGAAAGTCGACTGCAAAGAAATTCAAGCCTACATAACTGTTGTACTTCTTGTACAAATGATGTTGTAATACTGTATGCTTTGTTAAAAAACTTCAATTGCGTATTTCTAGAGATCCCGACCTGATAGAGAAAAACGGTTTGCAGATTTAAAAACAGCGCATTAACATTGACCAGAAAAACATAGAAATGTTAGAGAAAGAAAAAAAAAATTTTTTTTTGTTAGCCAGTGTTATCTTTTTCACTCCCGTTGTTCTAGCAACATCATAGTTAACATAAAAACTATAACCACAGTTGCTAGCTCTTATATATCTACAGAATAATTGTATAGAGTGAGCCAAAAGGAACTGAACACATATATTACAAAAAATAAAACTTCCTTATTTACAGTGTTATTATTAAAGTAATTTTTAGAAAAACCCCTATCAATGTTACAACCAATGGCCTACATGACTTCTGATGAGTGGCCAATGTTCCTTCTCATTGCTAAAGTGACAATACCATACTCACATTAACTTATCTGCATCCATTCACTCAATGAAAAACATAAAATGGAAACTGTGAAATGACATTCCTTGAAGGCCCAAAAAAGTTGTCAGAAATAAAAAGTCTTAAAGGCCATTAATTGTTAGCATTAATCAGATGTTTATAACAGTAACAATGTTATAGCTGTTACTTTTAGATCATCCCGTACTTGGCACTACACAATGTTTATGCACTAGTTTGTTATCTTTTACCATGAGTTGTGTACCATACAATAAACTGTCTCATATATACATTCCAAAATGTTACCAGATAAACATGTAATAACTCACTGATAAAAACTAGATGTAAAAATCCAAAATAGTTTGCACAGAAAACAATTAAAACTCAGAAGAGACATCTCCTGCAATCACAATGATGGTCCACTGCGGTCAGGTCTTAAACTTATTGACAGACACAGTCCTTTGGAAATGACAGGCAGATAATACTTCACAACACCTTGCACAAGAAATAAATCTGTGTGCCTTTATAACAACGCAGAATAAATACTAGTTCTTATCTCAAAACAATAATGTATGACTATAATATGGATGTCTAAAATAAGATTATATGATAAACTGGTAAACTCAGTGATCTTAAAGTACACTGCACTAGTTAGTTGCTTATCCTTTACAGGACGTGGCAATCAACCCCAGCTTTTATTGGCTGTTTGTGATTTTTCTAGGCAATTTTTTCATTCAGTAGTTTGCCATTGCTTTCTGAACAGTACAGCGCTTATACCATTGTTAAAAATCCACACAAAGCGATCTGCTACCAAACCGCCTGCAGCAAGTTTCGAACCTGGTATATCTGGATTATGAAACTGCGTTCATATCCATTAGGCCACAGACGCCGACACACTGCACTAGCTTAGTCAAATCTGCTGTCACCTTTAGCAGGTCTTTGTAAGGAGATCTTTTTTCTAACAATCCCAAAATCTAACATGAAACACAACAGATCATTGAAATACACTCCTGTTTCTTTAACATCTGCCAGATGACATCAACATTCCCATCAACACATCCAGGAAAAAACGGATAGACTTAATAAGTATAGCAGCCTTTTTCATGAGTCTAAACAACATCTGGAAGTCCTCTCAGTACAGCACAAGCACAAAATTAGGATTATATCAGAGCTGAGTGCTTTATGTGCTTCTCTATGGCGCGGAGAGCTGGAGAGTTACAGAGAAGGAAATGTCAAAATTGTCCTCTTTTCACACAACATGCCTAAGAAAAATTCTCTGAATCTTTTGGTCGAATACCATCACCAACCAAGATCTGCTTACTCGGAGCAAGCAAGAGGACATGCACACCATCATAGCTGGCAGACGCTGGAGCTGGGTTGGCCATGTCCTCAGAAGAGACCCCAATGCCATCACAAGAACAGCTATGCTATGGACCCCTGAAGGAAAACGAAAGAGAGACCGACCAAAAACAACTTGGTGGAGGACTGTGGAGGCTGAGGTGCAAAGAATGAACCAGAGTTGGGGCATTGTACGAAGGATGGCCGCCGACCGAGCAAAGTGGAATCAATTTGTTGTTGCCCTACAAGACGCCACCAGGCGTAATGGCCACTGACTGCTTTGACGGTCGGCGGCTAAGGATCAAAGAAGAAGAAGAAGCCTTAAAACAATGGGAACAGCCAAATATATGCAGCAAATTAAATGAAGTTTGAATGCGGACATGAATAACAAATGCCATTTCAAATGCATAAACATTTGATAAATGAAGCAAACAAATGAAGATTCAGTTGTTAATTTTTGCCTAGAGTGAAAGCCAGCATATCTGAAAGAAAAAAAAACAAACAGTATTAATTTTAAGATGCACAGAAAAAGGATTCAGTACTATGAACTGTCATATACTATATATCATTATACAATTAAGTTAAAATACACTGAAGTAATTTAGTCACAATTATTATTTTGAAAAAAAACAAAAAACCGCCCTGTATAGTTCCCAGAGATGTTTGAGAAGACACAGAAAGATAAGGACTTCTGCTCCTTCAGGTATGTGGTAAGATGTGACTAAATTATCAGGTTGGTAACGGGGCTAGGCAACCTTATCATGTACAATAAACTGCTACAAAAACCATAATTGTAAGAGCACACAAATGATTTGGTGTGAGCTTCCTGTTAGGTACCAGCTATAGTTGTCACTCTATGCTCCATAATGAGCAAAAGGTAAATGATGATGATGATATGACAACAGGAGGTCAACTATGACACAGTAGCCATGAAACATGTTGTCAAAAGTAAACATTTGAAAAAACTAAATCAATTTCATAAACAAGCTGCTGTAAGTCCTTCATATATGTACTACAGATATCTTGCTACACACATTTCATATGTGTGTTACTGACTTAAATCTGTGACATGAATCTTGCTACACATATTTCATATGTGTGCTACTGACTTAAATGGAACCAGGCCAGGAGGAAGACAGCCGATAGGATAGTCTGGCGCTCTCTCTTCCAAACCTCTACACCTCACGGTAGAAGGGGAACGACTAAGTAAGTAAGCTACTGACTTAAATCTGTGACATGAATCTTACTACAGATATTTCATATGTGAAGTCTGCTCAGAACCATCAATTGTACAAAACTGTTTAAGGTTTTCCTTCCTTCCCTTTTTTTTTAACTCCGTATGGAGCACAGGACCACCATTACAGTAGCCACCATGCAGGAAGTCTGCACCACAGAACTTACATGTTTTTATAGTGACAATTTCTGCAGTAATTTCTTTGATATGGTGGGTTTGCCAGCTCCATGCACAACCTTACTTTAGTTTACCTCTTACAATACTGCATGGCAGAAGTAGTGTTCCTATTCTAGGTCTCAACAGAGACCTCTGGTGGCCACACACACACCTCTGGGTTTACAGCACTAAATAACATAAAAGCTCTAACCAAAAATTAAAATGTTTCTGAATTATTGGCTAAAGGACAGTAAAGTCTTAACATAAAAATAATGAAATCATATTTTATTTGAATGCTTGCCTAAACTAACCCCTTGGGGCCGATATGCATTGCATGTTAAATTGGGATGTCATCTCAGAATTATAAATAAGTCCAGTTTTCTAAGCTTCAGGCTAGAATTCAGCTCTTTGTTTTTTAGGACTGTACTTTAGTAACCTGTCTATAATAAAGACAGAAGAGCTTTAAAAATTAAAGCTTCCTTAAAATTTAAGATAATTTAATTTTTGTTAAAGAAATGCCTACATGTTGTAAAATAAAAGTGGTCCCAAAGCAGACTGTCACAGCGTTATTTCGCTGTGCATTTTATGTCTAGTGTTCGTTGAAAAGCCAGTCAGGAAAGGCTGAAGTTAGCCGAACCGGCAGGTCATGTGACTACCGGAAGTCGGGAGGAAAAGGCGCAAAATTTGTGAGTGAGAAGTTAGCCTCTGTCCAGGAAGGACATGTATGTTTTCCCTTATGCCAGCTAGATTGCTGCGTGTTCTATATTGGAATACTATAAGCTGAGTGCCTGCCATGTTATCAGATCTTGGTGATTATTACGTTGTTAAGTCTATAGCAGTGAAGTGTCTTGATCATATTGTCTAAGGCCATAGTTTGATAATATGTCGATGATTATGAATGTGTCATTGTCATAGCTTTTGCCGCTCAGGTGAGCGATATTCACAGCAGCCATTTGTGGTATAGTTTGTACCTTCTTGTGTGGAGGTGATAGTTTAAGCTGCTGAGGCAGGTTTACAGTGGTATTCTCATACTTGTATGTGATGCGTTATGATGGCCGAGTGAGGCCTTATTGTGTATATATTTTCATTAAAGAGAAGTACCTGTTAAAGGTGTTTATTACTTTTGTCAGCCATTGTTTGTGTGGTCATACCCTTAGGAGGGCGATCCTATAGTTGATATTATAAACCCACACAGCGGCGGTGTCACCCTTGGATGTTCTCTATGATAAGTGGTTCCTGACACAGACACTGCCGTAGGGGAGTGAAGTGTTAAAGACTTCACTGTACTAGGTCCAGCATCGAGAGGTGGGGTCACCAGTTCCCTTCCTCATTGCCTTTTCCTTCCCTAACTCAAGTGCAAAGTCAGGTACCCATTTACAGCTGGGTAGACTGAAGCATGTCGATACCGTGAATTGAACCCGTCACCTTTGCCGCGAGAGACCAGCGCTCTAATCACTCTGTGAATTGGACACTCCTACATGTTGTACCTGGATGTATGGCCACAATAACAACACTGCTACAAGTCATAAAGTAAGAAAACATTAATTCACATATTTACCATGAGCTTGATGTATCAGGCAAATCTCAGTTGTACTCTATTGTGACAGCTTTGGTTTTCAGGTACTCATTCAGGGCTTCTTGACCTGGACAAATATTTGAGCAAAGTGTGTGAATCAGCTCATTTAAACACACTCTCGTGTTCTCTCACACACACAAATACTGAGAGAGAGAGAGATAGAGGGGGGGGGGGGGGAAGAGAGAACAGCAAATAACAAAAGTTTTCATAATTAAGAACACACAAAACTTAGGCCCTGACTTCTAGTAACATACCAGGCTCATCCTTTATACTTTAAATACAAATTACAAACCTAGTTTGTCCTTACAACTTGAACCCACATTAAAATTATTTGTATTAGCATAAAATTAAGCGTCTGAAGTGACCTTTTGAACTGCTATTAAGCTTGAAATCTAACTCAATCCCAGTGTCTTCATTATACATAGCATTCTCTTTGTTACAAAGTCACAAATGTATGATTTATCAACTATAAAAACACTCTTTACAGTATCCGTCGATATATCTACACGCAAAATCTTCAACCTGGCATTTGCTGCGAAAGAGTGATGAGCTCAGCAGCCCTAGCTAAACAATTTTCACAATTTTATATCAGTAATGGTCAGTTTCTATTTCCTGCGGGATTACAACTGAATATTTTGAAGGGTACAAGAGAGTGAAAAGAAAAAATGGTGATGATGAGGAAGGTTTTTATCATAAGTAAATGGAACATGAAAGGAGAACTAGATACACAAAGAGAGGTTCAGAACATACCTAGATCTTTGCCAAAGCCTGATTGTTTAAATCCACCAAAAGGTGCTGCCACGTCAGTTTTGTTATATGTGTTGACAAACACTGTTCCAGCCTGCAGACTGTCTGCTACTCTCATAGCCTTATCAAGGTCACGTGTGAAGACACCAGATGCTAAACCGTATTCAGTATTGTTAGCACTTTTGAGCACACCTTCAATGTCTCTGAAAAAATGTAAAAAAGACAGCACACCTTCAATGTCTCTGAAAAAATGTAAAAAAGACAATGAAAATCAATTGTTCATCCCTACTTAAATGACTGGGTACACAGGTCAGGTACTAATTAACCCTTAACTGACTGGCCATAGTTTGGGGTCACTACTGCAGTTGCCCCCCCTTGCAGGAAGTCTGTGTAAAAACTATTCATTTGTTTTCAGTGGTGCTTTCTGTAGCAATCTGTATATGTGATGAGGTTGCCAGTTATATGAATTTCCTCTCACGACATGCTTAAGGGAGCAGTGGTTTTATTCTTTTTTTTTTATCTCACAAACCAGATGGAGTGTTTTAACTCTTAGCTACCTTTTATAAATGCCCTTTGTTACTGAGGCTAATGAAGGCTTATTCCCCAAAATGCCCTATGTTAAAGCATTGTTTTATTATAAAACAGATATATTCATCTCACTCACTCAATGACATGTGTTGTTAGTTTTGTTCTGTTGGTGTTATGATACTGCAGCTGTTGCAGCAATGTTTGATGTGTAAAATATATACTAACCCATCAATGAACTTTGATATAATCATGATGGGACCAAAGGACTCTTCCTGGGCAATCCACATGTCATCATTGACATCTGTGAAAACTGTAGGCTCCAAGAAAAGACCTGAAATGTAAACAAGCAGATTTGATGGAAAGTTAGTTTTGTTTAGAAGACTCTGTGGTGAAATTACCGAGATACAACGTTAAAATATCTCCAATTATAAAGATAACGGGTAAGATAACATGCAGGGATAAAATTATACGTAAGATACGAGGATACATTCTCGCCTACGCCAGCGCTTTCTACCGCCATTGAAACTAACTAGTTGGAACATGCAGACTAAACGGTTTACCCTTTTAGACGGGAGGGAAACGGAGATAAAAGAAAAAATTATGACGGTCGAAACACGTGTTTGAATCTAAAAGGCAAAAAGACGCAATTTGTAGTTTAAAGGAAAAATCACGACACTAGTTGACACAATGTAAGGAATTGGTAGAAAAACGACCTTAGCTCTTGTTAGAAACAGTCGTATCTTAGACGTTTTACCGTAATTAGTTGTTTTGTTTGAATACAGCGGCAAACGCCGTGGACGAAGGTTCAAAAACAAATTTCAAAAACTAACCTTGAGAAAAGTAGGGTTTTCTTTAATAATAAAGTTATGAAAATAAAACCTAGCTAGTTTGATAGCCCATCTTGAGCAGAGAAATAATATACTTTTAATTACACAAACGGACAGATAACACGGAAGATATTGACGAAAGACCGTATTGTTCCAATCAGACTAGCGAACAGTTTTTTGTGCATATTTTCACTAAAGTTACATTTTGGCGTCCTTGAGCCTAAAAATGCAAAAATCAAACTGCAGATGAACGAGGGGCAAAGTCGGAGGATAGAAGCTAAAAATAACTTAGTGGGGCAGGTTTGTGTAGTTTTTTTCATGTAGTTAGTCCAAAAAACAAGTGTAATTTTGGGAAAAATACTACATATTAGACTGAGACTGGACTGAAATTTGACTTTTAGTTTGAATATTTGAAAAAGTTAGAGGGGAAGTCCGCTGATTGGACAAAAGCATTTATATTATTGAGAAAGAGACGCACGCTTGTGCCATTTGATAGAAGACTGTCCATTGACACAGTACGTACTGCTAGAGGTGATTTCCAGGAATAATTAAATAAAAATCAGTGGGACGCCCTAATCTAGCCAGCAGCTCAGCTGAGTTTTGCTAGTACTAAGTAACTGTGTTCTCAATTCTGAATTGTGGTAAGGGAAAAAGCATTTATCTTGTTTATTTTAATATTTTGAGTGATTGATACTGCCATATCATGAAAAATGATTACGACAAGTGAGTGCTTGCTCTAGGTCCCCAGCAGGAGTCCAGGGCCTAGAGACAAACAAATAATATATGAAAACCTATCTGACTATGGAAGGCGGATCTATTATTGACATCAGTGGGAACATATCACCCACCTTATTGAATGGAAGAGGAAACTATTGAACATATTTCGGATGCAATGCAGTCTTGGGAAACTGGTACTATTTGATAACAACTGGGTGAGATGTGCTAAGTTGGTCAGAGAGATCTGACCCAATCTGTGTAATGTTGTTTTGTGGTGTTGTGTGTAAGAGTGGCGCAGTAAACAGAGTGTTGACACATGGCACAAATTTTGTTTCAGAGTTTCTGATCTGGCACTACGATTGTGCCAGATGCTTTTGTAGAAGTACAAAAGCGGGTGTCTGTGCAGCCTAACATTTTACTCCAGCTACTGAGAGGAGTGGGCCACCAGAATTCTGTACTACATCGTCACAGGCCAGATAAGTGCAAACCTGGCCTGCTGCTGATTCATCAACTATTTCCACCATCAATAAAGAAATAAAATCTTGTTATATAAACAGTAACATCAGTCCATATGTCGAGGACAAGTAACTTTATAACCATAGATTGGGCATGATGACGCCACCCCAACTAAACATCCAGTGCTAGTTTTTCCCAAGACATTGTAGATATTATTAATATTAACCATTGTAATAATATACCTATGTACAAAAATTACATTTGATTATGCAATATATATATGCATTTCATTGATAAATACATATTATTTCATATGTTCTGACCAAAAGAAACAATTGGTTCAGGACTAATAAATTTAAAAAGATTTTCAAACTTAAACTTTAACAGCCAGTGTTAGTTCAGTGTATCATAGAGTTTATTATTAATATTATTAGACTTATTATTTACATGTGTGTGTCTGTGTATTTTATTACCTACACATCACCATTCAGTACCCTAGACTTTTAACGTAGCTAACATTCATTATAGTAGAATAGGTCTGTTTGAGGTCGTAAGTGGTAGCAGAAAGGCCTTCTGTAATTCACATAAACTTTTATCTCAGGAGCCTTCACAGCTGACTTCATCCAGTACACTAGGTAACATAACAACCATACAATAACATCAAAAACCACTACAGACTCCACAATAGATTTGTATCATATATGCAAAAGATGGATAGACAACATGACAGACGTCCTACAACAACACAGGCTCACATCAGCCAATGTGACACACTTGGCCCAAGAAGCTAATTTCAGCATCCACTATGCTTCACTGCAAATGTGGACTGAAAATGTAAAAGGAAGTAAGGACTGTTTTCTCCCTACAAATCTGCATTCATCTCACACAGAGGTTTTTGATCATGTGCTTTTCCTATAGATCCAGATATGCGATGGCCCTGGGTAAAGCTTATATACGAGTAACCACAGAAAAAAGGCATCCCCTGCATGGGAATGTAGCTGACATCAAAGTAGCAAGAATAAAGAGGGGGATCTCACAGATGGTGCAGGCAGTCAACTATTAGACAGGTGACCGCAGTTGAAAATTATTCAAGGGAGGAGAGTGGATTAAGTCACGTGAGAACTGGATGAACTACCAGCAAGTCATCATCAGCCTTGGTAGACAGTGCAGAACTTGGGCCGATGGGAGGGCAGAGCTGGAAATTGATCAGCTGATAAACGATCATGCTGAGGATGTCATTGTTTACAGTGATGTGTCTGTAATCCATGGTGAGAAATCTGGGTGGCGCTTCTCTGCCAGAGTAAAGGGCACCATCGTTGCTGAACATAACAGGGCTTACAAGATAACAACCTAAAGCATAAAAATGGAGGTGCAGCTACTGCAGCCTTAAGGTGGCTGTCTGAAACTTCATTAACAAGGGCAATTATTGTATCAGACTCACAATCCATGCTTCGGAAGGTCCAAAGTGGATAGCTCCAGCATGAATGGACAACCTCCATAGAAGTCTCAAATCTTCAGGAATGGGTGTGGATCTATTGTCCTGGTCATGCAGGGGTACAAGGCAATGAAAGAGCTGACAGACTAGCTTCAAGAGCACCCATAGAAAGTGCACTGCATATGGATAAGGGAGACAATTAATGATCACCTATTGGAGAATGACACAGCAATTGACGAAGCATCAATGCTGGAATTTGGCATCAAACATAAGACCAGCAGAGATGGACATATGAGAGGATGCATCTAGCATGTATACAACCAGCATGTAACAGGAACAATTAGCATTCATACCCTTTGACATTTGCTGAGGGAGACTGAGCACCTATGGGTTTGGCCAAAGTTTAATGACATCGATTCTGATCAACAATAACAATGCCTTGTTAAAATGTCACTTTAGCATCTTGTCTGGAAGTTGAGACCAACAACCAAACAATGTTGTCTAAGTTTCCTTAATATCCCGTTCAACCTCCGAAGGGTTATAATTAGAATATATAGTGTATCTATGCATACGGTCACTGGGCTGGCACAGTGGGGAAATTTGGGACTGGAGAAACCAACGATCGAGGACTAAGGCTACTAGAATTTGCCAGCAACTATAAACTAACCCTTGCAAATACACTATTTCCTCATAAGTTATCAAGAAGAACAACGTGGCATGCCCCAAAAACTGAGATACATAACCAAATTGATTTTATTCTTGTATCCAAAAGATTCAAGTCCAGCATTAATAAAGCCAAGACTAGGACTTTTCCTGGCGCCGACATTGGTAGTGATCACGACATGGTATTGATGACGCTCAAGCTTAAACTCAAAAAGAACTATAATCAAAACAGATGTTCTCAGTTAAGATTCAATTTAGACAAATTGAAAGATCCAGAAATCGCGGGAATCTTTGAGGCAACTGTTGGAGGAAAATTCGCAGCTCTCAACTTTTTGGAGGATGATATCAACTCAATCACAGAGAACATGAAAGACGTGCTCATTGAATCAGCAACAGAAATACTTGGTAAAAGAAAGAAAATAAACAAACCATGGGTTACAGATGAAATTCTGAAGTTATGTGATACACGGCGAGAAATGAAAAAGGTTAAGAAAGAGGTTCCTGAAGCAGCATGGCAATACAGTATGGTGAATAAAAATATTAGAAAGAAAATGAAACAGGCCAAAGAAAAATGGGTAGCTGATCAATGTGAGTCCATTAATACGGGGCTAATAAAAGGTAACAGCAAGGCAGTTTTTGACACATTAAGAAGACTATCAAAACCCCAACAGCCCAGGGTAACTGTCATAGAAGATAGCAATGGGGCTCTGCTCAATGAAAAAACAGCTGTAATGAGAAGGTGGACAGAATATTGTAAAGAATTATATAACTGTAAACTTGACACTGACTTAGGCATATTAAACAACATTAAGTGCGAAAACAGAGAACTCGGAAATGCAGCAATACTACGGGAAGAAGTGAAAGAGGCTATATGTTCGATGAAAGGAGGGAAGTCACCGGGTGTGGATAATATACCAGCAGAGCTCTTGAAATATGGAGGACCAGATATAGTAAAAATCATGACAACAATTTGCCAGAAGATATGGAGTACAAAAAAATGGCCAAAAGAATGGACGCAGTCATTAGTAATACCGCTTCCAAAGAAAGGAAATCTAAAAATATGCAAGAACTACAGAACCATTAGCCTTATTAGTCATCCAAGTAAGGTGATGTTAAGGATACTTTTGAACAGAATAAAACAGAAATCAGAAGAAATCTTGTCAGAAGAACAGGCTGGCTTTAGACCAAAAAGAAGTACCTCAGAACAAATCTTCAATATTAGATTACTGATCGAAAAACATCTCCAGCATCAACATGATTTATACCATAACTTCATCGATTTCACAAAAGCCTTCGATCGAGTCTGGCATGAAGGTTTATGGCAAATAATGAGAAAATTCAATTTTGATACCAACATCATAGATATCATTGAAGCACTATACAAGGACGCAAGCAGTGCTGTTTTTGCAAGCAATGACATTGGAGAATTTTTCAAAACAACTGTAGGAGTTCGCCAGGGATGTATCCTGTCACCAGTGCTCTTTAACATTTATCTAGAACATATTATGCAGGAGGCTCTCTACGATTATAAATCAACCATATCGATTGGAGGCCGACCTCTGTGTAATCTACGTTTTGCTGATGATATTGATCTGATAGCTGGAACAGAATCAGAACTTCAAGACCTTACCTCTAGACTGGAGAAAGTAACAAGAACATATGGGATGGAAATTAATATAGAAAAAAGCAAGATATTGGTGAATAGCCATAAGAAACATGTTCCGACCAACATTACGTTAAATGGGCAAACGTTAGAAGAAGTTAACACCTTTAAATATCTCGGGTCCACTATATGTAGTGATGGAAGATCAAATAAAGAAATCAAGACAAGACTTGAGATGGCCTCAGCTGCCATGACAAGGTTGAATGTGATCTGGAAAAGTAACATCAGTTTTCCTGTGAAGATCAAATTATACAAATCACTTGTATTATCTATTCTCTTGTATGTGTGTGAGGGCTGGACACTCACTGCAGATACGGAGCGAAGGATTCAGGCTTTCGAGCATAAATGTTATAGAAGAATTTTGCGCATTTGCTATAAAGAGCACAAAACAAATGTCTATGTTAGAGAGAAGATAAACACCTATGCAGGCCATCAAGAACCACTTTTGTCAATAGTGAAACGTCGAAAGCTTGCCTGGTTTGGGCATGTAACTCGTCATGACTCCCTTTCGAAAACGATCCTCCAGGGAACAGTCGAAGGTAAACGGAGAAGAGGAAGGCAAAGAAAATCCTGGGCTGATAACATCAAAGAATGGGCAGGACACGGTTTCTCCACACTTGTACGCATTGCTGAGAATAGAGAGCAGTGGAGGACCCTGTCTGCTGATGCTTCCATCATGGCACCCCTACGACCCATGACGGGTTATGGGTTGAGATGATGATGAGTGTATCTATCTACATATAATATATTCAATTGCCGATACGCAAACGTGTAATCATATCTCCTGTCCAATTATTGTAAATAGAATAAATTCCCAGACTGTGCATGTGCTTTTCCCTGAACTCTAAAATGATAGTCTCTTCTTACGTGTCATATGGTGTAAAACAAAGACAAAAATGTAAATCCTAACAAACAATAAAAAAAAAAAAGAAGAAAAAATAAATGACTATATGACTGTGAAACATGGAGAACAAGAAGAAGACAACTAAGAAGTTACAGACTTTCGTAAGTGGGTGACTGCGTAACTCTTTAAGTTACAGACTTTCGTAAGTGGATGACTGCGTAACTCTTTAAGTTACAGACTTTCGTAAGTGGATGACTGCATAACTCTTTAAGTTACAGACTTTCATAAGTGGATGACTGCGTAACTCTTTAAGTTACAGACTTTCGTAAGTGGATGACTGCGTAACTCTTTAAGTTACAGACTTTCGTAAGTGGATGACTGCATAACTCTTTAAGTTACAGACTTTCATAAGTGGGTGACTGCGTAACTCTTTAAGTTACAGACTTTCGTAAGTGGACGACTGCGTAACCCTTTAAGTTACAGACTTTCGTAAGTGGGTTACTGCGTAACTCTTTAAGTTACAGACTTCCGTAAGTGGGTGACTGCGTAACTCTTTAAGTTACAGACTTTCGTAAGTGGGTGACTGCGTAACTCTTTAAGTTACAGACTTTCGTAAGTGGATGACTGCGTAACTCTTTAAGTTACAGACTTTCGTAAGTGGATGACTGCGTAACTCTTTAAGTTACAGACTTTCGTAAGTGGATGACTGCGTAACTCTTTAAGTTACAGACTTTCGTAAGTGGATGACTGCGTAACTCTTTAAGTTACAGACTTTCGTAAGTGGATGACTGCGTAACTCTTTAAGTTACAGACTTTCGTAAGTGGATGACTGCGTAACTCTTTAAGTTACAGACTTTCGTAAGTGGATGACTGCGTAACTCTTTAAGTTACAGACTTTCGTAAGTGGAGACTTTCGTAAGTGGATGACTGCGTAACTCTTTAAGTTACAGACTTTCGTAAGTGGATGACTGCGTAACTCTTTAAGTTACTGACTTTCGTAAGTGGGTGACTGCGTAACTCTTTAAGTATGAGGGGCAAGTATTTGGGGTAATTTTCCCCAAGCGTTTGTGATGGGAGGCCAGATGTTAGAGACAGTATATTTAGACATTTTCACAATGTATAATAACTTTCACTCTTTCATAACATGCCCATCACATTTGGACTGAATCTTTCTGATGTATTTTTTTCTTTTGCACAATGGTCTCTTTCAGGGCACCCTCACTGGTTTTTTTCGGCAGTCCATAGTATCATACTTCACCGAAATCCAGTTTTTTTTTTAATCTTCAGGATTTGTCTTCTTTGTTCACTGATTGTCCATGATTCAGTTCCATAAGGCACAGCCAGCCTTGAGTAACACTGAAGAACTCTTTCACACTTAAGCTGACAAAGATCTGCCTAGGTTGCTTTCCATTTCCTGAAGTGCTGCTTCTGGTCTGCTACTAGAACACACACACACACACACACATGCACCATTTTTCTCTTTGACATTATGATTATGACAATCTTTGGCAGTAAACTGTTCTCAGATTTTGAAAATTCCCTGCAAGTGCACCACATTCCTGTATTGTAAAATCTTACATTAGTTTATATGACAAAAAAATATATATTGAAAATAAAAAATGAAATGCTTCAACGATCTTTACCAGGTCTGTTGGCTTGTTTTCCTCCTTTGATTAAAGTGGCCCCCTCTTTTACACCAGTAGCAATGTAATTTAATAGTGACTCCAAATGGGCCCTGTGATTCTGTGGGCCATGGTCAGTGGATCGGTCAAGAGGGTCACCAATTTTCATCTTATCAATCTCTGCTAACTGAAAATAGGAAGTTTTAATTGGTAATTTAATAAATATTCCAACACAACGAGAGTTTTTATGTGGCAGTCACAGCAGTAAACAAGAAATGGAAATCAAAGTAAATGACAAAAAAAAGAAAAAACTAGATTTCATCTCTTCTAAAATCTCTACATTTCTTTCTTATTATTATTTACAGATTGTCCCCCTTGAGGAAGATTGGCTAAAACACAAACTCGTGCAGTGATGATTTCTGTACCAATATGTTAACATCTCATATGCACAACCTCATATTAGACATCTTTTATGACATCCCTAAGGCAGCAGTAGTCATAATCTGTCTTGGTCTCTTTAGAAACCTCCAAAAACAACAAAGGACATACAGGTCAATAAATATTATAAGATAAATGACAACACTGGAGAAAACAGGAAAACTGTTACAAAATCACTGATAACAGGAAAGCTTTAGCTAAATCACAAGTAACAGGCAAGCACAGTGGCTCACGTTCCTTAAGAATTAAAAAAAAAACCAGAAAAAAGATAAACAAATGATACTTACAACTCTACGAACAAATTCATCATGAATAGACTCTTCTACAAACAGTCTACCAGCAGCTATGCAGTTTTCTCCTTTGTTAAAGAAAACTGCACCACAGCCCAACCTTACAGCTTTGTCAAGGTCACAGTCACTAAAGATGATAAGCGGAGACTTGCCTCCCAGTTCCAGTGAAACTTTCTTCAGGTTAGACTTAGCACAACTGAAAGCCACAAGAAATCAGTTAACAAGAAACGTTAAGTAATTCAAGACTGAAATTAACAGAAATATATTCCTAGCATTACTGAGTACTCTTACAGGACACTTTGGTAACTGTCCTTCTGATATCTGCTTGTTAAACTGTTTTTCTAATATCTGCTACCCAATTCTAACTGATCCTCTTCACCTAATAAGAACAAAGAATATTAAATATGGCTTGTTCACTCACTGATAGGCGAACATGGCTAGTATTTGACATTTCCCTCTGGTTGCATTTTATTTATGTTAATATTTCATTTCTTTTATTTATTACCCTTTAGCTCCCTCAGGTTGTTGTTGTTGATTAACTAGTGTTGCCGAGATTGTCGCTCTTTAGCAGCCAATACCGAGTTGAAGAATATGCACATGTTCTGTAGCTGTTGAGTGGGGCTGTATAGAGTGTTTGTGATTGTTGAGTGGGGCTGTATAGAGTGTTTGTGATTGTTGAGTGGGGCTGTATAGAGTGTTTGTGATTGTTGAGTGGGGCTGTACAGAGTGTTTGTGATTGTTGAGGAGCAAGGCAATAGCTTTCTTCTTTCTGTGGAGAGTCCTGGGCAAGAGAGCAGCACATGCTAAACTGTCTCATATGGATGGGTACAGTTGTAGTATATAGGCTCATGTGTGGGGTTTACTTTGTTTAAGTGCTGGTTGAGTCTGGTGTGTTCTGTTTCACGTCATAGGTAATTAATGTCATTTTTGTTGGGATGGGCCATTTCTTTATACAAGGCAGTCCAGCGACCCTTTTGCCCATCGGTTCATCCATTCCTCTTTGAAGCTGTTGTGGAGTATTTGTTTAGCTGTCTGCATGTTTGCTGGAGTATTTGTTTAGCTATCTGCATGTTTACTGGAGTGTGTGTTTGAAAGCTCCCTCAGGTGTATATGCTTTCTCAAATTTCATGCCAAGCTTTCCCACCCTATGCCATCCATTCAAGGTCTTTCCATATTTTTAAGAGATTTCTTCAAAATGTGTCCTATCCTATGACAGCATCTTCTTCTTATGTCTTGTTGCACTAGCATTTGTTTGGTTCTTGCCATCAGGGGTTGTTGAAACTTTTTGGCTTAGTTTTCAAAGGATATGGAAGCCAACCTCATGCCCAACGCTCTTAGCCACCTCTTATGACATGCATGGTATGGTACAGAGTTACTATTCTTTGCTTCTCAAATAATATTGGTTTGGTTTAGTTTTAAGGACTATCTTCATTGCACACGGACAACTCTATCAGTGCTCCGATCTCCTCCCTTAGATAAATATAAATAACATTATTATTCATATTTGATTAAATATTTTTAAAATAAGTTAAACTTCACTAATAAGAATACTGAATGTAAAACCTGACCAATATGAACAATTTATAATTATAAAACATGACTACTAATAAACAAAAGACTACAAAACATCACAAGTAATAATACTGTGCATAAACAAGTGTGGTTCTCTGGGTCTCTCTTTGAGACAAAGAAAACAATTAAGACTACTACCCCCCTCAAATATGCCGTTAGAGGCAACTAACATGAGGTTGTGTATGAGGCTGCCAACCTCATCATGTAATACAAACTACTACAGAACCACCACTGCAAAAACATGTGCTTTGGCTTTCTTAAGGGGGTCATCTGTAGTAGTGGCTCCATAAGCAGCAAAAAGGAGATGATAATGATGTTGATAAACACATGACTGATAACAATATCAATGACAAATCATAACAGAAAATAACTCTGATCACAAAGTATGCACCTCTCCATGATAGTTTTTCCAACAGGTGTAGAGCCTGTAAAGCCAATCTTTCTAACGAGAGGGTGCTCTGACAGACCATGAAAAGTACTTTAGCTTATCATATTATTAATAATTAGCAATGAACTTTCAAGATGGACATAACCAACTCACAAGATGGACATAACCAACTCACATCTGACATAACCAACTCACAAGATGAACATAACCAACTCACATCTGACATAACCAACTCACAAGATGAACATAACCAACTCACATCTGACATAACCAACTCACAAGATGAACATAACCAACTCACATCTGACATAACCAACTCACAAGATGAACATAACCAACTCACATCTGACATAACCAACTCACAAGATGAACATAACCAACTCACATCTGACATAACCAACTCACAAGATGAACATAACCAACTCACATCTGACATAACCAACTCACAAGATGAACATAACCAACTCACATCTGACATAAACAACTCACAAGATGAACATAACCAACTCACATCTGACATAACCAACTCACAAGATGAACATAACCAACTCACATCTGACATAAACAACTCACAAGATGAACATAACCAACTCACATCTGACATAACCAACTCACAAGATGAACATAACCAACTCACATCTGACATAACCAACTCACATCTGACATAACCAACTCACAAGATGAACATAACCAACTCACATCTGACATAACCAACTCTCAAGATGAACATAACCAACTCACAAGATGAACATAACCAACTCACATCTAAGAGCATAGTTCCTTTTCACTCCCAATGGAGCATAGAGCCACCACTTGCAGGAAACATGCACTAAAGTATTTTATATACTCTTGCAGTGGTGGTTTCTGTTGTAATTTGTTTTACATGATGAGGTTGCCAACCTCATATTAGCCACCTCAAATCCTGCATGTGCCCTATTGCAATAGAACATAAAGTAGACTGTATGGGCCTGTTGTGTGATGTGCTTTAGAGCAGGTTTCAGCATGGGAGTCCACTGTAATAGTGGCTCAATGCTCCTTACAGCATGACCAGTAAAAGTTCATTCCTTCATTCTTGCAGCAAGATTTTACAGTGGAAAAGAGTGGTATGTTACACTTGTCAGGACACCTACCTGAACCAGGTATTATATTGATAACACCAGGAGGGAACCCAGCAAGAACAGAGAGCTCTGCAAATTTTAAGGCCGTCAACGGTGTAACCTGAAATAAGTTTGACAATTTATATATTCTCTTACATATGTTCTAATGCACTGATATATTCTCATACATTTTGTAGTTGTTTATTCAAGATTTTTGTTCAAGTGTGATGAGTGGGTGAATTAATAGGAAGTACAGCTACATTTCTGTGGTACACAAGGGTATTAGGCTTCTTAATAACACAAGTTAATCAATCAATCACTACCCTTTAGCTCCCCGTCCTCCTGTCACGTGCCATCCGCTCAAGTTCTTTCCGTGTTTTCTTCATCATTTTCACCTCTGTATCCTTCTTCGTTCACCCTTAGATGTCAACTTGAATAAGTTCAAAGAAAGCAGTGGTCAACCTAAGACTGTTAATATCTCCGTAGATTTTCTCCAGGAATGGTACTAGTGATGGCCATATGCGTTTTATCTGTTCCTCATATGTTGGGCACCTCTGAAGCAGATGTTCGGCAGTCACTTTATCGGTGCCACAGTCACACTCATCAGTAGTTCCTATCTTTAATGTGTTGAATAGATGGTATCTCAATCTGTTATGACTTGTGCGAAGTATGAAGATTACCACTTGTTCACTTCTGCTGATCTGGTAATATGGATCATTTTTTGTGTGGCCTGGATGCTCTACCTATGTATCCAGTTCTCTTCTCCACATGTTTTTTGGTCTACCTCTGCCTCTCTTTCCCTGGGTATTCCAGAACAAGGACTGCCTTGTAATGCTATCAACAGGTTTCCTCAATGTGTGTCCTATCCATCGCCAGCGTCTTCTTCTCAACTCTTGTTCCACTGGCACTTGTCTGGTTCTTGCCATCAATTCCACATCTGTGACTTTGTCATACCATTTCAATCCTTCTATACTACGCAAGCATCCGTTTATAAAAGTCTGCAGCCTTTTGGTTGTTGTTTTTCTTGTTCTCCATGTTTCAGAGCCATAGAATAGGACTGACTTGACATTTGAGTTGAAGATTCTTATTTTCGTGTTAGACTTCTCTTGTTCTCCATATCTTTTGCAATGCAATGAAAGCTTCTCATGCTTTTTGTATTCTTATTTTAATATCATTGTCTGTCCCTCCAACTTTGTCTATATTACTGCTAAGATATGTGTACGATTTTACATCTTTTAGTGGTGCTTCTTCAAGTTCAACCTTGTTATTATTTCTTGCAATTATACTCATTATCTTTGATCTTTTCCCTGTGTATTTTCAGACCCACTTGTTGTGACCTCTCATAGAGTATTTTCATTTTCTCTTGCATCTGATTATGGTTATGGGACTGAAGAGCCAAGTCATCTGCAAAATCCAGATCATCACGCTGTTTAGTCAGATTCCACTGGATTCCATTTCTGATGTGTGATGTCGATGTTTTCATAACCCAATCTAACACAAGTTAGGAATAGATTTATTTTGTTTGAAAGAGGTCATATTATGGGGGGTTGGAGATGCTAAGAGGTATGGCATCCACTTTGAATTCTAAAGGTATTGGGTTCAGTTCCCAGTAAAGGGAATATAGTTTATGGAAATGTTTTTCAGAACCAGTGGTCCTAATGATGTCATACTCCCCCCTGGTCTCCTGGGTAGTGAGATCGGATGCCTAGTCTTCTCGGAAAAGGGCAACAAAAATAGAGGTCCTGTGTGCAAGTTGTGCATGTTAAAAATCCCATGGCAGTTGATAATCGTAAATAGTAGGCCATAAGGCCACTGTTCTGGCAAAATTAAAAAAATTATAAACCTACCCACCTCAAAAATATTAATAGAATGTGTGATTCCTATACACACACATTGGGATTCTCGCTGGTGCTATGAAGTTTGTGCACTGTGCTGAGATCCTCCTTATGTGCTCTAAGGGAGGAGATTGGAGCACAAACAGGCAACAAGGACAAAATATATAAACTATAGAGACTGCAATCACGTAACTGCTCTCTCTGTAAATGTTGCATAGTGTTAGGCCTACCGACTTCTAGATCTAATTTCTCATAGTGTTACTCATGGTAATATTCCTAGCTTTTCTCGGGCATCTTTGGTTCCCATATCATGATCTTCTTATTCTTCTGAGATTTAGATAGTGAGTTGTATAGCAATCACGTAATGAAAATAACACTGTTTGTACACTCAGTCTAGCCCAATCAGCTGCCATCATAAGCCTTCAATTTAAAAAAAAAATCTGGATTCTAAGAAAAAGATACTCTAGACCCCAGTGTTTCTCAACCATGGTTCCACGAGAGGTTAAAATAAATAAACATGGTTTTTTTTTTTTAAATTTGCATGCATGGCAATGTTAGAGCTCGCAGTGGTGGGCAGTGACTGAGTAGCCCCATGCACTAACAGGACAGTGTTCACTCTTGCGCATGCCATATTTCATTAGCATCTTGTAGACTAGAAATCTGAAATAAAATTGGATAAGGTTTAAAAAAAAAAAAACCAAGTAGGAAATTAAAAAGGAAGTTTCATCTATCTAATCTACACACTAGTGACTTGCATTAGAGTGGCTTGCATTAGAGTGACTTGCATTAGAGTTTATAACCTTGGTGGGGAGGGGGAACACTAACAAAAAAGAGTCGACTAAAACGTTGGCCAAAAAAACAAAACAAAGCTACATTAAAAAGAAATTCAATCTGTACTCAAAACAGCATTGACAATTCTTATTGGATTTTTATATTTACAACTTTCTGATACTCTAACGTACCATGAGCTGTAGATATAATAATTTTTATGCAGGGGTTCCCTGAGACCTGAAAATTATTTCAAGGGTTCCACCAGGAAT
Organism: Oreohelix idahoensis; assembly: GCA_024509875.1. Taxonomy (NCBI): domain Eukaryota; kingdom Metazoa; phylum Mollusca; class Gastropoda; order Stylommatophora; family Oreohelicidae; genus Oreohelix; species Oreohelix idahoensis. The sequence goes on along the minus strand of JAMPIV010019386.1, from coordinate 100,508 downwards.
AAAAGGTTGAGAAATGCTGCTCTTTACCAATGTTTCCCAAAGTGTGGTATTCTGTACATGGACAAGCAGGTCTACGTTTTGAGGAATCCACAGTGTTTACTGTTTCATAGAGCCTAATGTAACTATCTGGAGTGGAAGACCAGATGAGTTACAAGTTATTATTATTATAACTATGGAAATGAAAACTCGCCTGGTGTACGAGGGAGTTATTTGGAGTACCCGACGCGCTGAGTCAGTGGTACCATTAATGTTATAAGACTATCTTCGAAAGGACAGATCTTTGTCGATTCGTCCGACTAGAGGGATGGACTATGCTATTTCGTCGCCCGCCATGTTTGGGGTCGACGGAAGACTTAAGAAGATATCTGACATGGTGAAGTCAGAATGAAACTGATGGATATTTTTCTGCTAGATGTGGAATGATAGATAAATTGGAGTCAGCAACATATTGATATGAATATTTATTGAAATTGTTTCCATGCAATCATAATGAACTGTCTTCACGTCCGCCATGTTCCTGTGTCATGCTTATATGAACTCGTCTACGTTTTGTGTTGCTGTGACTATAATAAATAGTGAAAAAAAGTCTACAGCTGTTCATCTATATTTTTGACTCCATGCCTATGACACGTACGATATATGGTTCCATCAACATAACATCTACACTTTTATATGTGATGAAAGCTACACACTCTCATCTGTTACGTATTGTGATGCAAGTCTGTACTGCTGCATAGATGTCTACCTTGTCGAACTTTCCAACACGCATTCGCGCTATGTTGACATCACAAAGCACACTACATCACCAGCCACTACCACCATAGCAGTATACCTGTATCAGTAGTGAACCACCAGCAGGTATCAGTGGTGACCAGAACAGATTACCCACAACACACAGAGTTTGTATAACTACCAACACAGTCTGTATCAGTATGCAAAAGAAATTCAAGAGGTACATGGCATAATTTTTTACTTTATCACACATTCTTTTAGCTGCAGAGACCAACTCATTACAATTTAACATATGAGAATTAAAAACTTCAAAGACATTACTGCCGATGAGTTAAGCTACAAAGAAATACACTGCACATACATATCCCTAACAATAGCCAGCACCATGAGATCAAATGGAGTGAGGTAGATTGTACATTACAAGGTTAGATGGAGGATAACAGATAGACAGGACAGGTGCATGCTGAATTTATTCAGGACACAACACCAAGTGAAAACCCTTAAAGAAGATGAAAAGACAGCAATGAAATAAACTGAGAACTTTAAACTGGAGAAAAACCATGAGGGATAGAAAGAAATGTTTGCATAAGAAGTCTTAAGGGCATAAAAAGCTGAAAACAAAAAGATATTTAAAGATATGGCATCTACAAATTTTAATTTTTTCTAGTAACAACAAAAGACTTACTATTGCTGGTTTTAATACAACAGTGTTTCCAGCTGCCAAACAAGCTGCAATTTTCCAAGACAGCATCATCAAGGGATAATTCCAAGGTACAATTATAGCACAGACACTGAAAAAAATGACATACATTAATCTCTTAGCGGAAGATTTCAGTTTTTTGTTTGGTTTTTTGGTCTTTTACTTTAAAGCTAAAACAGCAAATTTTCTCAAATTAATGACAACAGATGTATTATGATACCAGCAGTGAATTCTGAAGCAGAAAATTTAACAGAAACAACTTTTTAGAAGTGTACATTTTTAACCATAAAATATACAGATATAAAACATTCAATAAAAAAGATGTTAACAGTTAACAAATTATAGCTTACTATATAAATGATATGCCCTGTGTAGTTCCCAGGGGGGTCTCTTATGAGACAAAGAAAAAATAGGAGTAGCTCCCTCAGACATGTCCACTAATATAAGGTTGTGCATGGGTCTAGAAACCTCATTGTGTAAAATAAATAGCTACAGGAGCCACCGCTGCAGGTGCATGTGACTGCTGTGTGTAAGATGAAGGAGGTGGCTCTATGTGGCTGCAGGTGTATGTGACTGCTGTGTGTAAGATGAAGGAGTGGCTCTATGTGGAGCAAAAATGAAAATGATATAAATGAATTTTTAAAAAATGTATGTGAATAGCATAATAACCTCCCTTATAAAATGAATACCCATACATTACTTACCCTATAGGCTCGCGTTTTGTGAATGTAAGATTTCTGCTAGGTCTGGCATTGTTGATTGGAATAGTTAGGCCCTGTGGAGTAACAGAGCAAATTGTTTTCTCTTTCAAATTCTCATTAAAAACCACTAAGCGATGCAACAATTTAATTACACTGAATCCAATAAAAGTATAAGCATTCTGGAATGTTCTTTTGTTGTCATCTCTCTCTTTTAGCATTCTCACTAGAGTTGCTTCACTCCTTTCTTTCTGCCCTCATCTCACCCCCATCAAGTGCTAATTTAAAATATTCTTCTGCTTTTATCTACAACATGTGTTGTGATACAATGTTCCATCTAAATGTAATGACCTGTGTGCACACAAGTTTCAAGTTATGCAACTTTTCCCAATGTGACAAAACCTTATGCACACTAAATAAGGTGCAAGAAAAAATGTAAGCCTGAAATTATTTGTTCTTAATATAGTCATTCTCCACCCATGTGTTACCGGGGCCCGAAAGGGGGGCAAAGAATAGTAACACTGTACCCTACCATGCATGTCGTAAATAGCGACTAAGGAGGGTTGAGCATGGGGCTGGTTACCCCATCTGGTAAAATAACTTTTTACCACAAAAACTTCAACAAACATGGAAAAGTCAAATACAGAATATAAATCAATGCAGCCGCCCAAGACAGAAGTGTAATATGAATACATTAAAGTACGAACCACACATTGTAATATAATGCGAATCTTGACATGTACGACATTCTGTAAATAAACATGGCTACGAATTGAACATGCTTTTACTGAGTCCCTTCTGAAACGTGTGTGCTTGTGTAGATGACGAGGTAATGATTATATACATACATCATAACATTACATGGTGGCAGCGGTCGATACCGGACTGACGCAAAACAGCTACACGATAACACGTGAGTACAGTTTATTCGGCTAATTTTCGTCATCGAGGTCAACAATGGCAGCTAAACATTATCGCAACGCACCGCAAATGAGATTCGCCGGTCAAGACGATAAGAGTGAAGCTTTCTTGTTATGGCGCCAACGCATAGATCTATATTCCAAGACCACTGGTCTGTGAGGACAAACCCTAACTCCATATATCCTAGAAGCATTGGACGATGAAGGTTTGAAAATTTACAACAGTTTTGCTACCGCCATGCCGGTTGAGTCGGCAACCGACCCCGTAGCCATATTGGACGAATTTGAAAAGCGTCTGATCATAAAGCACACAAACTTTAGAGCGGCAAGATTAGAGCTTCACCACCTGCGACAGAAACGTGGTGAAAGCCTAGATGATTTCTTCACTCGCATTAAGGAGAAAACAAGAGTATGTAAATTTAGCAACGAAGAAGAAAAAGAGCGAATTATTGAACAGATTCTTCTTAGCACACCAATGCCAGAATTCCAGAAATGGCTACTGAGCCAGAGTGATACGCTAACTTTACAACAACTTCTGGATGAAGGCAGGAAACACGAGGCACAAGCACTAAACATTAAACAAATTCAGCAAGGTACATTAGCAGCCCAGGTGGATGCAGTGAAAAGCTATAAACCTAGACACAACAAAGCAACTGGTTCGAAACAACAAGAAAAACACAACACAAGCAGAGGTGCTATGTGTAAATGTTGTGGCCTAAACCACATACAAAACCACTGTCCAGCTAAAGACTCTACATGTCATTACTGCAGAAAGAGGGGCCACTGGATAAAATTATGTTTCAAGAGGAAACAAGACAGTGCTCAACACAAACTTCACAGCAGAAAGTCGTCAAAACAAACACACTCTATGATGACTGAGGACCTTGACTCCAGTGAAGAAAGTGATCCTTCCACTTTTGATACTGTGAAGATACTAACTTTCAGTAATGAACCAAAGAGAACGCAGGCTTTCTGCAAGGTACAATTCCGAATACCAGGAATTAAAAGGCACAAAGAAAGATATATTCGGTTCAAGATAGACACAGGTGCCCAAGGTAACACTCTACCCTTAAGAATATTCAGACAGATCATGCCTGACAAGGTGGATAAGCAAGGATTTCCCACAAGGGATGTAAAAAGTAGGAGTGGCAGGACAAAGCTAAGAGCTTACAATGGAACAAGTATAGACTGTTTCGGAGCAGTAACACTTGAATGTTTATACAGAGACTCTGAATGGACATCGTCAACATTTTACTTGGTAGATGTTGAAGGACCTGCAATTTTGGGTTTACCAATGTGCGAAAAGCTGAGTGTGGTAACTATTAACAACATTAAAGCTGACAAAAAAGAACATCTTACTCTACACGTCACTGGAGTAGATGACCTTAAACAGCGATTCCCAGAACAGTTCGACAGAATAGGCAAACTTCCAGGAAAGGCAAGATTCTTTTTAAAAGACAACGCTGAGCCAAAGATAGACCCACCTAGAAAGTATCCTATACATGTTAAACAGAAACTTGCCACAGAACTAGAAAAGATGGTGCAGAATGATGTTATTAGAAAGGTTGAAGAGCATTCTGATTGGTGTAGTAGTATCACAACCGTTCTGAAGCAGGATGGTTCTCTCGGGTTTGCCTTGACCCAAAACACTTAAACAACAGTCTAAAGCGCTGTCCACACAAAATGCATACAGTGGAAGAGATAACTCACAGATTCCACAATGCCAAATATTTTTCTAAACTAGATGCTGTACACGGATACTGGAGTGTTGAGATAGCAGAGGAAAGTCAACTCCTTACAACTTTTCGAACACCATTCAGCAGATATTGTTTCAAGAGACTCCCATTTGGTTTGAATGTATCACAAGACATCTTCCAACAGAAGATTGACAACATTGTTGAGCAATGTTCTGGTACAGTGGCTATTGCGGATGACATTGTAGTCTGCGGCAGGTCAGAACAAGAACACGACCGTAACTTGATTAACTTGATGCATGTAGCACAGGCCAATGGGCTAACATTCAAAAGCAAAAAGTGTACAATTAAGGCAACGGAGATACAATTTTTTGGATTGCTGTACACCCAGAATGGTGTAAAACCAGACCCTAAAAAGGTTGAAGATATTCATGACATGCCAACACCAGCTACAAAGAAGGAACTGCAACAATTCTTAGGTGCTGTCAATTTCCTAGCACAATTCATACCAAATTTGTCAGCTGCTGCAGAACCTTTGCGATCTCTACTACAGAATGAAACTCCGTATGAATGGTCAGAAGACTACCAACACATATTCAACCACTTGAAGACCCTCATATCATCTGATGCATGCTTGAAATACTATGACATGCAAGCACCCACTTTTCTCATGGTTGATTCCAGTCTGAAAGGCCTAGGAGCAGCACTTTTGCAACCAGACAAAAATCCTGAAGGACACTATGCCAAAGAACTTCGTCCTGTAGCTTACGCAAGCAAATCATTAAGTTCTGGCGAAAAGAAACTTGCAAACATTGAAAGAGAAATGCTAGCTGTACGTTTTGGAATCAAACGCTTCCACACATTTCTTTTCAACCGCCCATTTACAATTCTCTCAGATCATAAGCCACTTGAGATGATTCATAAAAAACCAATAGCTTCAGCACCACCACGACTACAAGCTCTGTTATTGGAAACACAAGGTTATGATTTTAATATTCAGTATATCCCAGGAGAGGATATAGGTCTTGCAGATGCTCTCAGCAGATTACCAAACCCCAACAAGACAGCAGATCTTACCCCAAACATCAAAGTTGATTTTGTCAAGTTTAGCGAGAATCGGCTTGAACACATCAGAGAAGACACAATGAGAGATCCTATCCTTAACTCTCTCAAAGAACTGATATACCATGGATGGCCAAGCTCTATCAGGGAAGTTCCAACACACATCCGTCCATACTACTCGATGAGGGACGAGTTAAGCATCGAAGATGGTCTGATCCTTAAAGGAGATCGCATTGTTGTACCAGAAACACAACGCGATATCATCCTTAAACAGCTCCATAATAGTCACCTTGGTATTGTGAAGACACAACTGAGAGCAAAGAAAGATGTTTACTGGCCACAGATAAACAAGGACATAGAAACACTATGTAAAAACTGTTCAATTTGCCAAGAACATGCAAATAGGCAGTGCAGAGAACCTCTCATACCATCAGACATACCATTGAGCCCTTGGAGCATTATAGGAACTGATATTTTCTCAATCGACAATAATGACTGTCTTATTATTGCTGATTACTACAGCAAATTTCCCATCATTGAGAAACTTCCACAACCCTCACCATCAGCTGTTATTGCAGACATTACAAAGAAGTATTGCAGCATGTTTGGCATCCCAGATGAAATTAGATCAGACAACGGTCCACATTTCTCAGGTCAAGCATACAGAAACTTCACTAAGGACTGGAAGATCAAACACACAACATCATCACCTAGATACCCTAAATCTAATGGTTTCATTGAGAGACAGATACAAACTATCAAGTCAATCATGAAGAAAACAAGAACAGAGGATGTACACCTAGCACTTTTGAGATGGAGAACAACACCGGTAGACAGTAAGATCGACAGTCCAGCAGAACTTATGTTTGATAGAAGAATTAAAGACCTCCTACCATCTAAGGTCCACTTCCGTCCACAACATAGAGACAGCACATATGATCAATTTCAGCATCGTCAGCAAGTTCAGAAATCCAACTATGACAAATGTGCTAAAGACTTACCACCATTATATCCTGGTCAGCATGTGACTACCTACAACCACAACAATGACACATGGTCAAAAGCAACAATCATTTCCAGAAACCCTGAACCCAGGAGCTATACTTTAAGACCAGACAGCAGCAGCAACCTCCTGAGGCGAAACAGAGTGGACATAAGAGAAATCCCACAGAATACAACAGAACAGAGAATTCCCATGCTTTCAACAGACAATGCAGTAACTCCAGACTTTGGTGCCCCACAAAACCAACAAGCGCCAAGGCCGAAATCACAACCAACTCAAGCTAAACCAGGGACTTCCGCAGAACCACCAGCACTTTACACCACTCGTTCTGGCCGTACAGTGACACCTCCCAGCCGATACAGACAGTGACATATATATACTCACACTGAGCATTACACATACTTATCCTTTCTCACATGAAACATTTCGTTGGAAATGTTTACACACATTTTTTTTTCAAAAAAGGGGGGATGTAATATGAATACATTAAAGTACGAACCACACATTGTAATATAATGCGAATCTTGACATGTACGACATTCTGTAAATAAACATGGCTACGAATTGAACATGCTTTTACTGAGTCCCTTCTGAAACGTGTGTGCTTGTGTAGATGACGAGGTAATGATTATATACATACATCATAACATTACAAGAAGGTCCTCCGGAAAGGGATACAGAGGTGAAAATGATGAGGAAAACGTGGAAAGAACTTGAGCAGATGGCACGGGACAGGAAGACTTGGCATGTGTTTGTCGAAGGCCTCTGCTCCTCAGGGAGCTAAAGGGTATTGATTGATAGTCATTCTCATAACTACTTTTGTATTTGAATGTTTTAACAGAAAATTTGCTGTGAAGCACAGACAGTGTTGCCAACAGACATTACTTGATTCTCCAAATACAATTCTAAAAGTTTTGGGAAGCAATAATAATGTAAATAGCCAAGTTGAGTCCCTTGAGCCCCTCACAGTCAAGTCTTATGTGGATAATTTCACATTTTTGATGGACGGCCATGTCTGTTTTACTACTATATATTTTTTTTTAATTAAAATTTTTTGTGCACAGTTAAATTTTATATGTACACTGATTTCATAACCTGTGTGCGCTTGCACACGTGCAAAGCTTAGAGGGAACATTGCTGTGATATGTCAAACAAATAGCTAATAAATGGTTTTTGATCCAGTGTATGAAATGTGGTCTGATGTGCTGTCTTGTTCTTGGTCTCCCAAGTTACATGATTATTACATCCTTTTAAACTTAAAGAGAAAATAAATATGAAGTGCAAAAGAATCTCCCTAGCTAAAGTACATTGTTTATGGAATTATGAGATAGTCTATGATTTTAATAATATGCACGAAAATAGGACCTGTGTAAGTGAATTACAAAGTGAGTTATATCCACATGAAGCTAGGCATAAAAATAGGACCTGTGCATGTGAATTAAAAAGTGAGTTAAATCCACATGAAGCTAGACATGACAATTAGTTTTTCTTGAATTTTGGCACGTGTTAAAAAAAAACGAGATTTAAAATAAATTTTAAAAAGCTGAAATTATGTTTTAAAATTATGATACCAAAGTCAAATACAGTAACAACAGAAATTGTGACACTGTCCATAAACATTCCAATGCATTTGACAAACAGGAGCATGGAGCAGGACTAACAAATAATCTTTACTTAAATTTTGTCTCAATTTTTCATGTAAATAAAACATTGCCCACTTAAATTTAACCAAAAAAAATTCTTATATCTAATTCAAACATATCAACAACAAATATCAAGCGGCATTGCCATTTTTTACTTAATAAAGTAGAAACATAAGTTTGTGAAGTGGGAAAAAAAGTTTCTCATTAACATTTATATGCACTAAAATATAAATAGATAAAAAAAGCAATACACAATGTTATATTCAATAATTATACTGCCAAAGTCAAACACCCAAACATAGCTACAGCAGAAATCAAGTAATAGATTCTTTATTCGACCTAATGCACACCAGACATTAGCGTGTGAAGTGAGACCAAAAACTAAATTTCATAAGAATTGTGATACTTAGTGTTAATGTTTAGGTTACCCATAATCATTTTTATATCACCGTCAAACACCATAAATCCAGTGACAGTTATATATATAACCTAAAGAACAAGAGATGTTAGTACTGACAATGGGACTGAAACTAACTTTCCCTGCATTCATTATGTGTTTTTTTTTTTAAATTAAGCAAAACAATTATGAATGTTACATCTACTTAATGGAATTGCCATATGGAATTCAAATATGGCAACAAAATAGTAAACACCTAATAAAATTGAGACATGAGTTTGTACATTAGAATTAAAGGCACTCTTTCAGCATTTTGACGTCATTTTTGAGACATAACAAAAAAACAAAACAAATGACAACGCAGAAAGTAATGAAAAATGTATGATATCAAAGCAAGACACTATCACATCAATTTAAAGTTAAATTTGACATGCAACAGCTAATAAATTAAAAATAATGAGCACTGTAAATTTAGTGGTATCGAAAAATTAAACCCACATTTTTTTAGCTCCAGATTTTGGATCTGAAAAGAGCTCGTTAAAAAAAAATTATTGCAGGAACATTTGGACCTTCACCAAAACTTGATTAAAGTTTTAAAAAAAAAACATTATTAAAGATGTTAACAAAGAAAATGCTGTTGATGAATCGTCAAAATTTAGATGAGTGTTCTTGAAGTGAGGAAACCTGTTGATTGCATTACAAAGCAATCCTTGTTCTGGAATCCTCTGGGTGAAAGATGCAGGAGACAGAAAAACATTTGAAGAATACTGGATACAGAAATGAAAGAGATGAGGAAGATACGGAAAGAGCTTGAGCTGATGGTACAGGACAGGAGGACAACATATGTTTGTAGAAGACCTATGCTCCTTAGAGAGTTGATGGTACAGGACAGGAGGACAACATATGTTTGTAGAAGACCTATGCTCATTAGAGAGTTGATGTTACAGGACAGGACAACATATGTTTGTAGAAGATCTATGCTCCTTAGAGAGTTGATGTTACAGGACAGGACAACATATGTTTGTAGAAGACCTATGCTCCTTAGAGAGTTGATGTTACAGGACAGGACAACATATGTTTGTAGAAGACCTATGCTCCTTAGAGAGTTGATGTTACAGGACAGGACAACATATGTTTGTAGAAGATCTATGCTCCTTAGAGAGTTGATGGTACAGGACAGGAGGACAACATATGTTTGTAGAAGATCTATGCTCCTTAGAGAGTTGATGGTACAGGACAGGAGGACAACATATGTTTGTAGAAGATCTATGCTCCTTAGAGAGTTGATGGTACATAACAGGAGGACAACATATGTTTGTAGAAGACCTATGCTCCTTAGAGAGTTGATGTTACAGGACAGGACAACATATGTTTGTAGAAGACCTATGCTCCTTAGAGAGTTGATGTTACAGGACAGGAGGACAACATATGTTTGTAGAAGATCTATGCTCCTTAGAGAGTTGATGGTACAGGACAGGAGGACAACATATGTTTGTAGAAGATCTATGCTCCTTAGAGAGTTGATGTTACAGGACAGGAGGACAACATATGTTTGTAAAAGATCTATGCTCCTTAGAGAGTTGATGGTACAGGACAGGAGGACAACATATGTTTGTAGAAGATCTATGCTCCTTAGAGAGTTGATGGTACAGGACAGGAGGACAACATATGTTTGTAGAAGAACTATGCTCCTTAGAGAGTTGATGGTACAGGACAGGAGGACAACATATGTTTGTAGAAGATCTATGCTCCTTAGAGAGTTGATGGTACAGGACAGGAGGACAACATATGTTTGTAGAAGACCTATGCTCCTTAGAGAGTTGATGGTACAGGACAGGAGGACAACATATGTTTGTAGAAGACCTATGCTCCTTAGAGAGTTGATGGTACAGGACAGGAGGACAACATATGTTTGTAGAAGATCTATGCTCCTTAGAGAGTTGATGGTACAGGACAGGAGGACAACATATGTTTGTAGAAGATCTATGCTCCTTAGAGAGTTGATGGTACAGGACAGGAGGACAACATATGTTTGTAGAAGACCTATGCTCCTTAGAGAGTTGATGGTACAGGACAGGAGGACAACATATGTTTGTAGAAGATCTATGCTCCTTAGAGAGTTGATGGTACAGGACAGGAGGACAACATATGTTTGTAGAAGACCTATGCTCCTTAGAGAGTTGATGTTACAGGACAGGAGGACAACATACGAGGGGCGTTCAGAAAGTAATGCACCACATCGTTTTTCTCAGGAGCTGTTTATTCAAAAAGAATGAAATTTGTACACAATATACATGGATATGTCATGTAAACATCGGTATTATTCAACATAATCCCCATCAACTTGTACGGCTTTATGCCAGCGCAAAACAAGTGCATGTATTCCTAGCCCGTACCAGATTTTGTCTTGATCATGTAGCCATTTCTTCGCTGCAGGAATCACTCCTTCATCATCTTCAAACCTTGTCCCACGGAGTGCATCTTTAAGTGGACCAAATAGAAGAAAATCAGAGGGTGCCAAATCGGGACTATAGGGTGGATGGGGTAGTACAGTCCAACCCAATTTGGTGATTGCTTCCCGTGTTGCCAGACTTGTGTGAGGTCGCGCATTGTCATGAAGGAGAAGCAGGTCTGCTGGATTCTTGTGCGGCCGAACTCTGCGAAAACGTTGATTGAGGTTTTTCAATGTCTTAATGTAAGCTTGCGAATTGATTGTCTCTCCTCTTGGCATAACAGTCCACAAGAATCACACCTTCAATGTCCCAAAAGACATTGATCATGACCTTTCCAGCTGAAGGAATTGTCTTGAATTTCTTTCTTCGTGGTGATTGCGGATGATGCCACTCCATTGACTGTCTTTTTGTCTCAGGTTCAAAATGATGTGCCCAGGTTTCATCACCTGTAACGATCTTAGCCAAAAAGTTCTCTCCACCAGCATTGAAACACTCTAACAATTCAGAAGAAATTGCTTTCCTTTGCAATCGGTGGTCATTTGTGAGAAATCGAGGAACCCATCTTGCGCAAACCTTAGAAAATCCTAGAGTTTTTATAACTGCATTTGCACTACCAATGCTGACTGACAGCTGTAAGGCCAATTGTTGAGTAGTGATTCGCCTATCAGTAAGAATAATGTCCTCAGCGCATTTCAACATTTCTGCGTTGGTGGGTGTGGCAGGACGTCCACAGCGCAGCCGATCAAGCAGCTCCGTATCTTCACTTCCTGATTTTTTGATTCTCTGAACCCATTGACTGACTGTACTCCTGTCGACTGCAAAACTTCCATACACATCACATAGACGCTTGTGAATATTCACAACAGTTTCCTTCTCTGCAACGAGAAATTCTATCACAATTCGCTGCTTATAACGCAAGTTGCTAACATGCTCCATTTCAACGATTTAGGGCAGCCAAATTATTTGGCCGGTTGCAGTGCAATTTGGTGCACACAATTGGCACATGCCATATTTGAAAAAAAAAAAAAGGTAAAGGAACCCGTTACACGCCCATTGAGGCATATTGGGAATATGGTGTTAGGCCCATATTATCTTGACCGTCGGCACACGAGGGGTGATGTGGTCGGCATCACGCCGGCCGCCTTAACCTTCCCAGAGATGCCATATTTGAAGTGTGCAAAATTTCATGCTTCTATCTTCATTATTAGCTGAGAAAAACGATGTTGTGCATTACTTTCTGAACGCCCCTCGTATGTTTGTAGAAGACCTATGCTCCTTAGAGAGTTGATGGTACAGGACAGGAGGACAACATATGTTTGTAGAAGACCTATGCTCCTTGGAGAGTTGATGGTACAGGACAGGAGGACAACATATGTTTGTAGAAGATCTATGCTCCTTAGAGAGTTGATGGTACAGGACAGGACAACATATGTTTGTAGAAGATCTATGCTCCTTAGAGAGTTGATGGTACAGGACAGGAGGACAACATATGTTTGAAGAAGACCTATGCTCCTTAGAGAGTTGATGGTACAGGACAGGAGGACAACATATGTTTGTAGAAGACCTAAGCTCCTTGGAGAGTTGATGGTACAGGACAGGAGGACAACATATGTTTGTAGAAGATCTATGCTCCTTAGAGAGTTGATGGTACAGGACAGGACAACATGTTTGTAGAAGATCTATGCTCCTTAGAGAGTTGATGGTACAGGACAGGAGGACAACATATGTTTGTAGAAGACCTAAGCTCCTTGGAGAGCTGAAGAACAAGGAATGAATATTGTTGTAATGAAAAGCTTGAAGTTTATGTTTTCAAATGTCATGAAACAAATAACCAGTCAGATAGACAGGATCATAAGAATAAAACTTACATGGATCTTGTCACACCATCCAGCAAAATATCTGAAGGTCTGAATGGACATGCCTATGTGAGTCTTCAGTGCCAGGGTATAGACCGCTCCAGAGTCTAGACTTTCAATAGTTGCAAGTTCCTCCTGGTGCTGCTCCATCAGATCAGCCAGCCTTCAAAAACAATAAAACCCTGAGTAACATGACAGTTAAAAAAGAGTAAAGGTAATTGTTAAGTCGTTTTTCGCATAGGAGTTAAGTGTGCGAGACTTAACATAGCTAGATGCAAGTCTAACTGTGTTAGATGCACCATGAGTGCGCATCTGAGTAAGTAGTATAAGTTTTAATTAATTACGTACCAATTTTTGCACTAAAGAGCGCAACTTGGTGCGATCGGTTTTGATTGTTGCCAAACAGCGCTGACGCTGTGGAGATGCCTAAAAGCCGGTTGATGAAGACAGACGTCTTCCAACAAAGTTTGTGGACAGTCTTTACCCCATGTCGTGGGAAGACTTTATGATTTATTTGATATGCTACCTTCCAGGGTGAAGTGTTAGCCTTAGCCAATTCTGGCTCGTTCGTTTCCAGTATCTCAATTTGATACCATTTGTAAATTCTCAGCAAGATCTTGGTAGGGCTTCGGCACGTCTCTTCATGGCCTGCCGCTAGTGTGTCCAGATCCACTACTGGGCTAGTTTTGAATCATTACACTGTTGAATCTCCAGTGAAGATATCCGGCATTTTAATTACTTGTTAAATTGGAATCTGTAATGTACAAGAAATATTTACCGCAATACTCCCGCCGTCCAAGAGACTTCGGCGGCCAGTGAGTTCGGTCAAATTGGACATTGATGTCATGAATATATATATATACTACATGATTGATTTAATATGCAGCTTTTGATGTAAGAGTATGTCTACTCTTGATGTTGTCGTCCTCGTCTTCATGAAATAAATCGATATTGAAAACTGACATACAAGCCATGGGTCCATTGTATATCACTTGTACGTTGGTCAATGACCCAGTTATTGCCGTTGGTATATATTAACATTGGTTCATCTGTTCAGTCCACACTACACTTCAATACACATGTTTACAATAGTCTGCCACCTGTAAGCCCAACAAAACTGACAACCCTTAAGTCAGCAGTCATATTGACAGTACCAACAGTGCAACCCCTAAGTTACAAAAAAAACCGAACTAACAGTAATTACATAGCAGGCACTGCCGTAGGGGAGTAAAATCTTAGTGACCTCTCTATACAAGCCCATAACTTTATGAGATGGGGATGACTGGTTCCCTTTCTTGCTACCTTTGCTTTTCTTAATTCAAGAGCAGTGTCAGGTATCCATTTACACATTGGTAGACAGCAGTGTGAGACTACGAGGTTCTGAATCCACTAACTTTACATCAAGAAACAAGTGATCTAACCACTAAATGCTCATAACATGATAGTAAGCATTTAAAATGTCAAACAAACAGCTCCAGTTTTTGTAGATGCTGTGTGATCTGGTAAGAAAGTAGTACAAAATCAAATGTGTCTGATAAGAAAACAGGTTATGGACAGCCTCATGCAGATGCAAGCACAACAAAGGCTACTTGATGACCACAGGGTCAGTGACAAGACACAGAAAGACTGGACAAAACAGAAGCGGCTAATTAACATCAAATATTAGAATAACCAAAAGGATATGGATCATGCTGGAAAATTCAGTGTTAAAAAAATATCCACATAAATCTTCAGTGTGACACCTAAGGCTCATTAATAGGAACCACTGCAATAGATCATTATATCATTAAAGGTAACTAAGGAGGATTGTGAGTGGGGACAGCAATCTCACCATGTAACACAAATAGCTAAAGGAACAGCCATTGCAAGAGTACATTAAGCGTTTTGATGCCAGGCATCTTATCCTCTAAACTGGTCAAATGTTGCAGTGACTCTATGTTTCTTATAATAGCCCCTACAGTCATTATTAACTATGGGAATGTGCCCCTAAGGTGACAGCCCTCAGCTGCTTTTTTTCTTGGTTCCTTTTGACGTTTTCTTTTCTCTTCTGCTTGTCGTGAGAGCTTCTTTTTGCCCAATCTGAGGTTGTGCCATAGAGAGCATCACCATTTGGTGTGATAGGCAGCTTCATCCTCACAGGTTGCTGGATTTATGTCCAGTGCCCTCAAGTCTCTCTTGCATACATCTTTGAACCTCAGCTGTGGTCACCCAACTGTTCTTTTGCCATCTGTCTGTTGTCTGTAAAAGATATCTTTTGGGATGTTACCATCTTCCATGTGACGAACATGGCCAAGCCAGCACGTGAAAACACCTCGACAATTGTCACTTTGTTCTTCCAAGAAATACCTAGGATGTGGCGTGGACACCGTAGATGGAAGGTATTGAGCTGTCTTTCTTGCCTAGCATAGGTTGTCCATGTCTCGCTGCCATATAGAATGTGCTGGTGAAGCAGGCATTATATACCGCAGCTTTGATCTTCGTTATGAGTTTGAAGTTTCCCAAAACATGCGTTGTGAGGCAGGCAAAGGTGGCTGCAGCTTTGCCAATGCGGCTGCCAATTTTTGTGTCCAGAGAGAGTTTGTTTTTGATGGTAAACCCCAGGTATGTTGTTGTTGTTTAAATAGGGCTGCTCAGTTTTTCGCTCTTTTGCAGCCAATACCAAGTTAAAGAGTCTTTGGTATTATCTACATTGTAGATCTAGGCTTTTCTTGTGGTTTTTCTACCATTCCAAAACATGTTGAGTTTAAGTCATAAGCTCCAGTTTGGCTTGAATTTAAAGGATCATCACATCTGGTCCCAAGCCAGGAGGTAGAAACGCATGACATGCTGTGCATTCCCTGCCATCCAAGGGGGCTCTCCAAATATGCAGAGCTAAAATACTGTGCTCTGGCTCTGGGCTCTCCCAAGGAACTGTCATGTCCTACACAGAGCCACTTCTCAGCTGCCCCTGCCTACCATAGGATCCATAGTGAGATCCTCCTGCATGCAGCCAACCAGGTAAAAAGCCAGAGTTACGTCTGGGGCTCAAGTGACTCCTCCAAACATAGTGTGCAATGCTGGGTTCTCAACATGTTTCACCACAAGAGGAATCCCTAGAAGTGCGTGGATGATTTCAAAAGTCAATGAGGATGTAATTAGCCTCACAGACAGAGGTTCACATCCATATCCAAATATTTTTGCATTGTGCCTAGCTAGTGGTCATATAAGGATGACCCCAGATATGCCTCCGTGCATAGACACCAAGGATGTGAAGTGGTGCACCACTGCCAATTCATAGTTATCAATCGTGATAACTGGTACAAAATCCACATTCTTACCCAGCACATTCGTTTTCTTTAGACTTATTGTGAGGCCAAAGTCCTTGTATGCTTGGGTGAAGCGATTCATCAAGCTCTGAAGCTCCTGTTGACTTTGAGTGATTACTGCAGCGTCATCAGCGAATAACAAGTCTCTTATAGTGCCTATCCAATTTTTGTTTTTGCCTTCAGCCTTACGAGGTTAAACAGTCACCTATCTGACCTAGTGTGAAGGCATATTCCTTCATATCTAAGGCATATCTAAATGCATGTTTCAAGAGCAAAGCAAAGAAGATCCTGACGAGGGTCAGAGCCAGGAAGCAGCTTTGTTTAATGCCACTGTGTCTGTCAAAGGGCTGTGATGTGCTTCCAGCATATTGGACTGTTCCCTTCATGTCATGACTTTATCATTTCCAGCAATTTAGTGGGGCAGCCATTTTCATGAGGATTTTGAAGAGTCCATCCCTGCTAACCAGGTCAAATGCTTTTGTGAGGTCTATAAAGGCAATATATAAAGGCATTTTCTAATCTCTTAATTTTTCCTGAAGCTGGCGGACAGAGAAGATCATGTCTGTAGTTGATCTACCAGCTCAGAATCCACACTGTGACTCTGGATATGTGCACTCAGCTAACTTATGCAGTCGCATTAAGATGACTCTGGCAAAAACCTTTCCAACAATACAAATAAGGGAGATGCCTCTGTAGTTATTGCAATCAATTCTGTCTCCTTTATTTTTATACAGTGTTACAATCTTGGCATCTCGCATGTCTTGAGGAATAGTTGTCTCTTCCCAGCACTGGCACAGCATCCTATGCAGGGGACGTAATAGTGTGCTCTTACAGCATTTGATTAAATAGGGAGAAGTCCCATTGCTGTGTGGTGTATTGCCAGAGGCCAAGCTATCAATGGCCTTGTTGAGTTCTTCTAATGTTGGTTCAGCATCCAGCTACTCCATAGTTGGCAGGCATTTAACAGTGTCAAGGGCTGCAGGCGTGACGGTATTTTCTATAGAGTAAAGCTCAGAGTAGTGCTCCACCCACCTCTCCATTTGTTTCTGCTTATCAGTTAGTTTCTTCCCCCTTCTTAAGGAGCATAAAAAAGGGAACAAAGTAAAAATGCTTGTGAATGACTTCTGTGATGCAATCTGTAATGACTATTATTTCCATAATTGCTACAAGAACATATTGCATGCTGAGCTGTCTTATTCATTTGGATTTGTCCACTACATTATCTGCAAATATATTAATTTATATAATTTGCTTTGTTTATGTTCTCTGTGTTGCTCGTTTATTGTTGTGGCTGAAAAGTGACTCTTCCTGAAATATCAAATGTAATCAGTCATGCTGCTCCAATGTAAAACAAAAATATATACCACTCTACTCCTTAATTAGTCTTAATAACTATACTGTCATGCCTCACCTGAACATCAGCTGACCTCTATCTCTGGCATTCATTCTGCCCCATTCACCTTCTTCAAAGGCTTCCTGGTGAAAAAGAAGAGCAGCATCTTCAACAAATTAACAATTTTACAGCTCTGGTAAGTTATATCACATGAGACTGCAAAACAGGACACAAATAACACTCAATACAGTATGTAAAAGGAGGGTAAAAGATCCCGTTACACGCCCATTGAGGCATATTGGGAATATGGTGTTAGGCCCATATTTTCTTGACCATCGGCAGCATCACGCTGGCCGCCTGAACCTTCCCAGAGTTGCTCTGGTACCCAATTTATGAGGCTGGATCGACCCCAGAGCCGTTTGCGGCCTAAAAAAATCCCACCTCAACTGGGGATCGAACCATGGACCACCGAGCTAGGAAGCCAGTGCACTAACCACTGTGCTACTGCAGTATGTAGAAAACAGAAAAAGAACTGGGCTACTGTTTCCATCAAGCATGCTGTAAAAGGCCACTAAAAATGGGTTGTGTTTGAGACTAACAACCTCATCATGTAAAAATAAACTGCCACAAGAACTACCACTGTAGAAGAATATGAAGTGATTTGGCAGTGGCTTTTGCCAGGTGGTCTGGTGACATGTTTCTTATGAAGCTCTTACGAAGCAAAAAAGGAAATTCATTCATTCATGTGAGAAACAGAGTAAGCAGATCATTACTGGTACATTCATAATAGAAGTAATAATGGTCAGCAAAACTCCAAGTTTATTTAACATTCTGATAAGGGTGGATTTGTGCTGAAGTGGTAACTTGCCACCCTTATCGACACCTGGTGTTAAAGTGTAAGATGTAGGTGTCTTCTCTGATTTAGGATGTTGCTGTGTATGTGGTAGTGGAACAGTTCACAGGGTTATCACACAGGCAACATGACGTGTAGAGTCATAGAAAGGGTAACTTCGTTGTATAAGTTTCTTTCATTTATTGCACGCCACAAAACAGTCATGATACTTATGACATCAACATGGTTAACGAGTTCAGCAAGATGATATGGCACATTGAAAACAATTTCTGTAGTCAGCAATGATAGCTGTTGTATATATGCGTCATAAGACATCACAGTTCAATAGATTCAGAAATTCATCAATCATCGAGTGCTAGTTCGTGAAGCTGTATAAATAATAATAATTTCTATAACTTCTGCAACAGTGTCAGCTACAGATCTTCAATGTTCATAAACAATAATAAATGCTCCCATTCTGATGCTAGCAGATCAGTTGTATACAATAAGTCCGTTCACTGTCTGCACGTGAATAGCATACATGGGCTACAGGTCAGCTCGACCTTTATAATGTTCCTAAGTCTAACCATCTGACTTGGACGTGATCTCTGATATAACGAATCCTGGAACACAGACAACAGTCTTGTTGGTCTAGAGCGACCCATATATATTTAACTAGTTCAGGTATACAGATACCGGTGACTTAATCCTAGTCAAAGTACCTCTCCATTTTTCATCACACAGGCGAGCAAATAGGCGACAAAATGACGAACCTCTAGATGATAGCATAAAGTTCGATACAAGAGGAATTACCTTATTTCGGAAAATCAACCATGAACATATGCCTCCAGGCAGGCTGCATAATACTGGGAAATAGTCTAGTTAGCTAACTAACTCACTAAGACACTGTATTTCCCTCAGAGAATCACAAGACGCAGTTGCGTCTGCTCGCTTCTTAAACCATTTCTAAACTCCCCCAACTGGGCGGAACACACAGAACGAACTCCCGGTTTGACATGCGCAGAACGACAATCTCTGAGTTGCCGTTCACAATAAGACGATTCGAAGAACATTCGAGATAAAAGTCTTACACAGTCGCGCCTTTTATGGTCATGAAAAGAAGCGTTAAGAAAGGTTTCAGACATCTACCATAGTTGACTGATACTACCAAATAAGGAGATGTGGTCACGCTTCGTTCAAGAAATTATAGACCGAACGTGTCTCTATACAAGAGAAGGCAACTCCTAACAAATTGTAGTCTCGATAACTCGGATTATGTCCCTTTGACCATAGAAAACATAATACACACTTCAGTCAAAAAAATGATCATACATATGAAAAAAATGTTTATACAAACGAAAAATAATAATGATCCGTGCGTAACATTACCGCACCCTCCCTGGAAAAAAAAAAATGGGACATTTTTTTTTTTTTTAAATCCTGGAGCCGGAAAAAATCTAGGCTCCTAACGCACGTATGATGCGTGGATATATACCTAACAAATTAGCTCAACGCATGGAGCGACACTGAGATCATATCTCAGATCCTTAGAGAAAAAATTTATCTAAGTATACGCTGATATATTCCAGGAAGGTGCCACCAACACACGCCACAATGATGGCAACAACATAATGACAATCAAATTATACTCATACCAATATATGAAATTAAATATATTATGTGTTATCATACAATGTGTTGCAAATAGCGGTGTAATTTACTAATATACCGCACTATATTATTACATTATATAAAGTAACAGTAATTAATAAGTAATACATGTGTTGCTCTTCGGTGACATAAAACATTCAATAGAAGAAGATGTGGACATCATCCGCTCCCAATGTAGGACAGGACTTGATATCCTCAAAGTTCCACAATGGACATAAACTCGCAGACTTCAATGATGTGCTGCGAAAATATCAATAACACAAATCTTAAAGACAACTGGTAAATTTCTTAATACAATCCTGAAAATAATTTATTTAAATGTGGCCGAGTGATCTTTTGGCCCGTATATCACTAACTAAGCCTTCTTAGATAATTACATGGTACAATGTTATAAATTTCCCTCAAAAAAAAAAAAAAGTGAGACAAAATCTACTAACATGTCATTATAACATTGGACTGTATATCAGGAAATATATATATATATGACAGAAGAATCATGTGGAATCGTGTGGACATCTGGACAGAATGTCTGCCATTACATTATCCGAACCACGGATAGCTCGAACCGAGAAATGAAATGGTTGAAGAGCTATGGCATAACGAGTGGACCTCGAGCTCTTCAAGTTTTTGCTCTGAATAGCAGTAAGCGCTTTCTGGTCGGTTTCCACAATGAAATGTGCGCCTAGAAGAAATCTTTGTAACTTCAGAATAGACCATACCATAGCCAATAACTCACGGTCTAAAACCGAGTAATTCTTTTCTGCAGCGTTTAATTTCCTAGAGATATACATCACCGGATGCAAAGTATCAGAATACTCCTGCATTAGTGCTGCCCCAATCCCTGTTGACGAGGCGTCACTTCGAAGAACAAAAGTCTTCTCAATAGTAGGTAACTTAAGAATAGGTGGAGATGAAAATAGGGCTTTAACCTGGTCCAATGAGGATTGACATTCTTTAGACCAGCGGATCAGATTAGGCGACCCTTTCTTCAATAAAGTAGAAAGCGGTGCCATAATGGAGGACAGATTCGGAATGAATCGTCCGTAGAATTGAATCAAACCTAATAGACTCCTTACTTGTTTCTTCGTCTTAGGGACCGAAATGTTAAGTATTTTTGAAACATTGTGGTCCTCTGTCTTTAAAAGACCATGACCAACCCGATGACCTAGGAAAGAAATCTCGCTAAATCCTATAAAGGCTTTAGAGGGTTTTGCAGTCAAGTTATACTCGCGAAGAGTAGACAGTAATTCGTATAAACCCAAATAGTGATCTTCCCAAGAATCACTGAATAGACAGATATCATCTAGGTATGCTATGACATCTGTACGATATGCGAGAATTCGCCGCATCATGCGTACGAATGTAGCAGGGGCGTTCATAAGACCAAAAGGCATGAAATTCCATTGGAATAAACCCCTAGGTGTAGAAAAAGCTGTAAAAGGTTTGGCACGTTCAGTTAGCGGGACTTGCCAATAACCTTTAGACAAATCTAGTTTGGTAAAGAATCTAGAATTAGAAAGTTTATTGAGTAGCTCTTCTAATGAAGGCATAGGTTCAGCATCGAACTTCGTAACTTGGTTCAATTTGCGATAATCTACGCAAATGCGAATGTTATTATCCTTCTTTCGAACAATAACCATAGACGAAGAGTATGCTGAAGTGGATGGTTCAATGATTTCCAAACGTATCATTTCATCCAACTCTTTTTCGACTTGAGACTGGAAATGAATAGGTATTGGATATGGTCTGACTCTGATAGGATTGTGATCAGTTAGCACAATGTCATGTTCTATGACATGTGTGTGTCCCGGGATGTCTGTAAGAACATCCTGAAATGTTTGCAACATCGAAGAAACTTGTCGATGTTCCTCAGCGGAAAGATTTGGAGAAACGGTCACGTTTTTCCAAGATTCCGTAGAATAAAGTGGGACCATAGAAAGAGGAAGATTGACATCAGAAAAAGTAGTTTCCTCATCCTGTATAACTGACAGAGATGAGTACTGACCACGAGTTGCTTGTGAATTGTCCGTAGCCTGGAAAATAGGCTGCAAATAGTCAGGTCTTTCATAAAATTCTGTGAGCATATTTATGTGGAAAGTTTTATGCTTTCCATCAATATCGACAACATAGTCGACATCAGAAATTTTGGAGACTATTGCATATGGACCTTTCCATGCAATTAGAAGTCTGTTCTCCCTTGAAGGAAGTAGAACGAGAGCTTTGTCACCTGGACAAAGTTGTCGTAGACATCTATTCTTATTTGCAAACTGCCTTGCCTTTTCTTTAGCAAATTCTGAAGACGAAGTTGCTAGTTTGCATGCCTCGATGATCTTTTGCCTAAGAGCAATGACGTACTCATAAGAAGATTGAGTCTCATCGCTAATATTATCGGCAGTGATTAGATCGTGAAGTAAAGACATAGGGCCGCGCGGTTGCGCGCCAAAGACAAGTTCAAAAGGGGAAAACCCCGTATGTTCATTGGGGACCTCTCTATACGCAAAGAGAGCCGCGGGTAAGACCCTGTCCCAATCCTGAGGATGATCCTCAGTTATTTTACCAAGTAAAGTTTTCAGAGTCCTATTTAAACGTTCGACCAACCCATTAGACATTGGGTGATAGATACTGCTGAGAGACCTTTTAATGTGTAGCATAGACATTACCTGTGACATAGTGTCTGATATAAGTTGAGTGCCATGGTCTGACAATATTTCTCCGGGAAAACCCAAGCGAGAAAATATCAGCCAAAGAGCGTCTGCGATATCAGCAGTTGAGATGCTCTTGAGAGGTATTGCCTCTGGCCAACGTGTGCACATATCGACACATGTAAGGATAAATTGATGTCCTCTAGCCGACTTAATTCTAAAAGGACCGATAATATCTATTGCCATTTTTTGAAAAGGGCGAATAGGAATGTCAGCAGCCTGGATAGGCGCAGCATGTCGTGGTCCTTTAGATTTGACCTCCTGACATACTTTGCAAGAGCGACAGTACATTCGTATGTCCTTGCTCACAAATGGCCAAAAGAAAGCCGCAAGAACCCTCGACTTTGTACGGGAAAAACCCATATGTCCAGCACATTGCGAGTCATGAGCATGTTGCAATATTTGCAATCTCATGCTCTTAGGCACAAGAATTTGTGAATGAGTGGACGTAGTCGAGTCTTGTACCATACGTACAAGTACGCCGTTCTTCATAGAAATCCAAGATTTCCTATTAGTGTTCTGATTAGGATCACCTTTTTTTGCTAGAATGAAGAATTTTTGTAAAGAAGGATCTTCTTCTTGCAATTTGATAAATGAGTCACGTGTAATAGTCAAGTGACTATCTTGGTCATTTACTTCATCATTATTAGTTAATGAAGTTTGAGGTGGATCCAGAGCATGTGCTCTTGTGACCACCGCATTGGTAGCTTCAATGTTTTGCTCTTCCCAAACAGCAATCTGCTGTGGGGTACATTCCCTAACTCCGTGAATACGACCAATAATAAGGTCCGCAATAGGGTTTGGAAGTAGACACGCGTGGACCTCTCCCGTGAAGAAAGGAGTAGCAATGTGTATTATAGCAGTAGGATACTTTTCTAACGTGCCACCAAATGTGACACATTTGATGACTTTTCCTGTAGCACAGGATGGATCTACAAGAGATTGCCTAACGCCGACAGTAGTACATCCAGAATCAAACAACACTGAGACTGGATTACTATTTACTAGCCCCTTATGTAATATAAGAGAACCTCTCCCATCATGAGCAACATTAGCAGGAAGAGCGGGCAAAGGATGACCACAGCTTAAAGTACTAACGGTTTTCGGATCAAATAAAGTACTGCATTGGATACATTTATTTGCCCTACCAAAATCAAAAGATGAGCATCCGATAGCATTATGGTCTTTATCATTATTAACCTGTTTATCTGCTCCCTGAGATTCTTGTTGAACAGAGTTTGTCTGTTGATATCTTTTTCTCTTATGTTGCGATCTACCGCGACCATTATTGCCTCTGCAATTATCATTAAAGTCCCTACTGTAATTTTTATCCTGGTTTGAGTTCCAGTTTCCATAACTGTCATTACTATCTCTATGTTGTTGAGAACCTCTATTATCTTGGTATTGAGGTCTCTGCATAAAATATTTTCCTCTATACCGATTACCTTTGTGAAAATTTCTAAAGTTAACCGGAGTAGAATAACGTGTAGTATTAGGTTGTCTCCAGTTCTGGGAAGAAGAATCACCCTGGAATTGATCACTATGGTTCTGGGCATAATTACGATTACTCTTTTTATTGAAATTTTTCTGGCTACCCTGAAATTTACGCATAAAATTTGGGCCATAAGGTGCTGCCGAAGCAACTGGCAGACCTTCTTTCACCTTAGAGTTACTAATGGTTATGTGCGGATGCGCAGTAACATACTGGCTACAGTATTCTTCCATTTCTTTTATGTTTTTAGGCTTACGCTCATGAAGAAAAGATAGAAAAGCTTCATTAACAGAAGACATAACCTTATCTCTAAGTAGTAAATCCATAAGAGCTTCAAATGTATTTTCTGTCTTAGACAACTCAACCCATCGTAAAAAAGTAAGACGGATGCCTGAGATGAATTCAGAGAATTCAACTCCAGTTTCTGGTAACATGGTTTTAAATTTAAGACGATATCCGTCCTCGTTAAGTTGGTACTTCTTTAACAATGCCGCCCTGACAACCTCATAGTTGTTTTTGTCAGGCACATCTACCATACTCAACAAAGTCAAAGCATCACCTCTAAGTATCTTGGACAGATGATACACATATAATGTTTTATCTATATTATGCACATTACATGCACTTTCAAATCTATCTAGATAAAATGTTATATCATCGATTGAGGGATTAAATGCTGGTAGATTAAGCTTGAAATCCTTAGCATTAGTCTTATTTGACACCTTATTTGCCTCATTAGCATTACCAGTGTTCAATAACTTTAACTTCTCTAACTCTAAAGCTAAGACTTTTTCATCATGTTCCATTTTTGCTTTTCTCTCATCAGCCTCTCTTTGTAACCTTCTTTCTTCAGCCTCAGCCTGTAACTTTCTTTCTTCAGCCTGGGCCTGTAACAATTTTCCTTCAGCCTCTGTTTCAAGTCTCTTATTTTCAGCTTCTTTTTCAAGCCTCTTATTTTCAGCTTCAGCCTGAAGCCTCTTCTCCTGAGATTCTGCTTCTCTTTTTTGTTTTTCCATTTCCATTTGAAATCTTTTTTCCTCCACCTGCATCTGCAGTTTCTTTTGTTCTATTTCAGCCTCTATTCTCTTTTGTTCAGTTTGTTCTTTCATTTTCTTTTCTTCCGACTTCAATGCCTTGGCATATTGAACAGTCGCAAATTCTTCTAATTTATCACCTGTCTTCCCAAGGGCTTTACCCTGCTCAATAAAGTACTCAAATGTAGACATGATGTCCAAAATGTGAGTACAGAACCTGAAATAATTAATTATCTTATTTCAATGTTAAATAGCAACAAGACTTAATAAAGTGCTTGTATAATCTCTATGTTGAACCCAATCTCTGTGGGAAACAGGAGTTGACACCAACTTGTATTATCAAATGTATAATAATATCACAAGTCACCTCTTAATTAACAGTGCACTACCCAAATCAGTGCATAATCATCAGTTATTTATCATAACTGCACTACAATAGTGCATAAGCAAAAAACACCAGTTTGTTATGATAAGTGCACTATAGACCAATAGTGCATGAGCATATATCAACAATAGTGAAAGCTAACTATGCAAGAACTATGTAAACAATAACAAGACAATGTAAACAATAACAAAGGTCATCAACAATGTAAACAATAACAAAGATCAAAGTCAATGTAAACAACAACAAAGATCAGAGTCAATGTAAACAATAACAAAGATCAGAGTCAATGTAAACAATAACAAAGATCAGAGTCAATGTAAACAATCAACAAAGATCAAACAATACGAAAACATTCGCATAAGTCAAATACACAAACAGCAAAACTAAAAAGAAATATGCGAAGATATGACTAACAAATGACGCTACAGTGTATACACAAAAATATACGTAAAGAACTGAATAATAGCAAAGGGGAGACCTACAAATACAAACAATCGAAATCGAAACTAAAAACACAAAGAAAGAGAGAAAAGAAAAAAGAAAAAAAAATATATATATACAAGAAACAAAAATAAAGCACAACTCGTCACAACTAAACAGATATAGCAACGATTGTCGCTAGCAAATTTCACTGTAGGAAATTCGCACAGTCCCTAACGAAAACGCTAACAGTAGAACCTCTGTGACGTGGTATCTTCTACTGTAAGACTCCGCCCAACCGAGAAAACCCGCTGAAATATAAACATATAAATATACAAATAACAAATAACATATAACATATAAACATGTATCATGAAAACAATAGGAGAAAGTGTGAAAGTACAGAAGGCTCAGTTAGAACATAAGGGCACAGTTCACAAACAAAACAGGCCACTTAACTTCTATAAATCCAGCGTCAGCACGGTGCAGAACAGGATGTAATCAGCATTCTGAGGATAATGATCCAACGTTGATTAACTTCTGCTCCCATAAACAGCCATGACGAAGGAAAAGAGCTTCTAATACTGCAACAGTTGTTACGGCACTTGACCTTCTGAATCTTCTAAATTGATTTAACCGGCACTTGACCTTCTGAACCCGCAACAGTACCCCTGAGACCGGAACAGTTGTTACGGCACTTGTCCTTCTTTTCACCAGATCAGGAAATCCATTCGCTCGGTACTTGTCCTTCTAATTTTACATAAACTTCAATATTGCCGAGCAGCGCCGGGTAGTTTCAAAATCAGCAACTGTCAGAAAATCCGGATACTTTCAATAAAATTTCTTGTAAGGTGGTAGTTGATGCTGTAGTTGTATCTAGTATGATGATGATGTCTGGGTTTGCTGACCCCCTTGATAGCTGGAATCAGAGTGAACCAACCTATGGCCACCAAAAATGATATGGTGCGCCAAAATATCAGATGATAGAACCAGCTCTGGCCACCAAAAATGATAAGGGTGGATTTGTGCTGAAGTGGTAACTTGCCACCCTTATCGACACCTGGTGTTAAAGTGTAAGATGTAGGTGTCTTCTCTGATTTAGGATGTTGCTGTGTATGTGGTAGTGGAACAGTTCACAGGGTTATCACACAGGCAACATGACGTGTAGAGTCATAGAAAGGGTAACTTCGTTGTATAAGTTTCTTTCATTTATTGCACGCCACAAAACAGTCATGATACTTATGACATCAACATGGTTAACGAGTTCAGCAAGATGATATGGCACATTGAAAACAATTTCTGTAGTCAGCAATGATAGCTGTTGTATATATGCGTCATAAGACATCACAGTTCAATAGATTCAGAAATTCATCAATCATCGAGTGCTAGTTCGTGAAGCTGTATAAATAATAATAATTTCTATAACTTCTGCAACAGTGTCAGCTACAGATCTTCAATGTTCATAAACAATAATAAATGCTCCCATTCTGATGCTAGCAGATCAGTTGTATACAATAAGTCCGTTCACTGTCTGCACGTGAATAGCATACATGGGCTACAGGTCAGCTCGACCTTTATAATGTTCCTAAGTCTAACCATCTGACTTGGACGTGATCTCTGATATAACGAATCCTGGAACACAGACAACAGTCTTGTTGGTCTAGAGCGACCCATATATATTTAACTAGTTCAGGTATACAGATACCGGTGACTTAATCCTAGTCAAAGTACCTCTCCATTTTTCATCACACAGGCGAGCAAATAGGCGACAAAATGACGAACCTCTAGATGATAGCATAAAGTTCGATACAAGAGGAATTACCTTATTTCGGAAAATCAACCATGAACATATGCCTCCAGGCAGGCTGCATAATACTGGGAAATAGTCTAGTTAGCTAACTAACTCACTAAGACACTGTATTTCCCTCAGAGAATCACAAGACGCAGTTGCGTCTGCTCGCTTCTTAAACCATTTCTCAACTCCCCCAACTGGGCGGAACACACAGAACGAACTCCCGGTTTGACATGCGCAGAACGACAATCTCTGAGTTGCCGTTCACAATAAGACGATTCGAAGAACATTCGAGATAAAAGTCTTACACAGTCGCGCCTTTTATGGTCATGAAAAGAAGCGTAGGGGGCCAGAGATTGGAAGTGACTACTACCTACTAACAATTAAAAGAACAACTGAAAGAGTTGCTCAGCCTAGGAATTGCCTAACACCATGCAAAAAGCTAAGCAAAAACAAACAGGAGAAATGAGCATTAAGACCTACATGCTGAGAGAGCCAGAAGTTAAGACCAGATATCAGGGGCTTATTGCTGCAGCGGTGAGAAACACAGAAGAACAACCTGATGACCTGGAAACCCTCTGGCTTAATTTTAAAGGACATCATAAAGACAGTATTCTTCAGCTCTCCCAGTGAATACCAAAGATGGCAGTATGAGAAAATGGGAACATTATGTATCTACTATACAGAGAAATATTAAACAATTTTCTAGATCAACACCACAATAAAATAGAAAACAGATTCTTAGAGAAATAGAAAACAGTTTCTTTAGTCAACCACACAGAGAAATAAAAAACAGTTTCCTTGGTCAACTACACACAGAAATAGAAAACAGTCTTACAGAAATAGAAAACAGTTTCCTCAGTCGACTACATATAGAAATAGAAAACAGTTTCCTCAGTTGACTACACATAGAAATAGAAAAGTTTCTTTTGGTGGTAATCTCTTCATAATGCAGTCAATTATAATTACAACCTCCAACAGCAGAAGATCTGACTGCAGGACAAAACAACACCCCAATGGGAATGTGGACAGATAATGCAAATAAAATTTTAATGAAAGAATATACTAACAAAAACATGGATCAAAACCCTGCACAGTAACAGAACAAACTTTACCTCTATGTCAGCTGACAGCATAAGTGGAAAGAAAAAGTTAAAGTGTACTAATTTATATGACTTGTCATTTACCTTAGCTGCTTCTACTGCTCTGTTCACATCCTCCTGTGTTGCCTTGCTGACCTTGCAAATGACCTAAGAAATGACCAACAGACGAGGAGAATTACTGCAACAATATCTAGTTATTGATTGAAACTTTTGAACCAATAAAAATGTTCTAATTAATAACAAGAACCGTTTGGGATAAGAACAGGAGTGCGACAGGGATGCCTCTTGTCTCCATTTCTTTTCTTGCTGGCAATAGATTGGGTTATGAGATCATCGGCAACACACAACAGAAATGGAATCCAGTGGACTCTGACTAAGCAGTTGGATGATCTGGATTTTGCTGATGACTTGGCTCTTCTGTCCCATAGCCGTAATCAGATGCAGGACAAATTGAAAACACTTGATGAGAGGTCACAGCAATTGGGTCTGAAAATACACAGGGAAAAGACAAAAATAATGCGAATAAATGCAGGTAATGATAACAGGGTTGAACTTGAAGAAACACCAATACAAGATGTAGAATCATACACATATCTTGGCAGTAATATAGACAAAGTTGGAGGGACAGACAGCGATATCAAAATAAGAATACAAAAGGCAAGAGGAGCTTTCATTGCATTGGGAAATATATGGAGATCAAGAGAAATAGGATCCAACACGAAAATAAGAATCTTCAACTCAAATGTGAAGTCAGTCCTATTGTATGGCTCAGAGACATGGAGAACAACAAAGACAACAACCAAAAAGCTACAGACTTTCATAAATGGGTGCTTGCGTAGAATAGAGGGATTAAAATGGTATGACAAGGTTACCAACGTGGAACTGATGACAAGAACTAGACAAGTGCCAGTGGAACAAGAAATGAGAAGAAGACGATGGCGATGGATAGGACACACACTGAGAAAACCTGTTGATAGCATTACAAGGCAGTCCTTGTTCTGGAACCCCCGGGGCAAGAGAGGCAGAGGAAGACCAAGAAGTACATGGAGAAGAGAGTTGGAAACAGAGGTGAAAATGATGAGGAGAACATGGAAAGAACTTGAGATGATGGCACGTGACAGGAGGACTTGGCATGTGTTTGTTGAAGGCCTATGCTCCTGTGGGAGTGGAGGGTTATGAATGAATGAATGAAATTAATAACAAATCTGCAAGGAGAAAAAAAACCAAACAAAGAAATTGAGTTTTCAGTGAAACTTGTAACAAGATAAAAGTTAAATGAAAATTGTGTAGACATTTAAAGTTTACTAGAAGAAAGTCAGATGAAGAAACTCACCGATTCATCAGCAGGGTTGATAGTGTCATAGATAGCACCATTTGAAGCATCAATGAACTCATTATCAATAAAAAGTTGGTGTGGAATCCTGAGGTTTATCTTGTTGGCTGTAATTTCAACCTGAATTGACAAGAAATGGTTTCATTAATGTAACATCTTTTTCACAAATCTTTAAGCGGTCAAAAATCTGTACACTCCCTTTTAAAGATACTTCTATTTTTGAACTACTGTTTATGTTGTAAACCATCTTAAGCTGGGTTTTTTAATTCAGTGTATATATTCTGCAGCCTAGTTTTTGGATCTACTGTGTTTTTTTTTATTAAAGATTTCGGCCACCCCTTAGTTTCAATCTTTTCCTTGGGCAATCTCTAATACTAATCTCTTTCCTTCTGTGAATACACATCTGTGCTGTGGATTGAGCAAGTTTCATTCTCACTATAGGTCCACAAGAACTTATTCTTTATTTCTCTGTATAATCTTTGACTCACGCTGCTCCAAAGATATCTTTTCATTTCTCTACATGCCTTTTCTTGTTTTATAAGTTGATATTCTCAATAATCTTATTTTGCACTGAAAGCTGTAAAAGTGGAACCTTAGAATTGATAGGGTTAATGAAAATATGTAATGCGTCTATACCAGGACAAAGGAGAAAGAAAATGTTCTGGCCACAAGGCCTCTGTCAGGTACAAATGAATGAAAACAGAAGAGAAAGAAACTGAGACCCAAGTTAGATACATAAAAATGAATAAAAATAATACAACACATAAATGGAAATATCTAATGTCACTGACATTATTTCCAGTATGGACAAAATTGTTACTTGAATAGATCCAAGCAATAGTTATTGCTTGTCAATATAATAAAAAACTTGAAACAACATGATTTTTTTTACAAAGGGGGAAGCTAACCAAACTAAAACAAAAAGGAGCGCTAAAAGGCGAGAGCCAAGCAGAAAAGATAAAAAATGGTAATAAATGGAGAAATAAATAATGCATAGATGTAGAAGGTCCTTCAGACAAAGTATTGTTGGGTGTTAACACTTTGAACCCGCACTGATGGTATTTCGGCTTCTTCAGCTATTCCTAATCCCCACAGTGCCGGTCAGTTTACATCAAAGGATTTTCACACGTACCTGAATTCCCATAAACGGGCTATAAAGCTGTGCTACCGTTGGGTGTTTAGTACCTGACTGGACGGGCTAGATGGTAATGTCTGAATGGATAAATAGTCATTTGCTTCAGAAGTAGTTTGTTCTTTCTTGAAAGGAAAATTAGTGGAACATACGCTGTGTGTTAGTAAAATAGTGAAGATATCTAAAAGGGAAAGAAACTGTGCTGGTGTAGACAGACTTTATAATTTAGAGGAAGCCAGAAATTTTTTATTAGATGGTGACAGAACCAGCAGTGAAAGTTTGTTGAGTGACGATGACATTATTTTCCCTTTAGTGTTAGCTTCCTATACGGTGACCTGCTGTAACTGGTTCTATGCTCCCTTTAGTGTTTGCTTCTTATAAGGGGACCTGTTGTAACTGTGGCTCTATGCTCCCTAGGGAGCCACTACAACATCTGATCCCCTGGCATGAAGCCTACACCAAGCTCTATGCTCCCGAGGGAGCCACTACAACATCTGATCCCCTGGCATGAAGCCTACACCAAACATTTACACGTTCTTGCAGTAGTGATATCTGTAGCAATTTGTTTGACTAAAACGGGTTGCCAGCCCCCATGCCCAACCTCACGTTATTCGCCTAGTATGACATACCTGAGGGAGCAGTAATACAATTATTTATTTGTCTCATCAGAGACCCCTGAGAACCACACGGGACAATATGTAGAACTAAATATTCAACCATTTCAAATGTCGATATTTGCTGTTCTCATGGGGGAACAAAATTTGAGACCACTCTGTGAACTCTGGGCATACAGAACTGTTTCATTTGAGTTTGTAATTTGACAAAAGCAGAACGGGAAAAATTTCCTTTCATCGAGACGGATTTTACCTAAATTATTATAAGGCTATTTTGCCCAGCATCTTGAGCTCAGTTAGCAGAAATGTGACTAGTAAATATTCAAATATGTCATACGCCAATATTTGCTGTTCTCATGGGGTGACAAAATTTTACCACTCTGTGAATTTGACAAAAGCAGAACAGGGAAATTTGCCTTTTATTGCGACGGATTTTACCTAAATTGTTATAAGGCTTTAGCAGAGCAGTTACTAGTAAATATTCAAATGGTTAGGAATACATTCGAGGAAGCAAAATTCAAAACCACACTAGGAACTCTTTTCTGGTCAGAAAATAAAATAACAATAGCCTAGCGATTTGATTTGTTGCGTTAGCGGTTTGATCGCTTTGAGTTCCCTCTCTGACACAGTCCATGACATTTAATTGCAATTTACCCTCGCGCAGGTGACAAACCGTTAACATGTCATAATGGCACCGCGGTTTTTATGATTATGTCTAGGAACGTCGGGGAAAGGTTTTGGGTGAAACTTCAGTGTCGGGCTCAATGGGTTAAGTCTGCCAGGCTTAAAGCCAACCCATAAAGGTGAATTAAATATTGCTCTAAAACCAGCTTGCGTCATCAGATAAACAGAATCTGATTGCAGTAACGTGGATGTGTAGTTCACCCTGGTGGTCTGGGCTATTTAAATGGATGGTTGCAGGCGAAGAAACCATCTGAGAGATGTTGTAAAGATGTTGGAAAAACCGGTCACCAAGTCGTTCACCAGTTTCACCAATGTAAGTTTTACCACAACGTTTGCATATGATGATGTATATTCCGTTGATTGATTCACATGTAAAGCCATTTTGGATAGTAAATAGGGAATAAAACATGTGCCTAGATAATATACTGATACATTCTGCACCATGCTCAGTTGCATGCTTCAGTGCAAAAGTGGCTGCAATTATCAATGTTCAGATGGTTGTGAACCAGGAGGTCCTTTAAGTTCTTTTCACATCTATAAGCCACGAAGGGTGCATCCTTGAACAATTCTAACAGAATGACACTAAAATATCACCCAAAAGCAACTAGCTAAAATTTATCTAAATCAAATGAATAAGATCCAGAAAAAAGTCAGTTCAGAGTCATTATGCATTCCATTTTGATTGGTCAAAATAATTAATACAAACTCACTGCATCAAAAGTGAAGGGTTCCTTGTCCTCAATTCCCCTACCCCTCCTAATAACACATGAGACCAGGTCCTCAAACACAGTATTCATGTAGACATCTTCCACTGCTATCTTGACCTCACATTTCTCCTTAATCTCTTCCACAAGTCTGAAAATTCATAGCAAACTTTGGTCAGAGAATCCTCCCTCAGGTGAACAACAGACATGTTCTCATATAATATTTAACTGTATCAACAAAATTGGAGAACGGAACCACCCATGCAGTTAGTTCATCATACATGCCACACTTAAAGGTTTACCCATAATCTGTACGGGGTGTTTGCGTTTTCAGATGTGTACAGGCCGTACACGGGTCTGTACGGGTTTTTTCGCCTAATTATTAACCCTTTCAGCACCATTATGACGTACGCCATACGGCATAAATCTTGACAATTTTTGTCGCTGTGCCGTACCGAGTACGTCACGGAAGTAGTGCGATACCTCGTTCCCATACACCTATAAAACGTACGTCCTATTTTTAAAAGCACCAGAACTCTTCTGTTTACAATCGTATCGGCAATTGCTGGGCATAATCGGATTCAGCATTGAAAAATCTGGCCACTAAGCTTGAAACGAACAAAATATTTTACTGCTAGCGAATACGGTAGAACTGATAATAGTGATTTTACAAAAGCGAAAGTTACAAACATGGACGCTGCCATACCGCTGAATCATAAACATTTTGTGGAAAAAAGAGCACGAAAATTCTTGTTTGAGTTGAATTTATTCAACTTGAATGATTCTGACAACTCTTTTTTACTGAGATTCTGGTAATCTTTACCTTTATTGCCGTCGAGTATGTTTAATATTTGTATTTTCGTACCATTTAGAGTTAAGGTTGAGGTTAGGTTTACGGTAGAAAGTGCGTAAGAAATGTAAATTTGAATAATAATACAAAACAAATTATGGGTAGGCCTAATATCGGAATGACGGTCGCCGAATGCTCTGCATGTATTTTCGTACCATTTAGAGTTAGGATTAGGGTTACAGTTGGGGTTAGGGTTAACCCGAAATCTAAATGGTACGAAAATACATGCGGAGCATTCGGCGACCGTCATTCCGATATGACCAAATTATGAAACTGAAAAAAAAACCCACAAAAGCAAGGCAAATTTGCATCTTAACCAGGTCAGAGAAAAGTTTATTTGGAGTTACTTCTCTTCTTAGTTTTAATTTCGTTTCTTTAAAAAACAATGTGATTTTGCCTTGGGTGATCATCATTACGGTCATCCAATGATTTATATTTATTAAATAATTAATTACTATCAATGTTTGATTGACACTAAAATTCGTATGGGTATAACGGCTATTCCAATTTTTGAAGTTCGGTAGAGAATATATAATATTGCGCCAGTTTATATTTTCATTGCTAGCTTTAAAAAAATATATATATATATATATATATATATTTGATTTAAGATTCCTAAACCTAACCCATAACGCTTATTACTGGTCTCTTTAGATCTATACTTTTATAAGGCACTATAGAACACACACCAAACTGTTCTTCATTTCCACCATAAATTGTATTAATTTTTTTTGCAGAAATAGACTAAATGATGATACAGTCACAGCTTTTCTACAATACCGGTACAAAATAAATTCTAACTCTTGTTGTTTAGGTTTTAAAGCAAGTGAAGACATGCTTAAAAAGGCAAAGGGCGCATGTCACTATGATGGTGCAGAACCATCTAATTGAATATATTTGTACATTAATTAACTCTATTGTTACGTTTTTCAGTCTGTACAGGTTTTGCGGGTCTCTGTACAGGGTTTTTGGATTTGTTGTACAGGTTTTTCATGTCTGAGGTGTGGCATGTATGGTTCATTAGCAAGCAGCCTGTATTAAAGCACATGCTTATGCTGCTGTGGTTTCTTTAGTAATTAGTTTCACATGATGACAATGCTAGCCCAATGCACAATTCACCTTTTACGACACACCTGAGGTAGCAGTAGTCTCCTCAGAGACCCATGGGAACTACATGGGGCAACAGTAAAGGCAGTTACAGATAAAAGTCTTCTATGCAACAAATCTTTCTCAGTGGAAGTAAGAAAGGGAGCTCTGTAGTGTTACTTTTGTCTCATTTTGAGCTCCCCTTATGAGCATGGGGGGCAATCTCTGCAGTTAGCCTCCTTTCAGGAACCCCCCCCCACCACCACCACCAAAGCACTTTATGTACTCTTGTAGTAGTGGTTTCTGCAGCAACTAATATGAAGAAGTGCAAGAGGCCAGACAACCTCATTATGTAAAACAAATTCTCACAGAAACCACCAGCATTACATGCAGTTGATACCACAGTAAGCAAAAGAATCATACATAAGGAATAACTAGGCATTACCTATGATCGCTGCTTGACTTGGAAAACCCAGATTGAAAAAAACAGGACAAGAGCAAGGCAGAGAATGGCAATCATGAAAAAACTTGCTGGCAAGGGTTGGGGAGCAGACGAGAGAGTACTAAAGAAGCTATATACTGGGCGAGTGAGACCAGTATTAGAATATGGCATTGCAGCATGGTCAACGGCAGCTAAATCGAACTTTGACAAAATAAACAGAACCCAAAACCAAGCACTGAGAATCATAACAGGGGGCATGAAGTCAACACCCATTGAAGAGTTGGAAAAGATTACTCACCCCAGCCTATGGAGGATAGAAGAGATAGCAGAGCCCAGCAACAAGCCGAGAAATTCAGGAGGCTGATAGACCACCTAATGCACCAGAGAATAAATGGACTTGGAAGGGGAAGACTGAAGCAAAGCAACTTTGTAGAGACAGTCAAAACAAAGGTGAGAGCAGACCCCATAAACGCAATATCAACAGCAACGCCTATATGTACTGCACGCAAGCTACCAATTTGGAAACAACAGTGCTTCCCTGAAATGATAGAAAACGTTCCTGGTATTGATAGAAAGAACAGCCAAAATGAAACAGAAAGGAGAGTCCTAATCACACAATATATAGAGAAACATTACCCAAGCAACACCTGGATCCATGCATACACAGATGGATCAGCAACTAATGCAACAGAAGATGGGGGTGGAGGAGTCTTCCTGAGCTTAAGCAATGGCACACAAAAAAAGATAGCAGTCGCAACAGGGAAATTTTCAAGTAACTTCAGAGCAGAGGCAGAGGCATTAAAAACTGCATCAGAAATTCTAATGACAAGAAAGCTCAGAGAGACCAGTAGCTATCTTCTCAGATGCGCTGTCAGTGATTACAATGCTGAAAAGTCAAAGTAATGCTGAACTGGATGACCTAAGAGTAACACTTCACAGACTACATCAGCAATACAAAAGAGTTGTGATACAGTGGATCCCTTCTCACTGCAACATCCCTGGAAATGAAGAGGCTGACCGATTGGCAAATGAAGAGGCTGACCGATTGGCAAAGGAAGGGGGAAAGCTTCCTCAACTTGACACAAACATAACTTATGAGGAGTCCAAGAGTTTTATCAAGCGCAGGTACAGGCACAAGTGGGAAGAAGAGCATCCAGGCCAGACAAAAAATGATCCGTATTACCAGCTCAGCAGAAGTGAACAAGTGGTAATCTTCAGACTTTGCACAGGTCATAACAGATTGAAATACCATCTATTCAACAAATTAAAGATAGGAACTACTGATGAGTGTGACTGTGGCACCGATAAAATGACTGCCGAACATCTGCTTCAAAGGTGCCCAACATGTGAGGAACAGAGAAAATGCATATGGCCATCACCAGTGCCATTCATGGAGAAAATCTATGGAGATATCAACAGCCTCAGGCTGACCACTACTTTCTTTGAACTTATTCAAGTTGACATCTGAGGGTGAACGAAGAAGATACATAAGGAAGCGAATCATGGACAACATAACCAACAAGATGTCATTGGAAGTTGAGAGATGTGGTTTTGATGAAGAAGAATTTGACTACCAACAGCTAAAAGGACTAACAAGAATGTCCTGAGGGAGGTTAATGTGTGGTAGAAGGTTACTGCAGACATTTGAATGAAGCTGTTCACCATTTTGGATATTTTATGAAAAGAGGAAAGTTACAACAGACTGTGACAGTAGGCAAAATTGACAGAGGAATAGAGATAGAGAATGACAATGAAAGAAAATAGAGAAAAGTCTGACATGGAAAAATTCAGCAAGAGCTGATAAGCAATACTAGGGACAGCAATGTGTGGAAACAATGATCGCTCATACCACTCATATCGCTCATACCACTCAGCTTGTTAGCTGACAGAACAATGATTGCTCGTACCACTCAGCTTGTTAGCTGACAGAACAATGATCACTCATACCACTCAGCTTGTTAGCTGACAGAAAATTACAGATGACCAAACTATGTCTCAGTAAACAAAAAAAACTTAAATAAACTACTTCCTCAATGATGAGCCATCTTGTGGACACCCTGCAGATAAATCTAAGCCACGCATGCTTTCATCATTTCTTATTTGCCCCGTTGTGCTCCTTATAGAGCATTGAGCCAGTACTGCAGTTGGTTCACTAACAAGAAATCTGCACTAAGGCATTCATTTTCTCTTGCAGAGATGGTGTCTTTAGAAGTGTGATTTATATGATGAGCTTACTTCCCATTAGTTGCCTCTTAGAACAAGCCTGAAGGAAAATTAGTTCTAAATTTTCTTGGTTTCATCTCCTGAGACTCCCAGAAACTACACAGGGATGCATGCTTTTGCTGGACATAAAACTATGTAACAATTTTTGTCCTAGTATCCAAGTTTGCCCTATGTAGTTCTGTGGAGGTCACCCACAAGACTAAGAAAGAATATGGTAATGGCTCCCTCAGACTTGTCATAAGAGGTATCTAATAAGTGGTTGTGCATAGGGCTGCAAGCTTCATCATATAAAACTAATTGCAACAGAAACACCACTGCAAGAGCTTATGACTGATTTGATGGCTCCATCCTTCATAAAGAGCAAAAAAGCAACTGATGATTCAAAGTTTGTAAAATGAGAAAAAGAGATTTAAAAATCTTAGATGTGAACTGTTGTATGCCAAGACTTAATAGAACATATTATTTCAGTATAACGGTATAAATTCTAAATACTCCTGTAAGACGGGACTTCAAATGACGCTGCTGTCCAAAGTTTTTTTTATTAAGTGCTGTTCTTCAAGTACAGATTGAATCTCATCACATTTGACATAATCTTGTTACTAGCAGAGCCATAAATTTCCAGAGAATTTTTAGCAGTAATATTTTCTCAGACCTGCAGATTTCAACAAGCTGTGGGAGTCATGAGATCAAATCTCTGAAATACACTTGCATTTTTTGTTGGTTCACATTTTCTTTTACCTGTGAATGTCGTCTTTCAAGTGCTGAAATCTGAGCAGACATTGTTGCTATCTATTCTCAGATTTCACTGCCTAAAGTTTTATCACCACCATTTGTATTTCCATTATCCTGTACATATTAGTGATGCTTTCCTTACAATATCAATAACGTATTAAAAATATTGATTTTCAAATGTATATCTGATGAAGCTTTAGCTTCTCTGTTATGAAATGGTACAGATGGCGTATACCAAAATGATACTATGTACCATGAAAAGAAGCATCTGAAAGTCGTGACCTATTCTGAAATGACAAAATGAAGCTGTGCTGAACATCACTTGTGAACTCTTTTTCCCCTTTAGAATCTGACATTTCAGACATGCTATCTATAAACATGCATAACCATCCAACCTTTTAAGATGATTTCTGATCGACGTAATAGGCTACACTAGGTCTTAGCCGATATTACGGGTAGTACCCATTTTTATTTATTTTCTCATGTGTCCTACTTCGCTCTTGCTTTCTTTCCTTTCCCTGATGAAGGCCTTGTGGCCGCAACGTTGGCTATTTTTTTTATCTTTTGTCCTAGTAAGACGAATCACCTATTTTTGATTTTGTTTCCCCCCATAACCTTCCAACAAATGTTTCAATTTTAAGAAATTTTTTTTCACTACTGCATGGATCTTTGATCTAACATCTCAAAATGTCAACATGTTAGCGATTTTGTCAGAATGTGCCACATTTCAAATAAAGATAAATATGGTCAGCTAGATCAATCCCAACCGGCCATTCATTATTTGGAATACAACTTATATTCTTTACACAGCTTTAAAACTGTATTGTTCTTTGTCCATGTTTAACTTATCAAGAAGGTAGTATACAAAATGTCAGAGATGTTCTATACCTGACAACATCCATGGAGCCTGCCCCAGCCTTGAAGAAGTCTAGAGAATCCTCTACCTCTGTGTTCAAGATGCTTTTCCAGATAGCCTAGAGATTTTAAAAGTTATCAGTTAATACGAATATCTGCAAAACTGGGTGCTCTCAATTTAAAAAAAATTCTAGCATGCAACAGATTTCCAAATTTCATCTCAACATAAGCCTGAATACACTGCTGGCAATATGTTTACATTCGATAATTCTGCAGCCAGCCCAATCTAGTCTCTCCACCACCACCACCCCCCATATTTTATCCAGTTACAGAGAATATGAGTCATGTGAGAAAATTAGGGATTTCGTATTTCTCATTCATACTGAAGAGTAGTTTAAACTGCAACTTTTTGCTTTAAAAGATTCAATTTAAAATGCATGAACATTAAAAATAAATACGGTTGAGGATATATTCTGAAACATTGAATTAGCTTGGCAAAGTATTATCAGATACTTGGAATTACATTTAAATCTTTTGTATTGACCTCATTGCTTTCTAAGAAATCAAGTCAATATTTATAAACATTTTGCTAAATGGCTCAGAGGCTTCTGTTACAACAGGACAAGTTACAGCACAAGAACAGCATTCTGTGAACTAATTACTTAGAAGAACTCGGTCTCATTTAAAAACTTGTTTCATGATGACTATGCTGACTTTCTTGAAGGCTGTCATCAGTTTTGTCTCAACCACTAAACAAAGTGTTTTATGATTTATGTACCCTGACACAGAAAGAAAAATACAGTGAGAACAAAGATGCTGTAAAAAGATCCTCAGAATAGCATACACGAGTCATGTCACATATGACAGTGTAAGAAATGTCATAGGACAGTCTATGGGGGGTCATATAAAGACAAACTAACAATTGTTAAAACAAACAAACTTAAATGGTGTGACCACATGCCAAGAACAAATGGGTTGTTCAAGATTATCCTTAAAAGGACCATCGCTGGACATGAAAAAGGTGTAGATAAATGAAATGCTGAGTAGAGAAATATTCAGAAATGGACTAGGTAGACTTTCAAACAGATGTAGTTACTGTAACAAGGCAGATAAATGTAGAAAAAAAAGCATTAAATGCAAAGTGGTGGCCAACTAGGTTACAGGACAAAAGGAGAAAGGAATGTATACAGTTTTATCCTTAGACAATGATAGGACACAGGAAGGTGCATTATTTTATTCTTAGACAATGATAGCTGTTGATTTATAGTTCTCAGTCAGATATATCTTGAACATCATGTGATACATATATTTATGTAACTAGACAGTCACTATAACTAGGCATATCCAACAAGAACTATATAGAAACAAATTATTCTAGTAAGTACCTATTTATATAGTTTTTTTTCTCAAGAGGCATTCAGTTGTGCTTAGACAGATGAATACTTTCATACATTCAATAATACTTTCAGTGTTGTCATTGCCAGAAGTTTGTGTTGTTAAATCTTCTTCTTCTTATTCGTACACTCTCAGACGTCCACTTGAATGTTTTCAAAGAAAGCAGTAGTCAGTTTGAGGCTATTTGAATCTCCTTAGAGCTTTTCCACGACTGGTACTGGTGTCGGCCATATACGCTTTCTTTGTTCCGCATATGTTGGGCAACTTTGAAGCAGATGTTCAGCTGTCATTTTATCAGTGCCTAAGTTACACTCATCGGTAGTTCTTATCTTTAGCTAATTGAATAAATGGTATCCTAATCTGTTGTGGCTAGTGCGGAGTCTGAAGATTATCACTTGTTCTCTTCTGTTGAGCTGGTAGTATGCATCATTTTGTGTGTGACCTGGATGCTCTACATCCCATTTGTTTCTGTATCTGGTTCTGATAAAACTCTTTGCCTCCTCGAAAGTTACGTTAAATAAAACCCGAGTTATTCTACAGGTTTGTCTTAACAAATTATTCTACAGGTTTGTCTAAACAAGTTATTCTACAGGTTTGTCTTAACAAGTTATTCTAGTTTTCTGCGTTCATGTTTTGTGCACAAAATTTACAGTGTTGTAAAAGTTTGTTAGATACATACGCCCACACAGAGCTATAAATAAATAGATGTATGCTGCCACCACTGTTGGAATCGAATGTTATAGCTATCATATATAATAACGCCACACAGGCTAATTATCTATATGTGTACTGCCGTACTGTTAACGTGTCTGGAATGTTTGAAGGGTGTGTGGGAACAGTCACTCACACCACACAGCTCACGTACGAGTCATGGATGTTGCAACGACTGTTGACGTTTAAAGAACAGTTTATTTACACCACAACACGGTCACGATGACATAGACGAAATACAGCATATTACACAGCTTATAATAGCATACCAAAAGGATCCACATCGTAGTACTAGCCAATATTATTGACTGCTCCATTATACAATAATAATCCATCAAGAAGACTGCTGGCAATCGCAGTACTAATAGTTATTTGGCCTCAAATACATTACATCTCAGCGCTATTTAATCCATCAAGAAGACTGCTGGCAATCGCAGTACTAATAGTTATTTTACTCAAAACACTGGCCTGTACACTCCAAGGCCTTAGGAACATCTCCTTAAATAAAGTACATCTTATCTGCAGATAATCACACATAAATCCATAAGCAATAATGCCTGTACCAGAATATCCACTGGTACACATCGAAAAACACTCAACATCTTCCCAGTACACTCGCTCGGGAACACACTTTCACCAAATTATCCTTTCCCAGAACACCCCAGTTAATCACTCATGCCCGGGGCTAACTCCCCGAGAACTATCGCTCACAGCTCAAAAATAGTTTAGAAAATTCATCTCACGCGGTAACTCAGCCGCAGTGAGAAGCGTTCTGAATCTCGAAGATTCGAATACAATTCGTTCATATATTTTTTAAATAAATTAACAGCTAGACAAACGCTGTTCAAGTGGGATAACCACTATAATCTCTTGTACATCCCAGACTTATCACATAGATGAAATATAGGATATTACACAGCTTATAATAGCATACCAAAAGGATCCACATCGTAGTACTAGCGTATAATAATAATCCATCAAGAAGACTGCTGGCAATCGCAGTACTAATAGTTATTTGGCCTCAAATACATTACATCTCAGCGCTATTTAATCCATCAAGAAGACTGCTGGCAATCGCAGTACTAATAATAATATCACTCAAAAACACTGGCCTGTACACTCCAAGGCCTTAGGAACATCTCCTTAAATAAAGTACATCTTATCTGCAGATAATCACACATAAATCCATAAGCAATAATGCCTGTACCAGAATATCCACTGGTACACATCGAAAAACACTCAACATCTTCCCAGTACACTCGCTCAGGAACACACTGTCAAGAAATTATCCTTTCCCAGAACACCCCAGCCAATCACACATGCCCGGGGCTAACTCCCCGAGAACTAACGCTCACAGCTCAAAAAATAGCTTAGAAAATTCATCTCACGCGGTAACTCAGCCGCAGTGAGAAGCGTTCTGAATCTCGAAGATTCAAATATAATTCGTTCATATATTTTTAAATAAATTAATAGCTAGACAAACGCTGTTCAAGTGGGATAACCACTATAATCTCTTGTACATCCCAGACTTATAACAATTAATGCCCTTGCTTAGAATTGGACTTAACACCCCTTTATATGCATTTCTTCTTTACCCCTTTTATGTACATGTCTTTCATTACCTCCATCATGTACGTCTTCTTTACCCCCTTTATGTGCATGTCTTTCATTACCTCCATCATGTACATGTCTTCTTTACCCCCTTTATGTACATGTCTTTCATTACCTCCATCATGTACATGTCTTCTTTACCCCCTTTATGTACATGTCTTTCATTACCTCCATCATGTACATGTCTTCTTTACCCTCTTTATGTACATCTCATTCTCATCTCCATGTGTTTTCTTGTCTACCTCTATTTCTCTTACCCCTGTGGATTAAAAAATAAGGACGGTCTTGTAATACAATTAACTGGTTTTCTCAATGTGTGTCCAGTTCAATGCCAGCATCTTTTCTTCACTCCTTGTTCCACTGGTTTAAAATTACTAGCATTAGGTGACTTGTTCCTATCTGCTGAAGTTTTTTTTGACTTGTTTCTGTAGGATGAGGTAGCTGGCCCTATGCCCAACCTTCCTTAATCAACTTCTACGAAATGCCTGGTAGGTTACAGAGTTACTATCCTTTGCTCCCCTTTCAGACTCAGGTAATACATGGCATCTCAACTTTTCACCCACTGAGAAAACACTTTACACCGGCACTTATTGTCTACTTCAATGTGATTCAGAACGGTCATGTTGTGACTTACTTTAAGATTGTCAATTATTTTCTCCTCCTCTGGCGTTAGTTCCAACTTTTGTGTGGAGGCATCCTCCTTCCCAAATTTGGAGGCAGGAATCATTTTCCCACTCTCATACTGGATTTGACTCACATTCACCTGCATCAAAGAAAGAGAAGTTTTGGTATATTAAGTTTAATTAAGCTTCAAAGATGTTAGCAGTAAATATTTCTTACTATTATGTACTGCTTAATTAATATTCACAACATATGTGCTCTTTTCTTCCCATTCCCCATTATTTACTTAAAACAGGATAAACATGGGGAAGAAAAACTGATGGGTCTGGAGGAGGCGTTTGACAGAGTCCCCTGGAGCAAACTTTGGGACTGTTTGGCAGGGAGGAATATTCCAGCGCCTCTGGTTCATGCTATGCAGAGCTTCTGCGGGTCTTGCGGAGATTATGTGAGGACGGCGGGCCGTGGGTCAGAGGAGTTCGGGACCACCACTGGTGTGGGACGGGGTGATGTCCTGTCGCCTTGTCTTTTCGTACTCCTC
Source organism: Oreohelix idahoensis (assembly GCA_024509875.1). Classification (NCBI taxonomy): domain Eukaryota; kingdom Metazoa; phylum Mollusca; class Gastropoda; order Stylommatophora; family Oreohelicidae; genus Oreohelix; species Oreohelix idahoensis. The sequence continues at coordinate 55,750 of JAMPIV010019386.1, read as the reverse complement.
ATGGACGATGTCGTCAAGGCGTGTGGGGAGAGAGCGGGAGGGTGTTCGGTGGGGTACTGGAAGATGAGACAGGTCTGTGTTTCGGAGCTGGCATTTGCTGGTGATGTTGCCCTGATTGCTGGATCAGAGGCACATCTCCAGTCCAGCCTGCGGGTCTGGAGGGGGGAGCTGGAGAGGAGAGGGATGGTCGTGGGCAGCTCTAGGGCAAGGTCCATGGTGGTATCGTGGGAGGAAAGGGGGCATCGGATTGGGTTGGGAGGGCGGGTCCTGGAGCGGGTCGGCCACTTTGGATATCTCGGGGCTGTTGTAGACCGAGGGGGGGGGGGGCATCGGGGGGGGGGAAGGGGGGAGTTGGCCGCTCAGGGGGCGGCGGCTGGGAGACTTTTTCAGGCCATGGGTCGTGGATTCCTCGGCGGGGGAGGGGTTGGTGGGAGGACGAGGATGGCTGTATGCCGCTCCACCTGTGTCCCAGTTTTGACGTATGGATGCGAGTCGTGGGCGGTGGCTGCGGCCCACGGAAGCCAGATCCAGGCCTCGGGGGTGGGGTATCTGAGGAGGGTGGTTGGGGTGGCAGGGGGAGACATGGTCCGCGGCCAGACGATCCGTCAGGGCCTGGGGTCCCATCCGCTGCAGACCCGGGTGGAACAGTCCCGGCTGGGGTGGTTTGGCCGTGTCTGCGGGGTGGGAGGGGATCGGCTACCGCGACAGGCATGGGAAGCGGGGAGCCAGGGGTCCAGACCTCCGGGACGGCCCGGAGTTCGCTGGGAGGACAACATTGGACAGTCTTTGGGGGACCGAGGACTGGAGTGGGGCCGGGCCGGGGGGAAGACGGCTGATGGAATGGTCTGGCGCTCTCTCTTCCAAACCTCTACACCTCACGGTAGAAAGGGAACGACTAAGTAAGTAAGTAAGAAAAACTGATAGTAAAGCCGACAGGCCATCATGATTTCAAAATATCTGTGGATGTCCCATGTAGTTTCTGGAGGTCATTGACATTGCTATGATAGAATAGCACTACTGCTCCATCTAGCATGTTGGAGGTCATTGACATTGCTATGGTAGAATAGTACTACTGCTCCATCTAGCATGTTGGAGGTCATTGACATTGCTATGGTAGAATAGCACTACTGCTCCATCTAGCATGTTGGAGGTCATTGACATTGCTCTAGCATGGAGGTCATTGAGAAGAATAGTACTACTGCTCCATCTAGCATGTTGGAGGTCATTGACATTGCTATGGTAGAATAGCACTACTGCTCCATCTAGCATGTTGGAGGTCATTGACATTGCTATGGTAGAATAGTACTACTGCTCCATCTAGCATGTTGGAGGTCATTGACATTGCTATGGTAGAATAGCACTACTGCTCCATCTAGCATGTTGGAGGTCATTGACATTGCTATGGTAGAATAGCACTACTGCTCCATCTAGCATGTTGGAGGTCATTGACATTGCTATGATAGAATAGCACTACTGCTCCATCTAGCTTGTTGGAGGTCATTGACATTGCTATGATAGAATAGTACTACTGCTCCATCTAGCACGTTGGAGGTCATTGACATTGCTATGATAGAATAGTACTACTGCTCCATCTAGCTTGTTGGAGGTCATTGACATTGCTATGATAGAATAGTACTACTGCTCCATCTAGCTTGTTGGAGGTCATTGACATTGCTATGGTAGAATAGTACTACTGCTCCATCTAGCATGTTGGAGGTCATTGACATTGCTATGGTAGAATAGTACTACTGCTCCATCTAGCATGTTGGAGGTCATTGACATTGCTATGGTAGAATAGCACTACTGCTCCATCTAGTTTGTTGGAGGTCATTGACATTGCTATGGTAGAATAGTACTACTGCTCCATCTAGCATGTTGGAGGTCATTGACATTGCTATGGTAGAATAGCACTACTGCTCCATCTAGCATGTTGGAGGTCATTGACATTGCTATGATAGAATAGCACTACTGCTCCATCTAGCTTGTTGGAGGTCATTGACATTGCTATGGTAGAATAGTACTACTGCTCCATCTAGCATGTTGGAGGTCATTGACATTGCTATGGTAGAATAGTACTACTGCTCCATCTAGCATGTTGGAGGTCATTGACATTGCTATGGTAGAATAGCACTACTGCTCCATCTAGCATGTTGGAGGTCATTGACATTGCTATGGTAGAATAGCACTACTGCTCCATCTAGTTTGTTGGAGGTCATTGACATTGCTATGGTAGAATAGTACTACTGCTCCATCTAGCATGTTGGAGGTCATTGACATTGCTATGGTAGAATTAAAACATTCGTGGAAAAGAGGTTGAGGGAGAAAGAAAAACACATGGAGAAGAGAACTGGAGACAGAAGGAAAGGGATAAAGTAATGATGATGATGGAGGTGTTGAAATTAAGTCACCCAATAGGGCAGTGACATAGAGAATCTCATCTCATGATCAAACTTTATTCTGAAAGTAAGCCACCCAATAGGGCAGTGACATAGAGAATCTCATCTCATGATCAAACTTTATTCTGAAAGTAAGCCACCCAATAGAGCAGTGACATAGAGAATCTCATCATGATCAAACAAACTTTATTCTGAAAATAAGCCATCCAATAGAGCAGTGACATAGAGAATCTCATCTCATGATCAAACAAACTTTATTCTGAAAATAAGCCATCCAATAGAACAGTGACATAGAGAATCTCATCTCATGATCAAACAAACTTTATTCTGAAAGTAAGGCATCCAATAGAGCAGTGACATAGAGAATCTCATCTCATGATCAAACAAACTTTATTCTGAAAGTAAGCCACCCAATAGGGCAGTGACACAGAGAATCTCATCTCATGATCAAACAAACTTTATTCTGAAAGTAAGCCATCCAATAGAGCAGTGACATAGAGAATCTCATCTCATGATCAAACAAACTTTATTCTGAAAGTAAGCCATCCAATAGAACAGTGACATAGAGAATCTCATCTCATGATCAAACAAACTTTATTCTGAAAGTAAGGCATCCAATAGAGCAGTGACATAGAGAATCTCATCTCATGATCAAACAAACTTTATTCTGAAAGTAAGCCACCCAATAGGGCAGTGACACAGAGAATCTCATCTCATGATCAAACAAACTTTATTCTGAAAGTAAGCCATCCAATAGAGCAGTGACATAGAGAATCTCATCTCATGATCAAACAAACTTTATTCTGAAAGTAAGCCATCCAATAGAGCAGTGACATAGAGAATCTCATCTCATGATCAAACAAACTTTATTCTGAAAATAAGCCATCCAATAGAACAGTGACATAGAGAATCTCATCTCATGATCAAACAAACTTTATTCTGAAAGTAAGGCATCCAATAGAGCAGTGACATAGAGAATCTCATCTCATGATCAAACAAACTTTATTCTGAAAGTAAGCCACCCAATAGGGCAGTGACACAGAGAATCTCATCTCATGATCAAACAAACTTTATTCTGAAAGTAAGCCATCCAATAGAGCAGTGACATAGAGAATCTCATCTCATGATCAAACAAACTTTATTCTGAAAGTAAGCCATCCAATAGAGCAGTGACATAGAGAATCTCATCTCATGATCAAACAAACTTTATTCTGAAAATAAGCCATCCAATAGGCAGTGAAGTAGGGAATCTTATCTCATGATCACACCAAAAACATAAATTTAAAAAAATGTTAAATAGTGACGCAAATTTTTGTTTCTTACCATTCCTCCATCATTGCCAAAGAGAATCAAGCCTCCTTTGTGTACAATAGCTGGTCTGCTCATTCCTTCAATAACAACTTCTGTGCCACGAGGAGGAAGACGAGTCCACAAACGAGAACCAAAGAAAGTAATTTTCTGTCAGAAATTAAACAGAATTTCATTTAGAAACAACTAATAATGAATACATGTTACACATTACAAACATAATTAAACAGAATTTCATTAAGAAACAACTAATAATGAATACATGTTACACATTACAAACATAATTAAACATAAGACCTTGGAGGGAAAAAAACTGCAGTTTTAGAGACAGTACATACAAGCTAAAAAAATGCAAAATAATTTTTAAATATATCTTCAATGAACTACATATGAATGCCTGTTCTGTTCACTGATTCTATATGTTTTTCTCTATTTTTTTTGAAGGACTTCTATACGAAACTTCTTACTTGAGTAGGTTAATAAATAATTATTCTTAGGGTTAAATACATAGAACATAAATGATTGATTTCTTAGTCAGGAAAAAAAACTTTCCAATGTGACCTTAAGCTAAAACCTCTGTACATATCGCAGGTTGTGTAAGAAATAAATTTAACTGCAGAGGTGGAGAGAGTGAGAGAAAGTGATGACTTTTAGCCAAGTAACAGAAGTGACAAAAGAGGCACAGTGACTGAGATAAAGAGATAGAGGCCTACAGAAGAATGGAAAAACGATGGACACACAAAAAATTAGAGGAAATGAATTAGAGGAAAATAAGAAGAAGAAATAAAAAGACTGAGAAATGAAAGAGTGTAACAAACTTCTCCATTAATCTTCGTCCATGCTCCTGGAACTTTGTCATTTCCTCGGATAAAGTTGTGGATTGCTTGAGCAGGTTGGTCCCAGCTGATCTGATGAAAACATAAAAACAAAAGCAAAATGCACTAAAAAATATTTTGTTAATGGGGTTGCATTTATGATACCATCTGAGTAAAAGCATGTACAGATCAAATAATCCTCATTTAATGTTAGTGACCTTCTCAGAAAGAGATATTTAATAAAATGATAAGAAGTGATTCAACTTTCTTCATTCACCATCATCATCATGCACCACTCTCACTCACAACTGAAAACAGGGCTGTTGTTTATTGCTCTCTCTGATCTACTATTTTTGTCATCTTTGGTCACCACACGTTGAAGATAACTTTTTCTTCTCCTGATTCTTGCTGACCACTTCACTCATCTCTTCCGGTGTGGGTAACTATACTCTTGTCTTGCTCTGAGGGTAAGTATGTTCTTCTCTTCCCCTGTGGGTAACTACATAATTCACAGCCCCTGTGAGCTTCTTTCTCCATCAAAACAGGAAAATACATTCTCACACTTTATTTCTACATTAAATAAATAATTAAAATAGGTCCATTGTAGCCACACATAAGAAAGAAAGAGGATGGTGGACAACAGAAAAGTAAGAGGCTCTCCAGAGCCTTGCTGCAATGGCATCATTTAAATGGACTTGAATAGAATCTCTTTAGAGCCTATTATATGCATGGAGGCATATCAGGAGCCATTCTTATATGACCACCAGCTAAGCACAATACTACAATGTTCAAATGTGAAAGTGAACCTTTCTGTGAGGCTAATTACACTCTCGTTGATTCTTCAAATCATCCACACACTTCCAGGGATTCAACCTGTGGTGAAACATGTTGAGAATCCAGCATTGCACACTAAGCTTGGGTGAGTCACTTGAGCCCCAGACATAACTCTGGCTTTTTACCTGGTTGGCTGCATGCAGGAGAATCTCACTATGGGCCCATGATGGACAGGGGGAGGTGAGAAGTGGCTCTATGTAGGATGGGACAATTCCTTGAGAGAGCCCAGTATTTTAGCTCTGCATATTTGGAGAGCCCCCTTGGATGGTGGAGAATGCATAGTATGCCATGTGCTTCTTCCTCCTAGCTTGGGACCAGATGAGATGATTCTTTAAATGCCAGCCAAACTGGAGAAACTGGAGCTTATGACTTCAACTCAACACATTTCAGAATGTTA